>CM019063.1:397614141-398214141 GCA_009667805.1 Leptobrachium leishanense
GACCATTAATTTGTTGCCATACCTTATGTACTCTGAGGATATCTCTGCCCAGGAGAATTAGGATATCTGCATTCTTGTCAAGGGCTGGTATTTCGTTAGCTATAGCCTTCTGATGCGGATGGTGTAGGGCAGCTTCTGGTGTAGGAATCTCTTGTTAGATGGGATCTAGTTGCACTCGACAAGTGTGGGTAACGGTAATTCCAGATTGCCCCCAAGAGAAGCTACTACGAATCCGCTGGCTATTCTTCCAGGAGACCTCTGTAATGCCACTACATGTACCTAAAGTATAAGGGTACGACTCTCCTTTGAAGTTGAAAAGATCAAAGATTTCCGTTCTTGCGAGGGACAGATTGCTCTGACTGTCCAGGATGGCGTATACTTTAACATACTTTCCTGGGTGACCCTTGTGATATAGGTTAACTAAGCATATTTTAGCACAAGACTTGTCGCAAAGATCTTCACCGCATATTGCTGTACAAGAAGAGGACACTATGGTAACTTCCTGATCTGTAGCCTCCCCACCGTGCTTTGACACAGGAGGGGAGTCTGTTGACGTTGCAGGCATGTACTGATATGGATGTAGCGCCAGCACATGATCCACACTATCACATTCTATGCACTTGATAGGAAATTTGCAGTCTTTGGCAAAGTGCTCAGACGCACAACATCTGAAACATACACAATAGGTCTTTAGGAGCTCCTTGCGCTCTTGGAGTGGTTGCTTTCTAAAACCGATACACTTTTTGAGGGAATGTGGCTTCTTATGAATAGGGCAAAGGCAGTTAGGATTCTCAATCTTTTCACCTTGTTTGCACTTGTCAAAAATTGAGGTAGGAGGGGGAAGGACATTAGTCTTCTTCACGGATAGTGGACCCCTGCGGCCTCTGTGATTAAAGTGTGAACTGTCGGACATCAGAGGAAGGGAACCTGAAGCGTGGAACTCACTGTAGGAAAAAATGAGGTCATTCTTTGTTTCTGCAATGTCCCTTATGAACTCTCAAAAGTAGGAGAAAGGTGGAAAGGCGATAGTGTTCACTCTTATACTTTGCCCCAAGTGCAGCCCATTTTTCCTGGATATTGTATGGCAGCTTGAAAACTATTGGGTTTACCCCACGAGCAGTGTCCAGATAGCCGAGGCCAGGTAGGTAAAAGTCTGTCTTGGCCAGCTGCAGCTCCCAGAGACGGTCACGGACTTCCAAGAATTTCTGATTGTCCTTGCCGGACATTTTTGGGAAACCGTGCAGGCCACAGAGCATTCTCTATGGCTTCAGGGCCGCCATAGCTTTGATCAAGTCTTTGCCAAGCAGCGTCGCGGCCCAACATTGGATTATTGATGTGGACAACTCTGAGTCTCTGTACTGTGGACCAAGCCATCTGATCAGCAGGTCCAGTACCTTAGCAGGAGTAATGCCAAGATCACTAATTGCAGTTCTGAAGGCACCCTTGCAACTTCTTTAATTTTCAGGTTGCTCAAACTTCGAAAGGCTCGTCTTTGTGAGTTCACGGCGAACCATGTATCTAGCAAACGCAGACATGTCGGTTTCCTCTGACTTTGGGCAGAGAAATTAAGTTTGAAAGGCGTTTGCAGTATTCTGATTAAGTGACAGAGTAGTATGCGGTTGCATCTGTATTTAGCCCTGGAGTCGGTGTAACATCCATAGACTCATGCAGGCATGGTTTTATAGCTGTATGGTTGCTAGGATTTTGAAGAGTTGTTGGAGGGTAGAATTGCATCTGAGAGTTAATGCATTGGGATTGCTGTTGCACTAGGGCGTGTGAAGAAAGGTCAGGGTCATTAGTTAGTAGTGTATTCTACGGACCTGATACAGGGTACTGCTAAAGAGTCTTCTCCCGGTTTTGAAAGGAACGGTCAGGAACATTTGAGGTTATGAGAGGTTCACTGTTTTGCTTTAGTACATAGTCTCTGGTGCACTTAAGGGAATCTTCCTTATCCATGTTGCTTAAACTGATTCTGTCTTTCACTTCCCCTGGCAGCTTGCTCTAGAACCCTTATTTATTACCCTTGCTATTTTGCAAGCGGCGTCCGTTTCCATTACTGCTTTTTTGGAAGCGCCGTCCGTTTCCATTTCTGCTTTTTTGCAAGCGCCGTCCGTTTCCATTTCTGCTTTTTTGCAAGCGCCGCCCGTTTCCATTTCTGCTTTTTTTCAAGCGCCGTCAGTTTCCATTTCTGCTTTTTTTCAAGCGCCGTCCGTTTCCATTTCTGCTTTTTTTCAAGCGCCGTCAGTTTCCATTTCTGCTTTTTTTTCAAGCGCCGTCCGTTTCCATTTCTGCTTTTTTTCAAGCGCCGTCCGTTTCCATTTCTGCTTTCTTGCAAGCGGCATCCGTTTCCATTTCTGCTTTCCTTTTTGCAAAGGCTGCCTGTATCTTGGTAGTCTCTGCTTTAGCCTGGGCTTGGATAAGCTACAGACTAATTGATGAACTCATTGAATATTAAGAGGATTTTGACCTTGAGGGATGTGAGCTATTTGAATGCTTGCTAGATGCTGAAATGTGAGCAGTCTCTTGGAGTTGGGCAATTCTCTCTTCCGCCTTTACTCTGACCTGATGTACTAAATTGTCTCTTTCTGAATTAAGACATTTGAATTCATTTAGTTCTTGTAAAGCCTGTTTAGAACTTCTCTAAATTAGAGACATAAATGTGACAGTGGGCAAGATATTGAGCATGAGCTGTAGAGAGCTGTCCTAAAACTCCTAGTGAGGATGCATCACGAACAGGGTGTGGGATGGTGGAGACGGAACTCATCACCTGTTCCCAAAGCCGTGACATTTACTGTGATGTCTTAGTTTATGTCCATAAGGGTTTAAGTAATCTTCTATGAAGGCTTTGTGTTGCGTCTGCTTCTGACTGGATTGATATTCATTACTTCCACATTTGAAACAAGTTGCCCTTCCTGTGGTGTTAGAGGGCTTCTGTCTGTCATATTTACACTGATGAGAAGAATAAGAAGGGAGCAGTAGAGTAGCTGTCTGGTTAGCAGGCACTGTGTGGCAAAGTTTTATACAGGCCCACACGCTGCAGCAGTAGGCAGACTCTGTGGGATACCGTAGTATCTGTTCTCTGGTTCACTGAAGGCTGCTTACTTATGCTAACTGCTGTTAAGGTCTCTTCACTATTCTGCCTGCCTAGCAAACCTGTGAGGTGTGGGTGCTTGAGACCAAGTCTGTATTGACCAGTACACGCACGATGAAAGGTCAGCAGTGTCAACTCAGCAAAACTGACACATAGAAAGATGAATCCAGTTGAAACTTTAATGATCAGACTGACAATCTTTGTAATAGTGTACAGCAATGCAGATGAAAATACATTAGTTCTGTCCAGCATTGAGGAAAGATGGCTGCTATGTGACCAGTAAGTACCTCAGAACCAGACTGAATAAAAAGGGGTGGAGCTAGCTGGATACAGCAAGGCTAAGGGAACCCAGCAGGAACAAAATAGCTATGAAATAATAGCAGCAAAAGGCAGATTCAACACATAACCTTAAAATATACAAACAAACCCTGAGTCATGGGGCATGACACAAGGTTATCACATTGCATTTGTGTATTTCAGGTATCCTCTTGATGAATGAGGTAATGTTAAATGAACCCCATACAAAATGGCTACTCCAATAGAAGGCGCAGTGTGTATCATGGTTTATTGAAACAAAATCGGATCTGCAGACTTCAGAAGTATGGAAGAGATCTGTCACGTCCATCAATACATGCATGGCACAAGAAATATATGGAGACCGGGACAGTGTTCGATAAAGGGAGGAGTGGATGACAAAAGATCATTTGAGGAGAACACCGATCGTGTAAAAAAAGCCTTTGGTTGTCCCAGAAAGTCCATCAGTACTGCTGTCAGACAGCTAGAGCTACCACGTGTAACAGTGCACAAGGTCGTACACAAAAACTTGCGATTGTATGCTTATCAAGTGCAATTGCTACAGGCACTCAAGCCAAACGATAAACCAAGACGAAAAGAGTTTGCAGTTAATATGCCGGAACAAATTTTTGAGGATGATACATTCCTCAGTTGAGTTTGTTTTAGTGATGAGGCAACCGTTCATGTTTCAGGGAAACTGAACACACATAATGTGAGAATCTGGGGATCAGAAAACTATTTGTGCCCATATAGAGATGTATTAAATGAGGCAAGAAAAAAAAAAAACTTAAATATATACATCTCATTTTGTAATAATTTTCACTTGTCTTTTCATTTGCCTTTGTAATACATTTTTGAAATTGTAAAGAGACTTTATGGACACCCTGTATATTCTATTCCAGTCTCGCTGCTTTGCTAGTGATGTTATTAATCTCTTACCGGCACCCAACTCTAAAATAATTTTCCAGAGTTGACCCTTTTTGTGAAACTTTATCACTTGCAACATTCTATGCTCCCCATGCCTCCAGTATTTCAAACCATGTGTAAAAATGCATTACTTTAGGAAAGCCTCAGCCAACTCAAAAATCTCCAATGCACCTTTCTGGATCCTCTTACAACCGTTCACTACAAGTCTGAAATGTTTGTTAATTTTATGTTTATTTTGTCCTAACCATTGTACAACGCTATGGAATTTGTTGGCACTTTGTAAATAATTATAATAGCTTTTTTTTTCACATAGGGCTTTCTTGTCCAATATATCCAAAACTCATTCCATATCAAATATAAAAAATGAAAGTGATTTTAATTTTTTTTAGGATTAAATCTTAAGGCTGGGGTCAGACGAGCGTAGTGTTCACGTCCGTGATTGCGCCTAAAAGTACGTCCGTGATAGCATGAAAGAAAGTCCATTGGAGCCTGACACATGAAGTACGTCCGCACTGAACTGCGGACGCATGACGGACGCTGCAAACGGACGCAGGTTAGGCAAGAACGTAATACTGCTAGAACGGACGTGCGGAGTGCGCCACGTCCACAACGTCTGCATAGCTTTGTGTGTGAGTGATGGAGCATGGTCAGACGGACTGCATTTATACATCCAGCATTTTTGACGGACAGAATGTTTTTTCATTGTAATTTATTTTTCCCTCCTACATCCGTCAAAAATAACTTCAGTGAAAAAACAGACTGTGTGACCACTACTGCGTCATCCGTACTGACGATGTCCGTACTGCACGGACGTACAGTCCGTAGAAATTTCGCTCGTCTGACCCTAGCCTAATCCTACCCTTTAATTTCCCCTAAATAACACTTCTATTCACAAAGGGTTTTTCTCAGCCCTTCGGGAGCTCAATTCGCCGACCCCGCATTGAATTCAGCATTCACCGCGGGGTCCCCGAAGTGCGCCAAATGTATCAGCTGAAAATTTTTAATTAAATTTTAAATGAATTTTTAAAAAAATCCAATTTTTAAAATGAGGTTTTTAAACAAAAAATAATGCATGAAAATAATATAGAAGGTCCTATGAATAACAATAAAAAGGTCCGTTACCGAATGATATAAAATCCATAATCCGAATCAAAAATTCTCGCAAAAAAAATGCCTAAAAAAATTCTAAATAAAACATACCATTTGCTGCAAATGAAAATAGACTTTAATAAAAAAAAACTTGTAAAAACAGGATTTTGCATTGAAATAGATGGGATTCGCAAGTTTAAACTTGTCGAACGAAGGCACCAAAAATCTGGGCATGTCGCCAATTTTTCAGCATTCTCTGAACAGATTAACCATTAGTTATCTATGGGGAATTTCGCTGCCGAATTGCACCGTATTTCGCTGGCAATTCGTCAATATTATGCGAATTGCCAGCTTTCTGAATAGCCGTGAAATTCACCGTTCGCTCATATAACAAAATTTTACACAGAGCGACAGAGCTCTAAATTATTATTCTTTAAACTCAAAAAGAAAAACTTTAAATAACCTTGAGTAAAAAAACACCAAAAGAAAAAAAGAGACAGTTTGGTAAAAAAAAAATTTATTACTTCCATAAAAAAGTGCCAAAATATTCACCATGAACTCTATTCCAACAACTTGCTCACTCTAGTGATCAAAAACAGCAAGAATCTTTATTCACATTGTCTTGGATTGACTTCAGTTCACATGTTTCCACAGTATCCAGAATCCCTCGATAATGGGAAATTTGAGTTCTGGTTTGCAGATGCCGCCCAAATGTCCAGGTTCATATAGGCATGAAAAGGATTAAACCTGGAAGTGTATTCCTGTTTACACATCACCGAGTGGTTCCCAATGTGGTCAGAATGGGGAGGAGAGCCACTGACTGGACAATACCCATCAAAAACATCATTCTGTGGAGCCCAGATGGAGCCAAATAGTCCAGACATGGGCGATAGGCTTCTGGTGCTGGACAGGTAAGGCTGCAAAAGGGAATAAAATGGGATTAGGATTATTTACAAAACATGAAATAAAGTAGCAAGGTAGAAAAGTACACACGCCTGCGTCTCATTTAATAGTGGCTCTTGCAGAAGCCTGTGATATTTGGTTTATCCATTTGTATTCATTAGAAAAAACACAAATCTGGATCAGATCCTTGTAGATCTTTAAAGAATGAGGGGAGAACCACCTACAAGATACATTCTAGCAGGCAAAACCCCAAAATAACCTACATAACATACAGTAACTTTTATACTGAAACTGCCATACATTTAATGTTCTTCCTAAATGTTTCTACTTTTTGGAAAATGTAAACATTGCAGATATCTGACCACTAAAGAGAAATGATATACCATTGAATAATATAAATCTTCACAAATGGCTTAACTACCCACTTGAAGCTCTTAATAATGCAGTGGCCATGTAATTAAAGTCTAAAAAAAAAATTGACCACTTCACTTACATTTCGCAACCCCATGTAAATTTTTCAATTTGTACCTTTCTCTGTTTGCAGGATTAATAATTTCCAGAACCCTCAGTATGGTCTGTATGGTTGCCGTACAGCTGTAATTGAGTTCTGGTCGCTGTATTTTTATTTATTTAACAGTGTTTAAAGGTGCATCCGTTCTATGGATGGGGGATGCTCATCTAGACAACAGCATTGCACAGCAATCTGAGATCCAATTAGAGCTTTCAATGTTACCTGTCAGGTGTGATCGGAATAGCAGCACCAAGCCGTAAGTATGACAGGAGAGCTTTAAAAACAAAGTAGTTTCATGCTTCGGAAGGGCGTTCTCCACTTGAACCCATAAAGCACTTCTAAGATATGAGACAATTTCTGACCGCCTTGCAAGCCTGCCACAGTTTTACTTTGTCAGGCAATTATTCTTAATAAAGGCTAGATCAACAAAGAAACATTACATCATGATTTTAAAGTTCATTAAAGGGTCACTACCACTTACATAAACTGTAACTAGATTACTTGTGCATTAAAAACAAAACCACCTTATAAAATACATGTTGCTGTTTTTTTTTCTTTGAAGTAATTGCATGTAAAAAGGAAAAAAGCTTTTTATCTCTCATTTCCATTTTGTGTACTTTTCCCATGATGCAACATTTACCAAAATCTTATGGTGAGTTTACTTTGTGGCTGTCATTTTATACAGTATTTAACATTTAATGAGGTGTTGGAGAGGTATGTTTAAATAAGGCAGCAGGAGGTCTATTGTTCTGCCACTGCTATCTGAGTTAAGATCTGGCAGTTGGAGATAAAACAGGGGATTTTAAAAGATTTCTAATCTACCTCCTGGTGATGTCCTCTTAATATAATCCCACCCAATGCAATGGTCTGAGTCACTTTCCATGACTTCAGACTCATAGAGCTGATTCTATGGCCAATGCCACCGTGTGACGAGCAAGGCATGTAAAGTTATTGTGGTGGTACAGATACAAAAGACCAAATGGATGCACCCAGTGACACAGAGTAAAATAGTTTCTCAGCTAAACATACAAGAAAGAAAGAAAACAAACATTTAATTTTTTGGTGGTAGTGGCCCTTTAAGTGCCTTATCCCAATTAAATGGTCTAGAAGAGAGGAGGAAAATGTCAGACATTTAACACGGATTAAGTGAGATGTTTAAATAGTAATTCAAGGCAAATGAAAGAGCGCTTCAAAAGTAAAGCAGTTGTCAATTCACATTTGTTTAAGGAAAAAACCACTAAATATGCCAAGAGATCCAAAGTACCCCCAGTGGCAGAAAACCCATGCTAGTAATAGCAGACTGCGCAGTCTCTTACAGAAGTGCTGACGTAGCTAGTAGACTCCCAGGTACTGGGTACGGTAGGTGTCTGGGGAGAAGGAGGAGGAGGGCCACTCATATTCCAAGTTGATTGACACTGGTGATCAATGAAAGCGGGGCTCTGGACTTCAAAGCCATTGTGGTAATTCATGTTTTCTGGAGGACAAAAAATATTGATTAAGTATATACAACGTTATCGGCTTAACGAATCACATTTTGTTGTTTAAACCTCTACCATCCGTAAATTATATAAGCAAGAGTTACATGATATATAGGAGGGAGAACACTAGATGGAGAATACAATCCGGTCTATTCAAAGAAGGGTGAAAATCGGGAGAACTGGTAGGAGAAGAGAACAATCTAGACCAAATAGCCGATTTGGAAAGTGAAATAAATGGGAGAATCTCTCTGGTTTGGCCATTTTGACCTAGAATTTTCACTTCTCCAGTCATTCTCCTGAGTTTCACCTTGAATAGATCTGAATGTTTATATTAAATGGTCATTGTGAGAGTGGCTCTAAGATTTTCAAGCAAGTGGGAAATTAATGCTACCCGCCTCAGCTAATGGTCCTGTAAGCTGAAACAAGAAAAAACACAATAATAGTATTTTATATATTTTTTTTTACAAACCAGAGGAAGAAGTCACGTCTACTTTGAGAACCATATTCTATGGGGTAGAATGCAGCGCTTTTTTAACTTTAAAATAGGTCCCCCCCCCCCCAAATTACAACAACATCCTAACTAGCCCACTGTTTCTGAAGATCTGCTCTCCATGGCTGGATTTTTTTGTTTTAATCAAACCAATGTTTTCTTCGTAATAGTTTCTGCATTACATGTATCTGCTTTGTGTATAGTTAACACAGGGTGATTTCTCGCCACCTCTCCTTTACAAAAAGATGGGATATGTGCTACAGATGATGCTGGCATCATTGAAAGTCATAAGACACTCTCGCCATTATAACCATTTAACTTAAAAAGTCATGTTGAGTGGAGTCCCGTCCCCCCCCCTCCCTCAATTGCATGTCAATTAGAGGAAGAAATCCGTTTTGTTCTCTGAATCACATTTACCGCCGTGGGGTTTTTTGCTAAATAAAGCACTTCTGATTTTCATTTCCTGGATGTATTTCTACTTTAGGTAAATACAGCAGATGAGCCAGTGAAAGAAACGAGTTGCATAACTATTTTGCTACAAAAGCAGATTTTTTTTTTAATCCTGATCACCAGTCTTACCTTCAGTGTATGAGCCAAAATCATTAAAGTCCAATGAACCACACATGCCAGAAAAGTGCCCATCACAAGTGCCATTCCAATTAACGTAACTGATAAAGAAAATAGAAGTGATCAGACTTCAGAAAATAGACTTTTTGCTACAAGCCAGAAACGACACAGTGTATAAATCTCTGTACCTTGTATCTTCCCCAGAAGACCAATTGAACGAGGAACTGACAAGTGGCTGGCAACATACATTTTAAAATATAATTAAAAGCATAACTTGTGCTTAAAGTAAAATGTTTGGTTACAACCCACCACCAAAGCATAGAATATATCAGCAAGTCAAAGAATGGCCCAGAGAAAGGGGGGGTGATATAAATGATTTATGGGTATATGCAAATGGCCATGCCAAACAATCACTGCAGCAGTGAGCAGTCTGTCACTATGTATCTCCTTCTAAATAAAGCCTACCAATACAAGTCAAGAATCCCTTCAATGCTTGGGACCAGAAGGGTTTCATATTTTGAACAATTTTCAAATAACAATGAAATATCTTGGGGATGGGATTCAAGTCTAAAAACCCAAATGAAGTTCTTCGCCGACAGGGTGTCCGATATCGCTGGGGTCTGGCAGGAGCTTTGGTGGTGACCCACGCAAATGTCCCCTATACCATCACGGATCCCGCGGTGGCTTGGATTGACCTTGCGGCTGCGGGCCTCTCACCAGATCCTCCGGACCCTCGACCGGATTGAAGGCTGGTTTCTATGCCCTCTACCTCTCCAGGTCTGAGCTTTACTGAATTACACCCCCTCCCCTGCATTTCTCTTATATGCTTACGTGTCCCTGGTCTCTAGCTTGGCCTAGTGCCTGGACTTTCAGGACGGTTCGTAATTTGTTTTGATCAGTCCCAGCCTGCATTGCATAGGGCTTTTGCTTTTTTGCCTGCACATGGTACTTTCTGCCTTTTTACTTATTTTTACCGCCCTGTCCTTCTTTGCGACGCATGTTTTTTGACCAGCTGACCGTAGTTACCTTGGCCGGCCTTAAGTGGCTGCATTTATATATGTTTGATTTCCCACCTTGATGAGACCCCCCGTCTAGGGGATGTTTTCTGCTAACATATTGCTATCCTTAGATTTTTTCGATTCGCTGTTTTTACGATGACACTTTTTTGGCCATGTGTGGTTTCGTTGCTTGTTATGTCTTCTTGTTTGGCCCTGCGAGGTCATCCATTATTTTACAGTATGATGTAATGCTGACTTATTTCAAAATAAAAAACTTTAAATTTAAAAACCCAAATGATGTTTTTTTTCCACATACACATACCCCAAAGGTAATTTTATACAACAGTTTTAATAATTTGGTCCTTGTCACATGATGTCAGGTGTGGAATATTCCACTTCTGGCATCACAATGGCACTCAAAAATTGTCAATTTTAGGGACATTTCAGAATTCTGGATAATGATACTTCATCTGTAACTACTTCTATAGGGCAGCCAGTAAATCTTCTGTTAAAAGAATGCAGAGAGCCACACGAAAAATGGTGAAAGGAAAAAAAAATATATATCTTTTCCTTTACACAGGATTATGTAGTTTCAACCCAACAATCTGTAACCTCTATGACAAAATGGGAATTTATGAAATTGTGAATAGGGTAATATTATACAATAATAATTACCTGGTTCATGATTATTAATAATAATCTGTGAAATAGAAATAGCTTGAGTAGCCCACTTTTAGTTTACAGCTCCAAAAGAAATTAAAATAAATTACACACATCTTCCTTTTACACTTTCTGATAAGCATGGTGTATGTGTTAAGGAAAATTAATCCGAGATTAGGCATAATCGCCAGACAATATACTAAATTCCTTTTGGTTCAAATGATTAGACTGACCAGTGTTACCATTCATTAGAATCTATGTATACATAAATGTTGCATGTTTCCCAATTCAGAATGACGATTTTGACAAGTCATCCTGTCTGACTTCATCAGCATATACAACAAGAATCCTTAAACATCTTCTAATTAGGCCATGGTCACGCGAACGCACACGAGCATGGAGAGAACGTCCATAAGAACGGGCGTTCTCTCCGCTCGGACACCCATGTGGCCACCTTGCTGAGCACACGTTAGTGCGCTCAGCTCTACAAAGCACAAGGCTCCTATGTAGGCTCATGCTTTGTAGGCCCGATTTGGACGGGGAGTGTTTCAGCACGTCTGGTGTAACATGCGATACTATTACGCATGTTTACACAATGTGGTTCTCCACGTCGAGCTGTCAGAAAGTTGCGACAGAGGCAGGGAGGAGGGGTCATACGGACGTAATCCATCTGCTCATGTCACCGAGGCTTTAAAGCTATTGACTGAACTGACCTCAGAGGTTAACAGCCTGCCCAAGCCTCATAAGAGGTGAACACTTACTATAGGTGCTGCATTAACCAGTGGAAACAAGATGTTAACAGAAGGCAGGTAAAGGAAGGCACACACACAAAAGAGGAAACCGTATTTAAAATGCACAGGCAGAGCCTCACTAACACTTTAGAGAAACCAACAGGTTATTCCCTCTGATTTGTGCCACTTTGCGTAATTTTTTTCCTACTTTCTTTCCCTGAAACTTTCTCCCACAACCTGACAGCAGCTTACTAGATGAGAAACCAGTGCTCTTACCATAGTGTTAATGGTGTTCAGTGTTTTAACATTAATGGGGAATCAACAAGATATGCTTTTGTCATTTTAGCTTTCATAAATCAAAAAGGGAGAGCAGAAAAAAGGCGAAAAAAGTGGACATCATTTTTTTCCTAGAACGTTTGCCTAGACATACTGCCAGATAGGCAGTGGGAAATTGTATTATAGCAACAGAATGGCCATTCTAGCGTTAGCTACATAGGTATGCCCAGTGCTTTTTTTCTGGAACAATAGGTGGGGGTACTCTGATGCCCAGGGAAAAACTGATTATTATTACTATTTTTTTTCATGTCCTCATAAACAATAGTTGTAGCTCACTTAAAAGGAAGACACTATAAAAGGGAACCATATTTTTTAATACTGTGTTCCTTTAAATGAACTACAACTATTGTTGTAACCCTATGGGGGTTATCCACTAAGTGCCTCTGTTGCAAGAAAAATCTGTATTGCAGGGCAGTTAGCGTTTTTTTTTGTTTTTTTTGCAACAATGGCACGGAGTGGATAATCCTTTAGCATGTGAGAACCACAGCCATGAAACTCAGTTTTTCTGAGTATGTATGAACTCCACAGTAATGCGCAGTGTGTATGAGCTCCACAGCAATGAAACTCACTACTGCCTTACAGTGCCAGCTCCTCTGATCACACCACTTGCCTGACAATCCGCAGCTCTGGCAGATGTGTGTGAACATGCTGCAGCCCCCTCCCCAAGCTGTTTAAAGTTTCAGCGGCTGCAGAGAGGGGGCGCAGCCCTCCCTTGTCACTTACTGGGGAAGGGGGGGTTATCAGTCCCTACATACACTCCTGACAATCGGAAGCGTTCAGGAGCAACATGAGCTGCTGAGCACTTCCGAGTCTCTGCAGGAGGAGGGAGGAGCATCATGCTCTCTCCTGTTAGTTCTGGCTGGTGGTGAGGTGCCGGTATTGTGTACCCCCGAGTACCCCCAAAAAAAAAAAAAGCAAAGCCCTGGGTATGCCCAATTCATATTGCATGACTCCCAGGCAGGTGCTTTTTTATTTTTTTTATTATTTTTTTTACACACATTTATGATACGCTCACACACTGCACATTACTGGGAGTTTTATTGCTGTGGAGCTCTGTGATACACTAATACATCACTGCTGTGCCACACCTGTCCTGTTGTGTCCCTGCTCCATGCTGACCTGGCTCCGAGAAGGGGCTTCAGCCACAGCGTGGTGACTTGGTTTGAATACCACATACCTATTCTGGACAGGAGGGGGGTCGCGCATAACACAGGTCACTGGGTTCTCAAGGTTGTAGTTCAAGTCATTTGACAAACACACGGGTTGACTGGACCACACATCCTGGGGATAGGGCCCTGAAATGACAAAAAAATTTTGTTAAAAAGTTCTACAATTTTGTATTCTAAAATATAAAGGACCCATTACAATACAATACTTTCACCAACTCTCAAAAATAAAGCAACCTGCTACATGGTAGAATATTGTCTGTGCGTGACTGCTTCTTCAAGCTGTGCTTTTAGATTTCATTCATGGTGTGAGCATGTGCTCAGCCACTGCCTGCCATGTTATGGACGTTGAAGGGGAGAAGAAGAAATGGATGTTGGCCTTGAGGAACTGCGTTCACAGAAGCTGAGCACCAGATCAAATAAGGTTGTTTTAGCATACATAACAAAGTCAAGATCACCTTGAAATTAGTTTATCATTACCAATGCTTTGTGTAAGAGAAAGGTTATGCTTCTGGTAAACTACACATTACTTAGAAATGTGATATTTTTTTTTAATTTTCACAGTACATAAATTCTGTTGGGGTGATCCAAGCGGTGTTTTTTTTTTTTTTTAATTAATGCAGATGCAGGTCCTGTGGTGCTGGGCAGCAGTGGAAAGAATTTGAAAAGGAAAAAAAAAGTTATTTTTTTATTATTGGGAGAGTAATAGAAAGCACAACTTTAAAATTAAACTTACCTTGATTTTTTTTGTTATGAGAAAGATCTGTAAACGTAGGAGATAAGATCTCTGGGTAATGCGGATTGGTATTTACATCTGAGCTGTAATCATAAACATCGTAACAGTTAGGCCATTCACACATACTGTATGAACTTGCAGTGTACAGAGGTCAACTACAACCCACAAAATTTATACGTTTGCTTAGACCATTATTCACTCGTATAAATGTATAGAATTTCGAACAAGATGTTCAAGATAACTGATATATATATAGAACATACAGTGGGGCAAAAAAGTATTTAGTCAGACACCAATTGTGCAGGTTCTACCAATTAAAAAAATGAGAGGCCTGTAATTGTCATCATAGGTACACTTCAACTAGGAGAGACAAAATGAGAAAAAAAAACATCCAGAAAATCACATTGTCTGATTTTTGTACAATTCATTTGCAAATTATGGTGGAAAATAAGTATTTGGTCAATATCAAAAGTCCATCTCAATACTTTGTTATATATCCTTTGTTGGCAATGACAGAGGTCAAACGTTTTCTGTAAGTCTTCACAAGGTTTTCACATACTGTTGCTGGTATTTTTGCCCATTCCTCCATGCAGATCTCCTCTAGAGCAGTGATGGTTTGGGGCTGTCGCTGGGCAACACGGACCTTCAACTCCCTCCAAAGGATTTCTATGGGGTTGAGATCTTGAGACTGGCTAGGCCACTCCAGGACCTTGATATGCTTCTTACGAAGCCACTCCTTTGTTGCCCGGGCGGTGTGTTTGGGATCATTGTCCTGCTGAAAGACCCAGCCACGTTTCATCTTCAATGCCCTTGCTGATGGAAGGTTTTCACTCAAAATCTCAAGATACATGGCCCTATTCATTCTTCCCTTTACACGGATCAGTCGTCCTGGTCCCTTTGCAGAAAAACAGCCCCAAAGCATGATGTTTCCGCCACCATGCTTCACAGTAGGTATGGTGTTCTTTGGATGCAACTCAGCATTCTCTCTACTCCAAACACGATGAGTTGAGTTTTTACCAAAATGTTCTACTTTGGTTTCATCTGACCAAATGACATTTCTCCCAATCCTCTTCTGGATCATCCAAGTGCTCTCTAGCAAACGTCAGACGGGCCCGGACATCTAATGGCTTAAGCAGGGGGACACATCTGGCACTGCAGGATTTGAGTCCCTGGCGGCGTAGTGTGTAACTGATGGTAGCCTTTGTTACATTAGTCCCAGCTCTCTGCAGGTCATTCACTAGGTTCCCCCCCCCGTGTGGTTCTGGGATTTTTGCTCACCGTTCTTGTGATCATTTTGACCCCACGGGGTGAGATCTTGCGTGGAGCCCCAGATCGATGGAGATTATCAGTGGTCTTGTATGTCTTCCATTTTCTAATGATTGCTCCTACAGTTGATTTCTTCACACCACGCTGGTTGCCTATTGCAGATTCAGTCTTCCCAGCCTGGTGCAGGTCTACAATTTTGTTTCTGGTGTCCTTCGACAGCTCTTTGGTCTTGACCATAGTGGAGTTTGGAGTGTGTCTGTTTGAGGTTGTGGACAGATGTCTTTTATACTGATAACAAGTTCAAACAGGTGCCATTCATTCAGGTAACGAGTGGAGGACAGAGGAGCCTCTTAAAGAAGACTTTACAGGTCTGTGAGAGACATAAATCTTGCTTGTTTGTACTGTACTGTAGGTGACCAAATACTTATTTTCCACCATAATTTGCAAATAAATTCTACAAAAATCAGAAACCATGTGATTTTCTGGATTTGTTTTTTTCTCATTTTGTCTCTCATAGCTGAAGTGTATCTATGAAGACAATTACAGGCCTCTCTCATCTTTTTAAGCGGGAGAACCTGCACTATTGGTGGCTAAATACTTTTTTGCCCCACTGTACACACATATTTACAAATCTACACCTGCAAAATAAAACTATAAAAGGTGTTATATTGTTGGTGTTTATAAGCTTCAGAAAAAATGTTATTGTAAATTCCTGTTTGAAAAATTTACTCTCCTGCACCAAAGATTCTCAAATTCATGTGTATGTATGGTCCATACAAATGTGGTTAACCTTATTATATGGTCAGGATGCAACAAGCAGGGAGGGAGCAGTTTTAGCCTAGACTGCCTCTTACGGGTTGATCTGATCAAAATATACACTTCATTATTACAAATCAAAGCGTGGAAATGTGAGTTCACCTTACCTTGTATTGCAAATGCTGTGAGACAGATTAAGGGCAATGGGGGTTTCTGTGGGAAAAGCACTTTGAGGCATTTTCTCCCCTACAAACAAAAACATATTTTAGCAAAACTGAGCAGTAGATAGAATATGAATGATAACAGTACAGGTAGCCCATGTTTTACTCAAAATACATAAGACATTACCCTGGAGCCATTATCTCGAGAATGATTACAGAAGAGGCGAAGCAGGAAGAAAGTCTGTTTAACACTTTCAGTGCTAAGGATGCGAGGAACACACATTCTAACCAACATGCAGCCTTTGTAGTGCAGAAATATGCCCAATTACAATTGGCTCTGCACAGATACATTGTTTTGCTTTGGATGTAACATATTTAGTTTGCAATTCTTGGCACACAGCCAGCAAATATGAGTCTGTAGACAATATCCTCACGGGATAGGAGACTTCTATTCTAGAGTGAATATTTCATCCTTCTCACAAAAAGGAGCAAATGACTTGAGAGCAAAGATGTCATCTGTCCATATAAAATTCAAGATATTGATCTAGGATGGTTCAAAAATCTGCAGAAGTTAACCTACTGGTTTTATAGTGGCTTAGCAGACGTAAAAGGAGACCATATCTGCCTAACCAACTTGCTTAAAGTAAAAAAAAAAAAAGGGAAACTTCCTCATTAAAACAAAAGGGATATGTGTCCCCTTACAAAAGAAACGATCATCATACAAAGAGGTAAATGTCTGCTCACTCTGGATGGAAAGAGATTTTATTAGAATTGTGTGAACAAGAACACAACTATCTCTATTGCGGTTTAATTAAAGCAGGTTGACACACAATCGAAAGGAGAAAGTTCCTTTTTTAAAAGGAGTTGAATCGCTCTCGACTTTGCAGATGATCACACCACAGTAAAAGTATCTTGCTGTTGGGGGGGGCTCCAGTCTCTTGTAGCCCTATCTGAAACAGAATGCACACCAAAGTTAGAGGGAACTTTCTCTTTTAAAACCAGAGTCCTAATGAAAAGTCACATAGATAGGGGACCATCAGGACATCACAGCAGCATCAGTGCTGCCATATTAATGTGGAATACAATCAGGCATGTGGGTGTGTATTGTATCCTCTGCTGCTTACCACAACTTGAAAGAGACCCCTCATTTGGATGAGCAGGACCATGGGTCATACTTTGATATAGTAATGAACGCAGATTTTAAAAGTGCCTGCATCACACGACCCCTTTCAAATAAAAGGTTTTTTCTTCATATAGTTGTCAAGTCAGCATCAGTGAATGTGATCAGCAGTCAGTAACAGGCAAATTAATTTTATACTAGTTTTGTATTGGGGCTCGGATTTACCCATTTTTTTTTTATTTTTTATTTTATAAAATTTATATACGCAACGCTGCCAAAAAGATGGTGATCCAAATAACCGTAAAAAGGAAAGAGAAAAAAAAAAGGGGGGTGTGGGGAATGGCAAAGGCCATATCCGTGACGCTCCTGAAGGAGGCCATGGAGGGACAATGTCAGGAGGCCCGGAATCCTAAGGGCCAATCATGACACTTAGTCATGGCGGCACACCTCAGGCAACCCAGTATTGCCAAAAATATTTAAAGAAAAAAAAGAAAGAAAAAAAAAAGGGGGGGGGAATGGATACACCATCTTCAGCAGAACAAGTATCTATCATACCAACTAAGATAAAAGGGGAAAGGGACAGACAAGTAAATAATACAATAGTCACGCAGGACTACCATGCTAAGAACAGCAGTTGCCCACGGAGTCAGGATAAAAGGGAGAGGGGGCATAAAAAGAGAAAAATAAATAAATGTAGAAAATGAAACACCCCTCCCGAAGGTAGTGGTATTCACCAGCACACCCCGAAAACCACAACAGCGTTCAGAGGGCCAATGAAGAGGCCACAGGGCAAGCCCAGAGCCAGGTGGGCGGCGAGAGCCTAGGTGGCAGCCCAATGGCACACCCGGGGCAAAACCCATGTTCCATTTAAAAAATAAAAAAAAAAAGGAAGGGAGGGACAGAGATGACTCCAAAGTCACTGATAAGTCCATTACGCTAAAGTAACAAAAAAAAAAACACGTCTTTCCAGGTCAGGGTAATAACTATAGAGCCCCCATAAAGGTCAGGTTGCTCAGTCCGGCTATCTCGGGGGAGTAGAAGATGCAGCCAACGATCACCCTCCACTCCGATCCAAAGAGGGAGCAATCAGGCCCAGGTCCCGAAGGTATGCATCCGCTTCCTCCATGGTAGTCGCCGAGAGGGTGCGCCCATCACCACAGAGGATCGACAAGGAGCCGAGCGTGCCCCATCGATAACGAATGTCATTGGCACGCAGAAGGACGGTAATGGGTCTAAACATTCTCCGGGCCGCCAGAAGGAAAAAGGGGAGATCCCTGTACACCGCTATGGAGGCCTCCTCAAAAGGGATCAGGGGCGTATTTCTCACTGTGTCCAGGAAAGCGACATGGAGGGGCACAATGCGACGCACTAAGATGACGTCCCGCGAGGCCCCCACTGGCGCCGCAGCAGCCTTCTGGATACGAGATGCTGATAGCACAGGGTCTGGAGGAGTCGCTCGGGGGGAGAGAACAGACATCATGAAACGGAGAACATAGGCAGGTAAATCGGCGTCTCGCACAGCTTCTGGGATGCCCCGGAGTTTCAGATTCCTTCGCCGGAGTCGCATTTCCAGGGTCACCACCGTTGATTTTAAACTCTCAACCTGCTTCTGAAGCGCCTGTAGATGAGACGTGGTCGTGGCCTGCTCTCCTTCCAGCTTTTGCGTGCGTAATTATACCTCTCCCACCAGGGTCCGAGTGGCAGTAACGTTGGCGTCGAGGGCCAGAATATCAGTCTGTCATGAGGATCTGGCGTCCGCTAGCAGGGTACGAATGTCCCCTCGTGTAGCTGGGAGATCGTCATACGGCAGTCCCAAGGCATCGACCTCCACCGGGGCATCAGGAGCAGGGTCTGGTGGATCCAGAGGTGGGCGACATCGCCCTCGCCCTCCCCCTAGTGAGATCCTTATGTCCGGGGTACATGGGTCCTCTACAGCCCCGCTGCCTTTGGTTTTCTTCCCCATCAGTAAGCTGGGGCACTGCAGACAGTGTTCAGTCCACCGCAGGCTTCAGAAAGGGCAGTAGGCCACAAAAACCCGGCCCGGGCAGAACGTACCGCTAGTCCGGAGGGGGGGGAGCAAGTCAGGCTCCGGATCACTCTTCCTGATGTCAGCAGCAGGGAGGCAAGTCAGGGAACAGTTAGGAGCAGAAAAATAGCCAAAAATCCCGAAATCCGGGATAAAAAACACGGAGCTCTGCAACAACACGACTGCTCACCACCACAGCTAGCCGGATTTACCCATTTTTATGGGATAATAAAATATTATTATTCTTCTTAAACATCGCTCACTGGTCAGGTTCACAAACACCTATATAATGTCACAAAGGTACCTTCTGTGAAATGAGCATCACCCTCCGCATCATGGCCTGAGACCAAACGCCGACGCAATTGGTCTCAGATAGTGAGAGCGTGCTTATGGCCACTAGTAACCAATAGCCGGGAAAAGCAAATTCCCTGGCTGCCAAGATGCTGGATGGGGTGGAGGAAACTCCTCCACTTCACCCAGCATTTTCTACCAGTTTAGCTGGGCGGGTGAGGTTGGAGAAGGGTGGTACTCCTCACATCCTGGCCACTTCAAAAATATAAAGTGGTCAGGATGTGTAGAATGTTCCTTTAATAAACTGTGTTCAATTTAAGTTCCCATAATAGGTTAATTGTTTGGTATTTCAACAACAATATGACCAGAAGGTGCATGTAGTAACATAAGATAATTTGCAAGACCAAAGATTAGTTACGTAAGGTTCTTATTCTTTCAGCTTCACGCTGTTGACACTTAAATTGTGGGGAAATGTTTAAAGAGGTGGCCTGTTCCTGTGTAATCTATTGCTTTCATGCACACTGTGTCTGATCACTAGTCATTGCTTTGAATGGTTGCCGAAGATCACAGACGCACCAGGATGTATTTAAAATCCTTCATTTCTTTCAAGAAATACATATAAAAGTCAATGAGGAAAAATAATCCTGTTAATATTTACACCTTATAAAGTAATAACTCTGGTAAATGGTTACAATGTAAAAGGTTTACTAGATCCAGCATTCACACCTGGCACTCTGTAGTATTTAATTGGCCACTACCACAAAAAAAAATATGTCCTTATTGTGTTTACTTTATGTTGCTGATATCTTACAATGTAATTTGTTTTTTCTCTTGTATGTTTAGTTAAGACAATATTTTACTGTGTGTGTCACTGGGTGCATCCATTCTGTTATCTTTCGTGTTGTAAACTGCCCCCCCCTCCACCGTATCGTTACATCACTTGCTCCTCACTGGGTGTTTTTGGCCATAGAATGGAATCAATGGCTCAGGTGGCGACTCACATATTTTATGGCATGTATTCAAAGGACATCAGCAGGGGTAGATTAGATGTCTTTTAAACGCTCTGTCATAGCTCCTTAAACTCCCATCTCAGGTAGCCTGGAGAATGGCAGATAATGTAGATTAAATAAACAAGAGCCACAAAGCAAAGCTTTTGGTAAATGTTGACAGTAGTGGGATTGTGGTAGATTTTGCTCTTCACTCTGACTATGGCCATAGAATGCATATATGGGTAATAAATCAATGTCTTGTGAGGGATGTTTTCAAAGGACATCTCCAGGGGGTAGATTAAAAATCGTTTAAGCTCCCTGTCATATCTCATTCAGGTGACATCTCTAACCTCAGGTAGCAGAGGCAAGACAATTGCTCAACCCCCATGTGCCTTATCTAAACAGTCCCTCCACCTCACTCACTGTTAAATACTGTATGAGAGAAAGCACATCCACAAGTAAAACTTCCCACAAGATTCTGGCAAATGCTGCATCATGGGGAAAAACGCACAAAATGAGAAAGAAAAAAAATCCTAAAAATGTTTTCCTTTCTACATGCAATTACTTCAGAAAAGAAAAAAAAAGTCAGCATTTATAAAGTGGTTTTGTTTGTAATGCTCAAATAATCTAGTTAGTTTAAGGGATAGTGCCCCTTTAGTTATCCTGTACCCAAGGCAACAAATTATATTGAAACCTCACAACCATGCAAAAGAAGCAGCCCTGAAAAATAAAAGAGCTCAAGAGGAGAAATCCAATGACAACGTGTCATCCTCAGGACTAGCTAATCTAAGATTTGAAATCCTTCCAATTCGGCTTTTAAAATCAATTTGAACCAATAAGAAACCATAGAACAGTAGTGCATGCATTGACTCCCCATCGAATACTACAAGCAATTCCGGTCTTCCCTCTTACCTCATCTCTTGTCTACATTAACTTCATTAAGCGAGGGGGCCTCCTTTCACCCTCACACGACTGCTGCCACCATCACTGTTATTCCTAAACCGAACAAGGATCATACTCAATGCTCTAACTACAGGCCTATCTCCCTGTTAAATAGTGATATCAAACTCCTAGCTAGAGTGTTGGCAGACAGGTTATCCCTTCTGATGCCGCGACTCGTCCGCGCGGATCAGGTGGGATTTATACCTGGCAGAGAGGCACGGGACGCAACAACGCGGGTTCTCTCAGCTATCCGACTAGCACAGGTTCGTCAAACTCCTATGCTACTCCTATCCATGGATGCTGATAAAGCATTCGACAGAGTATCCTGGCGCTTTCTCTTCTCCACATTGGAACATCTGGGAGTAGGGGACGGATTTTTGAAATGGGTTACGGCCTTATATGAAACACCGACGGCTAGGGTCAGGGTTAACGGGGCTCTCTCCGATTCATTTAATATCCGTAACGGTACGAGGCAGGGTTGCCCATTATCGCCCCTTCTTTTTGCCCTGTTTCTAGAGCCCTTGTTGACGTCTATCAGGGCCAACGCGAATATCACAGGCATTGATGGACAACATCATACTCACAAACTGTCAGCTTACGCTGATGACCTCATGTTTATGGTCACGGAACCCTCGGTAACCATCCAGGAAAGCTCTACTGAACTAACCCGATTTGGGTCCCTATCTGGATTTCATGTCAACGCGGACAAATCGGAAATCTTAAATATTACACTTACCAATCTACAATGCGCTCAGATTCGAGATCTCACACCATATCGATGGTGTGATGGGAAACTGAAATATCTGGGAGTCTGGCTAGCGAACACTCCCGACCGATTATATGCGGAAAATTTCGGAACTTTATTTGCTACTCTTTCGGACGATTTGCGGTTTTGGAAGACGAAAATGCTATCTTGGATAGGCCGCATTAATGTGCTCAAAATGAATGTCCTACCCCGCTTACTGTTTCTCTTCCAGGCTCTCCCTATCTTATTGCCTGCAGCCTTTTTCCGCTCTTTAAGATCCCTGTTCACTCGCTTTATCTGGCCGACTAGGAGCTCTCGATTACAATATAGCACTATCTAAACAATCTGGAGGCTTAGCACTACCTGATATGAAGTGGTATTATTACGCATCTCATTTAACACGCATAGTGGATTGGATGTCTTATGACTCCGGCCAACGTTGGCAAGACTTAGAAACTGCTCTCTCGGGTATCGCCTTATGGGCGGTCCCTTGGATTCGGAAGTAGTGCATGCATTTGTGGTTTTCTGAAAAGGACTGCAAAGCCAGACTAAACATTTAAGCCAAAATGTGAAGATGCGGGTAAAGACCAAATCCCATAAATAGATTTGTGGTCGTACATTGAATTGTGCTGCATATTCTCTAAATTGTCAATGTAGATTAGGAAGAACCAAGCGCTTTGCGATAACTCGGTTAGGTTTTATCTTGTGCGTTTACAATGCATTAAGATTACATTATTTTGAGCCCCTTGACCATTGCTCTCCGTGTGATTTCAGGGATGAGGGAATGTCTTAAAAATCCTATTTCATTTACGCATTAAAGTTTTTACTTGTTTTCTTACACAATTTTTAGGGAGTATTTAACATTTATTTTTCAAGGTAACACACATTGTAAAATTGCAATCAACGTTTTCTCTTTTACAGCGTTGAGAAACCTGCTGCCACTTAAGTAAAATAACAGCAATTTGCTTTTTGGTTTTGAGGCCATTTGTACATAACAATAGGTATTCTTTTGCACCTGATCGAAACCATAATAAGGGTTTTAGAATTTCAATAGTGATACTATGTGGACAACAGCCTTGGAACCTTTAGGTCAAACAAGGGGGGGGGGGAGGGATCTCAAACTTCAGCAGCCCCAGATGTTACTGAACTAAAATTCCTAAGATTCTCTGGTCAGTTACTTTATACAAATTCTGGGAATTGTAGGCAACCAACATCTGGAGGGCTGAAGCTTGAGAACTCTGGTCTAACACTTTTAATTAATAAATCATAATTCACTTTACAGAATATTATAAAAGGTTAGGGGGAAAGAATAAAAAACAGTAAGTCCACATACTTGGCAGGCAATAGTGCTGTTTTGGAAGTACATTTTTCTTGTCGCCATCAGAACTACTTGTGCTACTCCAACTTCCCCAGCTGCCGCGGCTCGCCCTCACGCTTCCACGGGAGCTGCCACATTCAGAACTGGAGTCTGAAGAAAACTTATCCACACATTTCTTTTTGGGAACCTGATAGGATTCTACAATACACATATGAATGAGCATCAAGATGTGTAAACGGCATTACAGAAAAATAAAAAGGGGAATATCACATATGGGGTCACGGAGACTGTAAACCTATGTTCACTGTAGTTTGCATTCATTACATACTCTCCATTTAAGAGTAATTAAATCAACCAACAAATTGCTCTTTTGAAAGATTCTGGGTACCTGTGTCACCTCGTGGTGGAAGCCTTCCATGTTTCTGTTCCCCTTTGGAATCGGCACAAGTGAGCTGAGAATTCCAGGTTTTTACTCGGTTTTGAACTCGCATTTCTAGTCTATCTGGCTCTTGGTATTTGTGTTTCAAATCACTTTGCTCTGGGCCCCTAAAATAAAAAAATACATATATAAGGGCAGGACCTGGGGCACACACTCCTTGTCCTATCACAATTTCTATCATGTTAAAAGTCCATGCTAGATGATTGCCAATTGGTCTTAGCATGTTTTGATCTCAGCTACATGGTACACAGGATAACATAATCACCGGCATCAAATGAACAGCTTATAGGATGATTGGCAAAAGGAAGACAATCAAGGTACTTGATCAGTGGGAGGTGAAAACAGTGTTCTATGGTTAAGAAAGAAGAATGGAGCAGTGACAACCCATGAATTACACATCCCATTATGATCGGTAGGGACTGACAAATAATCGGCCAATACTGACAATTTAATAAGCAAGTCTTAACTGTACCAGTATTTCCAATATTGTTAGTCGTGCCTTTAAAAATAAAAAAATAAAAAACGCTCCAGTCAGCTGTGGTCAATTTGAACAGTCTTTTTTTCCCCAATTCAAAGTTTTTATGGTTTTGCACAAAAATGGATGGGATACAGACAGGTATACAGTGTCCTAACACAAATGGGGAAGTCTACATAATACACACACATATAAGCCGGTCAAAAAAAACATAATTCCAGAGGTGTCTTAACCCAATTGCGCTTAAATAAACATAAGGGTTTCCAGGAAAGGAGAAGGTCAGTAGAGGCATTACGTTATCAACACCACATCCCATAGGGACGCGTGCACACTGTCTTTTTAAAGACGCAACTTCTAATATCTGTAAAATTGGGACATTTAGGACTGACACCGACATTAAATTGTTAATATAGCACAATTAACAGTTGATCCCCAATGATCAGCCAGCCTTTAGACTAGCTAAACACCACAGAGCATGTAGTAATTCAACATCTGGGCCATCACCGGAATAGACAGGGATAAGTCTGAGAAAACCATGCACACACTGAATGGAAAGGAAATAAACCTCAAAACAATCCATCAGTGACCTGCTTTGGATGACAGCTCCATTCCCCAGCATGCCCTTAAACCTCATATTGGCATCGTTATTGCACGCAGTGAGCGAGTTCAAATGGTGGAAATGAATCAAAATTCTAATTGATCGAATGGCTCTAGTTTACCATTTCAGGGATGTGTTACAAGTCTTATTTATGTAGGCAAATGTAAAGAGGGACAGGGGAAGAGGAAGAAATATTCATCCCGTGGAGTCACTTTTTTCTATAAAAAAAGTCAGCACTCCATTTAACAGCAAAACAACTTTATTAAAAGTATGACGTGCAGGGTTCTCCTCCAGCACATGCACTGGAGGTCTTTTGGGCGCATGTGTCTAGGAGGAGGGAAGACCGTGATTGGCTCTTCTCTATCCTCTTTGGTACTTAGATCTTGGACCCCTGGAAATATTGTGGAACCTTGTGGTATTCGTGTACCACGGAAGGTTTGATCTGGG
Organism: Leptobrachium leishanense; assembly: GCA_009667805.1. Classification (NCBI taxonomy): domain Eukaryota; kingdom Metazoa; phylum Chordata; class Amphibia; order Anura; family Megophryidae; genus Leptobrachium; species Leptobrachium leishanense. Next base: position 397,639,692 of record CM019063.1, read on the forward strand.
AGGTCTGCTGCTAGATAAGAGTATTTTTGTATTCTTTTAGTACTCTATATTATTTATCCAGGTGCATATTATGGGATACAGCTGATAATATTGGGTTGTAATACACAGATTGGTTTAATTTTGGGTTGCACACTGTACATAATTGTTATGGGTACCGTGTGTAACTAGCTTGACAAAAGCAATGTGGTTGGCTGAAACATAAAACTTCACCTTCATCCTTAATAAAGTTTGTTGCCGCCACGTGGAGCGCTGGGATTCCATTTGTGCTACACATGACATGTGTTGGGATCTGGCCATCCAGGATACCAGCGGGCACACACTTCAGGAGCGGTATTGTAAACAAAGGAGCACTTTTCAGAATATTCCGTGTGCCCTGTCACATTACGGGTTATAGTTTTTCTATCAGGGTCACACAGGTATCAGGTTTTTTCTGTGCTACATTTAACTTATTGCAGCAAACAAGCCTGGGGCAGCTCAACCTCAAACAAGAACATCTGCCTAGAAAAAGGGATGTACAGCAACACAAAAGGAACCTTTCTATTTCCTTGGATCAAGATGCCATAAATTGATCCTCCTATGCAAAACGAAGAATATATTTGAGTATATAACCATAAGAGGACACAGTGTGTGTCCAGAAAGAATTAACTTAGAAAAGGTGTGCAGGTTGGGCTGTGTGCAGCTGGTAATGAAATATTGGATTCTAGCAACCTAACAATGCTGCTGAAATTGTGTTTTTCTTTACACGATCAGGGCTGTCTATTCACATTCATGACCGGAGAAACTACTGAACGGGTTGCAGTAAAAGAACTTTTATAGATTTAAAGAGAAGAGACAAAATCATAGTGGGAGGAAATAGCACCGTAACAAGCGATGACTAAATAGCTAATAATGACTAGTACATTTACACAGTAAGGAGGGGCATATGAATGTATGTGGAATTCCTGTAACAAAAACTGTATGACTTACTTTATATAGTGGAAGCCAGGGCTAAAATTAGAGTGTGAAACACCTCCTATACTTTTCTCAATACAAGCCCTTTGCAGTGCACTCCATAGGGAAAGACAAACTTCCTATGCAATCAAATGAGGGAATGTAACTTAGATTCTCCATATATCATATACAAGCAATAGTCTCCCTATAGATCTTATAGCAGCTGTGTGGGTTGTCAACAGCTAGCCAGGGCACTTTTCAGGTGACCATTACCTTTTAATCCAGTAGTAGGACCTTTCACAGGGTATGTACAATTTTGATAGGGCATGCAGTTAAACAGAGGACCTGAGAATGTTGGTGTTTTCCATTCGCTGTTCAGCAAACAACTCGTTGCAGGTGTATAGCAGACAGGAAAAGCACTTGACTGCTATAAATGTTCAGCACCAGGTGCTACACAGACCAGTGTGGCTCAATCCCCAAACAGCATCAGAGTAACAAAATGGACCAAGCTTGGTTGGATCATCCGGGAGCACCCATACAATTGTGTATACAGCAGATTGGGACATTGCTTGGCTGTGTGCTGAATGGAGAACAAGTTTAGGGAGTTTTAGTCCCTATAAACTCGTTACATGTTTTTGTGATTATTCATGTTCGAATGACATCTATTGAAAAAGGGCAGGTTATCTAAATCCAGCATCTACCTGTTGGTGATACTACAGGCCAGGGATCGGTGTTGCACAGGTTTACAAGGCTTGTTATGCAGAAAACAATAAGCATTACAGATAAGCAACTCTAAGCTCAGATCTATTATGCTATTGAAACATTAATTTTATGCATGACTTATTACAGTTTGCAACGTTTTGGGAATCAGGAAATGAAAGAAGATGTGGTTACAGTGATACGGGAATGTACCTTGTGGAGAAGATGTTGTTCTTCTTTTTACTTTTTCTGGCTGGCACTCTGTTTTTACTCCAATTTAAGTTTGGAAATATTCCATTACTTTTATCCACAGGGCTTTTCTTCATCATTGGCTCTTCAAGCTGAAAAAGAGAACAAGGCCCCTCAACATACATTACCACATGAGTGTGTATAAAACCCAAACACCATTACTACGTATACTTCACATACAAAATTGTATAAATGTTCATCTCCTATATACACACATATACAGTACATGTAGGGCTGAAACAACTAATAGATTAAGTGACAACGAATAGTCAACAGTTTTCTTCATTAATCGGTTGATCGACTAATCCGTGTACAGCACACACTATGTAACAAGACTATGTTAAAGGGCCACTACCAAAAGAAATGAAAGGTCCTTATAGAGTTTATTTCATGTTGCTGATATCTTACATGTTCTGTGTTTTTCTCTTGAATGTTTAGTTAAGAAAATATTTTACTCTATATGTCACCGAGTGCATCTATTTTCTGTTGTAACATCCCCCCCCCCCCCATATATCGTTACTTCAATTGTTCCTCACTGGGTGGTTTTGGCCATAGAATTGAGTCCACGGATCAGGCGGCGACTCACATATTTTGTGGCATGTATTCTAAGGACATCACTAGGGGTATCTTTTAAGATCTGTCATATCTCAATAAGATGCCATCTCTCATCTCCGGTAGCCTAAAGAACAATAGTCATTCCATCCTCCACCTCACTAACTGGTCGATAATGTAGATTAAATAAACAAGAGCAACAAAGCAAAGCTTTTGATAAATGTTGAAGCCAGAAGTGGGATTGTGGTAGATGTTCCATCATGGGAAAAATCCAGAAACTGCATCCCGGAGATAAAATACCTAATGTTATTTTTCCTTTTCACATGTGATTACATCAGACAAAAAAAAACAAAAAAACTGCAGAATGTGTTTTATGAGGTGGTTTTGTTTGTAATGCACAAGTAATCTAGTTACAGTTTATGTAAGTGGTAGGTCCCTTTAAATGCTAACCTCAGACACGCAGCAATCAATCACTGAACAGACACCCTTTGTGAAAAGTTATTTATCTGATGAATCCATTAAATTGAAAAAAATAATCTGCCAATTAACAATTATGAAAATAACCCTTAGTTGCCGCCCTATATACATACACACAAGATTATAGCTCATCAAGTGTCCTGCAATTAAAAGGTGTCAACAGCAAATATGAGCCAAGTTTAGGAAGGTACACATTCTTGCCACCATTATCATTTACATAAGTGGCCATGGTGACTAATTTACCCTTTAACATTTATGTCCAGAGTTACAACTAATGGCACCATTTGACCATGACAAAACACAGCAAAAAGGAGAGCAGGTGAATTTTGACCAGTGACAACCACACACCATCTTTTATGTCTTTCATACCTTCACAGCCGATATATTAACCCTGTCACAGACTTTCTCTTCCCTGGGTGTGTTGCGGATCAACTTCTCTGTTGAGGTTGCTCTCAATGCTGGCTTTCTTGAGTTTTCAGAAGATTCTCTGAGTTTCTCATTGGAAATCCGATGCAAGTTTCCTTATAATAGAGGGAGGGAAAAAAAAAAAAAAAATTCGGCTTGCTGTATGAGAAAACCATGAGCGCCAATAATTTTTCTAATGCTGTTCACTATCACAGATAATTAATTTCACCTCAAAACTGATGGGGAAAAAAAAAAAGATTCAATACAGAAAATACCTGATCAGTTTTCATGAGACCAAACACAAATTTAACAAAAAGCAATTCTATACATTGCGCTAGTGCCAAGTGTTCTAAAAGGTATGAAGAAATAAAGGGCTCTAACCTATAGTTGGCGCCAACGTTAGGGCCAGGATGAGGGTATCTAACACATGCCACCCATCTTACCATTCCCGACGCAACCCCCGTTACATGTTTTTTGCGTTGGCTTCTGCGAGTTTACTGTACTTTGGGCATCTTATACTTAACACAAACCAGTTTCCCTCTCTGGTCACTCTGTGGTGCTGCGCGATCTCGTGACAGCGAGATTACGCACAGCTCGGAAGTGCAACCCTCTATGGCGTCCTATGGACACCAGAAGGTGGTACTCGCAGCAGCACGAAACCGCTACCACAAGTATCCCAGCGGTTAGTGACACATTGTAATTGATTAATAGGGAATGGCTTATGGTCCCACGACACAGATTTCAGTTTCTGCTAGTCCTTTGCGTTGCTGGATGTAAGAATGTCACCATAGAATGCAGGTTATAGACAAACACAAGAGAATAAGAATGAATATTGAAAGTAAGCCATAGAGATTTAGCCACTCCGTCCATTAAATAATACAGATATGAATGAAAGAAGGTAGAAAACAAAATGAAGAATGAGGGGTGGGGAGACCAGAAGAATCAGAGTGGCTCCATAGGCAACAAAACGTGTGAGAATGGTGAAACTTAAATCCTAATATACTGGAGTCGGCAACCATGGCCCTCCAGAGATTTTGGAATTACATTTCCCATGATGTTAAACCAATCTAATCTAAGAAGACAATAGTGAGCACCCAATGGAAAAACCCCTTTACAACAGAGAAACCGTTATTGTAATGAAAACATGACCAGAAAACCTGACAGAGGTAGAGATGCACTTTTCCTTCACAAACCGTGTGATAACAAATTTAGAAGATCTTGAGGCTTGAGATCTTGAGAAGTTAAAGTCTCCGAAATAAAAAGGTAAACACAAAAGGCTGTATGCTAAGTAAGGCCGTAATCTACAAGCAGTCACTCATAGAATTACTGCTCTCAGTAACCCAGTACTAGTGGGTTTATGCTAGTAACCCAAATTAAGTGCTGAGCATAAATCCTAACAATGGTGAGGGGATAAAGTTAACTAGTAGGCTGAGGAGGTTAGTGTGACTATTGGTCAAATACTGGTCTGGGGAAGCGCAGCTCAGTAGATAGATCATTTATGAGCATATCTGCTGGTGAATCCTTCCAAAACAATGTACCTCTATAAATAGTTTATACATAAATGCACTAAACCCAAAAGAAAAACGTAGTGTACATGTAGCGTACACAATACAAAGTTACAAACAGCTTGACCCAACATCCGCAATTATTGTCAGAGAAGAAACCACAAACTGGGAAGGGGCAATAACTAGTTACAGGGCCTATAAGAAGAACACAAAATTGTAACCTGTGCATGCTACCATGAATTAAAAACAGAGGGTTTCACGATCTTTTTAACCCCTTTACAACAGAGCAATTTGTACTGCGGTGGAAACATAGCCAGGAGGAAGAGATACAAGCTCTTTGTAAATGAAAATACATATATAGTCGTTGTGGGCGAATTTAACAATGTGTCAAGGAAAAAAAATGCAAACACAATGTGTCCCATTTTCAGCAGTAAAGGGCATGTAACCACTTGCTCTAGAAGACTACTCTACATATCCTGACCGATTTAGCTTTTACCCCCGGTGATGTTTGACAAAACTGTAGCGGAGGACCTCCACCCACACGTCGCCAGGCAGGTATTTTGAATTTCCCAACTGCCAGGCACCAATGATGTTGGCACACTCTGCAAGCTGGTATCATCGTCATCTTACACACCATTCGCAACAGAAAATATACTGAGAGAGGCAGCCGATGGTTTGGTTCTGTACACTAAAATCCAATCCAACATTCTGCGAAGGGGTTACAAAACTTACAAAAATATGCATGTTCAGAGCAATGCACAATTTGTGCAGCATAGATCATGCAAATTGCCTAAAAAAGCTGCAGTGACTTCCTCATTTCTCAGCCCTGAGCTTAAGGAATAGTGTGTGCCGAGAGAGGAAAGGCTAGTATTTTCAGCTAAAATAAATCGTAAAAATAATTAGGAACATGTCGACATAAGTGGGTGGGGGGGGGGTTCATTAGCATGTACACTTTGTGTAATAAAGAATCAAAAAGGAAATTAAATCAAATCTAGGAATATGTCAAGTGCATCACGAGAGGATCAGAAAGGAATTTACCCTCCATTCTTCTGGAGGCGTTCTGTGGCAGATTCCTCAGCAGCTGACTTTGCACCAGTTTGTTAGCTACAGGTGGGCAGGAGTCCTGTTGCTTGGGCTCAGATTTGCTTTCTGAAGCTTTAAGGTTCGTTTCCATTGGAAACATACATATAACTGGTTCTTCCTTCAAAGTGCTTTCACTTGCAGTCCTTTGAAGAAGTGGGTTTTGCAGTGCAGGTTCCTCTTTGCCCAGAGTGACAGCTGGGCAGATGAATTGCTTTTGGCTGATTGTGTCTGCAGCATCTGCCGATTTCAAGTCCAGCCATTTCTCATTTAGGGTCTCACTGCAAGGTGACTCCTTTGGCGTGGGAGGCCGCATGTCTGGCACTAGCGGTTGACTTGTGTCGCACAATGAGACAGAGTTGCTTGCTGCACTGCTGGGTTTTTGTTTAATGCTGTAGTAGACCGAACACTTGTGTTTCTTTTGAGAATGGCTGTACGAGGCAGGTCCCCTTTTGGAAGCATTCTGACTCCGAATAGGTGGTGCAGTCACGGCTAGAAAACCTTTTCCCTTTCCTTTATCTGGAGGGCTGCAGGAGTCTGTAAAACTCTTACAACTGCTCCTGTAAGACAGAGAAATTAAAAAACAATGCAAAACACAGCCAAAAGATCATTTATTATAACCGCTTTACCGTGCTGGGCAATACAAATAAAGACAAGAGATAAGCGACATAGAAAAGAGGGCCATACGCTCTAAAAAGATCCATTCTAAAAAGGAAATGTTATATAAAGCAAAGTATTTATGAATTATTGCATTGATGGAATAACGTGCGGCGTGTGTCTTTGTGGCATAAATCATGCCAATGTATTTGGTCACAGGTGTGTGTGTCCCCCCCCATGTTATATTTAATCTTATATTTCCAGTTTTATATTTTGAGTGGACAGACAATTGAGGTTATCTAATCCAAAATAGAAAAAGAGCATCATCAATTTAAAAAAAAAAAAAAAAGACTAGGCAAAACGAAACCTTTTACACTGTCAGCATGACTTTTCTTAGCCCTGATAAAAATAAAATGACATTTTAGGCTAGGGTCAAACGAAAGCATTTTTACACACCAACGTAAAAAAGTGCGTCCGAACGCATTGACGTATTTTTTCATGGAATACGCGAAAACGGTCATACGATGCGCATTTTTGTGCATGATTTTTTACGGATCCAAACCAGGAAACTTTGGGTGTCTGGACGTTATTTTGGCCGGACATGAGCAGGGTCTGACGTCTCCAAATCACGCACACACACCGCTAGCGGGCGCAGCGCACTCTGTACGTCCGTACTAGCGGTTCTGCGTTCTCGAAAAAATGCGTTCATTTTCCACATGCGTTGCGCAGCCGGACTTTCGTGCGACCGTACTTCGTATATTGGCTGTCATTGCCCGTCATTTGCTGCTAGTGCGGCCGTAATTAAGTGCGCCAGAACGCACGTTAAAAGTGCGCTGGTCTGACCCCAGCCTTAAGTATTTATTTATAAAAGGCTTTTACCAGGAAGGATACATTGAGATTTCTCTCGTTTTCAAGTATGTCCTGGGTTCCAGAACATTGTTACAGAAATACAAATTAGTAAAATGCAAGATATTAACACAAAACAAATATACAGATTAACAGAAAATAAATATGTAGGAAATAAAGTCATTATGTTACATGTTTACAGGTGCATTCCTTATTGAGGTATGTTAATAGGGAGCTCTTGAGTGACTTAAGACTGGGGGAAGATTTGATGGCGTCTGGGAAGTTATTCCATAATTGTGGTACTCTGTAGGAAAATGAGGATCGAGCCACTTTTTGTATTGTGGTATTGCAAGTAAGGTGCAACACATGCAGGAGTGAAGTAAAATGAAGCAACTGTCATTTCATTTTACATTTATTCAATGTGTTTTTTCAAAACCAAAATTTTATTCATTTAGGGTGGAATAACACAATGGGTAAAGTTACCATTCAATCTTACAGTGTACAAAGAAGAGGTTTGTGGGGGTCCTGAGGACGAGCAGCTGCACTAGTGGCCTACTCTACGGTGGGGCCCGCTGAGGTCTCACGGGTTTTTGCTCGATTGTGACATTACAGAGATGAATGCTCCATATGCAAATCAGTCTGCTCTCACCCAGAAAGGGTGGCCAGTACTGATTGCCACGGACGTCATCCATGCATGAGAGGTGCAGCAACCCCGGACGATCGTTTCGGCCTTGTTAGGCCTCGTCAGGTCGTCAGGAGGGTATAGCTGACACCCTCTAGGCACCTCGAGCAAGGGGGTCCACGTCTGGATAACCCTGTATACTTATAGTGAGCAAAAGAAGAGGTTTGTGAGGGTCCTGAGGACTAGCAACAGCACTAGTGGCCTGCTCTACGGTGTCAGACCTGAGCGGGCCCCAGGTTTTTGCTCAATTGTGCCATTACAGGGATGAATGCTCCTTATGCAAATCAGCCCGCTCTCACCCAGAAAGGGTGGCCAGAACTGATCGCATCATCCCTGCACAAGAGGTGCAGCAGCAACCCCCGACAATAGTTTTTGCAGGAGGATATAGCTGACACCCCTCTAGGCACCTCGAGCAAGGGGTCCACGTCTGGATTACAATGTATACAAACCTCTTCTTTTTCTCACTACAATTATACAGGGTAATCCAGACGTGGACCCCTTGCTCGAGGTGCCTAGAGGGGTGTCATCTATACCCTCCTGACGAGGCCTAACAAGGCCGAAACTATCGTCGAGGGTTGCTGCACCTCTTGTGCAGGGATGACGTCCTTGGCAGTCAGCACTGGCCACCTTTTTGCCATCTTACAAGTACTGTATGAATAGTATAAAATAATAAAAAGAACAAATAACAAGGTTTACAACTAATCTGACTTCCTGAAGCTGGACATTCTCCACCTAAACCTAGCTCAAAGGTTGCACTGAAAATTATACAAAGGATGAATAATTATGTGAGGATACTGAAGTTCAAGATTCTAAAACAGTGTTTCATATGATATGACAGAGTGTGTGCGTGTGTTTTGAACATTTTATTACGGTTATTCCTTGTACCATGAAACATTAATACCGATAGGCTTTCCACAATTATTTGGATATGCATTTGATAGATCAGGTATAAGTGAAGGTCTCATAAGTACTTTCTTCTCAAAGATATCACAGCAATTTTATGGGGGAGGGGGGCACAAAGCACATACCTGTAGGATTCAGATGTGATGGTGTCCACTGGGTTAGTATTTAGATGGCAGGAGGAGTTTGTGCTGTTACGATGCCGTAACTTTAAAAACTCTGTTAGAATATACTGTGCCTGCTGGAAAGCTATTACAATTACACCAAGTAGGGAAAAACTGCAAAAGAAAGAAAAGCACCTCTATCATTTTAAAGAAGGACTGTCAAAATGTAATCATACACCAGTAATGTTTGAACTTTCATTTTGACTTGTGCATTATATGCATACACTGTATTTGCTCTATTTTAACTTCTTTTCCCAAATCAGAAAACTCACCCTACAGATTTACAGTGTTATCGACCCTCTAAAAGGGCTGAAGGAGTGTGAAGTCCTCGGGGGTTAGTCAGAAAATGCCTGTGTTTGCAGCTGTTGTAACAGACATACCAGCATTTCACAAAAGCAAAATTCGAATCTCTGCAGAAGCTTCACTGTGAGGTTTCTCCTGAGGTTCTTTGCCAGCATCTTAAGAAGATAGACCTATGTGTTGAAGATGTCAGGTTGGTCAGTGACAGCTGTGACCATTTAATCTATGCAATCATGTTGACTATAGTGTAACATTAAGTCCCAAACTCAACTTGCAATCTCTAGCGCCATACATGTCTGTCACGTGTCCCAAAGTAGCCTGCATTTTATGGCCAAAGACAAATTGCTTCTACTCTAGTCACAATCAGCTGATGATACAGCTCTGCCATTTAGTTTGTTTCACCATTACCTTACAAAAAGCACAGTGAGTTTCCAGAAAGACTCTTCCCAGCTTGGTCCTGGCACTCCGTCGGCACACAGAGGTAATAAATGGTGGGGAAGGGTTACGTTGAGAGTGAAGTGGAACTCTAGATTGGAAGCACTCACTAGCGTCAACTCCCGGATCACCCATGAGGACGTGAAGTCTGGAATGAACCTGTTGAAAGGAGAGCGTGAACATGTCATTGAACATTGTGTGTCAGACAGCTTCATGGACACTAATTCAATCACAATGCAGACATTGCATAATACTGTGGATAAGGGAATGCATGGGAAAATTGCAGCTATCTTGCTTGCCTATCTATACTACACAAAATACACACCAATGCAATTTTGCTTATTTTTTGTTTTGTTTATTATGCCTGGAAAATTATATTTTAAGCCCCAGATGATTCAATGAAGTATTACATGTACTGCAACAAAACCTTTTTAAACTAGCATGATGCACAACTCTCATAGGCCAGGGACACATCCAGCGATTTAGCACAAGCTATTAAGTCTTAAGATAGAAGCTGTGGAAGGCAACTTTCAAATGGATCACTTCATTTGCAGCTTATAAACTGAAGACTAGCCTGAAAACAGAACATCTGATGCCTTTGAAAAGCAACAAAACACATTAGTACTTAGCAACAAGTTCTAATTGTGCCTGATTAGCACGGCCAAGCTACATTTGATACTCACACAATGCTTAATTCTCTTGAAGTGTTTTGGCCGAGAGAAAACGTGCTGCAATCCAGAACTTCAAACCCAAAACCCTGGCAATTGTATCCATTTATCTTCATAGACCGAATGGTTATAGGCAAAGAGCCAATATTTTCAACCTTAAAGCTTTTTGTAATTGACAGGATTTGTTTCCCTTCTTTCAGCTCTGCAATGGAACCAGAAAATAGTCATTGTCATGTTCATGTGCTTATTCGAGGACTGGCCCTGTCTACTTTTTAAGCAGAGTAATTCTGAAAGAGATACGTTTGTTTTCAGTAATCCCTACACGTGGCGTTCTACCAAAGATCCAACAAATGCGTATTTAGGAAATGCGAGTTTGTACATTGATGTGCTGAGCTCAACATTATCAAGGATATCCTTACAAGATGTATTGTATGCCAATTTACAGGCATAGTGGGTTTATGCTAGTATGCTGCACTAGCCCAGTATTTCAATTGCCCAGTACAAAAAAATATAATAACTGCCTATTAACATAATGGGAGAGTGGTTTCTTATATGGAGACACTTACGTTGACTGCAGTCCATCAGTGTTGACTCTGGAACCTTGAATCTTAAAGAGCCTCCAATACCAGGCAGTCTTCCTCCAACTCGTAGCATTTCCGTAGCACCAACACCCTCTACTGTGATTGTATCCAATATCGTCAAATTGTTCCTGGGAAAAGAAAACGTTTGATTCCAAATTATCTTTAAAAAACAAAAACAAAACAAAAAAAATAAATCACATGACGTGACATACAAGTTGAGAGAACAAGCAGCTCCTGTCCCAAAGCAATCATGACAGCGGTGACAAATCCCCTCCAGCTGTAATCACACTGAATACATACATACTACGTGCAAGGCAGTACAGTGATCTTGTGACTATAATTTCCTATTTCTGGGGCGCATGAACTGTGTTGTAGGCTTCAATATACTCCTGGTGTACAAAATGTGGAGGTTGTGTACTCACATACCACCCAAAAGGTCCCTTTTTTGAAGGGAAAGTCACTATTTTGGACCAAAAACTCTTTGCTCCAATATATGAGATGAGTCAGAACAGAGCTGAAATACAATAATGCTCCCAGCAATGAGTTTCTAAACTACAATAAAAGTTATTACAAATAACTTGGTTTGAATAAGATACTTTGCTTGTTATACACTGCATTTATTTTTCTTATATAAACGAATAGCCTTTATAGGTTCAGAAGTCACTTTAACAGTCTACTAATAGCATTGGTTCTGACCCTCCCTTCTGGGACATTCCCTAAAGTATTTCAGTTTAAAATGTGCTTGTAGGTCAGCGCTTCCTCCCACAAGGATGTACCTCAAAAAAGAAGGCTACACTCACGTATGGAACGCACTGCCATGGCAGGGCGGCGCTTAGAGATTCACGTCAATACTGACGATTGTCACCTGAGTCACGTTTGCGCACAAAGAATATTCTCAGCCATCTTGGATTTCCTCAGTCCGTTGGAATGAAGTCAAGGACGAAAAACAATGGAACCAAAAGCACTTCCATTATGAACAGTATTTAAAACAGAAGCAGGTCACAAGGATACAGCATCAACTGAGGAAGCCAGTCTCTATTTTAGCGAAACGCGTTTTAAATCACAATTTTATTGGTATTATATTTTACCAACTGCTTGCTGAGGATTGATTTATCATATCCAGCCCAACAAGGTGGGGGATCAGGAGCCCCCTTACGCCTCCGGCTGTGCAATTACCTGGTGTCTGATGATGACACAACAAAGTGAGTACTCATCGGTTATTTCACTATACATGGGTACAAAGAGCTTTGCACATGTGCTTCTTTCGGAGGAACACCCTGAAATCAGTGACAGATCGTCTGGGAGAATACAGAGCATCTTAAAAGGGGAGACCGCCTCTATGGGTCTGCAGGTGCAACAGGTTGAGCCATCCATTGAAAGGGTTCTGAACCATGTAAGTGGAACTATTTATGAGTAACTACTCAACACACTCAGATTCCAGACTATCTGCGCAATCCTGTTATCCTTTTTTGAGGTACATCATAGTGGGAAGAAGCGCTTACCTACAAGCACTTTTTGAACTGAAAAACTTTTCTACCGGAGATTCAGGATATACCATAGGTTCCTTGTAAGGCTAGCTGCTGATTCCACCCTTTATACTATTTTACATACAATCTAAATATCAGAATCAAATATTACAGTGGAGGACCACCTACTGAGAATATCTATATATATATATGTTTTATTGCCCGATTTGACAACATGACTTTTTATATGTATGTGTATATATGATATAATTTGAAGGGCCACCAGTAGGTGTCGCTACTATTCAAACCGGAAGTTTCTATGCACTAAAACAGCAGAGTGAGCACCTATATTTTGTAAATACTTATCGGTCATTGTTTAACATCACTACTTTACGCTGATTATCACTATTTTTCATGCTTAATAAGCTCATTGTGGTATTAAAAGTATAAATTACTACCCCTTTTTGCACATTAGTGCCAGAGCACTTTGCCCACATTGGACCACTTGGCGGCGCCACTTATATATCCCATACCATTTTATTCCCTAAAGCAATGGTTCCCAACCGCAGTCCTCAAGTACCCCTAACAGGCCAGGTTTTAAGGATCACCTTGGGGAAAATGCAGACGGAATCCTGCAATCACTGAGCAGCAAATCAGATCACCTGTGTTTGGCTTTAGATATCTGCAAAACCTGGCCGGTTAGGGGTATTTTATCTCCTTGTATAGTGTGACTTCTGGATAGTGTGGTCTGAATAAAGGGGTCTAGGGGCTTATATCAATAATCTGGATGACTGACACCAGTTACAAGGTAGAGCCATCAATCCTTCACTGGTTTAGAGGAGATAACACAACCCTGTCATTAGAAAGGCACAAAGTAAAAGCATGTGATCCTGCCACCATACTTACCGTATCACTATGAGTGAGGTAACTTTTTTGTATTCCAGCGGTGCAAAAACTATCCCAACTCTTTGACTTTCCCAAGGCTGCAACTGGAATTCAAGTACTTCAGAGGTGCACTCCTTCAGCTCTTCACTCTAACATGATATTACATTATTGCAAAGACATCAAATTAGATATAGCTTTCAGACAGTCACTAATCAGATCTTTGGATTTCCTTTTCTTAATGCAGTAGAATCACAGCAATATCTTATTACGGAGTCTGCTCTTAACTCCCTACTTGGCAATATAATCCATTAGTGCTGATGCAAAATGTGTATTTCAAACTCATACCTGCTAAAATGAGCATGTACATAGATACAATTTATAATATACTGCGTCATGGAAGGTTAAAAAGATTACATTTGTGACATTTTACTTAAACACATTTAGGCTCTAACATTTCTTATTATCCGTAATCTTCATGTATTTTGTGAAAATGACATGCAACCAGGTACTATAGAATGACTAGCCTTTACCAGCCAAGACAAAGGCAAGAAAGCATGTTAGTTCATGGGAGGTTCTGTACTCCCCACCATTCCTGACAGGTTAATGTATGACAGCAATTTACTTCCTGGCAGGTTTCCAAGGCACACAGGTTCTAACTGCAGCTCCGTTAGCAACAGCATGTGTTTACGGTTTCCTTTCCTTGCACAAAAAAACAACAAATATTCCTTCATGCAACTATTAAAAAAATTGATTGCTAAATAATAAAAGACAGTCAAATTAAAAGAATACAGAAGCAATTAAACAGCTCTCACCATTTGTCTGCATTCCTTCTGTAGGTGGAATTCAGATGTCGTGACGTCAATTGCCTGCTCAGTCACGCCATACCTGCCAATAGACACCTCAAGATTTAAAAAGAGCAACATAATAGGGTTCGATCACTAAACTGGGGAATGGATAATGTACTTTGGACTACATGCTTTACCCCATACATGACAAATGGAAACATTCAGGGTTATCCAAAGAGATTCGAAAAGTCACCGCACGTTCGGTGACTTTTCGTTCTCTTCAATTCGGTTCCTTTTGCCGATCCCATTTCGGTGACCCTGCGGTGTATTCAGCAAGCACCACAGGGTCCCCGAATTGCAGGGAAAAGCTGCCGCAAACCTGACGAAAACTAACCGAATGCACGCTGAAAACAAGCAAAAACATCTGGATTAACCTTCGAAGAAGCCGAACAGGAGCCGAACAGGAGCCGAACATGAGCCGAAGCAGCTGTGACGTAGAGGAGGCAGTGAATAAATTAGAAAAACCATTTGTATGAATCTGGGAAAAAGAAACGCTGTTTGCAAAGAAACTACTAAGCGAAAATGTCTGAAATTTTCACAGGAGGTCCAGGGAATGATAATAAAGAGGGATGTTACAGAAAAAAAAGTAAAGTGAAAAAAAAAAAAAAAAAAAAAAAAAAAAATCGGACTTTTAATTTTTTTTAAAAAAATTCAGAAAAATGCTTAAAGTATCCTAAAAAATCTATAAATAAAGAGACTTTTTGCTGCAGAATTTTATAATGAACGGTTTATTAGATATTGAATTAAAACAGGAATATTTTTAACATTGAAGCCTATGGGATTCTCCTGAATAAATTTGCCGAATTAAACCACAGAATGGCAGGGCATTAGGGGAGCCTTTCACTGCTGGTTTGTGTTCTCTGAATAGCCGAAGCAGTGCTTTTCATGGGGATTTCACTGCCCTCGAACAGGGACCGAACAGGCACCGTATGTGCAGGCAATTCGACAGGATTTGGCGAATTGCCTGCTCTCTGGATAGCCGAATGGTCAGGAAAGGTAACCGAACGCTGATTTTCAGCGTTCGGTTACCTTTCTCAAGCAATTCGAATCTCTTTGGATAACCCTGATTGTCTCTAGCATTTTAGCTGGAAGATTTTACCATTCTTGTTCTGTAATTCTGTAGAATAACCCAATCTGTTGTATTAACCCAAACGTTGCACAACGTTAATACTTAAAAGAATACCGTTCAATACCAGCATTGAAAAATGAAAAACTAAAAATCACCAAAATATTGCAGGACTTTGCTGAAATTTAGTTGTATGCAAAATGAAATTAAAAATGAGGAAAATGTAATTTTCGCTCTTAATGGAAAATGCTGTAGAGACAACTTCAAGATATTACATAACAGATCTATTGCCTCTTACAGAGGACTCGAACTTTTGAAAAAGTTTCTGTAGGGACTTTGGTACATACACATTCTTTGTCTGATTTTTATTTTAACACATGCTTTTAAGCTCCATTTGTAACACTACTCAGAAGTCCTGTCAGACAACCAGGGAGTTACACTTTGCAACCAATACAAAGTCATACCAATGAGCTTGTCAAGGGACAGATTGCAGGCACCTGCTGAGCCTTTGCAAAAGGGCACATGTGTGTGAGTGTAGTTAACTGGATTAAGTATTTTTTAGCTTAACACCAGTCGATCAGTGTTGCGAGACTATCATTGGTTCTGCGATGGCATTGAAGTTTTAAATTTTCCAACAAATATTAATTCTAAACTCTAAATCTACATTAGTCTTTTGCTTGTTAGGCCAGTGTCAGGTGAATGCAGTCATCACGTCCGTGTCGCCACACAGTTTAACGTCCATCGTAGCATTGATTTGTGATCAATAGAGACCAACACACGAAGTACGTGCGCACCGAAGTGTGCACGCACCACGCAGGCGGCAACGAACGCCATTTAGGCCAAGGTAAAAGCACTACGATGGACACCCAGAGTGTGCCGCGTCTGCGTAGCGGCCTGTGTGCGTGATTACGCGACGTCAGACGCAGCGCATTTGCGACGTCCATCACGTGGATGCTCAGAAGTGTTTTAGTCTAGCTGACCGTACCTGTCATTTAATTTTAATTCCCATATTTCCCTTTTCAACATCCTTCAAAAAAAAAAAACAGACCGTGTGGTGTCTACAGTATCTTCCGCCAGAAGAGCCGTCCATTATGCACGCACAGAGAGCGCGCCCAGACTGCGTTCATCTGACATTATCCTTAAACTTGACCTTTTTCGAATATTTTTCTTCACTTATGTGTTTACATGATGAGGCTATAGAAGCTACTGTAAACATAGAAAGCACTATTGTTGTAGTCCATAGAATCCATCACTTGATGTAATTCTGTCTTGAGGATGGGCTTTACTGTAAAACATTTTGTTGAATTTTCCCCAATCGTACATCAGATTATACTTTAGTATGAGCATGAAGACTCCTACCATTTGTTGAGCAGGCCCAAGACAGCTTGTGGATTGGGATACTGAGACAGAGGTAGCAGCTGCATGATCACAGGGAAGGGAGATGGGTTCTTTAGCGTTACATACTGTACCTGAAAAATAAATGCAAGTAGACAGGATTATAAAAAGTTACTTTACATACATAAAAGTGGTTTGTGACTTATGCTTCACTCAACCGAATTCACTAGCATAATTATGAAACCTTAATTGATATTCTTGTGTCCAAATGTGCCCTAAATATAATCTATTACCAGACTGCATCATGACGGTCTTCATTCTGAAGACATATTTTGTCTCTAGAATGTCTCCATTCCCTGCCCCCCTACTCATAACTGAACGAAGCAACAGAAATTTGCTGCAACCACTGTGAGCAAGGAAGATCAGGGTTCCCATGAAGGCCACTGAAGAATTAAGAGTAAGTCCCGGCAGACATTAAATAAGCATTTTAATTCATGCTTGTAACAACTAAAATAAAATATAAGTACATTATAGTAGACGCAAATGTCATGCATGGAGAATGCAAGGATGGGGGGGGACAGAATTCCAAGAAATCCGACAGAATGCAACCATATTTGACAAAAGGACAAAGTTGCATAAAGATAAATATAAAAACACTGAATAAGTTAAATAAATGTTGTATTACTTAAATATGAACAGTATACTTTGCAGCAGACACAGGTTTATTACTAGCTGAGGCCAGCATGTACAATGACAGGATGTGGCTTAATACGAGTTGCAAATGTATTTCAAGTGGACGATTACAATAATATGTACAAAATTCGTGTAAGACAGGCCAAAGCCACCACAAATAAACTTTGCTTCTCTCTAAGTGTCTCTTAGTGGAAACTTCACACTGGTTGGAAATGGAAGCAGGTTGCATGATTACCGAGTGGTTATTAAGAGACGTTGCAGTAAACTTCACCACAAGACTAGGTTCAGAAATTAAGTTTGGCAGAAACACCAACGGCCTATCAATATTGCTCTTCTGTTGGGGAGTGGCGACACTTTCAAAACCATTCTTTCTATAAGAGATGAAAACAAGGAAATACCTTAAGATCAAAATTAGTGACATTGAATAAATGTAAAAGGCAAAGACATTTGTATTAAAGAAGTTGCAAGCCATTTCTCTAGAACAGTGGTTCCCAACTGTGGTCCTCAAGTACCCACAACAGGCCAGATTTTATGGATTCCCTTGGGGAAATGCAGACGGAATCCTGCAATCTCTGAGCAGCAAATCCTATCACCTGTGCTGTGCTTCAGATATCTGGAAAACCTGACCTGTTGGGGGGTACTTGAGGATCGCGGTTGGGAACCACTGCTCTAGAACGATCTGAGAAGCTGCCAAATGTAGGCACACGCCTAAGAACCATAATTGCCCATTTTAAAAAGCAAATTTGCACGTTACAAACATAATTTTTATTTGGACTACATGTTATCTTCCAGTTCTACATATCTATATACAAAGGGACTACGAATCAAAAATGAAACGACTTTGGGCAACTTCAGACTAGCGAATGTTCCCATTTGATTGGGATTTGTTGTACCAGGTTGTCTGACTTCATACAACAAATCTCACACAAGATGCATGCCAATATGTAAATATAAATAAAAAAAGATATTTTATTGTGTAGGGGGGGGGGGGACCAGGGGGACTAGCCCTGTTTGTTGATAATTTTGAAGTTAAGGGAAACATACTCTGGTTCATTTGTAGTTGTACCTTAGGCACAAATTAACATTCATGCTTCTATAGTGATACTCTTTTTTTATTTCATATGGAGAACCTGTTACTGCATTTCCGCCCACAAATAATATGCTAATTTTTAAACAAGATACGTCCGACCTGGGTCATCCATAGTCGCCCTCCGTGGCCAACCCTAGTTGTGCGTAGTCGTCATCTGTAGTCCAGTTCGGCTATTCAGAAAGCGGTCAATTCTCCAAATACTGGCAAATTGTCAGCAAAATACAGTGCAGTTCGCCTCAGATTGCTGCACTTCTGCGACCATCAGCAGCAGTGAAATTGCACAATAAAATGTCCAAAAAGTAATGGTTAGAGAATGCCGAACTGCACCAAAAGGACCAGATTTTAAATGGTTCAGTTCAACAGGTTTAAAAAGGCGAATCTCATAGGATTCAATGTGAAAAATATTTGCATTCTTATTCAACCGTTTATTCTTTTCATTTGCAGCAAAACGCTTATTTTTTATTTTATTTTTGGTATTTTTCTGGGTTTCTTAGGCGAAATGTTTCTTTTTTTAAAACGGCGTCTCTTTTGTAACCGACCGTATTATTTTTTTTATGGTACTTTTTATTATTTTCATGCATTTATGGTTTTTAACACCTATTTTTTTAGAAACAAAAATAGAGTCCGGGGGGGGGGGGGGGGTTTACCTGTCCAGCGGTGTCAAGTATCACTGGGAAGGATAGAGTCTGACCATGTAAGGTGTAAAAATAAAGTGAAAAAACAAACAGTTCCAAATAGTCTTTTTTTCTCTGTTCTAAACCCCAAACAGCGGCAGGAGAAGTTTCATTGTGCAGCTTCTCCTTCAGCTGTATCCATTATTCTTTTGTGAATTGCCGGCATTTGACGCGGTTTCAAAATGTGAATTGTTGATGGTGTTTGCAACTTTGGCAAACAACAGCCATCTTCGACTAACCCCCCGGATGTATGCAAATTTAACAACTGTGACGCCTTTAAATCATTAACATTATGCCTGAACTAGTTGTTAAGCCTGCCCGAAGGGCAGTCCATTGTTGTTGTCGCCAGCTCAGAATTCATGTCCACATATTTGGTTTTCAATGTCCTATCCAAGAGGATCGCTCTATATAAATGCATTTGTAATGTGTCCGTCGCCGTCCCATCCGCAACAGGAGGGCCAACTGAGCAGCTCTGATGGGTGCGCGCACAGCTGACAGAGCAGGTTGCTCTTCCCGCTTAGATTGTAGGCTCACAGGAACAGGACCCCTTAGATTGTAAGCTTGTGGGACCCCTTAGAATGTAAACTCATGGGATTGTAAACTCATGGGGACAGGCTCAAGGTGGTGGGGTGTCCAGTTGCAGGGAGGCCGATACTTGCCTTGTTCCAGCGCCGTGATCAAATTCGCCGCGCTGGTTTCGGCATGCGGCGCCCAGAGCCTCCCCTGCGCCAGCCGCCTTGAGGGCCAAAAAAAACAAACAAAGCCAATCCGTTGGAGAGGTGCTGTGCGCGCCTCTGCAACAGATTTTTATTGTCCCTTGCGCACGCCGGCTGTGCGCGTGCCGCGGCGGTTGGATGCGCTCGCACCCAGCAGTACGCTGGCTGCGCGCATTTGAAGACGGCGGAGTGGCGACGTCATGTCCTGCCTGTATATTATAACAAAAAATGCAATAAAATTAGAATTTTGAAGCTAAAGTGTGTAAAGTGTTTTTTTTCCCCCACATTTTTTCACATGAGCATTTGCGGTTATATTTTCTATGGGGTGCGCTTGTACAAAAATTAGAAATGGGGACTCGTTACATTTTTGGGGGGGGGGATTACGTGATTTTTTTTTGCAAACGCACCCCATAGAAAAAAATCATTAGTGCCGCATCATTGTTCACTTTATAATTGAAATGTGAACGATATTGCTGCATTAATAAAAACGCAAAAAATAAAAAATATTAATTTTCTTAGAATTTTTTTTATTTGTTTTTATTTTGTTTTACATTGAACATGGTCAGGCTTGGTAACATTTGAAAGGCCATGCTCAGGCCTTTCGAATGACACCATGCATGACCCCCTAGCTGCCATGGTTCTGGAGATATTGGGGGTTCAAATGACGTCTGATATCTAGGGGTTCCCCGGCTATCTGACGTCATCGTGCTACGCACGACACGTCAGGAGCCGAGGAGGGAACCCGGAGGTGGAGCCGCTATCCAAGATAGCAGCCCCCACCGGAGCTAGATTGCCATCAGCAGCCGAGCGGCGCCGATCCTGATCTGGATATTGTAGGGTTAAAAACCAGGCACCGCTTTAAAGGGCAGACACTGCCCTTCAAAGCGGTGCCTGTTTTTTTGCTGAAAACCCTCCCGGTCGGGAGGGAGAGGGATCCAAAAGTATCCACGCTCCCTTTCAGGCGATCTCCCGACATTGCCGGGGGTCGCCTGGAAATGACGTCATCGCGCAGGCGCGATGACGTAATTTCCGTCGGGGGCCGGCCAATAAGCAGCATATGGCTTCCCTGAAGCCAGGACGCCACGGAACCCCGGACAGAGAGGTGAGTATCTCCGCCGGGGCTCCCACTTGCGGATAACGTGCCCCACACGGCATCTGCAGTGAAAGACATCCAGCCGCCTGTGCCGCGGCGGTTGGATGCTCATGCACCCAGCAGTACGTTGATTGCACACGCATTTGAAGACGGCGGCGTGGCGACGGACACGCCGCGGTCTTACTGTATTATTGTATAGATGAAAGAACCCAAATAACGCAGTATCAATATGAAATTTTACCTGCAGGCTTCCTCAGCTTGAATTTTCTGATAGTTTTCATAGAGTTCTGTACCCAACTCATAATCAATATTCCAAGCAGACATTCCCAATGAACGTGACTGCTGCCAGCGTAGCGTGTCCTCTGATGTGAAATAAAAAAAATACAATCTTTTTTAAAATTGTCTTGCATTGCATCACTCACCTGGTGAAATCACATTTCCCAATAAACCATTATTCTTCACAAAAGATATTTTATACTTGACTAGACGGAACAACTTGCCACCTCAAAAAAATAAAAACAAAAACACTGATCTGAATTAAATCCAGCATTTGATTTTAAAGAGGCCCAGTGACCTATCCTTGATCACTCATTATTTCTAAGCTTTTGCTTCTGACAACAGCTTTACACTTGCATTTTATAAAACACGTGTACAACATTGACTGAACTACAGTGACCATTCCATCAAGGGGGAAGAATTCATAACTTAAATTGCTTGTGGTGGAAGCGGTTTATTTGTAATTTTTATATGAGAGGAAAAACAATCTTAGGTGTTGAAGGCGTGAGTCACAGTATATTGTTTCATGTATTTATCATTTCTTTTTTAAAGAGGCTGAAATGATACATTTTTACCTGTTGGGATACTGCATGTAAATTCAGCAGAGAGTTTATGGTTTTACTAGCAGAAAATGTAAAAATGTACATTTAAATACCTGTACTGAGACTCTTGATGATGGGATGAAATCCACATTGTGCATGAAACTTGAGAGATGGGTGTCCTGGCTGATATGAGAATAAGAGAGTCACGACTTAAGATGCAAAAAATTACATTCTATATAAACAGACTTGCAGCCCCATACTATACGCTCCTTGCAAGGGCTATGGTGCTATTCGGGATGCCTGTATCCCTTCGAATAGAGTCTTAGAATGGCAGTTACTGTGTAGATACTCGAGTATACCGCTAGATTTTGGTGACAAAAATTTACCTTAAAATTGGAGGGGTCGCATTATATGCGAGACATCTGCATCGCATGTAAAAATAAAAAAAATAAAAAAAAACTTGCCTTGCTCTGGATCCCAAGTCTCCTGGAAATTCCGGTAGTCTCACTGAAGTGAATGCGAGATCACTGATGCTTGCAAACACTTCAGGAGCTCCTGGATTCGGGAGAGGTGGGATCCATCATGGCCAAAGGGCAAGCTCGGTTTAAGCCAATCATTCACTCGCTCGCCTCCGCCGGCCATCTAATCACTAGTAAAGACGGGTGGCCAGCGGCTTCATACTTCGTAACAACTGCAATCATTCTAGAGCAGAACACCCTGGCTTGAGGGTGTTCTGACTGTTAAGAGCACCTGGAAGGATTTTAATTGTTTACCAGTAAGGGAAAATTTTGTTATATTCGAGTCTTGAGTATTGAGTATTCTCTCATTTCCATAATAAATCTCTATCCATCGTGTTATATTCGGGTCACGCTATACTTGAGTATCTACGGTATTGTTTTTTTCCCATTGAATACAGATGTATCCAGAGAATGCTATGCTTTCCCTTTTGCTTCTCCAAGAACATTGATGTATTTGGTGGTTGGGCATTTACTAAAATCATAAAGAGGGGAAGGGGGTCATATATACACATCCACACTATAATATGTAAGGGTTTTCTTTATCTACAATTCAATGCAGATTTGTTGCATAGAGTTGTCACATATTCATATAAAGCTGAAGAATAATACTATTCAGAATGAACAGGTTCATCTATAAATTGTACCTCCGCTTGCACAGACTGGATATGAACAGGAATTTCGAATAGAACGCCTATGGAGGTGGCTATCTGTAGCTTAGTGGGGTAAATGAACTGTGCATCTCCAGCCTGGATCTTCAATTTAAACACATCCCAGCAGCCAGGGTGTAGCTCTGCAAGATGGGTGAAGTTAAAGATCTAAAAAGAAAGCAGAGCATGGATCACTTCAGGAAATTAAGAGTAAACGTCTGAACATCTAGGGCTCCATTACAATCCTCCTGCTAAACCGGGGGCGCTAGGGAGAAAAAACTGCCTGCAGTTTTCTACCAAGCACCTCCATTTTAATGGGAGATTACAATGCAGGCGCTTTAAAAGCTGCCTGCATTGTTATCGGGCACCAAGACACGGGATGCCCGCGGCAGTGCTAAGAGCCGCCACGAGCATCCACTCGATGGAGTCCTATTGAATTTCTCCTTGGCAGGTCAGCGTAGTGATCTGCAGGGAGAGACTGGTGGACTTTTTCCCCCAGTCTCTCCCTGCTCCCGCCAGACGGAGCTGCAGTCCTCGCCACGGGATAGTAGGTGAGTATCTGGATTTCTTTTGGGGGGGGCGGGGAGGTTACTGCTGGTGCTAACGGATTCTGCAGCAACGAAATCCGTTGCACCAAGTCCAGGCTAACTTTTTGGTAACCGCAGCCGGACGTTAATCAGAGTTAGGACTTTGTAATCCTAACGCTGATTAACACTTTGCGCCCCCCATGATAAGTATAGGGAGCGCAAAGTACAGTAACCTCGTGCTGAAAAGCGCAAGATACCAAACGCTAATGGGTTTCTTAACCCCTTAGCGTTTGGATTGTAATTTGCAGTGGCTACCTGGGCTAACGTTAACGCTCATTCAGGTGAGCACTAACGTTAGCACCCAGAGTGTAATGTAGTCCCTACTGTACAGTAAGAGACAAAAACAAAAAGTTGCAAACTAACCTAAACATCTGTTAAAAAGCATGGAATCATTTATTTATAATCAAGGTTAAAAATCTTCATTTCAGTGGAGAGAGAAGAAGCAGAGTCCCTACTGATACCTGAACTGAAATGCCAAGGACGTCAGTCATTCCATTTGTGGTCACCCTTTCTGGGTGATAGTTTGATTTGCATATGGTATAGCCACCTCTGAAATGCAACCATCGAGCTAAAGCCTTGTGAGACCTGAGCGGGGACCCATGTAGAGCAAGCCACTAGTGCCATTGCTCGTTCTCAGGAGCCGCACAAACCTTGTTTTTGCTTGCATTACTGCTGAATTAGTCAGAGAGTCTAGTAATTAGTGTCCAACTTGAAAACACGATATGGAGCAGTGTAATTAAAAGGTAACTTTTAATGTATTGTCACTAAGAGTACTAGCTGCCTATGGTAGAACACACACACACACACCTTTAACTACTAAAACATATGGTATCCCTATGGCTGAGAGATATATCTTGCTGTAACAATTTCCTGCTGTATTATCACAGACTTTATATCTTCTATCATGCTCTAAACACTCCTAAGGATGCCACTTTAATGGTGAAACGCGTAGTGAGGTGTTAATTTTGTATCCATTGGTTTTGGTCTCCTACGGCAATTGTGCTATCTGCAAAGAGGGCACTAATCTGAAAAGCCTCTAGCCACTCATCTACTGATTGTGTCCAGATGCATGGGACTAGTTTCTATTTAAGGTGTGTATGCTTATTATACATCCAATCTCTATGTACTAGTACTAGTGATTGAATTTAAGCAGGCATGGGATAGGCATAAGGCTATCCTAAACAAAAGATAAATCCAGGTAAAGTATCCATGTAATTGGGCAGACTAGATGGGCCGAAAGAAAATGTTGGCAGATAAGAACCTATGTTTCTAATGCTTTTTTCTCCTTTCCTATTTACCGTGAACCCACGAAGGCTCACATTCCCACTTTATCAGGAGACTCTGCGCTAGCCTTAGAACGAGGAGATATACAGGGTTATTCAAAGAGATCCGAATGGCTGCAGAAAGGTAACCCAACGCTGAAAATCAGCGTTCGGTTACCTTTCTTGGCAATTCGGCTATTCAGAGAGCAGGTAATATGCCAAATCCTGGCGATTTGTCTGCACATTCTGTGCCTGTTCGAGGGCAGTGAAATCCCCGTGAAAAAGCACTGCTTCGGCTATTCAGAGAACACAATCCAGCAGTGAAAAGGTTCACCTCATGCCCTGCCATTCGGTGGTTTCATTCGACAGGTTTATTCAGGAGAATCCCATAGGCTTCAATGTTAAAAATATTCCTGTTTTAATTAAATATCTAATAAACCGTTGATTATAATATTCTGCAGTAAAGAGTCTCTTTATTTATAGATTTTTTAGGATATTTTAAGCATTTTTCTGTATTTTTTTTTTTAAGTTTACTTATTTTTTCTGTAACAGCCCTTTTTATTATCATTTATTGGATCTCATATGTAAATTTCAGACATTTTCGCTCCGTAGTTTCTTTGCAAACAGCGTTTCACTTTTCAATCATTCATGCAAACTGTTTTGCTAATTTATTCACTGCCTTCTTCTGCTGTGTCGGCTTTTCCGGGAGCTTCGCTGCGTGTGACCGCCTCCTGCTCGGGTTTTTCCAGTGTCTTCGAATGGGTTAATCCAGATGTTTTTACTGGTTTTCGGCATGCATTCCCCGGGTTTTCGGCAACTTTTCCCTGCACTTCGACAGCCCTGTGGTGCTTGCTGAATACACCGCAGGGTCGCTGAAATGGGATTGCCAAATCGCACCGAATTGAAGAGAACGAAAAGTCACCGAACGTGCGGTGACTTTTCGATTTTCTTTGAATAACCCTGATAGTCTATCTGATCAATAGGGGTACCATATACTTTACTAGTTAAACATCTTTCACTTGTTTGTCAGTGTGTCTGCTCTACCATAGGCAGCTAGTACTCATGACAATACATTAAAAGTTACCTTTTAATTACACCGCTTCCATATCGTGTTTTCAAGTTATATCCAGTACCTAGGGTTACCCCCACTTTGTCTTTACCACGATATTGGTTCATCTCCCGAAGGATGGGGACAAACGAATTCTTTCCTTTTTGAACTGAACCACAGTTGTATTGCATTACTTTTGTAGTTAGAGTATGACATTATTTTTAATTATATAGCACCAACAGTTCAAGCAGCAGTTTACAAAAGGGATTGGAAATTAATCTGTCAGAATTACAAGAAAACGTAAAAACCAGAATTAAGGGATTGTAGTGAGCCCTTGTCAGAGCAGCTTCCAATCTACATGAGTTGGTGTGGAGAAGAACAAGAGGAGTAGCAAATCATTAGTGGTAAGGATCAATTGTACTAACTATAGCGTGTACTGTATACAAGAACATGGTACATCACACTAAAGCCAATTTCTGCTTTCCTGACCAATCTTTTATATTTAAACATACACATTAACCCAAATTGCAATATGCCAAATCACCAGCAGATGGCACCAAATGTACAGAATTGTGCGTCTACATAAAAGCCAGGTTTATGCAACAGAATTCTAAACACAGTATTTTTCTACAACCACACACAAAAACATTTATTTTTTTCCACACGCATGTACACCTTCTACAAAAATTATACTGAATATATAGTAACCTATGCTTCAGATTTGATCCATATTGGATTTTATTCGCGACAGCAAATAACATTTTTTTTAGACAAAGGACTGTAAATTGCAAAAACATTGAAAATTTTACACTTTGGTTGTTGATACAGTGCAAATTCTTCCCATATGCTTATTCAGCAAATAAACTACATAATATTCTTGAAATACAGTGAGTATTTTTTTTTAATGAAATATGAAAAAAATGTCAGTTAAATATATTTAAACTATACATTGACCCTTTTCTGCAAAGGCATGGTCTCACCACCAAGGCCAATACTGGAGGGATTTTAAAATCAAAAGGCCTGAGGAAGTGTGTTTGAGTGCCCTCCAAAAGGGGCTTAAAACACTTGTACTGAAGTAGGACATTGCCACGCATACTGTCATGCAGAATAAAGCACACTTTGCCAAATGGGTGTGAGCACTTTAGAGAGCACTAGTTAAAATGTGTGTTTTTAGCCCTTGTGATAGTAATTCCTTATGTCCGTAAGGTTAAAATGGAACATCATTTTTTACCATAATATCCCTCCAGACATAAGACTATTGGAAGTTATTGTAAACATCTCAAAGCCATCTAAATAAAAGCATCCTACAAAAATCAAACCCCCAATAAAAACAGGACATTGCTTATGGATTTGGCAAGATGTCTAGGTAATTGCAAAAGATGCTGGTTTCACAAACAATGCAAAGTACGTTTATTACAACAGATTTGCAGAGGGCAACCTGACCGTAAACAGATCTTTGCTGGTTATTTCACAAAAATATGTCAAGGAAGATTCTCCCAATCCTCAAGACACAGAAAAGAGTAAAATCAGAAGTTGAGCAGTTGCTCTTTAAGAGATAAGATCTGGCACTGCACAGGGGGCCTTATATGACTTGGGAGAGTTTCTACTGTATGTTCCCACTCCACCAAAGCCCATCTGTTTTCCACCAATGTACTACATACGAGGAGCGTGAGAAACGATTCTTAAATAACCGAGAGCAGATGGTGCCATTAGCTTGAATACAAAAAATATATATCTGAGACTTGACACACCATTAATAGTGAACTGCAACATTTGTGCAAGAACAAACATTTGCAACTCCACAGGATAGACAGGTGAATTTCACTTTAACCACGAGAAATTATCACCCATCTACCAATGATGAAAAGTTTTGTGTCCCTGGTAGGGGAGAAAATACTGCTTGAGGTATGGTTTGCATTTGGTTCTCACAGACGGATTTCTATGTGAAAGCAGATAGGTAAAACAGGTTTTAGATGTTAACCCCTTGAGGTGTGGTAATACATTTGCTAATTGTGGGGAATATAGTCTAGAAACATCTGCGGGTCAGAAGTACAGGAGCTCTAAACCTCATGACAGCAGTCCTTCCTGAGTTACGAAAATGTTTAAATAGCTATACTTTATTACTGAAGGAACATATACATTACATCATAGAATAACTGATGCAAGCAGAGCTGTTCCTCTCGAACCTGTCAATACCAGAACATAAATCACAAAATCCTAACAAACATTTTTGCAAATAATGCAGATTTGTTGCTAATCAAGACACACACACAAAGTCACCAGATTTGCTGCTATTACAAGGGCTGACTTAAGGAGTGTTATGCCTCACTATGTTTGCTATTTTTGGCTGTCATCCAACTTTAAGACGAGCCCATGTTTAATTTGTAGCGTTCATCTGTAAAAAAGAGAAATCCTTTTCTTCTCCCTCTTAAAATAGCTCTAGCAGACAAGGAAAAATGTCTTACCTTAAAGAAACTCTTTGTGTCATCAGCTGCAAGCACGTCAGTGAGAGCAATAGGAAAATTTAGGTTATTTTCCAACCATACCGACCATAAACCAGAGTCATGAAGTGGCTGCATGTAGAACAACACTTTCGAAGCATCAACTTTGAGATACCTGCGAAGAGAATTTACAGATTAAGTTTAGAAAATACATATTGACAATGTGGTCAGGCTTTTGTTTATAAAAGATTAAGTTATCTGTGTCACCAGTAATAGGGAACCGTTCCATAGTGGGTGCGAATGAAGCGTCTCAATATGCAAGCGTTGGCGCTATAGGAGAAGTTTAATGTGTGCCTGCCATCAATATTCCAATCCTGACGCTACACTCGAGTGAAAAGGTTTTGCACTTTGCTGCTTGGGCGTGCTTACTATACTTAAACGTTTCCTATACCCAACATGGGGAGCACAATATATTTTTAGCATCGACAGGTTAGGCATTATAAATTGCTCGCGCAAATTACCATTGGAACGCGCAAGCCAAAATTTTAGCGAGTCCTAAAAGCAGGTGTTAAAGGATTCTGCAAATGCATAATCATTTAGTACTCCCTAAACCCCCCCCCCCCCCACCCATTAAATGTCATACTCACAGGGAGAAAAGTGGCCCTATCTGCTACTTCTTGTGGCCGCAAGCAGAGTTACTGGAAACAGTTCACAGTCTCGCTCCACAATCACTCCATGTCGTAATCTCCCGGGTTGAAAGCACAACCCTCCATTGAGCATGGAAGCACTACCGCAAATATCACTGCATTCTGGAGCGAGGTGCTGAGCTAGCGCCTGCCCCAGAATACCACGTCAACATGGGGACGAAAAGGAAGATCTGCAGGTGCAGGTTATCCCCGTTAGCGTAAACTACGGAATAGGGTCCACATCATAGAACATTCGAAAAACTCACGGTCATTTTAATTTGTTCAAAAAACACACACGCACACTTTAATCTAGTGGTCCAGCGCCAGACACTCGCAGGTGCAATATAGGAGAGTACAAATATGATAGATACAATACCCTTCAGTTACATTGTGAGAAATACACAAGTATGGAGGAGAAGCAGCTACTAAAATTTTCATTTTCTTTTCTTCAGAACAATCAAAGGCAGAGTAGCGTGCAGTAACTAGAACATAAAAACGCTTCATCAACAAATCTGATATGTCCTCACGACGCACATCATCTTTATTGTAAACATACATTAAATAAAACGCAATATAAAAACCACTGACAACATGCACCTGAGGCTAGGGTCAGACTAATGCATTTTTCACGTCAACCATCATAAAGTGCGTCCATGCATCCGGACGCACTTTTTGACGAAAGACGCAATAGCGGTCATACGGTGCGCAATTACGGCCGTGATTTTTGATGGAGCTATTAAAAACAAATGGATGTGATGTTAGCCGGACATGTGCAGGGTCTGACGTCTCCTAATCACACCGCAGCGCACTATCTGCGTCAGTACTAGCAGTTCTACGTTCTCGAAAAAATGCGCTTGTTTGCCGCTTGCGTTGTGCTGCCGAACTTTCGTACGGCCGTACTTCGTATATTGACTGGACGTCATTTGCTGCTACTACAGCCGTGATAAAGTGCGGCTGAACGCACGTTCGCACTGTGTTCGTCTGACCCCAGCCTAAATAAGCATACATTTACAGAACAAACCATCAAGGAAAACCCACAAGTAAACCTATTCCTGAACCAAACTAATATAAGGAGGAAAACTTTCTAGAAGGAATTTGAATATTGTAGGAGAGGTTTAAAAACATGCCATTAGCAAAGCATTGCTGCACAATACAAACAAATACTGAATAAACATCTGCATATCATTTTTAGGTTTCTGCTTTCAAATGTTAAAAAAAAAAAAAAAGTCAACATCACTACATATACTATAAACACAAAATGAGAGACTGCATAATTCCTATTCAGGGCAAGTGATGCTAGCAGCAAAAATCAGATTTACCAAGTACTAACAGGTGATCTAGTATACATCTGTGTATATAATGTAGGGTTTTTGTGTTTTTTGAGAAAGGATTTTACCAGGAAGGATACATTGAGATTTCTCTCGTTTTCAAGTATGTCCTAGGTGGCGAGTATGTACCGTTGGGTGTCTTGCCGGAGAGGTGCTCTTGCCGGGATCGAACCTGTTTCTCCACAGTTATAGAGCAGTGATGTTACTTCTACTACACCCAGCTGGTTTTAATGCCAAGGATGCTTAAACAATAACGATTATGAAACCACTTCTAATCATTTGTTGCAAGCACTAGGCTTCCTGTAATTTGTGAAAAAGAACAAAAGCATTAAAAGACTCACCTGAGCACATAATAGTTGCAGCTTTGGTGAAGTTAATGGAAGAGCTCAGAAGCATTACAGGTTCAAACTGGACAGATAAACTATCACCTAGGAAATGATGAATATCCTAGAGGGGTGAAAAGACAAAATAAAGCATCACTTTGTCATGGACATACTGAAAACAAATGCAGTAGCTAACTTGTTATAGAATGGGAAAACAAGTACAATGGTTTTACTATGCAAGAGAGATATGGGTGTGGGACAAGGGTGAAAAGGAAAGATTCAAACGCATTTAGTAAAATTTGCTTGTATTTGGCAACAAACAACGTGAACTTTGTTCCATGGTGCATTCTATGCTTGTCACCCAGTACTAAGGAATCCAGCCAGACGAAGTAATGATGGGAACTTTGAGGTGGAGGGAAGGGGTACAGGCTCCTGTCACCAGGAAAAAATTAAGCTTTAGTGGTCACGGTGCCTAATCCTTTGAAAAATCTATATAGTAGTTTACAGGGAAACGTTAAAATAACTTTACTCCACTAGACCTCTTTGCCTACAAGTGGAAATTATAGTTCAACCAGCTCTAAAAACCACAAAACGTATAGAAGACCAAAAGGGTACACTAGGGCTATAGAACTTGTGCACTTAAGAATCGAAACATAGTGCCTGCGAAGAACAATGGATCGAAGCTGCACGCATGCGCATATCCAATCCATCAGCCTTCCGGAGATCACTCGCTATCGCGAAAGTTCTCAAAGGGTGACGTTGGCACACTCTCTGCGAGCTGATGCCACTAGTGACGAATCTGGTGACCAGCAGTCCGGAAATTCAAAAATCGGAGCCACTTGTGACATTGGGTGGGGTGCAGGAAACGCCACTTCACCCAGCATTTTCAGATTTGGGCAGCAGGATGGAGTGGAGGTACACCTTATATCCTGACCACTTTAAAACACAAAAGTGGTCAAGGTGAATAGAGTGTTCCTTTAAACGCCAATAACCTCAAACACTACTTTGGAGCTAATTGGAGAAGACATGCCAGGTGCTTTACGCCTTTCCTTACAATAGTGGCAGAACTAGCTCACAAACCCTGAGGTATTGCCACTGGGTAGAGAAGCTGTACCAAAGGTGTTTTATCCTTACATGAAGCTGGAGTTCTGTGCCACCACCCCAGCCACCATCCCTATGTACTGGTCTCTTGCCAAAACTCCCTCCCTCTCACACTCTCGGGTCTGGCCCTTTACCCAAACACTCTCCTTCCCACCTCCACATGAAATTATTTTAAAAAGGGCACTGTACACACCTTGACCACTTCAACTTATTAACCTCCCTGACTGTATACAAAATGTGGCTCGGGGTTAACTTTCAGTGGCGAAAGCGGTAATCCCGAGCCACACTCTGGCTGTATACATACCTATCTCTGCACTCCCTCGCTGACCTCCGCGATCACATTCTCCTCTGGCGATCGCGGTATTCTGCTTCCTTCTCGCGAGAAGGGAACCAGGAAGAAGGATGTCGTGATCGCCAGAGGAGACAGCGAGGGAGTGCAGGGACACATAATGTATACAGCGGCAGCCCTAGTGTGGCTCAGGGTTACGGCTTTCAGCAATGCATTTAACGCCGAGCCACAGTCTAATACCGCTAGGGGGTTAGATAAATTGTTCAGATTCTGACATATAGAATACGTCAGAATCAGAACACCAGGGAGGTTAAAAGTGGTCCGGGTACATGGACTATCCCCTTTCTCACTCACTTTGCATGCTAACAGCATGTCTATCCAAGCATTTGTAGCAGTGTTCATTTGGGGAGAAAGACATGGGCATGAGCTATGCATGCAGCATATATCCATCACTCTGACCAGGAGCTCGCATACCTTGTGTGCAGGAAGCACGCTAGATTCTCACTTTCCTTATGTAAGTATGAAACCTATGTACACTGTTGAAACTGCATCAAAAAAGTGGGGGTTGTTTTTTACATAGTGTTCGTTTAGGTAAACAAAAAACAATTGCATCGGTTTTGTATCTGAAGAATTGATAAATCGAAAAAACTAATTGGCTAACTAATTGATTATGAAAATATTAGTTTCAGCCCTAAAATAAAGAACACATTTGTTGAAATAAATGATAAAATATTGGGGATACTCCCAAAAACCAAACACTGAATTAGTATTTTAAAACAATGAGTGCCAGTTTGTTACGGACTATGCAGATAACTATGCAGAGGAACTTCAATAACATCACACCTATACTGTGAGACAAGTACCATGGTGTGAGCCTCTGTACACTGTCAAGCCCACAGAACGAGCTCAACCAACATTATGATACAAAAGTTGTGCTAATGAAAAATGTAAACTCTACTAATCATTCACTACAACCAAATAATGTTATAAAAGTGGAGGTACTCTTCATACTCCTTATTTTATAAGTCCCATCAACTTGGCCCTCCCGAGGATTCAGAACTACATCCCCCACGATGCTCAGCCACTCATTAGGTTGGCTAACAGTTATTCAGAGAAAGGTGAAATTCAGTAGAATTGACAGGAGACGAGAACAATCTAGACCAAATAGCCGATTTGGAAAGTGATACAAATGGGAGAATTGTTCTGGTTTGGCTATTTTGACCTAGAATTTTCACTTCTCCAGTCATTCTCCTGATTTTCACCTTTCTCTGAATAATCCTGTTTGTGTAGAGGGAAATGTAGTTCTGAGACAACTGAAGGGACCACTGACCTAAAGGTTCCTAGATTTGGACAAGGATTAAGGTGTAAATGACACTTCCTTCTTAACTGCTGAGAAGACCACAGGGTTGTAACATCTCATTATTATCAATATTCTTTATTTATAAAGCACCAGCATATTCTGCAGCGCTGTACAATAGGGACATGACATCTGCTGACTCATTGTGGATGTTTAGGAAACATTGCATTTTAGATCAAGGGAAAGGTGTAATCAGCAACAGTAGCAGTAGGAAAGATGTGGCACTTAATGCTCAGGATGCTTACTCTATCTTTAGCCGGCTCCAGCATCTGGGAAAGTAATGTCAACAAGAGTTTGGAATATCAAGGTTGCGGATGCCAGGGCTATGATATAAGGGTACCCCATTTGTTGTTCAGGACTTTTAACCATTAATCAAACGACAATTTTACTCTCATATGGACAGCTGGAAAAAATTCTCTCTCAAAAAGGCTTGAGTGCTGTTCTTAAGAGATTTCTTGTGGGCAGCGGCGACGCCATGTTTTTTATCTTTCTAGGTTAAACCTACCGCTGACGCAGGCAACAACTTGGGGCCCTATTCCAACCCTGGTGCTAACTTAACCTGAGCTGTTGTAAACTGAACTTCATAGACTAGACTAGCGCTGGTAAGTTTACAACAGCTCTGGTTAAGTTGGCACCAAATTAGGAATAGGGCCTATTGTAGGGCCTTATTGCAGGGTTGGTGTAAATTTAACACACTAGGCCCTATTCCCTAGATAACGCTAAAATTTGGACGTCAACGGGGATAATCTGCGCCTGCAGTCTCCCCATAGAGTCCTTATTTCAGCCTGAAATTCTAGTGCAGGCACTACCTTGGCATCTTGCCTCAGAGCGCCAATGATTACATATCGAGATGCTACATTAGCACTAACTATGGAATAGTGCCCTATAACAGCTCTGGGAAGTTTACAACAGTTCTGGTTACTTTTACAGCAGGGTTGGATAGAAGCCTTGGGGCCCTATTACCTGGTCTGAGCCAAAACGGGAACGCCAACAAGAAAAACCTACGCCTACAGGTTTTCCTTTAGTGTCCCCATATTGAATTTTGAATTCAGCTATCGAGCCGCAAGTAGACTCCATGGAGGTTTGTGCTTCCGGGCCATGTGACTGTACGATCTCTCGTGAGATCGTGCATGGCCATGGAGTGATCCGCAGTGGGAGACTGGGGACTATTTGCCTCCAGTCTGACTCTGCTCCCGGCAGCAACAGATCGGGGAGCCATTCGCGATGCGGTATGAGAGGCAAGTATATGATGGGGGGAGGGGGTAGTGTCAGCTGGTGCTGACTGATTCTGCAGAAGCAGAATCAGTTAGCTACAGCTTCAAGCTGGTGCAACCGTTTCCGTTGCATAATTCGCGATAAGCAGAGAGCGCAAAGACCTAACATGGGGAGCGCAAACTAGAGTAAGCGCGTGCTAGAAAGCCCCATTACCAATGTGCTAATGGATTCATTTAACCCATTAGTGTTCAGGATGTTATCTGGCTGACTTGCGGTAACCTCTTAACCTAGTGCCAATGCTCATGCTTGAAGATTTTCATGAACGTCTCCCTTTTACAGTACCTACTCTAGGGTAGGCTCTCTGGTAGCGCCTGGCCTCGAAATGAAGTGCAAGGCTGCGGCACTGCATGCTGCTGTTTGTATTAACTCTTTGAGGCCATAAGACTCCATGGAGCACTGTGTGTCCTGGCAGCGAGTTAACGCAGTCTGCTTCTGGTGAGAAGAAGTGGTGTATCGCGCCATCCTCTGCACCGCGTTATTAGAGGAGAGAATGGGATTTTTTGGGAGGTGCCTTCAAGTATTAAGTGATTTGGCAAATGCAAAGGAGATTTGGCAAATGCTTTGAGGAGCCTGTACAAATGAAATACTGTCTACTGGGTGGAAGCCCAAGCTACCTTGGAATAGCTTGCGCTTCCATTCAGAAGTGTAAATTGACACCTCCCATACTATATACTGGAGATGGGAATTTACAGTAACCTTGAACAGGGAATTGCAACACTCGAGCGGAAAGGCCCAGCTTGCTGCAAGAGTTGAATAGAGATTCCCAGAGATCGGATAAGAGAGGTTATGTGTAACGTCCATGTAGTTAACTATGGAATAGGGCCCTTAGTTTATTAGACAATTATTTGTTATTTTGTTTAAATGCAAATTCATCATTAGGTTTAATAGTAACTCTGGATGTACAATTACTCAGTTACACAAATCCAAGGAACTGAACAGGCTGAATCGCCTTTACCTTCCAACAACAGGCTATTTGTTTTGTTCTGTGGGATTACCTTTGCAGAGTTAGCACTTCTCCAGATTTACTCACTCCAGATTTATATCTAATCAAGATTACTCACTGATTGGTACCATAGCCAATGATAACCGTGAAGCAATACCATACCATGTGGACTACCCACGCCTTACAAAAAACCTGGCTTTTCTAAGAAGGGTCAGGAAAAATGTATTTTATTAAAACATCTACAGCGAG
This sequence comes from Leptobrachium leishanense, assembly GCA_009667805.1. Classification (NCBI taxonomy): domain Eukaryota; kingdom Metazoa; phylum Chordata; class Amphibia; order Anura; family Megophryidae; genus Leptobrachium; species Leptobrachium leishanense. The sequence continues at coordinate 397,675,497 of CM019063.1, forward strand.
TTTTCATTCAATAAAACATTTGCTAAAAAAAAAAAAAAATAGACCAAAACTCAAATTCATAAGAACCATTAAGGTGAAGTTGTTGTGGGAGGCCATGTTAAGGTACGGCATACACACTTTTAGATTTGGAAAAGGAACTTGGCAATGTTAGCTACATTTTTCATGGCTCTGTGGAGCACCATTATTAAGCACGCATACACATGCAGGAACAAAATGCCACTAGTAACTTAACTTCTGTTCTTGACAGGAAAGTTTGCCAGAATTTGTTCGGGGAAGGAATCCATGAGACCCTAGCACCATGGGTGAAGGAACTGGGGTGGAGGGACAAAGATCATCCTCCCAGCTTTGTAGACATTTCCACAGTGTGTGTTCAGGTTTGAGGATTTGTTGTACTGTACTGTATGCATGCTTTAGTTAACCAGTCGAAAGAAAACCCCTCCAATGAAATAGCATGTAAAAGGACAGTAAACTAATAAAATGTGATTCCTAGACTGTATTAGGCCTTTGCAATGGCTACACTATTGGCCCCATCCAGGTTTGGTTTTTTTGGGATTCCTACACTGACGCCTAGCACCAACGACAATGTAAATACCACCTGCATTGTCCTAGTCATGTGAACACAAAATCAGAATCTCCCTAAAGTTTTAATCCTATGCAGTATCGGTTTTTAAAGTATACCATTCATTTGTTTTAGGATTTCTTCTAGCTTTACTCTGGGCAGGATAGTCGATTTACCATATACCTACTACAAATTGCAAAATAAGTATAATTTTTTTCCCACAGATCCTTATAAAAGAATTAAATTAAAAAGGAGCTAAAGAGCCATGAAAAAGAACATAAGTTTTTTACGTTTCCTTAAAAAAAAAAAAAAAAAAACATCCGTCACAAAAACAAAGGGATGACAAACCACTCAGCCTTGACCCAAAGGACAATTGTTCTATTACACACAACAACATAAAGAACTAGATGTTCAATTACCTGCATGTGAACAAGACCGTTTCCAGAATTTAATACATACACGTCCATTAGGGACTCATCTGTGTTAAAGAAAGAGAGGAAAAGAGAGCGAAGGAGGGAGAAAGAGGGAGAGAGAAAGAGAGGGAGGGAGAAAGAGAGGGAGGGAGAGAGGGAAAAACACATTAAGCCACAAGTACCAACAACACTTGAGCAGTGTCTGCTTTTAACCCTGTGGTAATAAAAGGCACTTTTTTATGCAGGCCATTATTTAAAAGCATAGAGCCTTCTCTGTTACTTACCAATGTCTCTATTCCGGTCAGCTGTAACAAAGATCATAAAAATATTCTCTAGTATGTATTTCCTGAGAGTCTCTAAGTCCTGTTGGCTGCCATCCAGCCTGACAGCAAAATAGATCTGCAGCAGCAACGAGGGTCCAGACAGAAAGCAGTTCTGTGAATTAGGGGATTGAAAGCAAAATGTAAGGGAATAAATCCTAGCAGGGACTCCACGTAGTCATCCCAACAACACCCCCAGGCCATTGGCTGTCCACGTACCTTACATGGCTGGTGCTTCTTCTTAACAGGAACACTGCATTTCAGACGGACTTGCCACACACTAGAATTTATGGCTTCTGCCTATACACAAGATAAATAAAGCAGGAAAAATTACATTTGGATAAATGGAACCTAGGCAGCATAAAAAGGTCAATATCAGAGTATTCCAGTATCCCAGAGTTACATGTTTTGCTTGGGTTTCCACTGTGCTTCCAGTCTGTGTAGGCAGGGGGCAGATGAGCGTCATTGGAGAGAGGAAGGAACGTCCGTGAGTGGACGTTCCTTCCACTCGACGCCCGTCTGGCCACCTAGTTGAGCGCAGTTAGTGCACTCAGCGCAAGGTTTTGGTCCTAGCGCTTTGACAGAGAGGGCTACTGAATAGAGAGCCTTGGGGGGTGGGGCAATCTCCGTGTGAGGCGCGGCAATCGCCGTGTGAGCCGGGGTGGGGCGCGGCAATCGCCGTGTGAGCCGGGGTGGGGCAATCTCCGTGTGAGCCGGGGTGAGGCAATCTCCGTGTGAGGCAATCTCCGTGTGAGCCGGGGTGGGGCAATCTCCGTGTGAGCCGGGGTGGGGCAATCTCCGTGTGAGGCAATCTCCGTGTGAGCCGGGGTGGGGCAATCTCCGTGTGAGGCAATCTCCGTGTGAGCCGGGGTGGGGCAATCTCCGTGTGAGGCAATCTCCGTGTGAGCCGGGGTGGGGCAATCTCCGTGTGAGGCAATCTCCGTGTGAGCCGGGGTGGGGCAATCTCCGTGTGAGGCAATCTCCGTGTGAGCCGGGGTGGGGGGCAATCTCCGTGGTGAGGCAATCTCCGTGTGAGTCGGGGTGGGGCAATCTCCGTGTGAGGCAATCTCCGTGTGAGCCGGGGTGGGGCAATCTCCGTGTGAGCCGGGGTGGGGCAATCTCCGTGTGAGCCGGGGTGGGGCAATCTCCGTGTGAGCCGGGGTGGGGCAATCTCCGTGTGAGCCGGGGTGGGGGCAATCTCCGTGTGAGGCAATCTCCGTGTGACCCGGGGTGGGGCAATCTCCGTGTGTGAGGCAATCTCCGTGTGAGCAATCTCCGTGTGAGCCGGGGTGGGGGCAATCTCCGTGTGAGGCAATCTCCGTGTGAGCCGGGGTGGGGCAATCTCCGTGTGAGGCAATTCTCCGTGTGAGCCGGGGTGGGGCAATCTCCGTGTGAGGCAATCTCCGTGTGAGCCGGGGTGGGGCAATCTCCGTGTGAGGCAATCTCCGTGTGAGCCGGGGTGGGGCAATCTCCGTGTGAGCCGGGGTGGGGCAATCTCCGTGTGAGCCGGGGTGGGGGCAATCTCCGTGTGAGCCGGGGTGGGGGCAATCTCCGTGTGAGCCGGGTGGGGCAATCTCCGTGTGAGCCGGGTGGGGCAATCTCCGTGTGAGCCGGGTGGGGCAATCTCCGTGTGAGCCGGGTGGGGCAATCTCCGTGTGAGCCGGGGTGGGGCAATCTCCGTGTGAGCCGGGGTGGGGCAATCTCCGTGTGAGCCGGGTGGGGCAATCTCCGTGTGAGCCGGGGGGGGCAATCTCCGTGTGAGCCGGGTGGGGCAATCTCCGTGTGAGCCGGGGTGGGGCAATTCTCCGTGTGAGCCGGGGTGGGGCAATCGCCGTGTGAGCCGGGGTGGGGCGGCAATCGCCGTGTGAGCCGGGGTGGGGCGGCAATCGCCGTGTGAGCCGGGGTGGGGCGGCAATCGCCGTGTGAGCCGGGGTGGGGCGGCAATCGCCGTGTGAGCCGGGGTGGGGCGGCAATCGCCGTGTGAGCCGGGGTGGGGCGGCAATCGCCGTGTGAGCCGGGGTGGGGCGGCAATCGCCGTGTGAGCCGGGGTGGGGCGGCAATCGCCGTGTGAGCCGGGGTGGGGCGGCAATCGCCGTGTGAGCCGGGGTGGGGCGGCAATCGCCGTGTGAGCCGGGGTGGGGCGGCAATCGCCGTGTGAGCCGGGGTGGGGCGGCGTGAGCCGGGGTGGGGCGGCGTGAGCCGGGGTGGGGCGGCGTGAGCCGGGGTGGGGCGGCAATCGCTGTGTGAGCCGGGGTGGGGCGGCAATCGCCGCGTGAGCCCGGGTGGGGCGGCAATCGCCGCGTGAGCCCGGGTGGGGCGGCAATCGCCGCGTGAGCCCGGGTGGGGCGGCAATCGCCGTGTGAGCCCGGGTGGGGCGGCAATCGCCGTGTGAGCCCGGGTGGGGCGGCAATCGCCGTGTGAGCCCGGGTGGGGCGGCAATCGCCGTGTGAGCCGGGGTGGCAATCGCCGTGTGAGCCGGGGTGGCAATCGCCGTGTGAGCCGGGGTGGCAATCGCCGTGTGAGCCGGGGTGGCAATCGCCGTGTGAGCCGGGGTGGGGCGGCAATCGCCGTGTGAGCCGGGGTGGGGCGGCAATCGCCGTGTGAGCCGGGGTGGGGCGGCAATCGCCGTGTGAGCCGGGGTGGGGCGGCAATCGCCGTGTGAGCCGGGGTGGGGCGGCAATCGCCGTGTGAGCAGGGGTGGGGGGGGCAATCGCCGTGTGAGCCGGGGTGGGGGGGCAATCTCCATGTGAGCATTCTGTATATATACATATCGGGGGGGGGATATATACAAGTGAGCTGGGGGCATTTTTATAGGAGGTCTGTTCTTATTGGAAAGCGTTCACATGACATAAAATAAAAGTATCGGTACTCTGTAGCGGTGAGTACTTTTTAAAAAGTATCGGTACTCGGTCTTAAAAAAGTGGTATCGGTGCATCCCTAATGCATTACGAAAGTTATCACCAACAAATCCAAAACATTTCACTCATATGGAGTGTGACGGAGATACTTGTGACCAAACGGTCTCTAGAATTACGAAGCACATGCATAATATAATCTCATGATAACCCCCAGTAATGGAAGGGAAGCAATAGTCATGTAGTCTTCCAAACTACAGGTTAGTCCAGCTTTCTGAAGGCAAATTACACCGACACAGTGTAAGATGTATCATACCATGTCAAGTGATAACTATGTAGTTTTATCTTTCAACATGAGAGAACACACACTTAAAATTGTCATCTCTTCCATTTCTAGATGGTAAAACATTTCAACTATTAAATCCATATGCACTTTCTATAATAAATACATGCTGCCTTTATAATTGAATACCCTTTTTCAGATATCTTTGCAATCCAGGAACATACATGATCCAGCTCCCTATATGCAATAATCTTGACATTTTTGTTAAACCAACAAATATTCGCAAGAGACCGAAACAAAATACATGTCTAGAATGCTAAAACGAATTCTGTGTCGATCTATATTCAAATCGTTTCATATGTTGCAGATGTTTGATCTTTGTTTACAGTGATTAGTATCTCTTCGTACAACTGTATTTCATATTCATTTTCACTTCGGGTGGCAGTAAGTTATTATAATCATAACCTCCGCTAGAAATACGCCTTTCTTCACGGAGGTTCTCTTTTGTCTCCTTGCCTTCCCACCCATGTTTTTTTCAAGACACAAATGCTATTTTACCTTTTCATTCTTTTGTTCAAACCGATAATTACGGATTGGAAATCCCTAGTTCTACCGGTTGTTCATATCCTTGCAGTATCCATTCTATTGCAATCAATGTTTAGAAGTGGCAAGGTCATTGTTCTATATATTCCAAATGTAAAATTATACACGCATCAAGCATGTATTTACAGGAAATAGCTAGGTGCCCGGTTGAGGATGATCAGTGCACATGCTGCTAGTCATAATTCCTTTGAACATCGAAGAACTCTTATCGTCCTGCACCATAAGCAGATGGACAGCTTTCAATGTTGAGGTAGAATTCAAAGCAGTCAGGGATAGGGGACCATGACCACTTTCATAAGCTTAAGTGGCAGGGCCGACCATTCAATGGAGCAGGGTGGTGCAGCCGCTCCAGGTGGCCCTTTGACAGGGGGGCATTTTGCCGACCTGTCAAAGGCCGCGGCCTGGAGAAGGCAGGGCCCTCCAGCAGGACCGTGTTTCGTCCAAAAAAATATGCAGCGCACATCCCTCCAGCACGCGCCTGCCTCTGCCAGCAGGCTAGATATTGACCAGGTCCAGTGTCCAACCCTTCCAGCGGCCCAGAGCCTGGACTCAACCAGGCCAGGAGTCCAACCATCGCTCCAGTGGGCCTGCGCCAGGCCCGGAGCCCTGCCTCTAGTCGATATGTAACAGCTTCCTCCGATGGATAGAATCCAACATTGAGGCTAGGGTCAGACGAACGCATTTTTCACGTCGTCCATGAAAAAGTGCGTCCGAACGAATGGACGTATTTTTTCACAGAATACGCGATAGCGGTCATACATGTGCATTTTCGTCCGTGATTTTGTACGGATCATCAATAAAACCCTTTTTGCGTCTGGACGTTATGTTGGCCGGACATTAGCAGCGTCTGACGTCTGCTAATCACGCACACATGCCGCTAGCGGACGCAGCGAACTCTGTACATCAGTACTAGCAGTATCACGTTCTCGAAAAAATGTGTTTGTTTGCTGCTTGCGTTGCGCAGCCGCACTTTCGTGCGACCGGACTTCGTATATTGCCCGTCATTTGCTGCTACTACAGCCGTGATAAAGTGCGGCTGCACGCGCGTTCACACTGCGTTCGTCTGACCCTAGCCTAAATCTTTTTCTACAACTAAATAGAAGCTAATCTCAGTGAAGAATATGTGCATGCCTCTTTGTCTATTGACCTCTACCTTGAATGACAAAAGAGTGAGCAGTTAATTCCACGTGTGCGTGCTCATTCCTGTATGACAGGACAAGAAGCAGATCCCAGAAGAGACCTACAAAAGAATGGGTATTCAGAGAGGTGTTCTTGTACGGATTAGTTTTATAATTTATGTGGAAGATAAGCACACATAAAATAGCATTAGCTCTAGTAAACTTTGTCATAAGCCACCATAATTAAATGTTAGGACTTCTAAATTACACACTCCAAGAATGCCAGTGTTCGTGCTTGCCTGGAGTGGTGGGCAGAGAAATTAATTCTCTTTTGCACTGATTGTTTTAATCAGGATGTTGGATCTCTCTGAAGAAAACAATCAGGAAATGTGCACTCCATTTACAAAATCCTAGAAATGTTTATTTTTTATCATGAAACGCATCATACTTACATAAAATTATATGTGTGACAAAAAATAAATTTAAAAAAAATGATAAATCATTCTTAAAAATAAAGAGCAGACGAGAAGGACTCTTCATCATGGGACATCCTTTAGACAAACCGACAGGGTCCAACTTCCTTGAACAAGGCCCAATAACAAATCACAATAATTGCAGCCAATAACGAGAATGTGCTCTGCCACAAATCTGCTCAGAGATTATCAAGACGTGGAAAAAAAAAGTTGTCAAAACACTAAAATAGAGTTGCAACTAATGATTACTTAATCGAGAACTTAATTATGAAAGTTAAAGTTTTTAGCAGATTAAAGTATAAAACATACGGAATAGATCTACCTGAAAAGTAAACAATAAGAGCACACCATACAAAAATTTAACTATATCCGGAAAAACTTACTCGCACAGGACATATAGGTTTTGCGCATATCAGTGTCCAACGACATTTAAACCACACAAAGGTCTGTTAGAGCATGGCTGTCCATCTCACAGCCCCCAGATCTTGATGCCTAAAATTCCCAGAATTCCTTCAATGCGATAGATGGCCAGAGAATCATGGGAGTTGTAGTTCAGAAACATCTTGGGGCTGGAATTTGACCGCCCTGGCTTAACGGACAACCATGTAAAAATCAACCCCCTTTTCTTTTTATTCTTCCACAATAAGCGTAGTGTACGCAAATTGCATAACTCACATAACTTGCGTACGTTTCGCACAGAAGGTATGCAAGTGTCTGGTCAGAATGAAGGATTGATGCTGTGTGCACAGCTTAAGCCAAAGTTTGCTTTCCCCAGACACGAATGCAAGCATTCAGATACATATGAGGATGTCAGCATGCAAAGTGAGGTGAGTAGGAGCAGCACTCCCCACACCCTGACCACTTTGTCCTTTCAAAATAATTTTATGAACTTCGTTTGTTTGGTCAAGAATCTGTACCCGAGTCTGAGAGGGAGTATGGGAGGAAGGGACTAGACCAAAGGGAGGGATGGCAGCTCCTTGAACTGTGAGAGGGAGGCAGGGAGGGTGGCACGGGACTCCAGCTCCAAGGAAAAACACAGGCTGCACTGCTCTGTCCTCAACCCAGTGTCAGCACCTCCGGATCTGTGCAATTGTTTAATTTACAACAATAGCAAAACTGACTGGTTATGTCTGACATAACTGTAAGTAAAACATACCAAGTAAAGCAGCTGGCACAGCCTCTCCAATCTGCTCTGAAGAAGCTTCTGAAGTTATTACGGTGCACTTCAGTCTGACTAAACAGTGTGTCCTTTACACAGACCGATTAATAATGAAAATAATCGTTAAATCGATTAATCAACAACTGATGAGAATAGTTTCAGCCCTACACTGAACAAAATAAAATATCCAATTCGCATGCTACTCTAAATGTTGTATCATTACAATGGATCTTTAGAGCTTGTCCCATAGTGTTCACCTAAAGGAGGGAGGGTGGTTTAAAATCCAATAAGACAAGGTATTCAAACAAATGGATACATACGGAAAGGCATGGCTGCCTATAAGGTTGTGGGAAGAAGCACTTGAACATGTCACAAGCTATCCACCACCAGTATAGCAAGCAAACGGGTACTGCTCTCACAACGCCTCCTTTGCCCACAGCTAGCAACCCAAGTAATCTCATTAGTGAAGGCGCACAAGCTATGGGTCGATCCTATGTAGGCCAAAGTACAGTAACAAATATTCGCACATGGAATACATACCAAAATTATATAAGCTTTACTCAGACATGATAAAATGTAACCACACATAATTAAGCACAAGTGTAGGTTACATTTAGAGCAATTTAATATGGTACAATCAATACTGAATTATATATAAAGAGTGAATTACACATTTAAGAAGGCGTTTACTTTATAGCAGTTCGCTTAACAAGCACAAAGTGACTTTAGGTTCCACAATATTTTTGATCCTCCACCGTGGGGGCGGTTTACAATAAAGATGTATTACACATAGTATATACATTTATATATAATTTGTGACAAAGTGCACGGATGGGTCCATGTATTCCGCCTGAAATTTTGTTTAAAGGTTTAGGCATCAACCCCCGGAGGGAATGGGTTTTATTTTTGCTGCAGGTGTCCCTGCAATTAAGGGAATAAATGGCTCCTGTTTGAGAGAAGGGAGGTGAATAATGAGGTTAGAATGAGACACATTGAGAAGCACAGGGTGGGGCTACTCCTGATATGGGAGAGGAATGTTAAACCAAAAGGTTGATTTGAATGTTAGGTTTTATTTGATGCTGTTGCAATAAAAGAGTGGAAGATTTCCCCGTTAAAGAGACTGCATGGCCTTATTTGCCCTAGAGGACCGTGCTATAGCGCCCCGTGACGTGTGGGTCACTATTTGCATACCGAATTCTAAATTTATTGGAAGTTTATTAGGTTAGTATAATTATAGCTAGTATGTGGAGTGTTCCTTTTTATCACATGCATTCAGAGTAATGATACAGTGCATTGTATCACCACTATCTACCTCTTTTAATGTATACTTCTTAGGCTGGGGTCAGACTGAGGCAGTGCGAACGCGCGTGCAGGCGCACATAATCACGGCCGCACTAGCAGCAAATGACGGCCAATATACGAAGTACGGTCGCACGAAAGTCCGGCCGCGCAACGCAAGTGGCAAAGGAACGCATTTTTTCGAGAACGTGAAACCTCTAGTACTGACGTACAGAGTGCGCTGCGTCCGCTAGCGGTGTGTGTGCGTGATTAGGAGATGTCAGACCCTGCTAATGTCCGGCCAACATAACGTTCAGATGCACAAAGTGTTTTATTGATGATCCGTACAAAATCACGGACGCAAATGCGCATCGTATGACCGCTCTCGCGTACTCCGTGAAAAAATGCGTCCATTCGTTCGAACGCACTTTTTCACAGACAACGCGAAAATGCGTTCGTCTGACCCTAGCCTTAGGTAGGGAATTGCAGCTGTAGAAAAGGAGTAGCAGCAGTGGGATTCACATTGGGGATTTGTCAGTGCTGCAAATTTTATCAGTAATGGCTCAGCATCGACATGCGCCTCAGGCACATTGGCAGTGATCCATACATTCTGTCCATAAGCAAAGAACTTCAAAAACCCTAATGTATGATCTGAAATACTTTGAAAAAGGTACTGCAAAGCACATGAAATGACAGGGCATTTTTCTGCTGCCTCCAAAAGTGTCACAAGTGAGAAACTGTGGGGAACTGGTGACAGTCTAAATTCTAGTCTGTCACCAAGAATGCTACTGCCGCATAGTGTGGGTCAGATGGCCGCAGAGGTTAAAGGCCGAACAGATCCGTCATGGGAGACAAACTCCCATTACAAGAGTTTAGCAAGAAAAGATTAAAACGTTTTCTCCTTTAAGCAAATTCCTATCGCAGTGATGTGCTTTCACACAGGCATTCTTTTGGGTACTTTAAACTTAAATCTAAAAATGCAGATGGCCAAAAAAAGGACGACAGCTAGGCCTAGGGATATTTTTAGGAGCATTCCCAAACAAATATTCACATTAACGTACAGATTTCTGCGCTGGAGTCTTTTAAGTTAGGATGAGCTTAATAGTTTCAGTATGCCCCTACAATGAAAAGATAAAAAATAGACTAGACCACCAAATAAGAATAAAAACACACAGGATTTCTACACCTTGTTTTTGTTTACATATTTATGATAAAAAACAATTGGAACACATATGTAGAGAGAAAATGCATTTTAAATCAAGATATCAGATACTGCTTATACACAGTAAAATAGTGTACCTGTGATTGTGAAAGATGAATATTTTCAATGAGTGGAAATATTACATCTATATTCTGAAGTGGATTTGTGGATTCAATAGAGGCAGACTTTGAGGTTCCTAGTCCAAAGACCTGTGATTCAACACAAAAATATATAAATATATGTATCTATAATGCAGAAACACATCCCCACCATCTTTATATAGTGCGCTTACCTGATATGAGAGAACCCCATGTGAGGAAGTATTAAGAAACAAAGACTCTTCAAAACTTCCTTCCTCCTCTGGGAAGAACACGACTGTAAACGAAGACTTCCCTCGAGCTTGGATTACCTGGACATAGAGAGGGGGGGCCCAAATACAACAAAATCGTTACTGAAGCCCAGTTTTTTTCCTACAATGAAATCTCAAAACAAGGGCTAAAAGAACATGAGCACGAGGGGGGGGGAAAAATCACAATAAATACTCTACGTGCATGCATGATCCTTCCAACGACTTGCTGTCATGCAGTAACAAAGCGGTGTTGGTTTTTCACACAAGAATTCATCTTTTTATTTCTACTGATATAACTACTGTATATTATATTTAGTATTGATACAGAAAAAATGGCGTCGCGCCCATACTCACTTATTTTTGGAGCGGCGGCAACTGCCAGGAGTAACAGCCCAGTAAATGTATAAAACATAACAAGGAAGGAGAGTGTCATCTGCGCTCATTCCTATGTGTTCCATGTACAAGCGAGTGGGCTTACGTTGCAATGGCCATTGAAACAAACAAAACCTCATTTTTGTTGTACATGGAACACATAGGAATGAGCGCAGATGACACTCTCCTTCCTTGTTATGTTTTATACATTTACTGGGCTGTTACTCCTGGCAGTTGCCGCCGCTCCAAAAATAAGTGAGTATGGGCGCGACGCCATTTTTTCTGTATTTATGTATATCATGCTTGTAACACCAGTCCGTCGTTTTGCAGCTGTTCCTCTTTCCATGTTTTTGTTTTTGATCCCAAATGGGAAGTGCTTGGTGCGTGTATAAATAAAACCCACCATCTTTGTCTCTCCTTGCTGAAAAGCAGCTGGAGGGGCTTGGAGCTGCTCAGTAGAGCGGCCTTTTGGTTACAATTGTTAGGTACCCACTCTAAAGAGGTGCCTTGAAGTGGCGAGTGGGCTTACGTTGCAATGGCCATTGAAACAAACAAAACCTCATTTTTGTTGTACATGGAACACATAGGAATGAGCGCAGATGACACTCTCCTTCCTTGTTAGGTTTTATATTTAGTATTGGTTTTCACATTTTCTTCAACTACAGGAACATGTCAATTTTAACTAGCATCACATTGTCCATATTCCGAGCTGCCATCCAAATTCTTGGTGCCCCTTTAATGAACCAGTGCGCGGGCCCCACTTCCTTCAGCTGCTCATATTATTTTTTTATTTTTTTTTGAGAAAGGATACATGGAGATTTCTCTCGTTTTCAAGTATGTCCTGGGTGGCGAGTATGTACCGTCAGCGGTCTTGCCCAAGGACACTTACTGGAGAGGTGCTCTTGCTGGGATCAAACCCATGTCTCCACAGTGTCTCTCCACGCAGAGCAGTGATTTTACCTCTACTCCACCCAGCAAACTCATTAAAAGTATAAAAAAACATTAAAAAAAAAAATTGCCTCTTCTGCTTACCCCATTTTACAGGCAGTGGGCCAAATCCCAGCGGGTCCTGACATTTGGCAAGAAGCATTCCTGGTGGTATATAATGTAGAGAGCTTTGACCAACCCTAGATACCACAGTCCACAGGGAAGTTTACTGGTATACTGGTGGGCAAGCCATGGGTGAAATGGAGGGACCCCAAGACAAGCTGCACAGGGCTTAGCAAAAGCTGGGTGCCCCTGGATCACTAGGGCCCATGAACATATCTTGGGCCGTCACACCCAGATGGCTGCCCTGTCTCCATTTAGGTAGTAATAAATGGAACTACCGGCTGGGTGGAGTAGAGGTAACATCACTGCTCTGCGTGGAGAGCGCCTGTGGAGACATAGGTTTGATCCCAGCGAGCACCTCTCCAGTAAGTGTCCTTGGGCAAGACACCTAACGGTACATACTCGAAAACTAGAGAAATCTCAAATTATATAATATATATATATATAATATATATATATAATATACATATCTGGGTTAACCAAAAACATGGTAAAAATATATATATATATATATATATATATATACATACACACACACACACACACACACACTTTGGAGAGCTACAGCAGGACAGTCCAGAAGCAGTGTTTACTACATTTCTATAAAATGTTCGAATCGCTATCCAATATTAAGAGGAGCATCAAAAACAGACTTCTAAAAGGGGCCACCAAGCAAGGTCCTGCTCTCCAAAGTTTGAGGAACAAACGTTTCCAGGTTGTTCAGTATTCCAATTTGAAGAAAACTTCACTTTGCACCTTTTTGAAGTTTACTCATATCAAGTCAACCTGTTATATTAGGAAAATATTTGAAATTGAAGGTAACTGAAGTAGAGAATACAGACAAACCGTGGAAGTAAAGCTAGAGATATCAAAAGAGCAAAATCATGAGACAAACTCAAATGACCAGGTTTTTAATACGTTATTTCTGGGTACACAAGCTACATTAAAACTGTACAAACGTATATGAATTTTATATATATTTGTGAATCCATTAAATGTATCCTTCCTGCAAATCATCGCATCTTATTGGAACTAGGCACACGTTGAATGACAGCGAAGAGGAGCACGAGTTTTTCTTTGAGAACCAGAAACTATGAAGCTACAGGTGCCGACAAGGACACAAGGCTTATTTATGGTGACACTTATACCGATATGTCCCATGCATTTTAAATCAATCTCTGCTCGACATAGGATTATACAGTTTACACTTTGTTAGCGATTCTTTACATAAAAAAGGGACCAGTGACTTTCCTGTTTTTTCTTCCGCTTTAAAAACAGGCCTTAATGCATATCAAAGTTTGTATTCAGAAAAAGAGCTACAAGTACGTTTTTATAAAAACAAGCAATAAGTTTAGAAGCTAGGGAGATAAAAATCTAGGAACCTTGGTCCCTGGATTTTTCAAGCTCTGCCAAAATTTAATTTTTCTTTAACCTTGATTGCCATTTACAACAAAGTTAACATAGTGATCCCGAGAACATTTTCCGGTTATTTCGAACGTCTCTTGAACACATGGTTAGAATTATTTCTGTGGCACCATTAGTGTATAATTCAACAGTAGCAAGTAATAAAACCAAATTGGAACAATTGAACAGAAAGTCTAAAACAAACAATGTACAAAACGTTTGGTGGCATCAGTAAGCTAGAAATAAACAAAAAGAATCTATGGATGTGTGTGGAAGAAAGACCTTCAAACCCTTTTGGCACCTTGGGAGATCAAAGGTATAATAACAACATGCACTAAAACATGGCATTCATGCTGGCACTAGTATGCATTTTCATGCCATGCAATCAAAACATGTGGTATCCAAATATGTTGAAACAGTCAACCAAAACTGCTACTGCGCAACGTGACAAGCTCTGCTCAGCCTTGGAAAATTCCGCAAAAGAGAAGACTACAATGCTGTGTCAATGTTTTTTTAAGGTTCTTACAAGTAAGCGATGCAATTCAAGAATTTTATTCCACAACCGCATCAAGGTGTCGTACCTGGCCTGTTAAGTACACTCAGCACCATATAATTCCTTCCCATTCAAGAGAAGACCATTCGGTTATTATAGGAAATATACACTCAGCAGCCACGTTATTAGATACACCTTGTTAGTACTAGGTGGGACCCCCTTTTGCCTTCATAACGGCCTTAATTCTTTGAGGAATGTTTCCAACACCATGTTGAATCTATGCCACAGAGATTTGGGTCCATATTGACATGATAGCATCGCGCAGTTGCTGCAGAATTGTCGGCTGCACATCCATGATGCCAATTTCCCATGCCACCACATCTCAAAGGTGTTCTATTGGATTGAGATCTGGTGACTGGAGGCCATTGGCATACAGTTAACTCATTGTCATGTACAAGAGACCAGTTTCGGATGATTTGAGCTTTGTGACATGGTGCATTATCCTTCTGGAAGTAGCCATTGGAAGATGGGTACACTGTGGTCATAAAGGGATGGACATGGCAGCAATACTCAGGCTGTGGTGTTTAATCGATGCTCAACTGGTACTAAGGGGCCAAAGTGTGCCAAGAAAATATCCTCCATAACCAATGCAGCACCACCACTAGCCTGAACTGCTGATATGAGGCAGGATGGATCCATGCTTCATGTTGTTTATGCCAAATTCTGAACCTAACATCTGAATGTTGCAGCTGAAATCGAGACTCAGACCAGGCAACCTTTTTCCATTTTTCTATTATCCAATTTTGGTGAGCCTGTGTGAATTGTAGCCTCAGTTTCCTGTTCTTAGCTGACAGGAGTGGTACCCGGTGTGGTCTGCTGCTGCTGTAGCCCATCGGCTTCACGTTTCGATGTGTTGTGCGTTCAGAGATGGTATTCTGCATAACTTAATTGTAACGAGTGGTTATTTGAGTTACTGTTGCCTTTATCATCTTGCACCTGTCTGCCCATTTTGACATCAACAAGGCATTTTCGCCCACAGAACCGCCGCTCACTGGATATTTTTCTCTTTTTGGACCAGATAGTGGTGCGTGAAATTTCCAGTAGATCAGCAGTTTTTGAAATACTCAGATGAGCCTGTCTGGCACTAACAACAATGCCATATTCAAAGTCGCTTAAATACCCTTTCTTTCCCATTCTGATTCTCTGTTTGCACGTCAGCAAGTCGTCTAGACGCCTAAATGCACTGAGCTGCTGCCATGTGATTGGCTGGTTAGCAATTTTTAGTAACAAGCAATTGAACAGGTGTACCTAGTAAAGTGGCCGGTAAGTGTGTCAATGATCTATGCTTGAGTGGAAAAAATGTAGCTTTCCTCAGCTGGTGACAGGCATTACTCCTCATAGAGGGCAAGCCAAACAATGTCTAAGACTCAGTTTGTCGAATAGCTGTCAGCCCATTCCTGCAGACAAATCCAAGCCCATTTAATGGATTGAGAGATTTACTAGTCGCCTGCTTCCTTTAATGGAAATTTTAGCTTGAGATGTACCTCCTGCTGAGTCCAGCAAGTGCAATCCTAATTCTGGTGGTGGGGTTTAAATACCGAGGCATGACTGATTATATAGTATTAAAACAGAACTTGCATATTCACTTTGTATAGTAACCCTGCTTCTTATTCAAAGCAAAGAGATCTGCCAAATGATGCAAAGCAGAGAATCATCTGCTGGAAAATAGAGTGCATTCAAATTGGCTCTGGAATCAGACCTAAAACATAACCTCACTTTTCAGGAGACCAAAAAACGCTGAATAGTTTTGAGATTGAAGCAGACTGGGTGCAGCAACATATTCCTCGCTCCTTGTTATTAATTTGCAAAGGATAACCATAGGTTTCAGATCAGGATACAGATCTAGGTTATTGAAACTAAAAATCAAGATGGGCAAAGGCTAGCTTTCTGCAAAAATCAACTCAGCGATATGTGCCGCCGCCCCACCCCGTCTGTCATACAGACGCACATCGGCATATTTTGACAGCTATGCAATGACTTAGCAAAGAAATATTCCTATAGCTTATGTTTCATCTTAAGCCTCAGAGTTTTCATGCCATTGGAGCCACATCTGCAACGAATTACAGATTACAAAACAAGCGAGGCAATGTTCTGCCTGTGGATTAGAAGCACATTGCGTGTGGATGCAGTTTACTGACCTCACATGCCATTCTCAGGACTATAGTGCAGCAAGACCTTCACATTAAGGAAGGAGGTATAAGTGCAAGCTTGGGGAAATAGAAAGCCTTAGAATTTTTACTTTATATTGTTTACTTTTTTTTTTTTTTTTAACAATACATTTTAATAAAAGCTCCATTTCGTACCACTGGTCTAGAGTGTCAAATATCTAAGTGAAAAGAAAAACAATGCAGGAAATGTGTTAACATGCGTAGGAATACACTGTGGTCAGTATCTTTAGACGTCAGAACGAAAACGGTACAGGATGCGACATGTTTATGCTAAACAGGTGCTTCATGCAAACGCTCGCCCCCTCTTTCCCCCACCGTGTCGCTCTCCACCCCCATGAATGACTGGTAGCAATTTAGAAGTCAGAGTCTTATTTAAAAAATAACAATTACACTTGAACTTGCCCATGGTCATTGTCATTTTTTTCACTAGTTAATGCATATCGTTGCAAACAGATGTTCAGAAGGATAATAAACCAGATCAATGTTTCCCAACCCTGGTCCTCAGGGAGCACCAACAGGTCAGATTTGCCAGATATCTGAAGCGCAGCACAAGTGATATGATTTTCTACTCCGTGATTGCAGGATTCTGTTTGCATTTCACAAAGGTGATCCTAAAATCTGGCCTGTGAGGGGTACTGGAGGACAGGGTTGAGAACCACTAGAGTTCAAGTGATCTGCGCAAAAAAGGAGTAAAAAGGGGAGTGATGCAGAGCAAACTTATTTATTCCCATGCGTAAATTATAAATAAATCGCGTAAACTATATCTGGAAGTTAACAAATATCCTTATTTGAGAGCCTTATGCCAGTTAAGAATAGGACATAGAAATAGCACAGGACTATGTTACACACGTCACTTATTCCAGTATAAAATTGTGCAGCTCCGTATACTCCTGTGAAATTGCAATCACCCACTGCGACACGGAAATTGGTTATGGCACCTTCTGTAGCAATACAGTTTCCACACTTCCCATAGCTACTGACCAGCTAAACATTCAATGCTTTTGGTCTGAGGAGATCTCACTTAGGTCCCCCTGCTTTACAGAAATTAACTACAAGGGAGAACCCCCCCCCCACTCACTGAAACAAAAAGCTTGGCAAACTCTCCCGTTGCATTACAACAGTCAGTGTGAGCTATGGAATCGATTACCATTGTACAGGAATAAGAAGTAGGTGGTTATAATTGATTAAAAACGCTACATAGTATAGACAAAAGATGGTACTATAAAATTTACATGAAGTCGTTAGGAGGAGTGCACACAATTACCATTTTGGAAGCTGCAATGCTGATAAAAAAAATATTTAACTCCCCTGTTCCAACCTTCTACTGACATCAAGAAGACCATGGGTTCCAAGTCGTAGTGGGGAAATTAGTGGAAACCATGTTAAAGGAAAAGATTGTTGAACATCTAAAAACACATAGATTACAGGATAAGAAACAACATGGGTTTACCTCAGGGAGATCATGCCAAACTAATCTTATTGATTTTTTTGATTGGGTAACAAAAATAATAGACACAGGTGGTGCAGTAGACATTGCTTATTTAGATTTCAGTAAGGCTTTTGATACTGTTCCGCATAGAAGGCTTATCAATAAATTGCAATCTTTGCGCTTGGATTCCAATATTGTTGAATGGATTAGGCAGTGGCTGAGTGACAGGCAACAGAGGGTTGTGGTAAATGGAGTTTATTCGGCGCAAGGTCTTGTTACCAGTGGGGTACCTCAGGGGTCAGTACTTGGACCCATTCTCTTTAATATTTGTATTAGTTATATTGCAGAAGGTATAAATGGAAAAGTATGTCTTTTTGCTGATGACACAAAGATTTGCAACAGGGTTGACGTTCCTGGAGGGATCAGCCAAATGACAAATGATTTAGGTAAACAAAAAAAATGGTGGGAGCTGTGGCAATTGAGTTTTAATGTGGATAAGTGCAAGATTATTCAGCCCTTGGGTTTTTACGTCCCAGGAGCATTTAGAATATTTGATACAGTCCTAACCTCAACATCTGAGGAAAGGGATTTAGGGGTTATTATTTCAGAGGATCTAAGGGTAAGTAGTCAATGTAATAGAGCAGCAGGAAATGCTAGCAGAATGCTTGGTTGTGTAGGGAGAGGTATTAGCAGTAGGAAAAGGGAAGTGCTCATGCCACTGTACAGAGCACTGGTGAGACCTCACTTGGAGTACTGTGTGCAGTACTGGAGACCGTATCTCCAGAAGGATATAGACATCTTAGAGTTCAGAGAAGGGCTACTAAAATGGTGTACGGCTTGAAGGAGAAAAGTTACCTGGAAAGGCTTAAAGGAACACTAATAAAAAATCACACCCCCCCCCCCCGTTTTTTAATCTTAGTCTATCCCTACTCCCTTAATAAATCGTTCGTGGTTTTTTTGGGGGTTTTTTGTAACTGTAATACTTACCCTAAAATCCTCTGGTTTCCAGCGGTGTCTTTTTTTTTTTTCATACTCACCTCCCTCCTCTTCCGCTCCCGTCCTTCTTGAGTCTTCTTGCCTTCTGGTTTACGTGAGAAGCGCGCCTCTCACGTAAGCCAGCCAATCGGCAGGCTTCCTCCCGGCTCCCTCTGAGGATTAGTGTTGCGCGCAAGAGGATGCGCGCAACACTAACCCTCAGAGGGAGCCGCCAGCTTCTGCAGTGAGTTGGAGACGTCATCGCGCTGAAAGCGCGATGACGTCTCCTACTCGGCAAAAGTCGGCAGAAGCGGGAAATATGATTCCCGCTCTGCTGACTGACAGATGGGAGGGCGGAGTAAACTCCTCCGCCTCTCTCAGCTGTTTTCAGCATTTACAGCTGAACCGCTGAGCGGAGGGAGGGGAGACAGAGGGTGGCATACTCAGGTGGTCATGTTGCCTAGAGTATCCCTTTAATGATCTTAACATGTATAGCTTGGAAAAAAGACGAGACATGATAGAAACATTTAAATACGTAAAGGGAATCCACAAGGTAGAGGAAGGGAGTATATTTAAAAGGAAACAAAGTAGCAAAACAAGAGGACATAGTCTTAGATTAGAGGGGCAAAGGTTTAAAAGTAACATCAGGAAGCATTATTTTACTGAGAGGGTGGTGGATACATGGAACAGCCTTCCAGTTGAAGTGGTAGATGCCAAAACAGAGCTTGAATTTAAGCAGGCATGGGATAGGCATAAGGCTATCCTAAACAAAAGATAAATCCAGGTAAAGTATCCATGTAATTGGGCAGACGAGATGGGCCGGAAGGTTCTTATCTGCCGACATTTTTCTATGTTTCTAAATCGTCAAACACTTTCCAAAGTGCACTCTCCAGGAGTTTCTATCACCTGCCATTTACCAACATCCCTCTCTGAATTTCCTGGTGCTTCTTAATCCCTTATATTGTTCTACAACAATCCCTGTAATCCACCCTTACCAGACTCCTCTAGCCCATGCTTTACCAAGTTTTCTTCTGCTCTACCCACAGCTTCTGTTACCCTGTCACAACACTTTCATGGTTTCTCTGACATTGTTGCGCACTCTACCATCTTTTCTCTCTCCCCTATATCTTTCATTCTCGTTTCCCCATGTATTTACATTGACACATCACCTTCAATTATTCTCCCAATGATTCAATAGTACAATTCCCGATTCTCCATTACCTTCAACCCACAGATTTTACCTCATCTTCGTTCTCTATTATTCAGATTTTTCAATTTTACCTCATGCTTTTCCATTTATCCATCTTCTTCTAATTCCAATACCCCACGACGCAATCCCCTTTTTCATCATCCGATACAGTTGTCCATATTTCCCCCTTTTGTCCACTATTTCTTCTCTGTGCATCTCTTACACATTTCTCCACATCTGAATCATCATAGTTCCCATTACTTTTCCTCCAGCCTTCTATACCACTACCCTCTCCATCTTTGCCTTGCACTCATAAGGTCTTACAGAGCTCTTAACTCATTTGAACTTGCGTTACACAATATTGGTAACAATGTGACAGACAAGATAAGCACTTTAATATCCCTTTAATTGCAGTGCTGATAAAAGGAATATCATTAGGCAGACTCTAACAGGGTTATTCAGAGGTGTGAAAGCAGGAGAATGGAAAATTCTAGGTCAAAATAGCCAAACCAGAAAAGTTCTCCCATTTATCTCACTTTCCAAATCGGCTATTTTGACCTAGAATTTTCCAATCTCCAGCTATTCTCCTGCTTTTCACCTCTCTCTGAATAACCCTGTAAGTGTGTCCTCTTAAGTCTGTTAAGAGAAGAAGAGAACTGAGGATTGTAGATAAATATAACTATTAAAAGCTGTCTGGCACTTAAGATTGCCATAAAAGACCAAGCCAGTGATTTTACGCTACACACCGTGACGATAACACTTCCGTACACATCAGGATACCTTTAAAACCAGGCCTAGTAAACAAGGGCTGCACCACCATGTATAAAAACGTACTCAAAACAATTAATTCCTTTAAAGGAAAAGTGTATTCTGCATTCTGTTGGGGGAAACATTAAAACCGAGCCAAGTAGTCCACACTGCCAAGAAATATACAACAGTTGCTCAATTTGGATAATTATAGCAGAGACAAATCACTATTGTTAATATTCTTAAAATATTACTTGCAGAAAGATACAGGGTGGGAGTGTAGGGTTAAGACATCGATGATCGAGCTCAAGAATGATTATATTTTGTTTGGCAAGAATGAAGCTGCTATTTGGGAAGAAGAAAATCCTTGTACACAGAGCAGCATAAACTGGAGGAGTGGCTCCTACAATGGATGTTGCAGTATTCATTCACGATTTGTAAAATAATGAAGTGTAGTAGGTGTGGTTTTCCTCCGGATTCACTTTTTCAAAGTTCTTGAAATGTCGCCTTCCTTAGTCCATTGTTACAAAAGCATTTCTTACAATTGTCAGATCCCTTTTTAATAGCCATAGCAGGTGACGACCGAACGTGTAGATGTGGGATTAAACGTTTGGTTTAGTGGTAAGAATACGTCTGGTAATGTGTGGTTGTATTGTAAAGGAGGAATATTTCCCTCTCACAATGCTAAACATCAACTTCTATCATGCTCAGCCATCCAACACACAGCACGGCAGATCTTCAACTGCGATTCACCAACAGCAGGAAAAAGGATTAACATTCAGACTCTTGACCTTACCACTTGACCTGCCCTGAAGCATTAATACCACATTTAGCTTGTCAGCAGCTGAGACACCTTTACTATATAAAGCAGGTCTTGCTCATACGGTAAACCAGCTCAGCAGGACAAGGGTTAACATGGAACTTGATTGCGATGGTAAATGACCAGCTCTGCCTTTCCATCATAGCACTCTCCAGGCTGCCTACTTAGGCTGAGGTTTTGAAAAGTAAATAAAAGGCATTGCTTGGAGAGCCCTGGTGTGTATATGCATATTAGGAAAGGGGTCTGGCTGGAAGGCTGCTGTAGCAAACAGCCTTGCCAAGAAAAGCAGAAAGGTTCTGGCATCCGACCAGCACATAGTTTCCTACAGGATATCAACACTCACCCTGCTCTGTATAGGAGACACATGGAAATGTCTACCAATTGTAAACACCGAATTCACTTCAACAACTGTGTCCCAGCCTGGGTTAAAAGCAGAGAAGGTCTGTGCTTTGGGGAGTCCCACGGACCTGAAAAAGAGGAGGTCAATGGTTACGTGATATTCTTTATTTCACAACTGTCTAATCTGGCGATTAGCAAGGCAGTCCAGATATCTCTGCCTAAAACCAAACAAGGGACATCATTCAACCCCGGCTAGAATGAGGATTCCTGAGTATATATATATATATATATATATATATATATATATATATATAACACGAGAGGGGCAGCACTCAACCTGAACTACGCTTTCAGTGCGGATGCACTCTGTTTAAACGTATTTAGCGGCTGTTGTGGTTGCTTTTGTATTGTCTGGTGTGCTCTCCTCTCGTTGTGATAGATATATATACACACCCACACTGCTTTCACACACTGAAAATGGGTTATCTAGTGGAGAACAAGTAATGGAGATCAAAGGAAATTGGAGGTTTACTCATTTCATAACAGTCAGTGACTTTTTAGAAGAAGAAAAAAATGTATATATTCTTTTTTAGGAGGATAGCAATTTTAGCCACAAAAGGTATTGTTCGATTTGTCTTTTGAAAAAATAAGTTCCTGCCTAAAGAAACAGTGAAAGATTGTGATAGTCACTCCTTTCAGGGAAAATATATATATCTGAACACACTTAAATTAGAAATAAAAAAAATAAAAAAAGTACGGTGATTAAAATATATAAAGCGCTTGAGTGCTATAAGTATACACAATGGAAAATAGAAGCAGACAAATGCAGGGTTTTACAGAGAGCCAATCTGGCCCCGAAATGTCCCTGAACAGGGAATTTCCCCAAATGGTGACATTTCGGGGCCATTCAGCTACCTAGAGAGCAGGCAGTTCAAAGTTTGGCGACCTGCCAGCCAGTACAGTGCCTGTTTGAAAGCAGTGAATTCCCCATAGAGAAGCAATGGTTAATGTATTCAGAGAACACCGAACAGCAGTGAAAAGTTGCCAAAATGCCCTGCTGTTCGGTGGTTTCATTCGGCAGGTTTATTCAGACGAACTCTATAGGCTTCAACGTTAACCTCCCTGGCGGTCTAATTTTCTCAAAATTTTGTGTCTAAAAGCATCTCAATTTTTTTTTAAAGGAAACGTGTTTTTGTACATAGTTAGCCTGTAATAATTAGGAATCACGCACTGAAATCCGTGCAATCAAGAGTCCTTAATGGTAAAATCTTTTATAAATAAATAAAAAAAATAGTAAATACACTGAGTCCGATAAAGTTTGAAACAAGACATAATTATCCAAAATAATGCAAATAAATGATATTCAATAAAATACAACAAAAAACACTGAAATCTGTCTGAAAACAAGGGTGAGACAAAGTATGGTCTGTTTCTTATCCTGCAGTGCCACCTAGTGGCCGTTCATAAACATTGCACTTTGGATTACAATGTTTTATGAATTTATTCTAAGTTTGCTGCTGGTCCCGCCCCCTGCATCGTGTGACTCGCAGGGAGCCTTACCAGGAAGCAAGTCCCCAGGATCACACTGCGGGGGACAGCCAGGGAGCCAGGAGGAGGTGAGTATGCATCCAGCCCGAGTGTGGCTCGGGGTTACCGTTCGCGGTAGTGAAATTTAACCCCGAGTCACTCGGGAATACCGCCAGGGAGCTTAAAAACATTCCCATTTTTACTCAATATCTAACAAACCATTCATTATTATTTTAATCCTCAGGGGGGCGTGTCCGGCTGTGTAGGGAAGCAGATGTGCCTAGATGGAGCTCCTGGGGTTTTTGCAGTGGAGAAGACTTTTCTGCCAGGATCACTCTTAGATTTGCCCCTCTTGGGAACCCCTGCATGGCCGGGCATCAGGAGGAGTGCTCTGGAGTCGGAATTGCTCCCCCCTCCGGAGCCTAGCTGAGTTTGGGATCTTTCTCTGGTGGGCCCGCATGGTCGTCGGCCATTTTGAGGCCTACCTGCTTACACCTGCTGGGTTGCCTTTCGTTCCTACTACATCCCCCCTGCAGATTGATCCTACCGGGCGATTGTGAGTGGCTAGCTGTGCGGATGGAGGGCCCCCGTCCTTCGGCTGCACTCCGTGTCCCCGTGGAGAGGCTGTCGATGGGGAAAGTGGAACGGCATCGTTTGGCGCATCCCCCCCCCCACCCGAGGTATGGAGGACATTTTTGCGGCCCTCGAGGCCTGTTTGGACAAGATACCAGGGGAGGAGGACAACATATCAACCTGAGGCATGTGGAGGAGGCTGATGGCTGTGATGGGAGCCGATTGGGGGAATGTGAACCTGGTGGCAGTGGAGGCAGGAGAGGACTCACCGGGCAGACGTCCGGGATACACTGCTGACCCACAGAGAGCTGAATCGGGGGTCTTGCCCGTTTCCACTGCGGCCTGTGCGGATGCTGCGGCCGGGGTGGGCACAGCCGAGGCCTGTGTTATTACTACTGCTGAATGGAGAAGAGCTGGAGTGAATGGCGACCTGGATGGGACGAGGACCCTGACGTCTCGGCCCCTGAAAGCTACTATATCCTTGGATGCCAAAGCTTCATTGGCATCCCGTTGGAAGTCTGCAGTCGCTGGACCGGTTGGGACTGCCCCCCTTTGGAGACCTACGGAGATGGGAATGTCCAAGTCGGTGCCCTTCAGTGCAGGGCTGCGGATACCTGCTCCCACAGTGGCGACTGATATGGGCAGCTATGCGATCTGTCGGAGTGATGAGCAGAGGGCATTTTGCGGACAGTTTGGAGCCGATGGGGCGCATGGCTCCACTTTGTGGCGAGATACAGGCTGAAGGGGGTCTGCCCTTCGACGGATGTCTGCCTGCCTGGTCCGGTAACCAACCCCACTGGACTGTCCTCTGTCCCAGGTTCTTGATGTTCCCTTCTATGCTGTCCACTCGAATGATTTTGTCATTTTGTGAGTTTACCCCTTTATGAAGCATACTGCGGACTGAGTTCTTTATTTTTACTTTTTGTGATCTAGCGGTGATTTCTGCTGAGACTTTACCCCCCTTTTGTTTTTTTCTCTCCCCCTCACCTCCATTTTCTGTTACCCCCCACTCGGGGATGACTTTGTGGACTTTTGTTTGTAATTTCATGCAGTGTTTTTGGTGATTTCTTAGCTGAGCATGGTCTTTTGAGGACTCCTACCCCCTTCCTGTTTATCTCCCCCTTTCCCCATAATTTTATTTTTCACACACCACCTTGTGCTGCAGACCTACTCCCCCCCCTTTTTTTTCTCTCTCTCTTCTTCTTTTGGCATTTGGGGCTAACTTGGGGTGTGCCATTGTGGCGGCCACCATGGCTCTGCCCGTCATACCCGGCCCTCGAGTACCCCGGCCTTGTGACCTGCACATTTCCATGGCCTCCTACGGCGAGGAGCGAGCCGGGAAAGTCACATATTTGGCCCTTGCCACCCAATCTTTTTTTTTTTTTTTTTTTTTTGTTCGTTTGTCCTGGAGCACTTTTTGGTATGTCTCCCCCCTCCCCGCCTTCCCATTTGATTTGATTTTATTACTTGCCACATAACTGTCTGATGATCCTGCGTGATCACTTTCATTTATTTTACTTGGCTGATTGTAACGCTGTCATTCTTTCAAAATAAAATTTTGAATACAAAAAAAAAAAAAAAAGATTTTAATCTTCAGTAAAACGTCTATTTTTTTAGGATCTCTTACGCATTTTTCGGCAATTTTTTTTTTTTTTTTTTTTTAAAGCGTTATCTTTTTTGTAACAGACCTTTTATTATAATTCATACAATCTTATATGTAAATTCCAGGCATTTTCGTTCAGTAGTCTTTTTTCAAACAGCATTTAAATTTTGACTTTTTTTTAACCTGTCCGGCGGTTTGGCTTTTTCCCCGACGGCTGGTCTGTACGGTGATCGGTGACTCAGCGGCTTTTTGCAGCGGGTTTTCCCTGCACTCTGGGGATCCTGCGGTGAATGCTGAATTCACCGCAGGGTGGGGAACTTTGATTCCCCTATGTGTGGGGAACGAGAGCGAACCGAAACGTCGGCGACATTTCGGTGCTCTCTGAATAACCCCCATAGTATGAGAGCTCTTAAGAGCCTCACCTCCATCTTGAGAGGCCTTCAATCATCCTGAAATAAATCTAAAAAGGGACCTGAGGCGCATTCAGTTCCTCAGCTGCTGCAAGTGCTAAGTTAGCAACTTGGCACTGAACGCTGTGCTGCAGTTCAGCACTGCTAACTTAGCACTTGCAGGTAAGTAGAGGGGTGCTGCAGAGTAGAGGGGTGTGATGTGAGAAAGATGGCCGCCTCCAAGAGCAAATAATCCAATAAGGAAATGTTCAGTTTGAAGTTTTGGTGGACCAAAACACCAAATATTTATTGGAACATGGTAAACATTACTCGGCAATATTTGCTCTATAACACACAGACATTTCCCGAAGGGGGGGGGGTCTTTTGGTCAAAAAATACACACACACATAGTTATTAACCCCTTAGACAAGGGAGCTCCCAGCCTCATAGGCTGGCAGAGGAACTACGGACGGAATAAAGGTCTCCCGTATATGGTGTTTGGACACTACCCTGAAAGAAATGTCTGGGACGCAAACGATAGAGCCGAGTAAAAGGAAAGGCTCCAACATCGACGAGTGTTCTTAATTACGCTATTTATAGGATTGATGCTCTGAACAGGGAAATAATTCCCTAGGAGTTCTCAGTTTTTATTAGGAGTACCAGAGGAAACCACACCACAGAAGGGTTTTGTCACCCTACAGTTGACACAAGACGCACAAAACAGAGCCGGTGTTTTAGGCTCTAGAATATGAGAGAGGGAATTCTAACGGATTCTTTTTACTTGCACTTTAAATAGGGACATATACAATGCTGTACTATGAATTTTTATTCTGGTTTTATGAGAATTGGAGTGACCTACAGATTCTATATAAAAAAAATAAGTGTTGGTTTTCATTGTGTATACTTCGAACACTCAAACACTTTATAGATATCACCGTACGCTTTTAGTGTACGTTCACAGATGTATTTATTTCTGAAAGGAGGGATTATCACATTCTTTCACTGTTGTTTTAGACAGATTTGTCTTTTGAAAAAATAAATTCCTAACAATGAGTAACTCCATTGCACATTTTATCTCTATATTGCAATATAGGATAGGATAGGAATATTGCTGGACTCCTCTAGTCACCAGCAGCAATCACGGTTTTATAGTGTCTTCACGATGGATTTATATATATTTTACTGGGTGCTTCTATAAACCACTAAATATCTGCCATTGTAAATACCGTGATAGTGTTTAATCCCCTCAAATGGGTTAAATATAATGCAGTCACACAATGGAGCTTCCACTGAGGTTTTGGACAGGGTCTGAGTGAGCTATGTAACGGCTACTGACAGACACCAATCACTGGATGCGTCCTGGTAGATAAACCGTGCATTTTACAGCTCTGAGAGAAAATGTATACGAGTATTTGTTCCTATGCAGGGATTAAATACATATAGCCACATGGGATTGAACTCAATTATATGTCCTATTAGGTAGGGATGCACTGATACTAGTATCGAAATCTGTGCCGATGCCGGGATCAGCACGAGTACTTCGTACTCGTACAGGTGCCCCCAATACCGGAGGCCAGCGGTAAGCTGGGGCCGCTGGCTGAATGCTCCAGCAGCATTCTACCACGCCCCTGCGACTGGCTGCATTCCAACAAGCAGCCGCTCGGTGGGAACCCCCCCAGCCGCGATCTCGCAAGATCACGGCTGGGAGGGGAGGTTACCACCCAGCAGCCACATGCATGTATCTAGGGTCTGTGCCTGGGTAGATATATATTAGAAATGCACAGATACCGTCATTTGCAAGAGTACTTTTGTACTCGTCCAAATGCCTGATACCGCCTCCGATAACCGGAAGCCAGCGCTGGGCCGGCTTGCCAGTATCCGAGGGGTTGGGGAAGCTGGCCGGATGCATTAGAAGCATTTGGCCAGCGTTCCTCTCCAGCTGGCAGCGTTACATAGTGGCCGTCGGGCTGTGACACAGCCTCCTGCCGAGATCTCGCCGGAGCACATCACATCGCATCACTGACCTCTGGCCAGCCGGAGGGGAATGCTGGTCAAATGCTTTTAATGCAGCCAGCCAGCTTCCCCAGTGTCTCTGTGCGTATGTCAGGTCTGCATACATGTATCTGAGTTGGTATATCTGGTTTGAGGCCTGCACACATGTATCTGAGTGGGTATATCTGGTTTGAGGTCTGCAAGTATACATGCATATGTGTGGTTATACATATATCTGAGGTGTGTACGAGTGTGTGCGCACGCGCTGTGGGCAAATTGGGTGTCTGGCCATGCATTTCAATATTAACATAAAGTGAACACTTTCAGCAAAAACCCTAAATTATTTATTGGAAAGTGTCACATGACTTTAAAAATAAAAGTATCGGTGAGTACCTGAAAAAGTATCGGTACTTGTACGCTGTCCTAAAAAAGTGGTATCTGTACATCTCTAATATGTATATTAAAATAATCTGGTGTGTTGGTCAGGGTGTGTGCATGCAGGCAGTGGGTAAATGGGGTGTCTGGCCATAAATTTTAGTATTAACATAAATTGGACAGGCTTTCAGCAAAATCCTAAATTATTTATTGGGAAAAGGTCACATGACATTAGATAAAAGTAATGATACCATCAGGGTTATTCAAAGAGATCCGAATTGTGGCCGAAAGGTAACCGAACAGTGAAATTCAGCGTATGCTGGCCATTCGGCCATCCAGAGAGCAGGCAGTTCGCCAAATGTTGGCGAATTGCCTGCACATACAGGAGAATCCCATAGGCTTCAATGTTAAAAATATTCCCAATTTAATTCAACATCTAATAAACAGTTTATTATTTTATTCTGCAGTAAAAAGTCTCTTTAGATTTTTTAGGATCTTTTAGGCATTTTTCGGGATTTTTTTTTTTAAATAGTTTTCTTTTTTCTGTAACAGACCTTTTTATTATCATTCATTGGATTTTATATGTAAATTTCAGATATTATTGTTGTTCTGTAGTTTCTTTGCAAACAGCGTTTCACTTTTCAAACATTCAAGCGTACGGTTTGTTTGTTTTTTCCACTCCATTCGTCTGCAGTGTCTGCTTTTTCTGGCGGCTGCTCGGGTTTCTCTGGCTTGTTTGGCGGGGTTAATCCAGAGGTTTGTGCGGGTTTCTGTGGGCGTTTGCCAGGTTTTGCAGTGAGTGTTTGTCGTGTTTGCGGCGGCTTTTCCCTGCACTACGACGGCCCTGTGATACTTACTGAATACACCACAGGGTCGCCGAATCGCCCCGAATTGAAGAGAACAAAAAGTCACCGAACGTGCAGTGACTTTGAATAACCCTGTTTGTATTGGCGAGTACCTGAAAAAAGTATCGGTACTCGGTCTAACAAAAATTGGTATCTGTGCATCCCTACTATTGGAATAGTGCATTCTATTTAGTTTTGTCCAGAGCAGGAAGAAGCTGCACCAATCCGAAGGCTCCAATAAATTTCTGATAACAGCTCGTGAGCATGTATGGCAGGTGAACTTCACGCTTCCTCCTGTTAGCTACAGTGATTTTCACAAATATTAAATGACCATCATAACCGATTATTTTTTACCAACAGGCATGCATTGTGGTAACAAAGTTACATTTCCTGCAACACATTAATCATGGATCAAGAAATGATTGTCAATACTGCAAAACAGGAGATCATAATAATGTCCCTTCCAAATGGCAATTAGAGAAATTAGCCTTTCACATAAAAAATATCTTACAAGCAGTGAAATGGTTACACGTTTCACAGCCTGAAATGCTACAATTATTAAACAGCGATGAAAAGAAAAAAAATCCTTCTCCAGATAGAAAGCTTCTCAGCACAGTGATGCTGTGAGATTTGTGACATCATTGCAGGAGCACACGTGTGGGCGATATGTGGGTTAAATCGCTATTTATCCATCAAGCTGTATTAAGGTGGCAAGCTGAAGATGTAAAATATACCTCTGCAGACACCATCCATCGACTTAACACAGGAGCCGAGAAGATGTAAAAAAAAAAAAAAAAAAAGGGGGGGGTTGAAAGAATAAAAACATGCGTTCTTCACACTATACTATGCTTATAAACACCATTTATATAGGACATACTTTACAGATTAGAATTTGGGGGGGGGTTTACAGAAATCAAAATCCCACCAAAAACTCCTTTAGAAACGGCCAAATACTTACTGCGCCCCAAAATCTAGAATAGAAGGCTGCAGGTGTAAGGCCTTCCCACTAGGCCTTGGGTAGCTGAAAAGACAAAACATGAAATAATATATTAAAAAGACGCTCATGTGGTTTGGCTCTCCATTAAGAAATACACAGGGTCAGGTAAATAGCTTCAACCTTTCAGAAGTGGATATTTAAATTCACACATTAATGAAGACCTGGATCAAAAAATATCAAGGCATTAATACGCATTTAATACCCATAATTCGATTTTTTTTAAAAAATATATAATTATATATGTACACAGCACATATTAATATGTACGCATATACAGCGCATATTGTGTTCCACACATGAAGTTGAACCGGGTAGCACACACTTCAAGCTAAGTAGATCGCAATCTCTCAAACAGCAGAGATAACGCCTTGATCTTTATCATCCCTGTGATATCCACCCCTTTAAAGGGGACGCCCCAGTGAAAGTGAAACTGGTTGGTACGGGTTCCAGAGTCAAAAACCATTAGTATGAAGTGGGGGGGGGGGAATAAACTAAGGTTTCCTGTGGTTCCTGACAATCGTTAAGAAAAATAATTCTTACAGTGAAAAACTACCCATTAATAGTCTTTTATTTTCAATGCAAAAGCGTCTTAAAATAAACACTTTGTTGAAAGCAAACCCGTTGTTTTTCCTAGTCGTAGTATATTTCAGCTACAAGTTATTGATTTGAGGGGAAACGGTCTTATTTAAACATCCAAAAAGTGGTTCCTAACAAAAAGTAACAATCATTTGCTCACCTAAAATAAAAATAAAAAAACACACAGACACAGACATCTCAGCTAAGAGAAAACAGAAACTAGGGCCATGCTTTCTGCAATTTGCCAAGAAGATTCTCAAACAATTTAAACAGCTCTAACTGCTCTCTTCCGGTAAGGTGGTTCATACCTATTACATGAGAATCGTGTGGTTGAGTAAAGTGTACAGAATTAAAAAAAATTAAGAGGTTACAAAGAACACTAGAACAAACCACAATTGTTGCAGTCTTCCTCTTCCACCATAAAAAAGAAAAAAAAAAAAAAAACGGAAGTCGTGTCATTTTTACTAATTGACAGAATATATTTGCCACACCAAAATAGAACAACAGCCTAGGAAGGACCTGTTGGGATATGCAAAACTGCACACCTCTGCACGTACATCAAATAGTGAAATTGTGGGGAACCACAAATATTAAGAGCAAAATAATAGAAAAGGAGTCCCCCCCCCCCCATTTCTTGGGTTATTTATATAGATCATTTTGGCTTAAAATATTCTTTTGTAATTTGTCACCACTTAACGGCTCAATGTATAACCCCTTACAGGCCTTGACAGACCCGGGAGCTATAGGTAGCCAAGATCATACAATTTTTACCCGACTCCTGATCCTTTAGATTATTCTACTTAAATCTAGGTAATAAACTTTGCCCAGCTCGTAAAAAAAATCATGTAGTTGGCACCTACGTTTTCTTGCTGGCTCCCATGTTTGGCACAAAATTTGTCAAGCCTCAACTCTTTAAGCTAGGCAGCAAAAGCAAAAAACAAAGGGAAAAAAAAAATAACTGAACAGCAATTTAGGATAAAGTAACGCCAGGGAAATCTGCCCAGAGATTGGAGATATATTGCGGTTTCATCAATATGTAGGTCATTTAAAGAGCCTCTCCTCCTAGTAGAAAGATATTTCCAGTGCCAGCCCTTGATTGAGATGTAAATATGCCTAATACAGCAAGGGCACTCTAGCTACCATGACCATTTAATGTAGCACAAATCAGAACATCCGAACTACAGCGCATATGTAAACCTTGCATTATCAATGAGGATGACACCTTGGAGAGTGCCATCATTGGATGAACCACTTTAGGGTTGCCACCTTTCCTTCAAACCTAACGAACATGCTCACGCTGCACGGCAAAAAGAATTATGTAGCGAATACACGATGTGTGTGAAGGATGACTGAGAGCCCCCTTTGATGGTGCTTGCGCAACTGGGTCAACATCCAATCATACATGCGTGCCATCGGCTGTACTCCATGTCTTAGTGTCCTTATGCCAGAAAATAGAGTAGGTGGTGGATTGTGCGTTCTTATATACTTTGTGACAAGATGGGAGTATAGATACAAATATTAAAAAAGTGATTTTGCAAATTCACTAAATATCTGGCTCTCAGTTCTTATTAAATATTGGTTCGTGTTGAGAATAAAGAGCGACATTGAAATCTCGTTACTCTCCTCCTGTCTGCAAATTAACGTTTCTAAACACAAAGGATACAAAGTATAGGAAGCATAAACTTCAGTAAGGAGATGTAACAACTCCATCTTCACCCTATATACATTTATTCAATACCCCTCTTCAGGGGTGGGTGTGTTTGTTGAGCAGGAATGGAGAGTATTGCTATGGGTGTGTGTTTGGGGTGACTGCGATCTTGAGAAATTTGGGGTACGCGGGGGGGGGGTTCTGTGTTATTTTTTAAAATCACCCACCCTATTCCTTACACTTAACCCAGGGCTGGCTATTCGCTGGTGATGCAGTGGAGTAGAGTGTTAATACAGCCTGGTCCTCTGCATGCAGGACAAGGGCCAGGCAGCTCAGTGGTAACCTGCTTTACCTGTCACAGTGGGTCTGGATGAATTCTCTGCTGCGGACTGCTGGTTCATGAATGAGCCATAAACCAGCAGTGAGCAGACATAGGGCGTTCACAACCTGCTGACTCTCCCTCCCCTTGGATTGTCGCCTGTCTGGGTTTGATTCATGTGTCCGGTTCTCAGATCCTCTGCCACCCGGACACATGACTGACAACCCTAGACTCGGCTCCAACCCGACTGCGTCCTTCGCAGCCCCGCGCAGAGGACTGAAGATCAGACCGTGCTGTGCGCCGCCCTGGCTCTGCCACCTGTGCAGCTCACTCCTTAAATGTTCACTCGCATGCAGGCTGCGTGCGAGTGAGTGAGTGACGCTCTGCACCACGATCACTCATCACTGACATGTGAGAGTGGGGTGTGACGTCTCTTCCTCCCCACTCCGGAAGCTAGGTATGGCTCCTCCCATCAGCCACGTGACTTGCTACTGCTCAGGCACACGTGACGAAGTTCGGGGAACACGCAGAGCTTACTTGGGAGAGGCAGCAGCAGGACCGACCCGACTCCTGAGACGAGCTGTGAGTGTAGCAGCAGCTACACTGTGCCTGCTCGATTGGAATCATTCAGGAAAAAAGGTGACAACTAATCTGATCGCGATTATGAAATGTAACCCCCCCCCCTCACCCGCAGTGTGCTTTAACTACCAGTCTGACATGCCAGCAGTGTGCTTTAATTACCAGTCTGACATGCCAGCGGTGTGCTTTAACCTCCCTGGCGGTGTTCCCGAGTGTGTCTAGGGGTTAAATTTCACCGCTGGGAGCGGTAACCCCGAGACACACTCTGGCTGTATACATTACCTCTCCGTGCGCTCCCTCGCTGATCACTGCAGTCTCCTCTGGCGATCGCAGCGTTTTACTTCCTGGATTCCTTCTCACGAGACGGAAACCAGGAAGTAATTAGATCGCCGGTGGAGGCGGCTGGGGACATCGAGGGAGCGCAGGGAGAGGTAATGTATCCAGCGGCATCCCGAGCGTTGCACGGGGTTACCGCTTCCAACATAGGAATTTAACCCCGAGCCATACTCGGGATGGGGGGGGGGATAGACAGTTTTAGCAAGGAATTTTCCAAATAAATTGACCTTCCAGCAGTGTGCTTTAATTACCAGTCTGACAGGCATACCACGCGCCATAATCTATACGCATAATGCATACACTACAAAAAAATTAATTAATTGCGGCCCAAGCCCAACACTAGAATGTTAGGGTTTGGCTTGACGAAAAAGGTGGCAACCCTACCTTCTCTCCCTGCCACTTTATTATCCTAGCGATTCGAGTAGCGCTCACCCTCTCTCCGCACCCCCTCGAGGTAGAGAGTTTGCTGCCAACTTAAAACCTCACAGACGTCTGCTTCTGCAAACGAAAACACACAACACGCTGCTGAAAATAAAGCTTCAAAGTGCAAAACCTGGGGGGTGGGGGTTGTTTGTTGATGTGTACACTCCCACTTATATTACTTGGGGTATCTGTCCCCTCCACACCCGCTGATTCTGGGGCCGTGGCACATCCTTAAGTCCAGTGTTCCCACATAACTCTGAATCATGCGTCTGGGTGGGAGGGGGGGGTCTGAAACCCAGACACGATTAAAAAAAAAATTCCCAAAGTGTCCTGATGAAAACTGGACAGGTGGCAACCCTAAGGCACTTCCTGGTCACAAAGCTCATTGTACAAGCTAAAAAGTTTAAGATTTACTAAAAAACAAAAGAGATGTTACAGAATACAGAGTCTACTTTTCTGTATTTCAGCTTATCATAAGAAATTACATATAAAGGTGGCACCCAGCAGATGTTGCTTAAGAAACAGCAAACAGCCTAAACAAGTAATTCATATATTAAGTGCGAACACTCAACTTATTATAGTGCCTGGCATGTTAATTTAAAACTGGCGGGCACTTTTTGTTTGGTTTGTTTTGTTTTTTTTAAACATAGCCCTACTGTATCATTTATCACAGGAATTCCTAGAAAAAAAGGGGGGGTATACAAATAAACCATTCTGGGAATGTTTTCGTGGTTGGGGGGGGGGGGGGAATATTAAAACTCATCCAAACTCCCAAACAGAAACAAAACCCCCTTTAAAATAAATTTGCTTCCCTGTGCCACTCACATCAGGCGCACAGACATGGATTAAACAAGGAAAGAAGTGTTAGCAAACATTTCTGAGAGATTGTTTTATAGATGTATAAGCATCCAGGAGCTGTTACGATTTTAGATTTCTGCAGTAAACAGAATAAACTGCTCATGAAGCAACAAAGGGCTTTTCAATTCAATTTTGTTTAAAAGATCGCTCAGCTACGTGCATGTTTTACACAAGGAAACCTGACACTGGCTGGAGAATAATTGCCTAAAAAGGCCGTTTAATCCAGCAAAATCAGAAGACACAAATTCTGGATTTTAATCTTGAAAGTGCAACCAAACCACAAAAAAAAAAAAAAAATTGCGTGTACTAAACCAGTTTAAGTGGCCACCATTTAATGCAAGCATACGGTGCTGTTGTGTTGTGCTCACAAGGAGGTGATAAAAGTAATGGTTAAAGGGTACACGTGACAATCACCAAAAAATTTATTAAAACTTGTTATGGTGTGCCAGGAGTTCCCTACTGCCATCTGGGCTGTCCCTGGGGGCCGTGACTGCCCTTCAAAGCAGAAATCTTCCCACCACCTTCAAAGCTCCCACTACACTGATAGGTTGGCAGCACCTGTAGCTTCCTGCAGTAAACAGCCCAGAATAGGGAGACCAATGGGTTGTTATTAAACACTAAAGCAACAAATTGATGGGGGAAAGAAAACAAGGGTTGGGCTCAGGAGATAATAATTAACCCCATTGGTTTTCCAATCATTTTGAACGCTACCCCTCCCCCCTGATTTTTTGCCCAAAGTGCTCCTTTATATGGGTCATTCTAGTATTTCTGGAGTAAGCATCAATAAACCCAGTCTGGTATAAGCAGCAAGTTAGCAACTAAAACCATATACTTAATTTATACCTCCAAATTTTTAATCCTATTTGAGTAGGGTTCTCTATAGGTCTGTTGCCCAGTCTGTGTAGCATGTGCTTCCAGATATGGGAGACGATGACGGAGATTCTGATGAGGCTTTGTGTGTGCTGTTTACAACTGGGCTGGGGCAGTATGACTTATATGAAAGAGTGACACAGCTCTGCTGTACAACACAAAAAAGGTATCATTTGCACCATTTCATCTATAAAAAGAGGGAAAAATCAGGTCATTTGAAGAGCCCTTCCCATGATTTAAAGAGAACAATGATGTTGGTAGTATATATAGTATGGGCAAAACAAATGCTATAACATCTCCAAATTCTCTGGATGCAGATAGGCACAACAGATCTGCGATTGTGTTCAAACAGTAAGATCCAGCAGGCAATGTTAACATCTAGTATTGCCAAAATTAATTTCAGAGTCAAAACATACAGAGTCTCTGCCCAACAACAGAAATTTAGCAGAGCTGCAAAACCAGATCAATGCTGTGCAAAGCCATTAAGGGGATAAAATTATATGAACACCTCTCCAAGCCAACAGAGCTATGCCTGGTGAAGGAAACGGGGAGGGCATGACATCTGGGGAATTCAATTTCCAAGTAACTGATAGATGTGTGAAGTCAGATTCTAAGCATGTGTAATCTACCACCCCCAGCACGGATATCAAGTCATAGGACAGAGAGAACAGGCAGTATTAGAGAAAACAGTAATTTTTCTCAATTTCAGGAGATTTGAGGGCATTAACTAGGACGACGTTACTTGTACTTGACCTACATAGACTCCCTGTTTATTCTCTAGAAACAAAAGAAAAACAATCAGGGAAAACAGAAAAGCCTATGGAGGACGTGAACCCACAAATGTGGATCCAGCATGTAAAACGAGCCAGGGACAAGCAGTACTCGACTGATGACGCATGAAGAAGCAGCCAGAACGGAGAAAAAAAAAATACAGATTATACCACCTCTTTTGGAGTTGCATTTAGTACTCAAAGTACGGACGAAAGCCAAGCCAAAGAAAGACAGTAACTGGTAGAATCTAGGCCTATGTTAGGATCTGATTCAGGTGTCACTGAAAGGGATACAATTGTGTTATAAAGGGAAGGGTGTGCAGAGAAGTTAAACTTTAACCCCTCTTGATTTAATCCTTTTGTTTCCTTGAAGATACCTTTATCTGAGCCGTACTGGACGTACCCAGCGGCAGTACGTCAATTGACAAGGTCACTGCTATAAGGTCTCAAAGCCAGGGAATGAGATATCAGGTTCTAGGCAGGAATAAGTCTCCATACTCAGGGCAGAATCTGCCCATAGAGCACCCCCCCCCCCCCAGACAGGTTAGAGGGAGCTCAGAGCATTGTGACCATTTAGATAAGACACTGAACACTTTAATCTTCTTAACCTCCCTGGCGGTCTAATTTTTTTCAAAATTTTGTGTCTAAAAGCATTTCAATTGTTTTGGAAAGGAAATTTTTTTTTTTTTTTATATAGTAAGCCTGTATTCTGTAGGAATAACTCACTGAAATCCGTGCAAGCAAGAGTCTAGTAAAAACACGGAGTCAGAGAAGGTTTGAAACACGAAATAATTTATCATCATCCCTAAAATAATTAGCCCAAAATAATGGAAATAAATTATATTTCAATAATATACATCAAACCAAAAACAAGTCTTTCCTCTGGGTGCTGGTATTCCTGTGCAGATGTGGACTCCTTCGCCAATGAAATTTACAGGACACGGGGGTACGGAAAAAAAATATTCTCAAAGCTGCTTTACAGAAAAAGGCAAATAAAAATAATTTCTATAATGTAATAAGGCTTTGCAATACAAAGTTTCGCTGGTGCTTGCCCAGATCCACCAGTGAAACTTGTATTGCAAAGCCTTATTATTACATTATAGAAATGATTTTTATTTGCCTTTTATTTCTTTAAAGCTGCTTTGAATAAATACTCAAATTTTTTTGGTAACCACTGTGTCCTGTATTTCATTGGCAGTCCACATCTGTACAGGAATCCCAGCACCCACTGCACAAAGTTTATTGTAAATAATTTTTTTACTGTAATTTTATTTTTTTTACAGTTTGAACTTGCTGCCTGGTCCCGCCCCCCCCCCACGTCGCGTGGCGTGGCTCGCAGAGAGCGGAACCAGGGAGAAAAGTTGCCGGCTGCCGCGATCACATTGCGGAGTCGACGAGGGAGCGAAGGATGCAGTGAGTATACAGCCCGAGTGAGGCTCAGGGTTACTGATCGCGGTAGAAAAACGTAACCCCGAGTCACACTCAGGAATACCGCCAGGGAGGTTAAAGTGGTCAGGCAGCATGCAATGTAGCCCCCCCAAAACAACCTTCAAGCCTCGATTGGCTGGTACACCTTTGTGAAGCTGAGGTTTTTTTCATCCGGCTACACAACTGACACTCAGCCGATTGGCCTTTGAATATCCCTCCTGCCGGGGACCAATGATGGCAGTATACCTGCTGACATCATCCTGTCTCCCAAATGGCTGCAGCAACAAGAGAACTGGGAGAAAGTGGCCATAAAACAGGGTGTGCAATATTGACATACAGGTAGAAATGGCCTTAGTATGAAATATAGTATATGCTATACAGACAATACAAATGGTCCAAGATATCCTGCATATGGGAATTTGTAGTCATCATTAGGAGATTATTAGCAATGCAACCACGGGGGGCGGGGTTATACACCAATAGAATACAAAGATATTGGTAGGTAACAATGCCTGTGTGTAATTATAGATGACACACACACTAATGGTGGTTGTATAGAAAAGGTCACTTGCAATTCTGCAGAAATACACAATTACAGCTATGAAGTCTGATTGAGAATTTTGTTCTTCCCCAGGAGAGAAGATCAGCCCTGCATTAAAAAGGTTAGAGTGCCCCCTTTATATACTAAATTTATCTCCAAACCGGAAATGCATTATATACAGTGTATTTCCTTTGGCTATTTACAGAGGGACTGCTCTCCCATATTCTGCTCAAAAACAAGACGGTCACACACAGAAACATGAATACACCCACCCACACGTTAGTTATTTAAAGATCTGGAACATATCAGCTTTAATCAGGTTTGCAAAGCAGTTGATTGTAACATTCAATATTATATCATAATATGGAAACAATCTGCAAGAACGCTCTTCCATTATCTTTCATTCAAATATCTAACAGATATGCAATCAGAAACCTACGCTTCGTTTTCCAAAGAAAGGTGATAGTTTTATATAAAAATAAACCAATGACACAATTTCTTTTATCTCCACTAAGACTGCCTGGTATTAGTAGTTTCTCTAACGTAAGTTTTAAGGCGCAGATGAATAACACCAGCATGTGCGTCTGCAGAATTAATTTTAAAAAAAAACAGACAGCGGCGGGTTTCTAGGGGTGGATCAGTCTTGCTCAGACATGTACATTGAGTTTCAGTAGCTTTAAACAGTAAATCTAATCAAGCAAAGCTGTGTTTCTATAGGGAGACTCACACAATTTCGACAGTACCAAGCAAAAAAACTTGCGTTTCTGTGACGACTTCTATGTGGCTAAACCTGTGCCAATAACAAGGATAGCAATAAGCGTAAAGCCAAGCCTATATGAATGTGTTAACCAATTTGAGTCCTAAACTTCTATAAAATAAAAATTTAAAAGTTGACCTTGAGTATAGTAACCAGCAAATGTAAAGTTGATGCCAAGCTCAAAACTACAGCATATACAACATCGAAACACAGAAAATGTCGGCAGATAAGAACCTTTCGGCCCATCTAGTCTGCCCAATTACATGGATACTTTACCTGGATTTATCTTTTGTTTAGGATAGCCTTATGCCTATCCCATGCCTGCTTAAATTCAATCACTGTTTTGACCTCTACCACTTCTACTGGACGGCTGTTCCATGTATCCACCACCCTCTCAGTAAAATAATGCTTCCTGATGTTACTTTTAAACCTTTGCCCCTCTAATCTAAGACTATGTCCTCTTGTTTTGCTACTTTGTTTCCTTTTAAATATACTCCCTTCCTCTACCTTGTGGATTCCCTTTACGTATTTAAATGTTTCTATCATATCTCCTCTGTCTCGTCTTTTTTCCAAGCTGTACATGTTAAGATCATTAAGCCTTTCCTGGTAACTTTTCTCCTTCAAGCCGTACACCATTTTAGTAGCCCTTCTCTGAACTCTCTCTAAGATGTCTATATCCTTCTGGAGATACGGTCTCCAGTACTGCACACAGTACTCCAAGTGAGGTCTCATCAGTGCTCTGTACAGTGGCATGAGCACTTCCCTTTTCATACTGCTAATACCTCTCCCTACACAACCAAGCATTCTGCTAGCATTTCCTGCTGCTCTATTACATTGACTACTTACCCTTAGATCCTCTGAAATAATAACCCCTAAATCCCAACCCTCAGATGTTGAGGTTAGGACTGTATCAAATATTCTATATTCAGCCCTTGGGTTTTTACGTCCCAGGTGCATTATCTTGCACTTATCCACA
The DNA here is from genome assembly GCA_009667805.1 of Leptobrachium leishanense. NCBI lineage: Eukaryota > Metazoa > Chordata > Amphibia > Anura > Megophryidae > Leptobrachium > Leptobrachium leishanense. The sequence goes on from CM019063.1 coordinate 397,715,536, forward strand.
TTAAAACTCAATTGCCACAGCTCCGACCATTTTTTTAGTTTACCTAAATCATTTGTCATTTGGCTGATCCCTCCAGGAACGTCAACCCCGTTGCAAATCTTTGTGTCATCAGCAAAAAGACATACTTTTCCATTAATACCTTCTGCAATATCACTAATAAAAATATTAAAAGAGAATGGGTCCAAGTACTGACCCCTGAGGTACCCCACTGGTAACAAGACCTTGCGCCGAATAAACTCCATTTACCACAACCCTCTGTTTCCTGTCACTCAGCCACTGCCTAATCCAGTCAACAATATTGGAATCCAAGCTCAAAGATTGCAATTTATTGATAAGCCTTCTATGCGGAACAGTATCAAAAGCCTTACTGAAATCTAAATAAGCAATGTCTACTGCACCACCTGTGTCTATTATTTTTGTTACCCAATCAAAAAAATCAATAAGATTAGTTTGGCATGATCTCCCTGAGGTAAACCCATGTTGTTTCTGATCCTGTAATCTATGTGTTTTTAGATGTTCAACAATCCTTTCCTTTAACATGGTTTCCATTAATTTTCCCACTACTGACGTAAGACTAACTGGCCTATAGTTCCGATTCCTCCCTACTACCCTTTTTGTAAATGGGCACAACATTTGCTAATTTCCAGTCTTCTGGGACGACTCCTGTTAACTGTTTTGCTATTACACCACTGAGCTCTTAATAACTTAAGGTGGATCCCATCAGGCCCCATTGACTTATTTGTCTTTACTTTAGACAGCTGCCTACCTCACACAGCTGTAGCATGGTGTATCATGCTGTCAATCATCAATCACACCTATTCTGGGTCTGGAAGGACAGCATCAGGTTTGAAACGGTTCTTGGACCCCAGAAGAGGGACATGCAAGAATGTTTGCATTTCTGCCCACAAGACAAAAATGATAAAAACATTAACCACGAATGAGGCATCTGACATATCTAGTAGTGGCTGACCAATTTCCAAGACTACAGTACTGCATATCTGAGGACTAGGGTCTCACAATTTGGAAAGACAAAAGGGGCAATCCTGCCCCATGTCTGCAATCCTATCACAAAACCCCAACTTTCACTCCTCCTGAATTAGCATTTGACTCTCTCCAAAGTCATGACTTAAAAGGAATGCGACCACGCATTCATGCTCACCCTCACCTAATGGGTCTCCTCTTCTATTGTAAGCTCTCAAGCAGGGTCCTCCCTCCGTCTGTTCCGTGTGTGTAACGTGTATGTATATTTGTTATTCTGTCTCTCCCATTGTACAGGGCTACGGAATTTATTGGCACTTTATAAATACTTGTAACTATGCAAAGACAACCCTAGAGGTTGTGAAACGAAATGTTACCCTGTTGTGCTCGAATGCTGTGCTTAGTGTCCCGTTTGATGAAAGTTTTCCCCCTTCAACTCAGTGATAAAACACGTCTACAGGTAATATGGTAAATACGCATTACACTCCAGCATCAAAACGTATTGGCATACAAGCTAAAAGTTACAAGGTTTAGGGAGTGAGTTTGGCTCTGAATCTGGACACATCCCACTCAAGCATAACAGATCTTAATTTTCTTTACAGTGCCATATACATTGGATTGAAGTCAGTAAGAGGCATATGATTGGCTGTGTGCTCACTGGGTGCTACTCAAATGTCTACATTGTAAGTACAAAAATCGCTTTTTTTATTTTATAAACCTGTGTATATATTTCCAATAATTTCTATGGCATATTACGAGCTGCTGTTAATAGAACCAAAACGGCAAATATCACCAGTCAGATCTCAATTCCAGTTCAACATGAATGCACATGTACACATTAAAAAGCCCAGTTAGGGTGATCACAGGTAGAGATTATTTAAAAATCTCAATGCAGGTTTAACCAGCGAAAGTGAAAGATCATTGGAACGCAGCCTCTGATAGTTGTGTTTTGCATTCATCTATCAAGTTTATGGCAAAGCAAAATGACAAAATGTAGGTGACAAAAAAGGTATGAGACCTCCTGGAAATATCAAAACTTACAAACATGCAAAGATTATCACTAAAATTTGCAACAGAGGAAATGCGTTTCAGCAGATCCCTGAAGGATCTGTCATGCCCAAAACAGGTTAGCTGCATTTGACAACAAATCACTTTACACTTTTACATTATAACTGTTTTAACATTTTTGCCAACATAATTGAAGAAAAAAAAAACATTCAGGTCTAGTCAAAGAAAGGTGAAAACCAGGAGATTTGGCAGAAGAAGAGAACAATCTAGACCAAACAGCTGATTTGGAAAGGTAGATAAAGTGGAGAAATTTTCTGGTTTGGCTATTTTGCCCTGGATTTTTTCACCTCCAGTCATTCTCCTGAGTTTCACCTTTCTTTGAATAGACCTGATTGTTAGCTTCTTTCAAAGACAGGCTGTCAAGTGACTGTGGCATGCCACAGGGGGAGGTACAGCTCTGAGCCGAACGATGTCATAAAAGGACAGTCATCTGCTCAGGTCTAGGCACCTGACCAGTTGTCAGCCAACATGTTTTTGGCATAGCCAGTGCACTTTCAAAAAGGATGAAAAATACGAGTTATAAAAGAAATATAGGACCCGGTAGTATGTGGTGTTGCACAAAGCAAGTGAAACATACAGGATTATTCACAGAAAGGTGAAACTCTGAAGAACTTTTGGAGAAGTGAAAATTCTAGGTCAAAATAGCCAAACCAGAAAAATTCTCCCATTTATCTCACTTTCCAAATCAGCTATTTTGCCCTAGTATTTTTATTTCTCCAAACGTTCTCCAGTGTGTTACCTTTCTCTGAATAACCTTGATGGCTTCATCATTGAGCATCATGGGTAAAATGATGTCGACAGACAAAAGTGAGAGCATGCTTTAAAATGAAAAGGAGATAAAGATTTTTTTTGCTACAAGAGGGAGAGAGGAGAGAAATAAAAACACAAATTATATGGTCATCAAGTAACGCGTGCCATTACTACACAGACCTTGGCAGATTGCGGTGGATTTTGTTGAGGCAAAATCGCATTATAAAAACACTGTTATACAAACACATACAGAAAAAATTTAACTGAAAAATATGACTACACAATTAAGAGTCCATGTATGTTCATACAGGTGAAGGCCAAAAATTCTGTTATGGTTTGACGTTTTGGTTTACAATATCTAATTAGCAGGCACAGCCTTTAAAGGACTCTCCTACCTGTCCAACCAGCACATCTGTTGGAATGTAGACAGGCTTGCTCAGGTTTATAATCCCTTAAAGGAAATTTAGAAAAAGAAAACGCAACTATCTTAGGAAACAAGTCAGTCACCTGACTTCACCTTTCTTACTGCAGCTCACCTCACAAACCTACCCCCGCAACAGGGTCTAAATACTTACAACTTCCTCTATTTCTTGTGCATGTATCACATTACCCGAGTATCTCGTTTCTATGTTGAGTATTATGTGCGTTAAGTTACATAAGGATCTAGAAGAGCAATTTATGATATGTTGATAGATGCCAAGGCCTGAACAGTTATTAGAAGGGGTTATTCAAAGACTGCCGAATTCGCTAGCAAACAGTGTGATTATGTGGCAATTCAGAGAGCTGGTAAGTCGCCAAATATCAGGACAGCGGAATATGGCAGCAGTGAAATTCCCCAGAGAAGTAATGGTTACTCTATTCAGAGAATGCTGAATAGCTGGGAAAAGTTGGCGAAATGTCCAGATTTTCAGTGGTTTCGCTTGACAGGTTTAAACAGGCGAATACCATAGGTTTCAAGAGGGGGGGGGGGGGAGAACCCTATTTTTATTAAAATTTATTCAACTGTTTATTCTTTAAATTTGCAGCAAAAAGTCGTATTTTTAGGCACAATTATTGATTATTTTTTTTACATGGCTTTTTTTAAATTCTGTAACAGACGTTTTACGGTTATTCACAGGACCTTGTATATTTCCAAGCATTATTTTTGTTTAAAATGCCTTTTAAAGATTGTGGGTTTTTTTACCCCCTGTTCGGCGGCTGATTGTCTTCTTTTGGCGCGTTCGGCAGTCTGATCGGTGGATCGTTGGCTGCGTTCAGATGCCTGTTGGCCGGATCTCTTTGGTGCATTTCGAAGACCATACGCTGAATGCAAATTAACCTTGCCGAATGGTGGCAAACGAGAGACCACCGAAACTTCGGTTCTCTCCAATTAACCCCTATAGTCTCCACATGCTAATGAAATTACTGGTTTTACAATCTAAAGACAAAAGAACGATATGAATGTAACGCTTTTGTATTGTGTGGGATGTATTCAAAAGACATCACGGGGGGGGGGGTAGATTAGAAGACTTCTAAGCTCCCTGTCACATCTCATTCAGCTGCCAGCTCTATCTTCGGTAGCTTTGCAAATATACCTCCTGTCGCCTTATTAACTGTTAAATACTGTAGATTAAACAACAATCACAAAGTAAAGCTTTTGCACAGATTTTGATAAATGTTGCATCATGGTAAAAATCCAAAAAAACAGATCAACTAAATTGTTTCCCTCCTTTTCACATGCAATTACTTTAAAAAAAAGCAGCAGGTGTTTTAGAAGGTGGTTTTATTTGTAATTCACAAGTAATCTAGTCAGAGTTTATGTAAGGGGCAATGTTCCGTTAAAGGAATTTTTGACTTCAGAAGCTATTCCACTACTAAAGTACAAGGCCCTATGATGAATCAGCCCACCAAGATCCCGCCTGAGGGGTGAGGACGCTCAGGACACTGACCACTGAATTTACATTGCGTGGCAAGTAACAAAATATAGTGTTATTTTAAAGCACAGTGGCTTTGTTTTTGCCTCTGTTAAATACACATTTAAAGTAAGAACCCAGTCAATTATTGTGGAAGTTTATTGTATCCAACTGATTAACTCATTCCAACTGGCTGCATCCTACAGCTATGAGCAAATTTTTAAATGGGAATAATATTTATACTGTCACAAGGCTTCAAGATAAAATGACATCAAAATAGTGTATGTCGATTTTTGACTGCGTTGAACCAAGATAAACAAAAAAGTTTAGTGAGGATGCAGGAACTCTCCCCATTTCAATACATGTCCGAAAGGAGTATAAATGGAACTTGGAGGTGGTAGCATTTTCTTAAAGGTCTTCTATTCATTAAACTAAGACTATAGGCGACCCATAAACCCAAAATAGTTAAATATTCCTAAAATTACAATGTCAAGAGCACAAGATTAAGAGGTCCTGTAGCAACACCGCAACAAAAAGTTGGGACTTCGGTTCAAAACGTGGAGAAACTGGACCCTGTCCAACCCAAGGAGTGATGTTTTTGTGTACAGAATATTAGAGAAGTGAGGTTTGAGTTAACTGTATTCGCTTCAGGCTGCGTGTTCCAAGTAGTATAGAATAGGTAGATGAAAAGAAACCATGAAATTCCAATGTTATGTCTCAAGTGGAACATTTTCAGTTACATAACTTTACCCAACCCTGTGATATAAACAAGGTTCTTCGCCTCACCCGACCCCAGTAAAATTAATCTTGTGCAGATGGATGCTAGACTGCCAGAATTGGTAGCACAGTGCTAATGCTGGCATTAAATCCTTCTCCAGGGCCAACAGATTTTCAATACAACACGGTTTTCACGTTCCTAGTGATCTGCATTTTTCTCAATCATATGATAGATGGTGGCATGTCAGTATTGACAATATCAAGATTTTTAGGTAGTAAATAGAGTATCCTATTGAACAGTAAGTTTTCGAGGTTACAAAAGAACGAATGGCAAAGAGTAAACAATTTTTTCCTTCAACTAGAGGTTATGATTGATTACGCACGTGGAAAGCTATGAGTCTTGGGGTGTGGCAAGCCCCATGAGGTTTTGTTTCTGAAAACATTAGTATTGCAGTTTTATGCCGTGCCAAGGCAGGTTTTGTTCATTTCAGCCTCACAGTGCAGCAAAGTATCTTTTAAAGAAGGAACCTAATGAAGACATGAGGGAGTCCAAGGCGGCTACGTTCCCAGTATAAATAAATTCACCACTTCCGGAGTCACTGTGGGCAGGCAAACACACGCTTATGTGTGAGACAGATAAATTCAGTGAGGTCAGTGGCTGTTGAATGGGCAGTTCAGCGAAGCCAGTGCAATAATTTTTGAGCACAGAGTTGAAGATCCATACCCCTCAATTTTAATGACTGAACCCATTTTACTCTACGACAACCAGCATTTGAGTTTTGCGACAGGTGAGGCCCTGCCTCCCCTACCTTTTCAGACCGGTTGGGCATGCAGAGGAGAGGCTGAGCTGAGGCTGAGTATGAGTTTTTTTCTCTTTAACAGAAGGAGTGAACATCAGAGGTGGCAGGAAAGGCTCTACCTATGCTGCCTCATGTCATTGGTGGGATGGGGTCAGTAGACAAAGGAAAGTGAGCAAGTGGCGGGGGGGGTCGAACAGTTAGAGTGGTCCAGGAAGTGACAAGAAAGTCAAATCCAAAATATGAGAGGAAACAACTTTATGCAGACACATTCAATGAAAAACACAGAATGTGTACGGGGCCGATATAATCTAATCAGTTCGAAAGGAATTAAAAGGTTATCACACAATAAATTTCATACAATTATATATGGATAAAAATAAAGTACGAATCTGATCGTAAACAAAATATGCCTTATCTTAAACCTGAGTAACTATTAGCAACAACCATACTTACGCTTGTTCCTGTGAGTGTTCCCCAGAATTCTGATCAGAATCAGTCTACAAAAAAGAAACACATAAGATAGTCATTTAACACTGATATAACAATCAAATTAAAAGGTGTTTAAGAAGGTATATTTAGAAGCATATAAAGTTGATAGTTCATAATCACAAACCGATGTTTAATATAAATTCAACAGACTACAAAAATTATCACCTGGATGATTCATTGCGAGAACTAAGCAACTCTAGTTAATTCATGCAGCCAAACATGTCCCATTTATTTATTTTATTTATAAAGGATTTTACCAGGAAGGACCAACAGAGTGCAATAAATACCCACATACACTGTGGGGAAGCAGTCCTACATTCCATAATATAACACTGCCAGTACCCCTATTATTCTTAGACTAGCACTTCCTAAATCAGGGACCTAAAATTCTGGCCCCCATTGGGGCCAAAGTTTGAGATACCTTACCGAAGGCCCGTGTCAGATGAACACGCAGGTGGCAAACAGCCGCAAGTTAGGCAAGAACGTGAAACCGCTACCACGGACGCGCAGAGTGCGCCACGTCCGCTTAGCATTCTGTGTGAGGGAGGAGAGGTCAGACGCAGCGCATTTGCGACGTCCAGCATCTTGACGCACACAATGGCTTTTCATATCCTTTTCAAATTTTTTGCATTTTTCATATTTTCATTTCCCATAGTTCCCTTTTTTTCTCTACGTCCGTCAAGAAAAACAGATTGTGTGGTGTCTACAGTATTTTCCGTCAGTACATCTGTCAGTCACACACACACACACACACACACACAGACACACAGACACACACACACACACAGACACACACACACAGACACACACACACAGACACACACAGACACACACACACACACAGAAAATCAACACACTGCCTCTATATTCACGAACCACCAACTTGTGTCTTGCAACACAGATAACAAAACTGGCAGATTATTTTATGATCAGGCAGCTATTCCATGGCATATTTTTAAGACAAATATATGAAGTCCGAAAAGTGCTGTAATTTTTTTGGAAAAACATGTCAATGACTGAATTTTTGAGTCAATGTTTGAGTCTGCTATTCCCAGACCGTCATCCTGATGAAAATCTGAAGTCTGACTGCAACACTGACAAAAGTAACAGTTTATACAGGGGTGCGCCATTTTCACTGATTTGACTACAATTATCTGGTCTACGATTCGATTCCACAATCCTTTACAATTACTGCCCAACACGCCCATCGTTTTGACACACACTCTAACATGGCCCCCCCGCCTTCCAAGCACCTTCCTTCCCATTGTCTTCCTCTCTACCCACTTTCATACTCTTCCTTGCTTTCTCCCCCTTCCTTCTTTTCCATGTCACCCACTCCTTTCAGTCCATGTCACCCCGCCAATCTTTCAATCCATGTCACCTAGGGATGCACCGATACCACTTTTTTAAGACCGAGTACGAGTACCGATACTTTTTAAAAGTACTCACCGATACCAAGTACCGATACTTTTATTTAATGTCATGTGACCGCTTTCCAATAAGAACAGACCATATAAAAATGCCCCCCGCTCACATGTATATCCCCCCGATATATATATATATTCATACTGCCCCAGCTCATGGATTTGCCCCCAGCTCACTCATGGATTTGCCCCCAGCTCACTCATGGATTTGCCCCAGCACATGGATAATGCCCCAGCACACACATGGGTTATTATGCCCCCCCAGCTCATGGATATGCCCCCACATGGATATTGCCTCCAGCTCATGGATATGCCCCCACATGGATATGCCCCATCATGGATATGCCCCCTCATGGATATTGCCTCCAGCTCATGGATATGCCCCCTCATGGATATTGCCTCCAGCTCATGGATATGCCCCCTCATGGATATTGCCTCCAGCTCATGGATATGCCCCCTCATGGATATTGCCTCCAGCTCATGGATATGCCCCCTCATGGATATTGCCTCCAGCTCATGGATATGCCCCCTCATGGATATTGCCTCCAGCTCATGGATATTGCCTCCAGCTCATGGATATGCCCCCTCATGGATATTGCCTCCAGCTCATGGATATGCCCCCTCATGGATATTGCCTCCAGCTCATGGATATGCCCCCTCATGGATATTGCCTCCAGCTCATGGATATGCCCCATCATGGATATTGCCTCCAGCTCATGGATATGCCCCATCATGGATATTGCCTCCAGCTCATGGATATGCCCCCTCATGGATATTGCCTCCAGCTCATGGATATGCCCCCTCATGGATATTGCCTCCAGCTCATGGATATGCCCCCACATGGATATTGCCTCCAGCTCATGGATATGCCCCCACATGGATATGCCCCATCATGGATATGCCCCATCATGGATATGCCCCCACATGGATATGCCCCATCATGGATATGCCCCATCATGGATATTGCCTCCAGCTCATGGATATGCCCCCTCATGGATATTGCCTCCAGCTCATGGATATGCCCCCTCATGGATATTGCCTCCAGCTCATGGATATGCCCCCTCATGGATATTGCCTCCAGCTCATGGATATGCCCCCTCATGGATATTGCCTCCAGCTCATGGATATGCCCCATCATGGATATTGCCTCCAGCTCATGGACCGCCCCCCCCCCGACGATACTTACCTTCCTGGGCGCCGCCGAGAATGTCTCCGCGCGCGCTCGTTTTGGAAGGACCCCAGCCGCGACCACGTGATCCCAGCTGGGGTCCTTCCAACGAGCGCGCGCGCGGAGACATTCCCCGGCGGCGCCCAGGAAGGTAAGTATCGTCGCGGAGAGCAGCTGCAGGGCCTGTCTGAATGCTCTATCAGCATTCAGACAGGCCCTGCAGCTGCTCAGTGTGTTTAATACTTACCTTCCTGGGCGCCGCCGGGGAATGTCTCCGCGCGCGCGCTCGTTGGAAGGACCCCAGCTGGGATCACGTGGTCGCGGCTGGGGTCCTTCCAACGAGCGCGCGCGCGGAGACATTCCCCGGCGGCGCCCAGGAAGGTAAGTATTGCGGAGAGTGCGGGGCCGGCTGTCCGAATGCCGATAGAGCATTCGGACAGCCGCCGCAGCCCCTCGGATGCCGGAAGCCGGCTCAATGCCGGCTTCCGGTATCGGAAAAAATATCGGGGGTACTGCACGAGTACCAAGTACTCCTGCAGTACCCAGTATCGGCCCCGATACCGATACTAGTATCGGTATCGGTGCAACCCTAATGTCACCCCTTTCTTTTTCATGTACATCATTAACCCTATTTTATCATGTTCAATGCCACCTTGTGCTGCATAGAGCACTGGGGGGAGAAGTGAAGATTATGATCACTTCCAGCGCTACCACGGAGAAAATGGGACAGGCTGGAAGCGGAGTCCTGTGCCTCCCAAATGACAGAGGAGGTACGGCCGGTCTCGTGACAGTAAGACGGAATCGGGGCGGACTGACAACACTTGGGAAACCAGACCAAATAGAGCAAGTGTACCCTACCAGACTCCACCCATTCCCTACCCCTTGTTACCACCCAATCCCCTCCAGCCTCAACAAGATTTTGCAGAGTAGAAATTCAGCTTTTTAGAATTGGGCCATTTCTTAACGCTGTCACCACAAACAACTCATACACGCCCTGGTAATCTCCCGACTCGACTATTGCAATAATCTCTTATCTGGCCTCCCTCTGTCCCGCCTCTCCCCCCTACAATCCATCCTGAACGCCTCCGCCAGGCTAATTCACCTCACCCGCCGCTCTGTCTCTGCCGCTCCCCTCTGGGAGTCCCTTCACTGGCTCCCCATCCACTGCAGAATTAAGTTCAAAATCCTTATCCTTACCTACAAAACCCTCACTAACTCAGCTCCCCACTAATCACCAAATACACCCCAGCCCGCTCCCTAAGGTCAAACAGTGACCTGCGCCTAGCTTCTCCCCGCATCATCTCTTCCCATGATAAACTGCAGGATTTCTCACGCGCAGCCCCCACTCTCTGGAACGCTCTCCCTCGTACTGTCAGACTTTCCCCTAACTTCTCTTCCTTCAAACGCTCCCTTAAAACATTCCTATTTAGGGAAGCCTACCACCCAACTCACTGACACAACCATCAATCACTCTCACCTTGCAGTCCTCTCCTCCTGTTTCCAACCTCAACCCTCCCAGATTGTGAGTTCCTACGGGAATAGGGCCCTCATCTCCTCCTGTACTGTTTGTCAAATGTTGTTCAATGTATTGTAACCCTGTCTATACTGTGTTTATTGTACAGCGCTGCGGAATATGCTGGCGCTTTATAAATAAAGAATAATAATAATAATAAATTTCCTATATCTGTTCTAAGGCAGGCCCATTATGAGCTTTTCCTCACCGCTGTGAAGACAGGCAGGAGTACTTTGGACCCCCATATCTCCATTCTTTACACCTCAAAGTCAAGTGAGGTGTCTGGCCTTTATAAATGATATCAAACATGACAATGTTAAATTTCCCAAAAAATAAAATTCGTTCTATAGCAGCAGCATTGTACATTTTTCACGAAGACATGAACAATAATGCTGCTGCCGCCATTACCTCATGTCCCACGCAGGCAGCAAGTTCAGGGATTTATACAGTCATTCATTAAACGCATTAAGCGCTGAATTTTTGGGCTTATTTCAATTTTGGCTAAAAATTTCCTATTTGAGAAAAATGCAGTAACAGGTTCCCCACGCAATATAAAACCACAAGGTCTGGATGAAAGAATGCAGGGAAATAATTTTACACACTGCAAATGACAGACATCTGAATAGTAATGCAATTTAATTTTTTTTCCCTATAGCACTCATATGGAACATACACCCACCCACCCACCAATCCACAGAGGACCCCGAGTAGCAAGTTAGACAGGCTGGCTTGAATTCTGTGACCAGATGAACATTTTTCAAGGCCCCGGTGGCCTCCTTGCAGCCACCCAGCGCCTCCCATAGTTACATGTCCCTTTAAACAAGGCATTATTCCTGGTCACTAGAAACACTAGTTATGTTTTCCAGCTGTAAATGTGCATACGTGAGTATGGAAGCCCAAATATGGTTTGCTCCGTACAAGATTTGTGTTTAGACAGTGCAATGCCTCTGAGAATTTAAATACCTTTATTGGATATGCAAGTCTACACTGCATTACAGACAACTTCAGTGAATTAGCTCTGACCATGCTGTGAAAAATTGAACACACCAAAATCTGCCAAAGCCACCAATTGAAGTCACGATAAAGACTACTGGTTAAATTAACCATAGCCCCTGCAAAATTACCAACTCCATAGGTTTTAAAGGCTGTAGCTTGGCCCTCCAGATGTTTCAGAACCTTTTTCGGCAACACAATGACTGCTATTCTAAATTTACTGTGGTTTCCAGCAGCGGAGAACACACGTCAGTGAACTTAATGTGGCAATCTCCACAAGCCTTAGATACAAATTACAATGAAACAACGCTGGACAACTGAAATGTTGGTGAAATCCATGTTAAACTACTATGGCACAAACTGTTGTGGAAACCTTCACTTTCAATCTTGCTAGGCATTTCTCAAAACTAAATATTAAACTGCAAAAGGAGAAGCTTTAATGTAAGTTTTGTCATTTTGCAGTTTTGTTTTTCATTCTACGACACACCAGTGGTTCTCTGCACTGCAATACTGGAGATTTTAGCTGGTTTTTGCAATGTTGCCCTCTGGTTAGTGGATAACCCCCTTTTAGTTTCACTGCCTGAACATTCACTTAAAAAATGTGCGTAAGACGACAAATATAAATAGCATGTGAAAGTACTCTCAGCAATCAGTGAATAAATCTTTTCTACCAGGAGAAAGTATTACACACGCAAAAGCGTTTCAGTTTCCAGGAAATTCCTGTAAGGAATCCGTGAAAGCAGGTTTATAGCCTGTCAGGATGATGAAAAAGAAAAACCATCATGAACTGAAATACACCCATGTTGTCAACTCCAGGTGCAATACACAAAGCATTGCCTTGCATACCATGAGATGGTTAACATGGTGAGCAGCGGTCAGCGGCAACCTGCAGGTAGGATTAGGTTTATTGGCACACGCTGGATCAAGTCAATACTTTGACGGAGCTATATCATTTGGAGTCATTGGAAAGAGAAAAGCCAAGAGCCAAGGACATTTTTAGAAGCCGAGTAAAATTTGACATGCTGATTTGTGAAGCACAATATGAAATTTAAAAAAAAAGGTGGAAAAGATAAACTTCTAGGAGCCAGTGGCAACTTGGCCTCCTGGACTTGTCAAATGCACTTCATTAAGCTTTGGTTGATCTGGCTGTTAAACATAAATGAAAACAATGGCTATGGGCAAGTAATTGAATACTGCGTTTTGAAAAAAATGGAGTAAAGTCAGAATTATAATACCTTGCGAATACATAACGCAGGCACATCTATGCACAAACATTTCCTGCACAAATCATCAATCTAGGCCCCGGAGGCAATTTGTGTTGGGTCACATGGCTGCTGCACCGACACCTCTGTGTTAGTAATAAATTGGTACAATCAGCCAATTATGGATGTCTTTAATATTCAGCTTAATGTTATGCAATGCACAAGAAGTAATTGTCAATTGTTAGGGCAACGCTGTGTGCTTCACAATGAAGCAGTGCTACAAGTCAACGATATATAGTCTCAGCAAGCCACCGTCAAATCTTCAACATCTCTGCAATGGAAGCAGTGGTTGTTTATGAGGAAGAAAACCTCTCTTAAAATCCATGAAGGTCACAGTAGGGGAGCATCATATGTACACACGTGTAATTGTACCAAATCTAATACATAAAAAAAACACCAGAATATGATCCTCTTGCGTACCAATTTGATTATACCCGATTCAACTCAGAAAAACAGGATCTTACAATCCTGCACCCAAAAATCAGCCAGCCCATTAAATGCCCTGATTACTACCATTTGTAAATTTGTCTCCAACACACTTTTTTTTTTTAAATCTGCCAGCTACAGAGTTTAAGTGACTTCTAAATTATCAGCAATCACATTTAAGATGATACATGTAATTTTTCTGTGCCTGCAAAGGCGTATGTATAGACCGTTCACAAGCATATTGTGACGTCCTCTGCCCCTGCGGCGCTGCCTGGGTGCCATCGCTGGCTGGCCGGGTGCCAGGAACACTAGCTGGCAGATCGGTGTCTGAAGGGGCGGGGCCGCCGGCCTTAAATACAGGGCGCGAGTCTTTGCTCGTCGCCCTGACGTGGAGTATTAGTTCCTGCATCACCAGCTGACCTGTGTCTGCTCTTTTCATACCCTGATTTACCCTGTTACCGATAATTGCTTGTACGAGGACCCTGATTTGTTGATAGACCCAGATTTCCCACCGACTATTCTCACGCTTGATCCCTTGTGTGTTTGTGTTTACAGGCCTATGTTGCGCAGCCCGTTTTCCCTTGGGAGATCTGCCCTACAGGTTGCTTGTTTAAGCGACCTCCCGATTTGCCTAACAAGTCCTGAAACTGGGCACACAATATCACGCCCGATTTGTGCGAGTAGACCTGCCTCTAAGATTGTTGTGCAACGTTTGTGCGATATACCTTGCAGTTAGTAACACTTCAATGTTCTTGAACCCAGGACATACTTGAAAATGAGAGAAATCTCAATGTATCCTTCCTGGTAATATCCTTTATAAATAAATAAGTTAGACCAATCTATGTTAGCAGGTCTGTCCTGCAGGTTGCAGAATATAACGGTCCTTCAAGTGTTCTATTTACTACCAAGTAGCAATATAAAAGTCCTGCCCTGCAGGTTGCTGAACATAGAAATAATCACCCTTTTCCTGAATCACGTTATGCTCTTATTTTGAGTCATTGTTTATGTTGTAAACGGGTTAAAGTGCTTTCAAACTGCAACCAAGTGGTCACGAAATCATTTGGTGCTGAGTGGTATTCAGGATTGAGTAATACCTCCCTGGTTTGGGATTCTAGGTATTACAGTATTCATTGCAGTGAAATTTCGTATGGTCATACTCTGTCCATTATGATACAGACTACGCTACTCCGGGGTGAGCGCCACAGCGCCCAGTACGCATATTTCTGTTTTACAAAGCCATATATCAGTAAAGGGAAGATAATATCTCTTTGAAGTATCTGCATGTACGGTTGGCTTTCACTTTGCTCACGTACCGAGCATCTTAGCCAAAGCACCATTTAGGTCATCACAGTACAAATCCTCCACAATGGAACACAAAGGGAAATATTCTCTTTTTCGAAAGCAATGCACCTTGCAAGAAAAACCTCACGGCAACGTGGGTTGATAATCCCTAATTTTATGCACGAAAAACAGCTTTTATGTTTGAGGTACCGTAGAAACCATGCCAGTTTCTACAGTGCCTTAATGAATTGGGGAGGGGGTTATTTTCTTTTGACTGACAATTCTGATGCACACACATGTACTTCCAGTCCTGCATCATTTGGGGGGGGGGGAAATAGTACGTATTTTTGTTTCTTTAAAACGAACGTACTTTGATACCCACCGATAAAAGAAGTCATTGCATATATACACTACTAAGATAAAAAAAAACAGAAAGCATGAGGAGAGTGAAGGCAGCACTAGTCCCAGTTGGGATAGGAGCACTCGGGGGCAGTGACATTCAAGTGGGACACTGGCTTCCATAGAATCCAGGTGGGACATCTGAAAGGTCTGCCCAGAAGAAAACCGCTAATGCCAGTGTCAGACGAACGCACTGATCACGTCCGTGTTGCCGCACAGTTTAACATCTGTTGTAGCATAGAATCATGAGCAATAGAGACCCACACACGAAGTGCATCCGCACCGAACTCCGCACGCACAACGCACGTGGCAAACAGACGCAAGTTAGGCAAGAACGTAAAACCGCTAGAACGGACACACAGTGTGTTTGAGTGAGATGTCGTCAGACGCAGCGCATTTGCGACGTCCAGCAAAAATGGCTTTTTTTTTTTTAAAAGGATTTTACCAGGAAGGATACATTGAGATCTCTCTCGTTTTCAAGTATGTCATATTATGAATCAATTTTTATCATTTTTCATATAAATTTTATTTCCCATAGTTCCTTTTCCAACGTCTGTCAAAAAAAAAAACGATCGTGTGGTGTCTACAGTATCTTCTGTCAGTACGTCCATCGTGCACGGACGCACTGTGCGCTCGTCTGACATCAGCCTAAATCTCCACACAGAACCATTAGGCTCCTGCAGTTCTGATACAGGATCAGAGAATGAGGAATACACAAAAACATACCGCAAAAGTGGGCATTAAACATAGAATACAGCAACCAGGAAGGCAGCACGCTTTCTGTACCAAGGATAACAGAAGTTCACCCCTCCCCGATACAGGTTTTCCCTCACAGGTTCTATTAAACCTTGAACTGAAGGGCTCCGAGAAGGATTCTGTCCTCCGCAAACGAGCTGATCCCATAAGGGCCGTCAATGCGCCTTTAGTTTAGGACCCATCATCAATGAGGTATTTTGATGGTGACATACTTAAGCAAAATATGGCCATATTGTGAACTAAATTTCCATCATTCATTATCCAAGTTGGGTGCTTAAAGTGAGATCTGTGAAATGAAGTGCTGTCCACAAGCGTGCGCATGTAGAGTAAACCAGCACTTCAAATATCAAAATCATAGTTTACTGAACAATGTCATTGTCTGAGGTTTCAGTTCACTCATTTTCATCAGGACGCCTGATGTCCTCACGAAAATTACAAGATAACTGAAACGTAACACATCAATAGGATTCAATAAACTGATTTTGATATTAGGGGGAGTGCTGGTTTAATATACAGTAGTGTTCAAAATTATTCAACCCCCAATGCTGTAAAGGGTTTTAGGGAATTTAGTGTACATTTGTAATTGTATTCAGAATGAAATCCTACAAGGACTTTTTAAAGAACCATATGCAACTAAAATGACATCAATTGGTTTTGTAATACAGTAGTAAATGTTTTTGTGAATTCTTCATTGACACAATTATTCAACCCCTTAAAAGACTACCACTCTGAAGAACAGAGGTTCATTCAAGTGTTTTCAATCAGGTATTGAAAACACCTGTGGATGTCACGGAGCAGCAATAAAGCATAATAAGCTCCAATTAGGCAGCTTTAAAATGACTGTGATACTCAGCTCCTTCTAGACATTTACTGGTGTGGTTACAAACATGGTGAAGTCAAGAGAACGGTCCAGGAAGACAAGAGAAGAGGTGATTACTCTTCACAGGAAGGGCAATGGCTAGAAGATTGCAAAGATGTTAAATATACCAAGAGAGACCATAGGAAGCATCATTCGCAAATGCAAGGCAAAGGGAACTGTTGAAACGCTACCTGGTCGTGGCAGAAAGAAGATGCTGACTTTGACTGCTGTGCGCTACCTGAAGCGTAGAGTGGAGAAAAGTCCCCGTGTGACTGCTGAGGAACTGAGAAAAGATTTGTCAGATGTGGGTACTGAAGTTTCAGCTCAGACAATACGGCGCACACTGTGTAATGAAGGCCTCCATGCCAGAACTCCCAGGCGCACCCCCTTGCTGTCTCCAAAGAATAAGAAGAGTCGACTGCAGTATGCCAAAAGTCATGTGGACAAAGCACAGAAGTTTTGGGATAGTGTTCTGTGGACTGATGAAATAAAATTAGAACTGTTTGGGCCCATGGATCAACGCTATGTTTGGAGGAGGAAGAACAAGGCCTATGAAGAAAAGAACACCTTGCCTACTGTGAAGAATGGCGGGGGGGGGGGTCAATCATGCTTTGGGGCTGTTTTGCTTCTGCAGGTACAGGGAAGCTTCAGCGTGTGCAAGGTAACATGAATGCTCTTCAGTACCAGGAGATATTGGATGACAATGTGATGCAGTCCGTCACAAACCTGAGGCTTGGGAGACGTTGGACCTTTCAACAGGACAATGATCCCAAGCATACCTCCAAGTCCACTAGAGCATGGTTGCAGATTAAAGGCTGGAACATTTTGGAGTGGCCATCGCAGTCACCTGACTTAAATCCGATTGAGAACCTCTGGTGGGACTTAAAGAAAGCAGTTGCAGTGCGCAAGCCTAAGAATGTGACTGAACTGGAGGCTTTTGCCCATGACGAATGGGCGAAGATACCCGTAGATCGCTGCAAGACACTTGTGTCAAGCTATGCTTCACGTTTAAAAGCTGTTATAACTGTAAAAGGATGTTGTACTAAGTACTAAGATTGAATGTCACTTGGGGGTTGAATAAAACTGATAATGATGTGAGCACAGAAAAGACATTTGTGGTTATTTCATTATAAATGTTATGTTATGTTATATTTGTCTGACCTACACGTGCCCCTTTGATTTAATTGTAAGCAAGATGACTGAATGATCAAAATCAATGTCAAACTGGCCAAAACACTCAATTTCAGTGGGGGTTGAATAATTTTGAACACAACTGTATATGTATGTTTGTTCATTAACTGAAGCAACCGGCAGAATAAAAAGGTTGGAGTCAGTGAGTGCAGGAATTCTTCCTTAGCATGGAAGTACAAACACACTATTTTTTAAATAGAAATATATCTGTTGTAAATGCCTGGCACTTTCCAGCGAGACTCCATGCCAAATTACCTTGCACATTCTCATCACCCACCAGTTGTATTAAGTCAGTGAATAAGGTTAGTATCAGTTTTATCCTGCATCTGAAACAAAAATCAAGTTATCATTTTGTTACCTGCCTGCTGTACTATGGCCTCAGAGTTATGAACAGCATTGTGACAGTAAAACCCTTCCATTCTTGTCATCGCAGGACATGGACTGTACAATACCCAAGACAATATGTAACACTAAAAGTAACCTAATAGGTTTATTATTACGAAACCTTTTGTAGAAGTTCACCACAAAATGCACACAAATGCGCAAAATGAGAGACGTGTGCAAATGTCCGATACAGTCAAAAGACAGGATATATGGTGGTAGGTCTTGTAGAAAGGATGTCTGTATGGAAACCATCAAAAAGGGACAGGAAGTAAAGAACTTGCGACAACAGCGATTCACTCAATGGATGAAAAAGGAATAGAATCTAAAAACAAAAAATAAATTTAGTGTTACCCCAGGTAACTAGCAAACATTTGAATTCAATGATGACTACAGCATGCCAGCACTGAGGGGAAAGTAGGGAGCAATCTGGATGAAATCTATAAGGGTTTGCACAAATACTAGAGATAAATTAACTGAGGAATGATCCTGTGCATCACTAGAGACAAATACATTGCAACTCAGATACTATAAAATACTTAGACAGTTGTAACCAACTTGATGAAAATCTAGTATGGAATACTTCCTGTTCAGCCACCTAACCAGTTGCATCCAAAAGTAATAATGCAAAAGATATAATGCTACCATATATTTCCAACCTGCTGCTGATTGATGTTTTTACCACTCATGAAATTAAATAGTTCCTTTGCTTCTGGTATGACACCGTTGGATGGGTGAAGATGGGCAGACATCCCTGATGCTTCCATAGTTACCGCAAATGAAAGATACTTTGATAATGGGTGAACTGGCCGCTATAGTGTATCACACCTCGGAGTTGTTTTTAAAAGGTGTGGGGCCTAGCATGGGCGTCTGCAGCATGGTGCAAGGGGGGGCACTTGCGCCGCCCCCCCCCCCCATCAACAGGCTTAAATTATAATTTATTCACTGCAATGCTGCGGTTCCTTGGCTCTCCACTAGGCTGCACCAGCATCACTTCCCCACTCCACCACGTGCTCCCAATCACTTTGCATGCTGGGAGAGGCAGGGCTGAGATGCAGGTGCAGCTGCTCTATGGGCCACTGGAAGGGATGCTGGACACAAGAAAAAAAAGGTAAGGATTGTCAAATAAATAAATTTTTATTAAACTTGATGCCAGTGTCTTTATGAGATTCCCATGATCTGAGGTTTATCTGTCTGGGGAGGAGGGATACAAAATGATTAAAAGTAATCTGGTGGGGGCCTGTGTTAAGATCACAGAGCTTGCATGAGGTACGGGCCAGGGCAATATTGGCAGAATTCAGGCGCTCTAGACAGGGCAGTGGGAATGAGGACCCTGCCCCAGAGCTTACGAGGAGTGTGAGTGTGTGTGTGTGTCAGTATCTGTGGGGGGGGGGGTCATGGTTTGTGTATACAGAGCTGGCTCTGTGTATAGAGATGGCCTTAAAAAAAAAATTTCCTTTAGTGTCTTGATCCTGGGTGCGTGACTAGTGCGGTGCATTGAATGGCGCTAACAGCTAGAAAATGCAACGCTCAGACACTTACACCTTTATTCTTCTATTACACTTGCATCAGGTTTCGTAGCCTCTATATTACTACGCTTTATTTTATGACTGTCCGCTTTATGACATTGTCAAAAGGGCAGAATATGGACTCCATTAAAATTTTGCCCCCGCCCACCGAAAAAAATTCTGCGGACGCCCATGGGGCCTAGGGATCCAACACGAGGGCTAGTCTGGTCCCTGGCAACTGGTTTAAGAGAAAGAAGTGTAAATGAAGTAATGTCAATGTGTATACTACTGGGGATTCTGTTCCATTTTACAGCCCACATACGATTAAAAGGTTTCTGAATATGTTATGTTGTTAAAAAGAAATGCAAGATAACACAAGATTAAAAAAAAAAACAAAAAAAAACACATTTTCAGTTAGGCACCTCTTAAACCGCCCCCCATATCAATTGTTGGCCACCTTTTTAACCCCCCCCCCCCCCAATATCAAATGTTGGGCACTTTATTAGTCACCCCCTCCTCCTCCTCAACGGCTTATGCATTATTGAGAAAAAAAAAATCAAAACGAGGCAATGGCACCATAAGATGTTAATTTCTTTAATATTTGCTGCCGGTTTCCGTCAGCTCCAGGAACAGGCAGCCCGCAGCCATGTTTTGTGTGTCCCAGCGGCGCACTGTCTAACCGCCACGCTATAGCATGCCTTCCCTGCATCCCACATTCAAAACTGGAGCAGGCATGTTGCATTTGCGCCGTCCCTCATGTGAGGGGGCGGTGCCAATGTGACATGCCTGCTCCAGTACTAGAATGTGGGATGCAGGGCAGGCACGCTACAGCGCGGCCGTGGCGGTTAGACAGTGCGCACCTGGGACACACAAAACATGGCTGCCTGTTCCCAGAGCTGATGGAAACCGGCGGGGCCCGCTGTGCCTGGCCAAGCTGGGCCCCTACAGACCCACGGGCAGTGTCCCAAGTGCCTGATGGGTCAGTCCGCCCCGAGCCTGTCAGTGCTCAGACCATACGCCGCACACTGCGTCAAATTGGTCTGCATGGCTGTTGCCCCTGAAGGAAGCCTCTTCTAAAGATGATGCACTAGAAAGCCCGCAAACAGTTTGCTGAAGACAAACAGACCAAGGATATGGATTACTGGAACCACGTCCTGTGGTCTGAGGAGACCAAGATGAACTTCTTTGGCTCAGATGGTGTCAAGCGAGTGTGGCCGCAACCAGGTGAGGTGTATAAAGTAGGGATGCACCGATACCACTTTAAGACCGAGTACGAGTACCGATACTTTTTAAAAGTACTCACCGATACATTTAATGTCATGTGACACTTTCCAATAACAACAGAACTCATATAAAAATGCCCCCAGCTCACAGGTATATTTCCCCCTGAGATAGAGATACATACATATACACAGAATACCCCCAGCTCTCACGGATTTGCCCCCAGCTCGAACGCTGGGGAAGCTGGCCGTGTGCATGAAAAGCACACGGCCAGCGTTCCCCCTCTGGCGCACCGCGATACTCACCCATCCTGAAGGTCCGGTCGCTTGGCAGTGATGCGATCATGTGGCCGCCGGGCGCATCTGTGACGCTGCCTCCAGCCGAGAGGCTGCGTCAAAGGAGCGCCCAGTGGCCGCGGGAACGCATCACTGCCAAGCAACCGGACCTTCAGGATGGGCGAGTATGAGGCGCGCCGGAGGGGAACGCTGGCTGCGTGCTTTTCATGCACATGGCCAGCTTCCCCAGACCCGCGGATACCGGCAAGCCGGCCCAGCGCCGGCTTCCGGTATCGGCGGGATGTAATCGTGCAAACGGCAATATCGGCCCCGATACCGATATTGGTATCGGTGCATCCCTAGTATAAAGAAAAGTGTGTCTTGCCTTCAGTCAAGCATGGTAGTGGGAGTGTCATGGTCTGGAATTGCCGGCACTGGGGAGCTACAGTTGCGGGAACCATGCATGCCAACTTGTACTGTGACATACTGAAGCAAAGCATGAACCCCTCCCTTCAGAGACTGGGCAGCATTTAGGGATGCACCGATACTTTTTAAAAAGTACTCACCGATACCGAGTACCGATACTTTTATTTTATGTCATGTGACCGCTTTTCAATAAGAACAGACCTCATACAAATGCCCCCAGCTCACATGTATATATTTCCCCCTGAGATATAGATATATACAATACCCCCAGCTCACATGGATATTGCCCCCAGCTCGAACTCTGGGGAAGCTGGCCGCGTGCATGAAAAGCACGCGGCCAGTGTTACCCATCCTGAAGGTCCGGTCGCATGGCAGTGATGCGATCATGTGGCCGCCGGGCGCATCGGTGACGCTGCCTCCAGCCGAAAGGCAGCGTCACAGGAGCGCCCAGTGTCCGCGTGAACGCATCACTGCCTTGCGACTGGACCTTCAGGATGGGTGAGTATGCAGTGCGCCGAAGGGGAACACTGTCCGCGTGCTTTTCATGCACGCGGCCAGCTTCCCCAGCCCCGCGGATACCGGCAAGCCAGTCCAGCGCCAGCTTCCGGTATCGGCGGGATGTATTGGGCCGTTGGCAGTATCGGCACTGATACTAGTATCGGTATATCCCTACCAGTATTCCAACACGATAACGACCCCAAACATACCTCCAAGACAACCACTGCCTTGCTAAAGAAGCTGAGGGTAAAGTTGATGAACTGGCCAATCATGTCTCCAGACCTAAACCCTATGGAGATTCTGTGGGGCATCCTCAAAAACGGAAGGTGAAGGAGCCTAAAGTCTCTACCATCCGCCTGTTCCGTGATGTTGTCACAGAGGAGTGGAAGAGGACTCCAGTGGCAACCAGTGAAGCGCTGATGAACTCCATGCTCAATAGGGTTAAGGCAGTGCTGGAAAATAAATGACAGCCACACAAAATATTGACACTTTAGGGGTGTACTCGCTTTTGTTGCCAGCTGTTTAATGGCTGTGTGTGGAGTTATTTTGAGGGGACAGCAAATTTACGCTGTTATACAAGCTGTACACTCACTACTTTATATTGTAGCAAAGTGTAATTTCTTCAGTGTTGTCATATGAAAGCTATAATAGAATATTTTCAAAAATGTGAGGGGTGTCTCACTTCTGTGAGATACTGTATGTATATACCCACTCAGACCTAAGAGGAAGCTGTCCAAATGCATTTCGGCCAGTGTTCTCCTCCGGCTGGCCGCTGCAAGATCACTCCGCGAGATCACGCATGGAGGCCGCGTCAGAGTCCAGCGGCCTCTTGGTAACAAGGCCAGCCGGAGAACACTGGCAGAATGCTTTTGACAGCTGCCCCGCCCCGTGGATAGCAGCAAGCCAGCCCAGCGCTGGCTTCCGGGTATAGGGGATGGCATCGGGGGCATTTGCATGAGTACAAAGTACTCGTGCCAATAGCGTATCGGTACATCCCTACTTGGTTTATCAAAGCTTCCATTCTAGATTAAATCACATCAAAACACATGAATTTAATCATGCTCAACCAAGTTACCTCAGAGTTGCATCCACTATAAGAAAGCCAAAGCTGACAAGTGCAAATTGGCTATGACCGCTTAGACGTACCCAACATTTACTTGGAAGATCCTCAACATGCAACATCGTGTGGGGAGGCAATATCCAAGGTCTTACTTTGGATATTTAAGACAATAGGTGTCGGCAACAAGTCTTAAGTGCTATCCCAACAAGCCATGTAAGGAATAATGTAGGGGTGCTCAAACTTAGCCCTTCAGAAGCTTTGGAACAACATCTAGTACCTAGGTGGATGTCAGCTATACCCTCCTATAGAGGCCTAAAAAGGCCAAAACTGATCATCAAGGATTGTGATTTCTCTCATACAAAGGTTGCCTTGGCATTACAGTTCTGGCCACTCTTTTTGGGTGATAGGCTATACCATATGCAAATCAGTCTAATGTAATGGCATCATCAGGCTAAATCTGTATGAGACATGGGAGGAGACCCACTGTAGGGTAGACCACTAGTACTGTTGCCTGTTCGACAAGCTCATAATTTGCTTACGTTTCCCAAAGGCTTTGTCGACAGTTTGAGTGGCCGAGAATCAAGGCAGACATTGTTCCGAAACATCTAGAGGACCAATGTTGATCATCCCTGGTATAAAACATACACTATAATGCCAAAAGTATTCGCTCACCTGCCTTGACTCGCATATGAATTTAAGGGACATCCCAATCCTAATCCATAGGGTTCAAGATGACGTCGGTCCACCCTTTGCAGCTATAACAGCTTCAACTCTTCTGGGAAGGCTGTCCACAAGGTTTAGGAGTGTTATGGGAATTTTTGACCATTCTTCCAGAACAACATTTGTGAGGTCATACACTGATGTTGGACGAGAAGGCCTGGCTCTCAGGCTCTGCTCTAATTCATCCCAAAGGTGTTCTATCAGGTTGAGGTCAGGACTCTGGTGTGGATGAACTTGACTGGTCTGCACAGACTCTGTCATCCATGTCTTTATGGACCTTGCTTTGTGCACTGGTGCACAGTCATGTTGGACGAGGAAGGGGCCAGCTCCAAACTGTTCCCATAAAGTTGGGAGCATGGAACTGTCCAAAATGTCTTGGTATGCTGAAGCATTCAGAGTTCCTTTCACTGGAACTAAGGGGGCCAAGCCCAGCTCCCAAAAAGCAACCCCACACCATAATCCTCCCTCCAAACTTTACACAATGAAGTCAGACAAGTACCATTCTCCTGGCAACCGCCAAACCCAGACTTGTCCATCAGATTGCCAGATGGAGAAACGCAATTCATCACTCCAGAGAACGCGTCTCCACTGTTCTAGAGTCCAGCGTCGGCGTGCATTACACCACTGCATCCAACACTTTGCATTGCACTTGATGTATGGGTTGGATGCAGCTGCTCGGCCATGGTAACCCATTCCATGAAGCTCTCTGCACACTGTTCTTGAGCTAATCTGAAGTCCACATGAAGTTTGGAGGTCTGTAGCGATTGACTCTGCTGAAAGTTGGCGACCTCTTTGCACTATGCGCCTCAGCATCCGCTGACCCCGCAAAGTCAGTTTACGTGGCATACCACTTCGTGGCTGAGTTGCTGTCGTTCCCAAACACTTCCACGTTCAATACAGCTGACAATTGACTGCGGAATATTTAGGAGCGAGGAAATTTCACGACTGGATTTGTTGCACAGGTGGCATCCTATCACAGTTCCACGCTGGAATTCACTGAGCTCCTGAGAGCAACTCATTCTTTTGCAAAGGTTTGTAAAAACTGTCTGCATGCCTAGCTGCTTGATTTTATACACCTGTGGCCATGGAAGTGATTGGAACACCGGATTCTGATTATTTGGATGGGTGAGCGAATACTTTTGGCAATGTTAGTGTATGTTGGGATTGCAGGCCAATCCTGATCCATCTTTTCTGTTTAAATACTATCCGCAATGAATGATTTTGTAACTAAATTTTATCCATTTCCTAAGAAGTCTGATGATTTCCAAATTGCCAGATATCATATTTTTTCGTTGACAGGATTCAGGTTACAATACATCGTAAAAAGGCAACAAACATATGAAATCACTCACATTCCCTCATAATTGGACAAACCCACCAGCAGCCTCATCCGCAAACAGAGGGAGAGTCCACAGAAAAATATATTATGCCAACTGTACCGAGTCAGAAAATTCTAGGAGCGCCTGAGGGTGAGGCAGGGGTAGTAAAGGAGGAGTCATCAGGGATCTGGTCTGGTACCAACAGGTATATTCAAAGTCTCTCTTCACTTTAGGAAGTACATTATCTGGTAAACATGACATAAATTGCAGCCACTTATCAAAAAACTGTTGTACCTTGTCTTCCTTATGGAGAGTGGTCTCTACCCAATCCCATTGGAAAATGGCATAAAAGCGTGAGTAAAACATTAAACGTGGGGGGGGGGGCGGGAAGAGGTGGCAATCCATTGCCCCAAGATGGCCTTCTTGGCCACTGAGGATAGAACACCCAGTAGGGCTCTCTGGTTCCTGGACAAGCCACGGGCCTCACTTTCCGAAAAGAGATTGAACAAAGCCCAATCTGGAGTGGAAGGCAATGCCAGTTAAGATCTTGACACCAAATCTCCGTATGGAATCCCAAAATATAGACATCAATGGGCATGAACACAAACAATGGAAGAGGTCGGCATTGGCATGCAGACATTTTAGACACCTGCCAGAACCTAGGGGCGTGATGAGGGCCAATCTATCTGGGGCCACATAAGCACCATGGAGCAGTTTAAAGAACATTTTTGTCATATTGGGCCGAGGGATCATGTACTTTTTTTAGTCTGCTGCATTCTCATTAAGAAAAAAGGTTTGTGTGGCAATAAAACCTCCAACCTGAACAATGTGAAACTCAACTTCACATTTACTAAAATCCAAAAAGAGAAAAATGAAATAGTAAACCACTATATTCAAATAGTCACTAGCTGCTGAGTAAAAACCAAAAAGCTTACTCAGATGCCATCGGTAATAGAAGGCTTGCTTTTTTTTTCTCCTTTGTCCAAGGTACAGAGACAAAAAGATCCACTCGTCTAAAAAGGAGGCCTAGTCTTTTTTTTTTTTTTTCCAGAATCCTAGTTCTAAATACCATTGAGTTTTTTCCCTTTGTTTTTTTTAAAGTGGCGAGTGTTCATCGTGAATATTAAACGTGGTTTCAGAAAGACGTGTATCTGAGAGGTGCCCGGGCCCATTTGTCCACCCACCCCATCCTCCCTGCCAGTTGAGCTGAATGATAATGAACCCACGCTTTGCTCCTTGTGTTGGTATTTAGGGAGTACATTAAGGATGCAGGCTTGCGCGCACACACACAACACACCCTCCTGCTGTGTAAAAGGACAGTACAATAAGCGTGCGGCTGCCTTTGTGTGAGAGCTCGCTCACAATTACATGGAGACGTAGACAACGGGGTGGCAGCTTACTATCTCCAGCCAACATGCACATACCAGCATCTCCCTGGTAATCTGATCGCACAAACCGTATCACCATCCTAATGAGCACACACAATGAGAAAAGCCAGATTAATGGCCCATCTCCTTCTATGGAGTAGCTGCTCATCGAATGCCTGTTGGGGTCACTACACTGCCAGAGACCAGAGGGGTAAAGAGGGACAGTCATTTTATTCAAGACATGCAGCAGGACACAAAGGAACTGACAAATACTCTAGCAACTTGAGCCATGGCATTCTAAAAGGAAGATAATGTAATACTCACATACGCACGTGCAGCGTATTTAACCTGTGTACCCATATATTAATTGCAAAGTAGAATAAAATTATATATTTAAGCAATGAGCTATATTTAATAATAATTGCTGAATCATAAGCTACAAAACAAAGGATTCACTCACATTAACACTAGCAGGGTTATTCAGAGAGGTGAAAACCAGGAGAATGACTGGAGAAGTGAAAATTCTAGGTCAGAATAGCCAAACCAGAAAAAATTCTCCCATTTATCTCATGTTCCAAATCAGCTATTCTGACCTAGAATTTTCACTTCTCCAGCCATTCTCCCAGTTTTCACCTCTCTCTGAATAACCCCGATAGTAACTTTTCAGAATTTATCTTGAACCAGAAGTACATACCTAAATGGGGGGCAAGTAGGGCCAGTTCACCTAATATCCGTTTCCTGGGGACGCCTTGCGTACATTATGGTTACCAAGCTATGTAAAGCATCACTCTTGGTCGTCATAGTGTTAACGCACGATTTAAGAAACTTCCACTTCCCCAGTCAAGAATAATTTAAAAAAGTATTAACTTAAGGGTCAGCTAATTAGGATCAACTGAAATCAAATCTGGGATTATATAGGCTTTGAACCAAATTGGCCAGCAGTAGGAATCAAGCATGTTGCCGCTAGTACGCTCAGTTGCCCGGACTCTCGTAAAGCAAGCTGTGGACAACGGATACGTTCTGTCAAGGAAAGTGACAGGAAACTTTGGCTTGAGGACACATGGCGTAGAGAGAGAAAAAAATTAAAATAATACACCCCACTCTGGACTCCATCACTCAGAGTCCCTAAAATGTTTATTTTATTTATTTATTTATAAAAGGATTTTACCAGGAAGGATACATTGAGATTTCTCGTTTTCAAGTATGTCCTGGGTTCGAGAACATTGAGTGGTTACAGAAATACAAAAAAAATAGTAAAATGCAAGATATTAACACAAGACCAAATATACAGATTAACAGAAAAATAAATATGGAGGAAATAAAGTCATTATGTTACATGTTTACAGGTGCATTTCGTATTGAGGTATGTTAATAGGGAAGTCTTAAGGGACTTTAGACTGGGGGAAGATTTGATGGCGTCTGGGAGGTTATTCCATATTTGTGGTGCTCTGTAGGAAAATGAGGATCGAGCCATTTTCTTTTTGTATTGCGGTATTGCAAGTAAGGTGCTGGTCCTGGATCTGAGGTTATAGGATGAGGTAACTGCCGGGGGAAGCAGCATATTCAGATAGGGTGGTAGCTTCCCAGAAAAGCTCTTAAACACCAGGTTGGAAAGGTGAAGGGTGCGTCTAGAGTCCAGTGATGGCCAGTTTAGTTCTTTTAACATGTCACAATGGTGTGTCATGTAGTTTCATTGTAGCACAAAGCGACAGAATGAGTTATACAATGTAGTAAGTTTCTGGAGGTGTGTTTGCGGGGCGGCTGCATACACTACATCTCCGTATTCAATGGCTGGCATAAGCATTTGTTGTACAATCTGCTTTCTTACCGCAGTACTGTCTGAACCCAAATAACAGCAACAGACATTGTGCTAAGCAAAGTCCTTCGAGTTTTTCTTAAAAGAGGTCAATCAGGGGAGACTGGGAGATGGAATTTCAAGTGTTAGATCATGATGGCCAAGCTGACTGAGTTAAGGGACAATATTTAACAGTAGACGAAGCTTTGATATCCAATAGCCAACCCAAAAATGGAGCAAATAATTATAGTAACATTACGACATAAATATATAGCATGTAAAGAACAGGAAGGAATTTTACCAATGTGTAATTTGCTTAATTTATGTGTCTGCAATAAAAAAAAGAATATTGCACATGGAATGTGTGTATATAGAATACATATTTATAATGATGGTGATTGAGACACTAACTGATCACAAGATGTTCAAGCAAAACATCAATGTACTCCAAGCCATACATATATTGAGCTCTGGCAGATGGGTTTGGTTTATTTAGTAATGGGGCAGACATTGCACTGTATTCCAACTTTAAATGCTATAGTACTCTAACTATTGCACCTCATGCAGCCTGTGCGATCCACCGAGAGCCTTTGGCTCAAATCTAATGTGCTCAATGACGTGAAGGAGAGTATTAATAGACTATCAAGGATTACAGAATAAGGGGTGCATTGGTATCAGGCACATTAGAATATATAACCTCTCTGCTTTTCTCACCACTCACCTAGTTTTAACCTTCGAGTATCCCTATATACAGATTGGATAATGTATAAAGTCAATAATTTTAACTAAAAACATAACTACAAATTTCCACCTCAAAATTTACAGGGTTATTCAAAGAAAGGTGAAAACCAGGAGACTTGGCAGGAGAAGAGAACAATCTAGACCAAATAGCCGATTTGGAAAGTGAGATAAATGGGAGCATTTTTATGGTTTGGCTATTCAGACCTAAAATTTTCACTTCTCCAGTCATTCTTGAGTTTCACCTTTCTCTGAATAACTGTGTATAACCCCTGCAGGCGTAGGATACCTGGAGCAATAAACAAGACAAAGACTGGATGGAGGATACCCTCTCTGTCACTACATACAATGACAGTAAACATAGCCAAATTAATTTTTTTAAAAATGCACAAAAAGCATGTGTTTGGCATCTCACAAAAACAGGTCTCCCTCCACCCCTGCTGTAATCTTATCTGGCCCAGTGTGGGTGCTACAAGCTGCCTGGGCTGGGCTACAGTCACATGTCACCCCCTCCTCTTATTGGCTTCTAGGTGCTGGCAGAAAAGGCTGTTTGTCATCCGTGCAGTCTGGCACAGTGGCATCCCCTGGGTAAAGCCAAATGCTAGGGGGAGCTGTATGTCTGGAGTCTAGACACATCAAGTTCATTTTCATACAAGTCATCAATCATTAGCTCTTAACAATACCCTGCAAAAACCAGCAATGTTGCAACCAAAAGAAGACACACGTGTATATATAGTGAGGTACACCATAAGCGCAAGACCAATGAATTATGTCAGGCATATTACAAAACTATATGATAAGTCTAGATTTTCATCAGGATTGGAAGGTTGATCCAATAAAATTGATATATATGGCGAGACCCGAGAGTGACGCTTGTTTCCTCGCGCAGCACAGGCAAGGACATTGTAGAGATCCTAGAGTGCCAGATTTGAACAAATAAAAAAAATATATATATATATATATATATATATATATATATATAATTATATATATTTTTTTAAATTTCTTTGTTATTGTTAGGATATTAGGTATACAAATATTAAAAAGAAATGAAAAGCATGTTGAACAAATACAATAGGCTGCCAACAATCACTTGCGAAACTGATCCAGAAATGCATCCATAAAAAAAAAAAAAAAAATTAACGACTGCTGCCAATGGTAATTTAAGCTGCAGCGTGTAAAATACAACATAAGCTACTAAGCTACATAAACGATAGGAAAGAAAAATCTCAGGTCAATTAACCAAGTAAATTATATGTTATTCTTCAAAGTAGTGTTATTTCAATTCAAAGACCAAAAAAAAAAAAAAAGACTATAGAAATAAAAATAATAAAAACTGGGCACAATTAATGTAAAAGCATTTCATTACTAAAAGAAAAACACATTTTATATCTCTAATAAAAGGTTTTCAATGAAAATAAAAAAAATCTGGCAAAACTGAGGCAATCACCGTGGCAACCAATGGAATATTCAGGTCAGCTTTGTTGCCATGACAACTGTTCATCTTTTCATTCACCAATTTTTACCAATATTAACAGAAATATCCCATGGTCTATTACATTTTCAAAGAATAATACGACCTGTCAAATTTTACCAGGACCCAACTTGCGTCCAACAGGGCAAACATATAAACAGTGACGCGTGTCATGTTATTCCCATATCATTAAAATTGGCAAGGAACTCTGGACACGTGGAATTAGTCTGATCTATATATATATACACACACACACACACGCGTATAAAGTATATAAATGCACAAAATATACATAACCACATTATGTGTTAGTGTATGTAAACAAAGGAAAACAAGTTTTCCTGTTTAAAAGTTGACAGGCGGAAGACAACATTTGCTTTTATCAGCCTGTGATCTAAATGCCATATTTTATTGTAGTATTGTCAGAAGATACAGTTGTTTTAAATCTTCCAAAGTCTTTTCCATGAAAAACAAATTGTGCATTTCTCTCACTGAAAAAGAAAAACATGCATTCAGCAATGCCTCCAAGTAACTAAAGCGAAAATACCTTCGGTTTACTTTAGAGGAACAGGAAGTACAAAGCCACAAACGGCAGACAACGAACAGACAAAAAGAAATGGTATCAGGCGATGCTGGATGGGTACCAGCTTCATTTTTCCTTTCAAAATACATCCACGCGGCTTTGCGTTATTTACTTTTTAATTGCAGCAACACGGTGCGTGTGTTTAGGCCAAATATATTCTAACGTTGTGAGCTTCGCTCTTCTGTAGGGTCTACATACAAATCTAATGACTGACATGAAGAGATATATATAAATATATATACACACACACAAACTAGTATGATGGGCACTCAGCCATCTAGCTGATACTGCTTGTTAATTCTCCAGTGCAGAAGTCCTCAGGAGAGACACACACACACACACATCAAGAATTTTAGTAAAACCCCAAACTCCCCTTCTGTTTCACTTACCCCTGTCCTTTAGATTGTAAGCTCATGAGATGTCTAGCTGAGCACTTGTGTAAAGTGCTGTATCAGTAGGACAATTATCCTAAGGGCAGGGCCATCTGTTCCTTATGTGTGTTTTAGTAGGTCTCATGTCTGCACTCCCCATTGTACAGCGCTGCGGAATATGCTGGCGCTTAATACAGAATAATTTTTATTAAATGCTTTATTGTCATAATCATTAAAAAGACTGACGTTTCGACCTGCTAGTGGTCATGTTCAAGATATTTATAAAGACCCCTAGACCAGTGATGGAAAGCCTTGGCACTGCAGACATTTCGGAACTACATGTCCCATGATGCTCAATCAACCTTAAAGCTGGTGGAGCAACAAGGGGCAGGTACCTCAGAAACATCTGGGCTGCCATGGTTTGCCATCACTGCCCTAAAGGGTTGAAACTGTGATCTTAATGATAAGAACAAAGCTTTGACCTTTTTAGTAAAACCCCTGAAGAAGTGCATCCTAATATAGTGTGTGTGTGTGTTATATAGAATGTTATAAAGCGCACGCTTGAGGTGTATGGTCAACACGTAGCTCCTAATGTTTATTAAACCTCCAGATGATTTGTTTACAGATAATGTAGGTTTGATTATAGCAGCCGCCTCCATCCTGGAAGCTGGAGAGTGAAACACTTTATATCAACATCTAGTTACAGTGCGAGTAAATACAAGCTCAAGCCATGGGGCTCAAATCTCACACATTAAAATATCTGATCTCCTAGCAGATAGCATTTCATAATACACATTACATGGAATTTGGGTGTAAATGTTGACTAATGGCAAAATATTTTTTTAAAAAAAACATGCCCTTTGTTATGCCAGCTTGTGAAGAATAAAGGCTGATTGCAAGCTCTTCAGAACAAAAAGGTGCCCCCCCCCTCACCCAATGAGCGGTCCTCACCTGTGTGGGAAGCATCAGCTCAGCATCTTCAGCTTGCCATAGCTCCACCATGCTGGGCACCGGTTCGATCACTAGGGGTAGCAAAACACAAAAGACATTTAATTCCAGGCATCAGAACAAAAGGTTAAGGAAGACACGAGCATGGCACAGACTCATGGGTACACACTCTGCTGGCAGACAAAGGAAGCCCATGCCTGGCACACTGGTAGAGGCATGAAATTGAGGGTGCAATGACATTGTGGCATTTGAAGGCACTTTTAAGTTGAAAACAGATCCAAGAAGTCAAGGCAGCAAAACATTAGGATTTGAGTGGATTAATGCAGGAGAAGCCAAAAGGACAAGAATTTAGTGCAAGCTGCATGCCATGGTGTGGATGACCAGTGCCTGAGCTCTGCATGCCCCAATGTGCCAGCTTGCACACCAGGGTATGCAATACAAAGAGGGGGTGCAAGAGGACGCCCTTCCAAACCAGTAGGGGGCTCACCCCCTCTTCCCCAGCCAGCTAACAGGGATAGTGGTAGTGTAGGCTCCATCCATGGAAGGTGTGAAGCAAACACTCGCCCCTGTTGTGCATGTCCTAGAGGTGCCACTACCTCACCTTGTCCCCCTCCTTGGCGAAAGCAGGGCAGCAGGACATGGAAGACCCCCAGCATGAGGTTGACAGCCGTGGCGGTGCGGCAGCGGCTGCCCCTGTGCAGCGGGTGAAGCAGCCCGGCCATGCTGCCCCTACCGCTGTTCTGTGCTCGGGTGTGAGCAGTGCGAGGCGTGCACACGTGGGTCCCGGCGTGCCTGGGGGCGCGCGTCCGCGGATCATCGTGTACGCGCAAGTAACTCAGCCTCTAAGGATGTGCGCGCGCAGCACAGAGAGGAGGTGCTGCTGGGAGGAATGGATCCTCATGGACAAAAGCACGGCTGTACACAGACCTCATATATCAATAACGGGGGCTTTGTGTGCCCTCCCCAAGTAATACAAATGAGGGCTGTGTGTGCCCACCCCAAATATCACTAACAGGTGGGCTGTGTGTGCCCACCCCAAATATAATCGACAAGGGACTGTGTGTGCCCACCCCAAATATAATCGACAAGGGACTGTGTGTGCCCACCCCAAATATAATCGACAGGGGACTGTGTGTGCCCACCCCAAATATAATCGACAGGGGGCTGTGTGTGCCCACCCCAAATATAATCGACAGGGGACTGTGTGTGCCCACCCCAAATATAATCGACAGGGGACTGTGTGTGCCCACCCCAAATATAATCGACAGGGGGCTGTGTGTGCCCACCCCAAATATAATCGACAGGGGGCTGTGTGTGCCCACTCCTAATATCACTATAAGACAAAGCAAAAACAGGCTTTTTACAATTTGGTAAATAGGTCAATAATGCAACGAGTTGTATGACTAGATGTGCTTCCCTGGCAACATCTTGGTGCTTTGTGCCATGCTGGGAAGAAGTGGCAGTGTGATACAGTATATTATCCACTTGGCAAACAACGTGTCTGTGCTACTAACCAACAATGGCTGACATGTTGTCAGAATATTTACTGTAACATAATACATTACATACCAGAATGAATGTGTTAGTTATTTATTTGCAAAGTATTTTACAAGGAATTTTACATTGAGATTTCTCTTGTTTTCAGGTATGTAAGTCGTTACAGAAATGCAAAGTAATAAATGCAGGATATTAAAAAAAACACAAATATAGAGAATAACACAGAAAATAAATATGTAGGAAATATACAGGGTTATTCAGAGAGCGTGAAAAGCAGGAGAATGACTGGAGAATGAAAAATTCTAGGTCAAAATAGCCAAACCAGAAAAATTCTCCCTTTCATCTCACTTTCCAAATGGGCTATTTTGACCTAGAATTTTTCATTCTCCAGTCATTCTCCTGTTTTTCAAGCTCTCTGAATAACCCTGTATGTTACATGTTTACACGGTTGCATTCCGTATTTAGGTATGTTAGTAAGGAGCTCTTGAGTGACTTTAGACTGGGGGAAGATTTGATGGCGTCTGGGAGGTTATTCCATAATTGCGGTACTCTGAAGGAAAATGTGGATCGAGCCACTTTCTTTTTGTATTGTGGTATTGCAAGTAAGGTGCTGGTCCTAGATCAGAGAGGTAAGAGTGGGAGGGTAGGCAATACATAAATACATTCAAACACATTCTCTCCCATACCACAGATCCACACACAGTCACCACCATCTCATTAGGTCATGCACTCTCACTCACTTCTATGCAGTCCTATTGTCAGGGTGTACACTGGGTTTGAGCCCAACATGCACTAATACACATTGAAGCAGGTATTGGAATGGGAATAGGGTTTATTGGTATAAATAACAAAGAAGGCAAATAATAATGACAGGAGCGATTCCAAGGAGGGAGGAACAACAATAACAATCCATATTGCAGCTAAAGTAATGAGACTTGTATTAAGTGTGTCAGAATGGGTTAATGAGGATGTTAATAGTGGTTGAGATAAAAGAGGTTTGTAAGGGTAGCCAGACCATACTGTATTCGATGGTAAGTAAGCGGAAGATGGAAGGACCTGAAGAATGATTTCAGGGAATTAGGAAGTAAATTGAAGAAGAGGTCCTCCAAGGTAGTATTTTCTGAGATCCTACCTGTTCCACGTGCTACAGTGGAAAGGCAGCGGGAGATTAGGGAGGTCAATGCGTGGCTTAAAGCTTGGTGCAGGAAGGAGGGCTTTGGGTTTTTAGAGCACTGGGCTCATTTTGCACTGGGGTACAATCTGTATAGTTGTGATAGATTGCACCTGAATGGAAGAGGGTCTGCTGTGCTAGGGGAGAGGATGGTTAAAAGGTTGGAGGAGACTTTAAACTAGTGGAAGGGGGGAGGGATACAGTATCTTACAAAATGGAGACAGAGCAGATAGCGGAAGGGTTTCAGTTCAGACTAAGGGGGGTGGAGCCGGGGGGATGGGTAATGTCAGAACAGTGGAGGCATGTAATGTAAAGTCGCATTCAGCATGTGTGGGTAGAGACAACATTAAATGTATGCTCGCTAATGCAAGGAGCCTCAATAATAAGATGGGGGAACTAGAGGTAATAGCATACACTAAGCAATACGACATAATTGGAATAACAGAAACGTGGTGGGACGAAACGCATGACTGGGCTGTAAACTTAAACGGTTATACATTGTTTAGAAGGGATAGGAAACATAAGAAAGGGGGTGGAGTGTGTTTATATGTAAATCAGGATTTAAAGCCTAATATTACACAACTGGAAAGCGATGAGGGAAATGTGGAATCCTTATGGGTAAATATTTCGTTGGGGAATAAACAGGGAAGTCAACTATTGGTTGGCATATGCTATAAACCACCTAATATAGATAATGATGAGGAAGAACAACTGTTAGAGCAAATTAGGAAGGCTGCAGATCATGGTAGCACTTTAATTATTGGAGATTTTAATTACCCGGACATTAATTGGGATAGTGGGACTAGTAATTCAGCAAAGGGAATCCGGTTCCTGAACATTTTAAATGATACCTTCATGTCACAACTGGTAGAAACACCAACTAGAGAGGATAACTGTCTGGACCTGGTTATAACAAATAATGTGGATCTTTTCTCAAATATTAATGTAAAGGAACAGTTGGGAAATAGTGACCATAATATGGTGACTTTTGAAATAAACTCAAAAAAACACATTCATAAGGGGCATGCTAAAACATATAATTTTAAAAAGGCCAACTTTATTAAAATAAAGGAAGCTCTCAATGTCATTGACTGGCAGAAACTCTTTCACGGGAAAAACACTGAGGATAAGTGGAATATCTTTAAACTAACACTAGAAAAGTACACGTCACAATATATTCCACTGGTTAATAAATATAAAAGAAACAGACTGAAACCAATGTGGCTTAGTAGGAAGGTAACTAAGGAAATGAAAAATAAAAAGAAGGCATTTAAAGTTTTTAAATCTGATAAATCTGAGGCATCCTATAAAGCATATAGGGTAGCCAATAAAGCATGTAAAAATGCGATTAGATGGGCTAAACTAGATAATGAAAAAGAAATAGCCAAAGAGAGCAAGACCAACCCTAAAAGATTCTTTAGGTACATAAATTCTAAAAAACCCAAGAGTGAAAATGTAGGTTCACTAAAATCTGAGTCAGGGCTATTGTTAACTGAAGATCAGGATAAGGCAGAAATTTTAAATGATTATTTTTCTTCAGTATTTATCAAAGAGAAACCTATAACAGGAGACATGAAATTCATTAATAAAAACTTACTAATACAAAGTGACTGGTTGACTCAGGACAAGGTTTTACAGAAATTAAACAATGTGAATGTTAATAAAGCCCCAGGGCCAGATGGAATTCATCCGCGAGTACTGAGAGAGCTATGTGTTGAAATATGTAAACCTCTGTTCTTAATCTTTCAAGATTCTTTTATTTCAGGAATAGTACCAGAGGATTGGAGAAAAGCTGACGTATTTAAGAAAGGTTTAAAATTTGTGCCTGGGAATTATAGACCTGTGAGCTTAACATCTGTGGCTGGGAAAGTATTTGAGGGGTCACTAAGGGATAATATTCAGGAATTTATTGGGAGGTATAATGTAATTGGCAAAAATCAGCATGGTTTCATGAAACACAGATCATGTCAGACTAACCTAATTACGTTCTATGAGGAAGTAAGTAGAAGTATAGATCAGGGGGTCGCAGTGGATGTGATTTACTTAGATTTTGCCAAAGCTTTCGACACAGTTCCACACAAAAGGTTACTATTTAAATTAAGAAAAAATGGTCTAGATGAAAATACTTGTTCTTGGATAGAAAACTGGCTAAAAGATAGGGTACAGAGAGTGGTCATAAATGGTACATTTTCAAGATGGACACCAGTGGTAAGTGGTGTCCCTCAGGGGTCTGTTATAGGACCAATACTATTCAATTTATTTATAAATGACCTTGAGATAGGCATTGAAAGTCATGTATCAGTGTTTGCAGATGACACAAAGCTAGGAAAAGAAATACAATGTGAGCAGGATGTTACTTCGCTGCAGAGGGATTTAGATAGATTGGGGGACTGGGCACTTAAATGGCAGATGAAATTTAATCTAGATAAATGCAAAGTTATGCACTTTGGAGTGAAGAACACACAAGCAATTTATACCCTAAATGGTACGGAGTTAGGGAAATCCAAGCAGGAGAAGGATTTGGGAATAATCATAGACTTCAAACTAAGTAACAATGTGCAATGTCAAACAGCAGCCGCCAAGGCCAGCAAAGTACTGGCATGCATTAAAAGGGGAGTTCACTCACGGGATGAAAACATAATTTTGCCTCTGTATAAATCAATGGTCAGGCCGCACCTTGAATATGCCGTGCAATTTTGGGCACCTGTCTTAAAAAAAGATATTATATCGCTAGAAAAAGTGCAGAGACGGGCAACTAAATTAATAAGGGGGATGGAAGGGTTAAGTTATGAAGAAAGACTAACAAGCTTAAACCTGTTTAGTTTAGAGAAAAGGCGCCTCAGAGGGGATCTGATAACCTTATATAAATATATACGGGGCCATTATCAACCATTGTCTGATAACCTATTCATTAACAGGACTATACACAGGACAAGGGGTCATCCATTTAGACTGGAAGAAAGAAAATTTAGCTTAAAGCATAGGAAGGGTTATTTTACGGTGAGAACAATAAAGCTGTGGAATTCTCTGCCTGTTGAGGTGGTTGGGTCAGAGTCTGTACAGACTTTTAAAAAGCGACTGGATGACTTCCTGCAGACACAGAATATTAAGGGTTATAATATTTAATATGTGGGTAAGCTTCTTGATCCAAGGAGAAATCTGACTGCCATTCTGGGGTCAAGAAGGAATTTTTTCCCAGTATGTTGCATATTGGCGAGCATTTCAGACTGGGTTTTTTGCCTTCTTTTGGATCAACAGCAGTAGGTTATGTGGGAGAGGCTGAACCCGATGGACGCATGTCTTTTTTCAGCCTATATAACTATGTAACTATGTAACTATGTAACTATGTAAGGGATAATAAAAGTGGTGATATTAAGACAGAGGCTACTAAGGGGTTAACATTGAATAGGAAAGTTTGTTATTAAAGGGCTATGCTAACATATATCCATTGTCAGGGGGAGATGGGAATTAGGCCCCCCACTTAAAAATGACACCAGTTACCACTGTACAAGAGATGGGCACTAACAAAATCTTACATTATGCATACTCCATAACTCCATTATACATGGAGGCAAAGCGGAGGCACAAGACATATCCATGTACAAGAATGTATGTCCAGTTTATCGTATGATGTTTCTTTTATGGCTGAAAGATCTAATCGATTAACTGGTATGAATTGATCATGAAAATAGATAAACTATTCCCATTATCAATTAATTGATTGGTCGAATAATCGGTCTGTGTACAGCACAGATTGTTTACAGTCAGAATGACTTAAACCCCACCTCAACCCCCCCACCTCAGTTTGTTCACAAAATCTTTTGAAAGGGCATTCTTCGCACCCTGACCACTTTAACTTATTAAAGTGGTGAGGCTGTGTAGAGTGCCCCACCTTCTCACCCCGCTTTGCGTTCTGAAATCATCATGTTTATCTGAGCGCCTGTAGCAGTATTCGTTTGGGAAGAAAGCAGACATGAGCTTGAGCTGTGCACACAGCATCAATCCATCACTCTGAGCAGGCACTCACGTATCTTGTATGTGAAAAGTAGGCAAGTTACACAAGATACTCAATTTGTGTATGTATA
The DNA here is from genome assembly GCA_009667805.1 of Leptobrachium leishanense. Lineage (NCBI taxonomy): Eukaryota > Metazoa > Chordata > Amphibia > Anura > Megophryidae > Leptobrachium > Leptobrachium leishanense. Next base: position 397,754,939 of record CM019063.1, read on the forward strand.
TATGAAAGTTACATACACTACCAAATTGTGTAAGAAAAATAGGGAGGAGGGGCTGCTTGATTTTTACATATTGTTACTTTAAGCAAACAAAATTTAAAAAAAAAATTGTCACCTGATAAATAGAATAATCAAATAAATAATCGGCCTACTAATCGATCAGTAAATTAATCGTTAGTTGTAGCCCTAGTTTTTTTGCTTGCTTACACTCCAGCTAAAAATAAATGAATGTGGCTGTACCCTTCCCTGTAGCCCCACATTACATGCACTCCATGCACATGCAACAAACACTACATTTTCCATAAGTGTTTTTATTGCTGTTAACATCATTCGGCTAAGTGCTTAAGTGGCATGGATGTGTGGGACAGCACAGTTCTGGCTCATTAACTCCTTGTAGTTTAGGGTGAGCACCTAATTGGACATTATTTTTTTTGAGAAAGGATTTTACCAGGAAGGATACATTGAGATCTCTCTCGTTTTCAAGTATGTCCTGGGTGGCGATTATGTACCGTTAGGTGTCTTGCCCAAGGACACTTACTGGAGAGGTGATCTTGCTGGGATTGAACCTGTGTCTCCACAGTCTCTCTCCACGGTTATAGAGCAGCAATGTTACCTCTACTCCAGTGACGTGCGGTGAGGTCAGTGGCTTGTGAGGCACTGGCTAGTATCAGAGCCAGATATACACAGGGTTACGCAGTCGCAATTTACACATTTGATTATCGTTATATAGGAGAATAGAGTTTCACTATTTATACTCATGTTTACCAATTAAAATATATATTGCATGGCAAGTGATTGACGACTGATGCGCCAAATGAAGACCTGGCGCGCCACCACAGACGCACATGTGTGAGAACTTAAAATACTGCAGCAGCCGGGGTTCCTCCTTAAAGCCCAGGGTCTCCACCCCTGACATAGACAACAAAAGAAGAAAGATCGGTCACACAAGGCTTGGGTTGAGCAGGAGCTTTACTGAATGTTTCGGTTCTACACTCAGGACCTGTCTCAAGCCACTCAAGGTCCTAAATGTTGTACCGAAACCTTCACGCTCCTTCAATAAAGCTCCCGCTAAAGCCAAGACTTGTGTGATCGGTCTTTGACGGCTGCAGAGCTGTGTGATTTCACTCACTGTGCAACACACACAGAGTGAAAATATGGCGGCACACGACGGTGGAACTGGACAAGCCGTGGTCTGCTGTATGTCACCAAGGGTGAGATATAGGTGCACCGATTTTTTTTTCGGTTCGATTCGGTTCGATTTGTTCGGATGTTTAAAATTTTCGATTCGGCTCATTTCGACCGATTTCTTTTTCGATTCGGTTCGGCTCGTTTTTCGTGTACATTTTTTTTTTGGAATATCGACCATTTTTCGTGTTTTCGGGTCACTTTGCTCGTTTTTTGTAATCGACTTTTCGGAAATTTCGGAAATTTTCGTTTTTTCGGAAGGTCTGTTCTCCTCGTTTCAAAGTGTCTACGATAATTCTGGCGATTCTATCATGTTTTTTTTTATTAAATAAAGATCCTTTTTTTCTTATGAATAATTGAATATACATTTCACAACTTTATTTAATCATATTAAAATGGTATGAAAGCCAAGGAACAAAAAAATGAACAAAACGATTTAAAAAACGCTAAACTGACCCGAATGCCACAAGAAACAAGTGATACGCATTTACAAATACAAAATTTACAGAATCAGCGATATAACCAATAATAGTTAAATATACGATTTCCAGAATTACCGAAATGGAACCGAAATCACGAATGGAACCGAAATCATGAATAGAGCAAAAATAAATTTCGATTTGACACATTTCAAGTCCATTCGAAAAATCCGAAAATTTTTCGTTTCGGCTCGGAAAACTTTTCGGATCTATCGGTTTTCGGGTCCGACCCGATTCGGAAATTCGGCCGAATCCGAAGACACGAATCGGGAAATTTCGTGAAAATTCCGAAACCCGAAACGCACATCCCTAGTGAGATATTGTAACATTTTAATCCCCCCCGCATTTCATTAATCCCCCCGCATTTCATTTGTCGTCCCCTGCATTTCATTTGTCCCCCCACATTTCATTTGTCGTTGTCCCCGCATTTCATTAATCCCCCCGCATTTCAGTTGCCATCCCCCCACATTTCATCTGTCCCCCCTGCATTTCAATAATCACCCCCCGTATTTCATTAATCCCCCAATCTCCCTGCATTTCATCTGTCCCCCCTTTTCAATAATCACCCGCCGCATTTCATTAATCTCCCAATCCCCCCGCATTTCATCTCTGTCCCTTATTTCAATAATCACCACCCACATTTCATTAATCCCCAATCCCCCTGCATATAATCGGTCCCCCCATTTCAATAATCACCCCCGCATTTCATTAATTCCCCAATCCCCCCGCATTTCAATAATCACCCCCGCATTTCATTAATTCCCCAATCCCCCCGCATTTCAATAATCATCCCCCGCATTTCATTAATCCCCCAATCCCCCCGCATTTCAATAATCACCCCCCCCCGCATTTCATTAATCCCCAATCCCTCCACATTTCAATAATCACCCCCCCGCATTTCATTAATCCCCCCCGCATTTCATCTGTTTCCCCCCCCCGCATTTTATTTGTCCCCCCGCCGGCGTCGCTCACCCACCACGTTAATCGACGCAGGCTGGCTGGCACCGGCCACCGGCCTTGTGGTTTGACTGTGTCCTCTGCCGCCGGCGCACCGCGCGCATCACGTGTGGGGGCGGCGCCAATGCAGCGTGCCGTCCTCCTGTTTAGAGCATGGGCCAGATTCAGAAGTAGGCACGCTGCAGCGTGGCTGAGGTTTAGTAGTGCATCGCTGGCGGCTGGGCAGAGGGCCCGGCCGGCAGCTACCGGTCCCGGGATGATCATAGAATATAGCCATGCTCACACTGTGCCTGCCAGAACCGAGCCCCTACTGACCCGCGGGCACTTGGGCAGTGCCCGATGGGTCAGTCCGCCCCTGTACACTACCTACTTGTTTTGGATCATAAATGGCAGGTTCTTTTTGATTTTATTTAAAAAAAGCAGAAAAAAAAGTCATTCAGCGACACAGAGATGGGTAATAAAGCGCGGGGGGGTAACAATGTCAGACATTCTGAGGATTAACTGTGTTATATTTTGGGCAATGCATTCTTTAAAAGACGAGCACCTGTCACATACTTGCCTACATCTCCCGGTGCTGGTCCTGGCACACTGCACTCTTCTGGGGCGGGGGTTTGTCACATGCTGCCGTGTGTGTGCTCTGCCTGCCTGCCCCCCACGACTGACGAGGACAGTCACATGACTGTCCTCCGTCAATCAAACCATGAGGAGGTCTGCCTCCCATGGTGAGCATTCTTTTTTAAAAAAATGAAAAGAAATGCTTGAGACCAATGGGAGCTTTCCCATTGGCTGAAGCTTTCATTTGCTATCAGTGCTTGGAGGCACAGGAAAGCGTGCCTGCCACCAGCTTGGGCTTCACAGTTGCATAGCATAGAGCTGTGCAAATTGCGTAGTCTAGGCTGGCTCAGTGCTGCCCCTGCAGTCTGTGTAGTGAATCACACACACACAGCAGCCGGCAAACTGAAATGAAAAAAAAACAGAAGAGAGAGCGAGAGAGAGGAAGCAAGCACAGCGAGGGAGCGTGGAGAGGTGAGTATGAGAACTTTTTTCAATAAATAACCATTTATTTTCAGTTTAAATACACACACACACATCACATGTCATTACAACACAATGAGCACATTAATTTACTGGAATGGCAGGGGAGGCTCTGCCTCCCTTGCCACCCCTGACTGCACGTCCCTGCTCTACTCCACCCAGCCGGCATTTCATGTCAAAGCAAGTCTCAGTCACTAATGCCAACACAAGCTAATAGGTACAGCTACAATAATTGAGGGTAATGGGAAATGCAGTCAATCATGTGATCAATATTTAAGGAAACTTTACAGGAGAGACTCTACATGACAATATTCAATTAAAGGAAATTTATCCTATAAATGGTATACAACTTAGCTACGTAACATATATACTGTGTTTTAGGGGACAATTCAGGCTTTCATTCCAAATATAGCATAGAAAAGGGAGTCTCTGTGGAGCAAAAGATTAAAAAATATTATACATGCTGGTGCACATGCAAGTGCAATCCATGAGAAAATATATGGAGGTGTACTTAAATAACCAATATGCCCTTCTGGGATACTTCTGATATACTTCTTATATAGTACAAGGATCTCAAATTGAAGCACAAAGGACACATAAAAATAATAGTACAATATTGCACTATCGCACAGATAATTATTTCTGCTTTGCAGACACGTTTTACTTACAAATAAATGGTACGACTATGGGAACACGATTTGCCCTGAGTTATGCCAATCTGTTTATGGCATATTGGGAAATGGCACTTTCGATAGATTGGAAACAAAATGTTCTAATGTACAAAATATATATTGATGAGGGGGCATGTCTGAGAGCCAAGGAGAGTGGTCGCCTTTTTGATGTGCTCCGAGCTGTGCCACAGGAATCTGTGTCCATGGCCATTTTTATTTCCCTGACCGTGGCTCACTCTCCTCGGGCTGCTTTATAAGTGATCTGGGACCAGCTTGCCTTACCTTGCGGCTGTTTTTGCGGTGGTGGGAGCCATTTCTGGCGCTCTTTCTCCCCAACCTGGTGTTTGCAGCCGTGGCGGCCATCTTGACGTCTACTTACGGACTGTCATCTGCCTTGGAGTGGTCTAACTGGAGGTATGGAGAGTGGATACCGGGAGCTGAGGGTGGTAGAGGGTCCTGGCCTCCTGGACGAGCGGGACTCACGACCCGCTACGAAAGGCGACTTGTGGCTTCTACTGGCTGACATGCGGGAGATGTGGAGGGCCGAGATCCTTATTCGGTTTCTTCCTGCAGATCCTGACGGGTGCTCCATTGGTGGCCAGCCCGAGGCGGAACAGCCTGGTGGAGTTGTTGTGAGAGCACTGGCAAGCACGGAGGAGATTGCTGCGGCTGTGAATATGCGGATGCCAGCGGTACCGCCCGTGGTATGCCTGGTGCTGTCGTGCAGATGCGGAACGACACTGGACCTGTGGAAGTCCTGGACACATGGCGACCTCTGGCTCGGGAGCTCGGATCTCATAGGCTATATTTACCTGATGTCGGAGAACTGCCTGTCCATGGATCGATGGTGGCCCCGGTTCCTTTGGTGGTGGTGGAGGGCCATCCCGTGCTGCCGGTGAAGATGAAGCTGCCCGGGACTGTCGTTCCGGCTCTTGCTGTTGCACACCTCCCCAGTGATCCAGATGAAAAGGTAGCTGACCCGGCGCATTCTTGGAGGAGCTTCCTATTCGTTCTACTGCGGGTCATGACTCCCTTTATTGTCCTGGACACTGGCTGATGTCCCAAAGTGTCGTGCTTTATGCTCTGAGAAATTATCCCCTCCATGATGACACCCCCCTGCTATTTGATGAGACACTTTCTGTCGCCACTGCTGTGTTTTTTCACCCCCACTGTCATTCACCCCCTCACATGCAGAGTTTTTTCCCTTTTTTTATGAGAACCCCCCCATTTTTTCCTTTTGCTGAGGACTTTCGATTTTTTCTGAAACATTATGTATGAGATCCCCCCCCCCTATTCTGGGATACCGTTGTTATTATCTGAGGATTTTTGCTTTATTTTGATGCAACTTGAGGACGTGTTTTGATTTTTGAGACTAGATGTGATTTTTGTACATGCCTGTTCTGTGTTCCTACCCTTTTAATTTTTGCTTCCCCCTTTTTATGTACTCCTGCACGATTTTATGGTTCTGCTTGCTGACCTTTTTGGGCTCAATGTTGTTCGTCTGTTGGAGCACTGGGACTCCCCATCCCCTCCTTTTTTTGTGTGGGACATTGGGAAGTAGCCTGGGTGAGCCGCTAGGGTGGCTAACTAGGCTCTGTCCACCCTTTTGGCCCCAGGTCTCCCGGCCAGGTGGCCCTTTCCATGGCCTTTGGTTCACTTTCGGTTGCCGGGGTGATCCAGGAATGCCACAATATGTTTGGCAGTCCCGCACTACCCTTTCTCCCCTTTTTTAATTTTTGTTTTCCTGGTGCCCCCTCAGCGAACACTATCGCTCTTTTGTTTTTGCTGGATCGACCCTCCTGACGAGTTTCTGCGCCCCACCTGTTATTGTATCCCCCCTCCCCTAACTTTCGATATTCTGTTGCTTCCTATGAGATCCTCCTTTATGTTTTCTGTGCTTTATTTGTGAGTATCTTATTTGGCCCTGTGAGGCCACCTGGCTGGTCAATCTGTGACCCTTTGTTTATTGCAAAATAAAAATTTTGAAATACAAAAAAAAATACATATTTATTATTTGGAATGGGGGTGAAGAACCTTTATTGTCCTTTTTCAAAATGTTATACTCGATTGACAGGAATATTAAATTAGAAATTAATTGGAGCCAGACAGAGTTTAATTTCCTGGACTTGACGATATACAGTTGTGTTCAAAATTATTCAACCCCCAATGCTGTAAAGGGTTTTAGGAATTTAGTGTACATTTGTAATTGTATTCAGAATGAAATCCTACAAGGACTTTTTAAAGAACCATTTGCAACTAAAATGACATCAATTGGTTTTGTAATACAGTAGTAAATGCTTCTTTTGTGAATTCTTCATTGACACAATTATTCAACCCCTTAAAGACTACCACTCTGAAGAACAGAGGTTCATTCAAGTGTTTTCAATCAGGTTTTGAAAACACCTGTGGATGTCACGGAGCAGCAATAAAGCATAATAAGCACCATTAGGCAGCTTTAAAATGACCGTGATACTCAGCTCCTTCTAGACATTTACTGGTGTGGTTACAAACATGGTGAAGTCAAGAGAATGGTCCAGGAAGACAAGAGAAGAGGTGATTAATCTTCACAGGAAGGGCAATGGCTATAAGAAGATTGCAAAGATGTTAAACATACAAGAGAGACCATAGGAAGCATCATTCGCAAATTCAAGGCAAGGGCACTGTTGAAACGCTACCTGGTCGTGGCAGAAAGAAGATGCTGACTTTGACTGCTGTGCGCTACCTGAAGCGTAGAGTGGAGAAAAGTCCCCGTGTGACTGCTGAGGAACTGAGAAAAGATTTGTCAGATGTGGGTACTGAAGTTTCAGCTCAGACAATACGGCGCACACTGCGTAATGAAGGCCTCCATGCCAGAACTCCCAGGCGCACCCCCTTGCTGTCTCCAAAGAATAAAAAGAGTCGACTGCAGTATGCCAAAAGTCATGTGGACAAACCACAGAAGTTTTGGGATAGTGTTCTGTGGACTGATGAAACAAAATTAGAACTGTTTGGGCCCATGGATTAACGCTATGTTTGGAGGAGGAAGAACAAGGCCTATGAAGAAAAGAACACCTTGCCTACTGTGAAGCATGGTGGGGGGTCAATCATGCTTTGGGGCTGTTTTGCTTCTGCAGGTACAGGGAAGCTTCAGCGTGTGCAAGGTACCATGAATTCTCTTCAGTACCAGGAGATATTGGATGACAATGTGATGCAGTCCGTCACAAACCTGAGGCTTGGGAGATGTTGGACCTTTCAACAGGACAATGATCCCAAGCATACCTCCAAGTCCACTAGAGCATGGTTGCAGATTAAAGGCTGGAACATTTTGGAGTGGCCATCGCAGTCACCTGACTTAAATCCGATTGAGAACCTCTGGTGGGACTTAAAGAAAGCAGTTGCAGTGCGCAAGCCTAAGAATGTGACTGAACTGGAGGCTTTTGCCCATGACGAATGGGCGAAGATACCCGTAGATCGTTGCAAGACACTTGTGTCAAGCTATGCTTCACGTTTAAAAGCTGTTATAACTGTAAAAGGATGTTGTACTAAGTACTAAGATTGAATGTCATTTGGGGGTTGAATAAAACTGATAATGATGTGAGCACAGAAAAGACATTTGTGGTTATTTCATTATAAATGTTATGTTATATTTGTCTGACCTACACGTGCCTCTTTGATTTAATTGTAAGCAAGATGACTGAATGATCAAAATCAATGTCAAACTGGCCAAAACACTCAATTTCAGTGGGGGTTGAATAATTTTGAACACAACTGTATGTTGTGGACAACATTGTAAAAACAAAGACCTTTTTTAACCAGGTGGATGTGAAGGGCGTGAGTGGAGCGTCCTCCCAGTTCAAGTGAGATAACTCAAAAGAAAGGATCTCCTTAAGGATGCATCGATAAATTCAACTCCTCTGGAAGGAAATGTACCGTTCATTTTTTTGTTATAATCTTCACAATAAATAGATAGGGAAGGCAATATATAAGTATTGGTGGACTATACTGGAAGATCCATCTCTACGTAGTATCTTATCAGATAAATTGACCATTATTTGTAGAGAGGCTAGAAATATGAAGTCACAGTTGGTATCAAACCATCAAAAGAAGGAAGGTAATATGAAAAAAAATATTTTGGGGATACAGAAAGGATTTCACAGGTGCGGTAACCAACCCAATTGCTGGAATACAGGGAGTAAGAAGAAGATTATTACATATTTATGGTCAACAGAGGAGCAGTAACGATTAAAGAGCCTATGACGTTCTTTATTAAAAATTGGATATCGGTTAACCTGACGCTGTGTTTACAGATATGTAGGCAGGCACTCAACATTTGTATTCAACAGCATGTGAGAAATATTAAAAAAAGGGTACAAAAATCATACAGTTTCCATGCACTTGCATGCATAGACAAAACCCAGAAGGTTTCTTGGGGAATAAGCAATTAAATCCAAAATGGAGGGGAGGGGATTTTGAGAAACAATTAGTAAAAGAAGAAATGAAATGTTTATTCCTATTGACTACTTTACAACCACTGGTTTGAATGCAGATTTGGAACTATGCCATTTTCTAACCTGACCATTATTGTAGTATACAAAAAATTCTCTCTTTTTACATGTTTTTATATGTTTATTACCTTGTTTCCCTCTTTAGCTCTTGAACAGCTTATATAATGAATAAGGCATCATATTAGATTTATGTTATGTGTATTACTTCTTTTTAGATAATGACAAATTGCAAGAGATTTCTACATTTATTCTTTGCCATTTTAGGCAATAATTCTTAATTAGTTTTTTTTAAACAATAGAAATTTAGTGTGTGCATATATTCTAGTGGCTTTTAGGAGCTCTCCTTTTTCCTGATTAATTATTGCATTTTGTATTTATTTAATTATTTTTGTCTTTATTTTATTTCCCTTTTTTCCTTTTAATGAGGATTGTATATTAGTTCAAATCTCCCTTTCTCCTTCATACAGTTGCTTTTTATTTAATAGTTGTGTCCATTGGTTGCTGTGAATTAATTTGAACTTTTAGTTAGGTACTCATATCCACTGTAGTGATGGGAGGATGGGATTTAATGTGTTAAAAACAGATGAGCCTCTGATTTTGTATCTCTGGGTTGAAAACCAAAGGTGAAATGCACTGTGGAATGCATGAGTCTCCGGGAACCCCTACTTGCAAAGATGATATTTCAAGATGGTGCCAGCACCGGAAGTGACGTTCCGTGAGCAATGTAACGAGGAAATGAAGCTCGGTGGCCCATACGCCAGGCATACACGTGGATTCCACTACCAACCGAGACCTTATTTAAAAGCTATTGGTGCAAAGACACCCTGTAACACTGACTGAGGAAGGCCATTGGGCTAAAATAAGTCTCAGTAACTGTAAACAAACACCCAAGAGGGGTAAAGGATTCTTTTATTCACCTTTTCTTTAATACCATTTTTCTGTTTGCTTTTATCAGTTCCCATGGTTTATTTTGGCATTGGCTATATTGCTTTTTCTTTCTGCATTAGAAAGAAACAACACAACCAATATATTTTAATTATTTTTTCACCTGTATTATATGCAATAAATATTGTATAAAATTCACTCTGGGGTGCGTGAAGTTAGGGACCAAATGTAGAAATTAATTCAGATTTCGCACTAGGGAGCAATCGACTGGTATTTATATAGATATAAATAAATTTGATAAATCTCTGTTGCGTCCTTGTATGGCGATTAAGGTTGATTTCTCATTTTTATATTGGATATTAAAGTTGAATATTGCTAGGTAATAGTGTATTATTTACTTGTTATACAGGCCTTTGGTCCTACTCCGCTGTTTCAGCGTATGATGTTGGAATGTAGCCTTTATGATATAGAAAACATATATAATTGATTAATAGAAAGAACAGTGAAGCGCTCTCAGGATAAGTGCAAGGTCGTAAACGCTACACAATGAATATGGAGGTTCCCCTAAGAACCTAAGAACAAACAATTAGACAGTCAATGGAGCGCCAGTACAAACCTGGAGATACGAGAAAGCACTATACATGTCCTTTGATACTTCTTCCCAATCTTCTCAATAAAGTCACTCTTGAATAAGGCCTCTCTACAAAAGAGAAGATATCATCGCGCAATATATAGGTTCACCATATGAGGAAGATGAAGAAGTGATGATTCTACTCACATATTCATGAGCCTAACCTAGGCTCTAGGATGGATGTCTGATATGGGTCTTCAAAGATATTCAGGTGCCCATGTACCCCTAATATGGTAGTAGTCTTCAACAGCTTTCCTCTACAGTAAATCACGGAGAGAGAAAAAAGTACACTCCCCTAGTGCAATATCGTTAAGGTATAGTACAATAAATTAATTTATATGGTGCACTCACATGTGGGTGAGCCGCATTGGCTCCAAGACTTCGCACAGGAATTTAGAAGGAAATTCCAAAAAACCTTCTTTAAAATCACGTACCAAGAAGCAGCAGAAATTTAAAATAAATTTATTAATACATTAAAAGAAAATAATTGTTACCAGAACGCGTTTCGCTCCTCAGAGCTTCTTCAGCTGGTATCACTTGTCTTGTGTCTGCTGCTTCATTATATATTGTTTAAAAGTCCCATTTACTCTTACAATAACTCAATTAAGACCAATTAGATAATTAAGAACAATTAAAAACACTTGGAGCCAAATTAGTTAAGGTGTGACACTCATGCGCATTTGTGATGCTTTCCAACGTGAAACGCAAATTGTTTTTGCCATATAACTATAAATAGTATATAAAGTATAAAAACGCCGTTTGTGGCGTTTAAAAACCGCAACTGCGCATGCGCATGGCCCGGCGCATGCGCACAGCTTATAGCGGAGCGATAATATAGACCCAGTGAAGTATGGGTTAATATCACACCCCTCACACTGGTATTACCCCCTCAACCCCCTTAAGGAGCAAACCATACCACAAAAGTGGACGAAAAGTGGCCATAAAACAGACCTCCAGTCCACACTGAGCACTCGCGCATGCTCAACAGGCAATCCATGTACTGCGCAGCCCTCACTGCGCACCCCCAGCAAACGTGACCTCCTCCTAACCAAGGGAACAGCGCGGACCAGCATTGCAGCTCCTAAAGAGGGACAAGCCGCACTGAAATGAATAGATAACGAGTCTCCATCAAAGATGAAATATCTAACACAAACATCCTCTATGCCGCAATATATGAAATAACATTGTAAAAATCTATAATAAAGTGCAAAGTGCTAATTATCTGGGTGATAATCGTTATTATTAATTTATTTACACTCTACTTCAAGTAGTATTAGCACTACTATATGTATATTAGTAACTTATCAGTTTATCACCCAGATAATTAGCACTTTGCACTTTATTATAGATTTTCACAATGTTATTTCATATATTGCGGCATAGAGGATGTTTGTGTTAGATATTTCATCGTTGATGGAGACTCGTTATTTATTCATTTCAGTGCGGCTTGTCCCTCTTTAGGAGCTGCGATGCCGGTCCGCGCTGTTCCCTTGGTTAGGAGGAGGTCACGTTTGCTGGGGGTGCGCAGTGAGGGCTGCGCAGTACATGGATTGCCTGTTGAGCATGCGCGAGTGCTCAGTGTGGACTGGGGGTCTGTTTTATGGCCACTTTTCGTCCACTTTTGTGGTATGGTTTGCCCCTTAAGGGGGTTGAGGGGGTAATACCAGTGTGAGGGTTGTGATATTAACCCACACTTCACTGGGTCTATATTATCGCTCCGCTATAAGCTGTGCGTATGCGCCGTTGCGGCTTTTAAACGCCACAACGGCGTTTTTATACTTTATATACTATTTATAGTTATATGGCAAATACAATTTGCGTTTCATGTTGGAAAGCAACACAAATGCGCATGAGTGTCACACCATAACTAATTTGGCTCCAAGTGTTTTTAATTGTTCTTAATTATCTAATTGGTCTTAATTGAGTTATTGTAAGAGTAAATGGGACTTTTAAACAGTATATAATGAAGCAGCAGACACAAGACAAGTGATACCAGCTGAAGAAGCTCTGAGGAGCGAAACGCGTTCTGGTAACAATTATTTTCTTTTAATGTATTAATAAATTTATTTTAAATTTCTGACTGCTTCTTGGTACGTGATTTTAAAGAAGGTTTTTTGGAATTTCCTTCTAAATTCCTGTGCGAAGTCTTGGAGCCAATGAGGCTCACCCACATGTGAGTGCACCATATAAATTAATTTATTGTACTATACCTTAATGATATTGCACTAGGGGAGTGTACGGTTTTCTCTCTCCGTGAATTACTGTAGAGGAAAGCTGTTGAAGACTACTACCACAATGGGGGTACATGGGCACCTGAATATCTTTGAAGACCCATATCAGACATCCATCCTAGAGCCTAGGTTAGGCTCATGAATATGTGAGTAGAATCATCACTTTTTCATCTTCCTCATATGGTGAACCTATATATTGCGCGATGATATCTTCTCTTTTGTAGAGAGGCCTTATTCAAGAGTGACTTTATTGAGAAGATTGGGAAGAAGTATCAAAGGACATGTATAGTGCTTTCTCGTATCTCCAGTTTTGTACTGGCGCTCCATTGACTGTCTAATAATATATAATTGATTGCATGAAATAATTAGGGCACTGCAGGTCATATACTTTTTGTTAGTTTCTTTTTACATTGGTATTTACACATATATATATTTTCTTTTTCATGGTCATGTTTTGCAATATATGTATTGTTTTTTAATTATAGCATTAAATAAAAGTTATGTTTTATAATCACAGAAAGATGTGGTTGTCCATACTGTGATTTAGGAGAACAATTACTGATGCTGAGTTTTTCTTGGAGGGTTAACCTTTTAGTTTCCTGTGTGTATTATGTCATAGATCTGTCTCCACCACGTATATGAGCTACATAACTGGCAAGACCAGTAGTTGTTTATGTTTCACTTCGACTTCTGGCCCGTTTGTACTTCTTTATCATACCAGGCGAGTCTTCTTAGCACATGTATACATGTGTAATACAAAAATATTTTTTCAAGGCCCGTACTATGGTAAATTAATGATCAAGTTCTGGTCAAGTTCATATCTACCTGCATGAGTTCCTAGATCCTGAATGGTTGGACACTTACCTTTTAAAGGTATTGCATGCTGATACCTATGAGCCTGTACATAAGGAGCTCCAGAATAGTTCAGTGGTTATCCTCTTATCTTCTTCATTGCTGTAGTGTGCTGGAACATATTATAATATGGGAGCCCAATCTACAATTTTCTATTTTTGAGGTTATTCAGTGAAAGAAGGATTGTGTCACCCCTTAGTTGACTGGATGCTCCAATAACCAGAGCCGGGACTTTATGGCTCCGTAAGATGTGAGTGTATAGTACAAAGATGGATGTGTAATAAATCTCTTTAACTTATCCATGTGATATTGTACCATTATTTTGGTGTGTTCTTTCGAAGAACTCCACTTTCATACCAAACATGCTTACTGATCTCAACATTTATGGAGAAAAGAATTTTAAAAAAATTAGAAAAATTTATTTATTTACAAAGTATTTTACCAGGAAGGATACATTGATATTTCTCTTTTTCAAGTATGTTCCGGGGTTCAAGAACATTGTATTTCTGTACCTACTGTAAAAATTCAAAGTAATAAATGCAAGATATTAAAAATAAAACACAAATATACATATTAACACAAAAAAAAAATAAGTAAGAAATATTCTCAGTATGATATATGTTTACAGGTGCATTCTGTATTGTGGTATATTAACAGAGATCTCTTAAGTGACTTTAGACGGGGAAGATTTGATGGCGTTTGGGAGGTAATTCCATATTTGCGGTGCTCTGTAGGAAAATGAGGATCAAGCCACTTTCTTTTTGTATTGTGGTATTGTAAGTAAGAAATTTCAGATCGATTCGAGGATTCGGATCATTCGGTGATTCGGGACATTTTGGGCGATTCGGATCAGTTGGTTTTTCGCTTTTTTGTGATTATTTTGTTTTTTATTGCTTATTTAAGAATTGGAAGTAGATTACTACCAATAGAATGAAAGTTTCTTTACTTAATTATTTTTTTATGATTTTTCAGCATTTTTTGGGTGAAATTTTAGGTTTCCTAACTTTTTTTAAAGAAACAAGGATTTTTAACCCATAGGTTTCAATGCAGCATATGAATCCACACACTGCTGGGAAGCGCCTCTCTGCAGTATAATTAATGCAGCATATGAATCCACACACTGCTGGGAAGCGCCTCTCTGCGGTATAATTAATGCAGCATATGAATCCACACACTGCTGGGAAGCACCTCTCTGCAGTATAATTAATGCAGCATATGAATCCACACATTGCCAGGCAGTACCTCTCTGGAGATTGATTCGGATCGATTCATTTTTCATCAGTTAGTTTTTCATCCGCACACTGCCGGGCAGCACCTCTCTGCAGTATAATTAATGCAGCATATGAATCCGCACAATGCTGGGAACTTCCCAGCAGTGTGTGGATTCATATGCTGCATTAATTCTAACTCATAAAAAACGAAGAACTAACTGATCAAAAATGAATGGATCCGAATCAATGAATCGATCTCCAGAGAGGTGCTGCCCAGCAGTGTGTGGATTCATATGCTGCATTAATTATACTGCAGAGAGGCACTTCCCAGCAGTGTGTGGATTAATATGCTGCATTGAAACCTATGGATTAAAAAGCCTTGCTTCTTTAAAAAAAAGTTAGGAAACCTAAATTTTCACCCAAAAAATGCCTAAAAAAATCCTAAAAAAATAATTAAGTAAAGAAACTTTCATTCTATTGGTAGTAATCTACTTCCCATTCTTAAATAAGCAATAAAAAATAACTCATAATAAAGTGAAAAGCCAACTGATCCGAATCGCCCGAAATGATCCGAATCAATCTGAATCACAACGATCCGAAACTAAAGAAAAACTGTCCGAAATGATCGAAAATGAAAAAAAAAACACCAGGAAAAAAAAAAACAAATAAAGAAAAAGTCATGGAAAGTTGGAGTTGTCTGCGGAGGCGTTAATTTAGGTGTCTAAATCTTGGGGTTGCTGCCTACAAGGTATTGCACATAATCTCAACAAAATGTGCAAATAAGATAACAGAAACAAAATAGCAGTCCTAGTGGCGCAGTGGTGACTCTAAAATTCTATTAAACCCTGGCCTAAAATGGCCCTTCAGGTGCTTATACGGAAACCTAAAATTAATATATGTCACAAAAGACCATCAGATCTTGAAGAGACGTGCAAAAAGTGCAATGCAAGAGCAAATAATAATCAGAATGTGCAAAATCACAATACGTAGTTCATCCGGTTGTGAAAAAAACCTTAGACGTTTCGAACATGCAACAATACAATGAATAGCGTGTAATGATAAAGTGCATGTGCTTGTAGAACTCCTTCTCAATAAAGTGCATATACGAGTTGTGCGCCAGTGCGCAAAAGGCTGAGAGTTCTCTATTGCATTTAGATATGCGAAAAGTCAGTAAGTCCTAGACCACAGTAAAGTGCACGTGCAAATGTGCAAAATATGAATGAATCAAGTCCTGTGGTCACAAATATTTACATAGCATATGGGCCATGCTACCAAGATGAGAGGTCCAATTCTCCAGCTCCTCTCCACAGTGGATGATTCATAAAAGAAAAAAAGGGGGAAAAAAGGGGGGGAGAGAAATTGATAGTGCAGACTGTTTCGTATGTTTCAAGTGGGAATAAGGGAAAAAATATCTCACTCACAGATTTCAGAGCCTAGTGAATCCCTGGCTCCGGGTTGAAGTGCCTCACACCAGATATAGGGTGGCTTGTCCCTTCTTTGTCCTCCAGTTGGCCTCAAATAAAATACAAGTAGAGAGACAGCGCTCCCATAGCGTAACACGGTAGATAACAGTGATAGTCAAGAAATGACCTATCAGTTTCACTCACCGATGGTGGAGCCTCGGTTGTCTCAGGCTCAGCTTGTATACATGTGGTACCCAGTAATTCGGTGTGTACCTCACCTCTTTCTCCTGGAACACCTTTCGCTTCCTGGTTCTGCACTCGTACTCAGCCGAGGGATGATTAGATGAGGAGGGAAGAGGGAGGGTGAGGGTATAGGGGGAGGTAAAAAACTTTTTAAAAGAGCCCCTTTCAATCTGGAGAATCTTTCAAGTGAATACTACGAAAATGAGTAAAAGTACAAAAAAGGGTTTATTGGTAGTACAAATATAAAATAAATATAAAATGGGGGGGGGGCATATGAATCCGCACACTGCCGGGCAGCACCTCTCTGCAGTATAATTAATGCAGCATAGAATCCGCACACTGCTGGGAACTTCCCAGCAGTGTATGGATTCACATGCTGCATTAATTATAACTCATAAAAAAAGAAAAACTAACTGATTAAAAATGAATGGATCCGAATCAATGAATCGATCTCCAGAGAGGTGCTGCCCAGCAGTGTGTGGATTCATATGCTGCATTAATTATACTGCAGAGAGGCACTTCCCAGCAGTGTGTGGATTCAATGCTGCTTTAATTATACTGCAGAGAGGCACTTCCCAGCAGTGTGTGGATTCATATGCTGCATTGAAACCTATGGGTTAAAAAGCCTTGCTTCTTTAAAAAAAAGTTAGGAAACCTAAATTTTCACCCAAAAAAATGCCTAAAAAAATCCTAAAAAAATAATTAAGTAAAGAAACTTTCATTCTATTGGTAGTAATCTACTTCCCATTCTTAAATAAGCAATAAAAAACAAAATAACTCATAATAAAGTGAAAAGCCAACTGATCCGAATCACCCGAAATGATCCGAATCAATCCGAAGCACAACGATCCAAAACTAAAGAAAAACTGTCCGAAATTATCCAAAATGAAAAAAAAACACCAGGAAAAAAAAACAAATAAAAAAAAAGTCATGCACATCCCTACTCTTCTCCATTACTTTGCTCTTACATTCATATTTTCCTGCTACCGGTCTGCTGTCTTATTTGGACTTTTTATAAATAAACCCTTGTTTATTCATGTGTCACTGCATCCTGGGCTCATACCCTTGCCCTCTTGGTTCACCACCTCATGAATATACTGAACATATAAAGTGGGACAAATCTGTAAAGATTTACTGTGTGGATAATGGAAAGTCATTTTCCATAAAACCACTGTGTCCTAGCAGTGGTTTATGGAAAATAACTTGATAGCGAAGGGTTTAAGAGCGATATACAAAAGCCGTGATCAAACAAACTATGAAACATTTAAGTAAAAGTGAATACTAGTCACTGAAAGCTGAGCAATAAATAATGCTCGAGGCTTGGCTCGAATAGTGACTCGAGCTGTTAGTATTAACAAGTGAGGTTTTTTTAAGTACAACGACCCTGCTGGTTAACTCAACAGCTCAGTCAAAATAGAGCTCTATATTTGTTGTGATAGAATTGCAGTAGTGAACAGCAGACACAAGGCAAAGCCTGTGTTACTGTTGAATGCTAGTCATTTTTCCTTTGGTGCTCTTTGCTGTGTACAAGTTTGCACTGTGGTAGAATACCCACTGAGAGAAATTATCAATATTGTCAACATTTACATTACATTTATAAGCACACCACAAGCTAATGAACCCACATGTGGAGTCATTAAATGTCACAATAAAAACAATCAGTTGCAGATAATGGCATTAAAAGGGTAATCTAGCATTAGCAGCACACAATGCATCCAGCCTGGTTAGGTATGTGTATTGGTGCGCAGCTCCATTGCTGCGTAATAACTATCTTTATGCATTTTAGCAATGCTCCGTTATTACATTAAAGATTGCATTACATTAAACAATATTTATTTTCTTCTATCAACATATTTTATTACCACACTGGCATATTTAGAGCTTGTATGGCTATACATTGACCATATTTTGTATAACACAACACTATGGCAGTTTCTAGGCAGAGTAACTACAGTAGATGGAAAAGGAGATGCGTAGAAGAGGATGCTGTTGAATTTCCCATTCGCTAAATATCAAGCCAATCATTTAATATCTTGAATGGTCCTGCTTGTGCAGCGTCCTGCAAATCTGCACTCTATGGGCTCTTTTAAAAAAACATAATGCTGGCGTTAGCGCTCAGATATGTGAGCATTAATGCTAGCTTAAGTTAGTCTAGTAGTTTCCCCCATATTACATTTTGAGTGCTAATGGGTTAAAAAACCCGTTAGCGCATTGGGGATTGCGCTAGCTTCCACGAGCTTACTGTACTTTGCACTCTCTATGCTTACATGGGGAGCGCAAAGAGTAATTAGCACCAGGATTAAAAAATCCTACCGCTAATCACGCACCGCTGCGCTTAACTGAAAAGTTAACCACAGCTAGAAGCTGGTGCTAACGGATACCACCTCTGTGGCATCAGTCAGCATCAGCTGGAACCCCACCCCAAAAATCAGATACTCATCTCTCATCCCCTAGCGCGAACGGTGGACCAGTCTACCGCTTCTGGCCGCCGGTAGCAGAGTGAGTCCAGGGACAACCAGTCCCCGGTCTCCCTCCACCATCACTCCAAAGACCTGTACGATCTTGCGAGAGCAAGAACGTGCAGGTCACGTGACCCGGCAGCACAAGCCCCCATGGATCCACCAACGGGATCATCAAGAGTTTTTCCTGACAAGCCAACTTTAGCCGTATGTCCCAACGCTATGACGAGCTAAAGCGAAGCACCATGAAAGATCTACTGGAGGCCCGAGGGAGGATCTGATGGAAGACGACCGGGTGAGCATGGCCCCCTCTGAGAGCTCGGAAACCTCCAAATGGCGACGAGTGGTACAGTGGCGGCTAACCCCCTGGCAGAGGTGATCGCTAGCGTACTAGCGGACATGGACCAACTCCGAAAGGTCGCGTTGCAACACCAGTCTGGAGGATCTACTACATCCCAGAATTTCACAGGGGCCACAAAGTGGAAAATTCCATACCCTGCTTTTAAGCTGCTCCCCAAAGGGAGCGAGAACATTGATGGTTTCCTGCAGGATTTTGAATGGCAGTGTGTCCTCCAGGGTGTCGATACTGCAGATTGAGTCCCTATTCTGGCAAGTAAACTCACCAATTTTGCTAGCTCCTAGGCACAGAATGAAGTGCATGGCTGCCAGATACCAGCAGTGGACAGCACGCTGCGTGGAGTCCATAGGACTCTATGGAGTCCTGAGTGTCCCAGCCACGAGATTGCCAGATTGCACAGTGCTGCATAGAAATCTCAAAGGGAGACTAGAGACTATTTATCGCACCATCCTATCCTCTGCGGGATTGGAGGTGAGTATGGGATTTAATGGGGGTGTTCAGAGCGTGTTATGTGACGTTTCAAATGCAAATTGATTTCCATTGGCTGGTAGACTCCACCTGGCACTGTATATATTATTTCATTAAAGGCTGAGCAAGTTGCTGTCTGTTCCAACTAAACCTCCAGATCTGCGTGTCGCTTCATTTCTGGGGGATGCTATCAAGGCTCTTTGCGTGTACCTGTCCTAAAGCTTCAGCTGGAGAAAGGCAAGAAAGACTGCTCTTGGGAGAACAGGGGTCCGGGAAGGAAGCTGAAGCGTGAACCAGTTGGGGTACGGATCTGTTACAAAGGCTATCCTCCCCCCAGTTATTTTTGGGTTCATATACCGATGACACAGGGTGAGCAAAACTGATACATCTATGACTGTGCTGATTGAAATTGTTCTGCATCAAGGATAATCTGATGAACTGACTCATGATTGACTCACGATGTTGCAGCTGCAGCTGTCAGAAATAATTTCAAGAACTGAAAAAGGATGTGAGCATGATGGAGGAAAATAGTTCACCTGTGCACAGTGGACCTATCACGTGCAACCTTTATTTCCTGCCTTTCGTTGTCATTAGTATATGGGATCTACTCACTTTACTTCTAAATCAGCTGACCTCACTCATCCTTTGCTCAGCCATAGATTTCACTTACCTGTCTTACTTCACCACATCTTAAAACATGAGATATTTACTAACCAGGTCTATATTTTTATGAAACAATGTTTGTGCATTTAGAATTGCTTTACACATAGGACATACGCATTGTGTACGTGGATAGTGCCAGGTCCTGTTTCCATATAGTTACTGTACAGTATGTATAACCAAATGTAGCATTATACTGTAGTACATGGATGAAAAAACATATGGGCCTCAATCAACATTATGATATGCATTCTAGTGTACAGATTCACAATCACAAAAAAGTTCTTCCACTCACGTCTTACAGGACCATTTATTTGTGTGTCATAATCTCGATGTAGCCACAGCTATCTTTTGCTTTCAGTTGACATGTCCGTGGGCTGAATATTTGGTTTGTAATTTTTGGTGCATTCCAGAATGCCATGGGACCATTGATTTGTGAATATGAAATTCTGATTAACTATTTTGTTTTGTTAACATGGTAAATGTTTAGTTGTTTCCACCCAGTTATTTAATTAAACCCTCACCCATTGTCAGTGAGTGTGGAGTTAAAGCAGATTGTGGGAGGGCTGCCAGAAAGCTATTCATTCCAAACTCAAGTAGCCCGTCATCATTGACTTGAGTTTTAATGCAATGCACTTGCAAATAGTACATGTGTATGTAACAAATAACAAATTGTTCAAATTAAATGTGTTCCCATTCGATTTTTTTTTGGGCGTTATTCATTGAAGAGTTCATCCATGGATTCCTGCATCAGGGGAAATGGATTAAACTCCCTGGCGGTACGATTCTGACATATTTTATATGTTAGAATCGGTACAATTTTTTTAATCCCCCTAGTGGTGTTAGAGTGTGGCTCGGGTTAACTTTCAATGCTGAAAGCGGTAACCCCGAACCACACTCTCACCTCTGGCCGATGCGGCGTCCTGCTTCCTGGTTCCCTTCTCGCGAAAAGGGAACCAGGAAGCAGGATGCCGCAGTCGGCGGAGGAGAATGCGATTGCGGAGGTCAGCAAGAGAGCGCAGGTACAGGTATGTATCCAGCCGAATGGCTCGGGGTTACCGCTTTCAGCAATGAAATTTAACCCACACTCGGCAAAACCGCCAGAGAGGTTAATCACCCTAAATTCAGACGTGAGGTATTAAATTCAGAAAAACTGTGATTTGTATGAAAATGTATGCACATGTCTAGTTATCACATAGCATTCAGAGTCCTGACAGAGGACAGTTCAACCTGATCTTGGCTTGTGAAGGTGGTTGCTGGGCTGTGAGCAACTGAACACAAAATTGTCTCCCTTTGAAAACATCTCTATCCAGGCATGTATAAACCGAAGAGACCTAGGTTTATCTGCCTTTTTGCCGTCAGCTTGGAAACATGTTCCTCCTGTACTGTTTAAATTTTTTTTGCTTGACCTTGGCTAGGTTGACAATCCTGTTTCTTTGTACTGACCTACTTTTGTTTTAAGATAATTACTTCTTTGGCAATGATTTCAAGCTTGTTTGTCTCTATTGTTTCCTACCCAGGGCCTTAGTTACTCTCTACTATCCTTGGACCTTGTTATTCTACCTCAGTGGTATAGCTGGCTGGTTATTTGCTAGTGTCTGGTAATATGAAACTATCCTATGACCATTGTATTGTCGCAAAATCTACTTGTGTAATACATATCAACAGATTCAAACAGCCGCCGATATGAGTTGTTCTTGAATATCCACAAAAGACCCTGCAAACCCAGCATTTCTTGTTTGTGCAATGGCTGGTTCAAAATCCCTGCAACATGCAGAATTTACCCACCTTGATAATGTGATACGGCATCTAACAGAGGGTTGTTATGGATGTAGTTGTACAAGGAAATAAGTATCCCATATGCCTTCTGATACAAAGGGCATCATGTTCTGATGTAGCTATGTGTCAGGGTAGCACCTGGCATAGACCATGGTGGGACCCAAGTACAGGGGGATCTGAGCCCAGTGTGCGGGGATACACAGGTGGTACTTTTGTGTAGTGGACAAGAGGGATATTCCAGAGGATGGTCAAGGGGCGATCCGTGGTCAAAGGGCTGGTGGAGTACGGTGGTCGGTGGGCAAGCAGGGGGTCTGGTACACGGTATAGCATACAAAGCATAAGACAGGTCTGCATGGTATCAAGGTTTGACTCTTAATGCAAAGTCTTGTTGCATAAGGGGGAGCGAACCTTTATTTCTAGACAGGAGGGTGTGATGTGTGTTAGTGCTTGACTGTTAACTGGTTCAGTGCTGGTTAGAAAAGAGGGCAGCACTTTACAGGTATTCTCCTGGCTCATTACCCTCTCCTTTCAAGCATGCCACTATCACACCCATTCTCAAGAAACCCTCCCTCGACCCACATTCTCCTGAAAACTACCGTCCAGTTTCACAACTTCCACTAGCATCAAAATTGCTAGAAAGACTAGTCTACGACCGCTTAACCCTCTTCCTATCCTGTAACTCCTTGCTTGACCCACTGCAATCTGGCTTTCGCACTCAACATGCAACAGAAACTGCTCTCACAAAGGTTACTAATAACCTCCTCTCTGCTAAATTCAATGGCCACTACTCAATACTGATCCTACTTGACTTCTCAGCTGCCTTCGATACAGTCGACCATCCCCTCCTCATAGAGACCCTTTTCTCTCTTGGTCTCTGTGATTCCACCCTCTCCTGGCTAAAATCGTACCTCTCCAACAGATCCTTCTCAGTATCCCTTGCTGGCAATACCTCCTCTTCAATGCCTCTGTCAGTTGGTGTACCTCAAGGTTCAGTCCTAGGTCCTCTGCTCTTCTCCATATATACCTCCTCACTGGGTAAACTCATCACCAGCTATGGCTTCAAGTATCACCTATACACTGATGACACTCAGATCTACCTCTCCCTCCGTTCTCTCTCGGGTCAGTGATTGTCTGTCTGGGATCTCTGCCTGGAAGGCCGCTCACTACCTGAAGATCAACATGTCCAAGACCGAGCTCCTTCGTATTCCCCCCTCTAACTCTACTCCAATTTCTGACTTCTCCATAATTGTTGATGTATCACTATCCTTGCTTCTGCACAAGTCCGTTGCCTCGGAGTGACACTTGACTCCAGTCTTTCCTTCAGCCCCTACATCCAATCACTCTCATCATCTTGCCGCAATCACCTCAGTAACATTGCCAAAATTCATCCATTTCTGACTGCTAACACCACCAAACAACTTATCCACTCGCTTGTTATCTCCCGCCTAGACTACTGCAACAGCCTCCTGACTGGCCTTCCTATCTCCCGCCTCTCCCCCCTGCAGTCCATCCTAAACACATCAGCCCGGCTTATCCATCTCACCCGTAGCTCCGTCTCTGCTGCTCCTCTCTGTGAATCCCTACACTGGCTCCCCATCCACAGCAGAATCAAATTCAAACTACTCACCCTGACCTACAAAACCCTCACTAACATCGCCCCTCACTACCTGTACTCACTAATCACCAAATACACCCCAGCCCGTCCCCTATGATCCAACAATGACCTGCGCCTGGCATCCTCCATCATTACCTCTTCACATGCCAGATTGCAGGACTTTTCTCGTGCGGCGCCGACTGTCACGTTCCCACGTTCCAACCCTGTCTCCCTGCCCTCTGTATTCCTTATGTCTGTGTTTCCATGTGGTTCCCTGTGCTGCTTTCCCTGACATGCAGCTCAGGGGTTAAGTTCATTGCTCGTTGAGCTTCTGCTGGTGATATGGGCTGATTACTCCCCTATATAAAGCCATGGGCCCATATCACCATGCTCTTGCATCCTGGTTCACTTCAGCTACTGTTTTGTTCCTGAGAGCTCCCTGTTATTCTGTCCTAGTTCTATTTCAGTGTTTCCCCATTGTCTGAGTTTCATGTTCTGATTGACTTCCTGGTATTGACCCTTTGGCCTGGCTGACGGATTTTCTCTGGTGCTGTATCCCCGCTTTGGCTCAAGGTATACGTTTTGGTTTTGACTCCTGGCTTATTTATTGACGACTCTTCTGGACATCCCTAGCTGCTCTGTGCATATTGAATTATATGTTGTGTATCCCTGTTGACCACAGCTTTTGTATATTGAAGTCCTTCCCTGCTAGTTGTTGAGTATAACTCCATCAGGTGTCTGTTTTCCCCAGGACTCTGCACGGATACAAGGTAACCTTTTTCTATTAGTGCAGATTCGGCCACTCTAAGGACCGATCTATCAGTATAGGGCTCCTTCGGTATAGCCGTGCAGAGGTCCCCAGTGTCTCCTGTGGTTTATTTACGTATCCTAGATCATTGTGTCACGCATCTCTGCATATAGCGGCTTTTACGCATACCTGGGCCCTACTTGGCGCATGCCGGGTACCGCCATAGTGGCTGAACGTGACACCGACCCTATGGAACGCGCTTCCTTGCAATAAAATGGTAAAATCCTGGTAAAATCCTTTTCAAATAAATAAATATCAGACTGTCCCCAAATCTGGCTTCATTTAAACGCTCCCTAAAGACCCTTCTATTTAGGGAAGCCTACCACCCGACTCCGTAACAAGACATCCGACCGACCCAAAAACAGTCCTCACCTCTCCTTGCATTAACTCATCACTGCAGTCCACCCCCCTCCTGTTTCTAATCCCCTCACCATCTAGATTGTAAATTCCCACGGGAATAGGGTCCTCATATCCTCCTGTATCTGCTGGCAGGAATACTGACCTGTCCCCTGTATGTATTGTAGAATTGTCCTGTCTTTACCCATTACACCTTGTACAGCACTGCGGAATGTGTTGGATAAATAATGCTAATAATAATTTGACCATATGCAGGTAGAGCTTTCAGCCATATGCAGGCATGGATCCTGACACTATGAGATGATTAACAAAAACGACACAGGGTTTTCAAACCTTGGTCAAAAGTAAGATGAGGGGTTGATTTAAATTATGCAGTGTAAAAAATAGATTATGGCAGGAATGTTGGTGAACACAGACTGGAAGAAGATGATAATGGAGGACAGAACCAGTTTGGGAAATGTTGGCGAATGACACTGTGATAGATAGTGGATACATAATCTGGGAAGGCGTGATGAGTTACATCAGAGGGGTTTAATGAATAAATACATAGGTAAAGGGTGTGAAGGAGAAAACGTAACTCAGGTGGCTTTATGTACTTATTGCTCCGGCTGCTGTCCAAGATATAACAGTGGACCATAAGAGGGGTGACAGAATGAAGGACATGAGATGGGACGACAGACACTTTGATGCCAGGGGCAACCTGCAGGGATCATTACTGAGCAATAAACTAGTAGCAGACATATGTTCTCTTCAGTTAAACCAGTAATATATTAAAACACATATCATAATAATGATGCCTGTTTGAATACCATGAGATAGCACATGCGTTCATCATTGTTCAAAACGTAATAAAATCCTGTTTAATAAATAAGGGATTAGTGAATTGTACCTGTTACTATCAGTTCTAACAAAAAAGTGATGACAGAGAAAAATATAATGGAGTCTAGAAAGAAATTATCAAACAGGGCAATTTATTTAAGGAAACCATGTAGGGAAAACACATTCTAGATAAAAGTATGTTTCAATAGTAACACAAAACTGTCTTGAAAGGGGCTATAAAATGACCAGATGTTTTAAGATTATTAGATTTAAACAAGTAAAAATAATGTATTAAGGGCATCTTTAGTTACTGAGGACAGATTTTCCTTTGTCTAATGTACCAATAGTTTTTGCATTGACTTGAAAAGAATTGCTATTTAAGTACCAATCTTTATTTAATACAAATAAGTCTTAGACATATTATACTTGTTTGGTCCATATAACCTTGAAAGTGGTTTTCTTTTTTTTGCAGCAGTTTTTTTAAATTACATGCTGTACCTAATTTATATGGTCATTCTAAAATTAGAAGCACTGCAAAGAGGAAATAAAAAATATTGTAGTTTAAATTTGATTTAGTTAACAATACCCCCAAATGTATGTGTTCACATCTCCCATAGGTCTGTGCCAGGCCCTGTTTTGTAGAAACGTTTGGGAAAAGTATGGTACTGGTATGGTTGTTGGATTGCAGTTGTATTTCACCATTTCTCTGAGTTCTGCACTTTATGCTGCATGGTCTTGGCTGGGCCCTGGGGCTTGGCTGGGCCTTTGGGCTTGGCTGGGCCCTGTGGCTTGGCTGGACCTTGGGGCTTTGCTGGGCCCTGGGGCTTGATGCTTGTTTTTATTTTGCTAAGCAGCATAACAAATGGCATGCTTTTGGCCCTGCGTGTCCATTTTCGCTTAAATTTGTCTTATTT
Organism: Leptobrachium leishanense; assembly: GCA_009667805.1. Lineage (NCBI taxonomy): Eukaryota > Metazoa > Chordata > Amphibia > Anura > Megophryidae > Leptobrachium > Leptobrachium leishanense. Next base: position 397,781,419 of record CM019063.1, read on the forward strand.
TTCAATCCAAAATTCAAAGTTAAAGATTTTTTTTTAAAAAAAGCAACACTGTCAGGGGTTATTCAAAGAGAATCGAAAAGCCACCACATGTTCGGTGACTTTTCGTTCTGTTCAATTCGGTTCGATTTGGCAATCCGATTTCGGCAACTCTGCGGTGTATTCAGCAAGCACCACAGGGTCCCCGAATTGCAGGGAAAAGTCACCGCAAACCTGCTGAAAACTCACCGCAAAACGAGGGCGAACGCACACCGAAACCTGCAAAAACATATGGATTAACCCGCCGAAAACGCTGGAAAAACCCGAGCAGGAGCCGATCACACGCAGCGCAGCCGCCGGAAAAAGCCGACTCCCCAGACGAATGCAGTGAATAAATTAGAAAAACAGTTTGCTTGAATGTTTGAAAAGTGAAACGCTGTTTGCAAAGAAACTACTGAGCGAAAATATCTGAAATTTACATATGAGGTCCAATGAATGATAATAAAAAGGGCTTTTACAGAAAAAAATAAGTAAAGTTTTTTTTAAAAAAAAGACAAATGCTTAAAATATCCTAAAAAAATCTATAAATAAAGAGACTTTTTATTGCAGAATATTATAATCAACGGTTTATTAGATATTGGAATAAAACGGGAATATTTTTAACATTGAAGCCTATGGGATTCGCCTGAATAAACCTGCCGAACTAAACCACCGAATGGCAGGGCATTTCGGGAACTTCTCACTGCTGGTTTGTGTTCTCTGAATACCCGAAGCATTGCTTCTCTATGGGGATTCACTGCCCTCAAACAGTCACCGAACAGGCACCGTATGTGCAGGCAATTCGCCAACATTTGGCGAATTGCCTGCTCTCTGGATAGCCGAATGGCCAAGAAAGGATTGAAGCATTCGGTTCCCTTTCGGCAGCCATTCGGATCTCTTTGAAGAACCCTGTATGTAAAAATCAACCCCTACCCCCCTTTTTTTTTGCGCAATTTGCATAGTGTACATAACTTTTGTACGAACATACACAAATTACTTATCTTGTGTAATTTGCATACTTTTAGCACACAAGGGTGGCAAGCGCCTGGTCAGAGTGATGGGGTATGTGTGGTGAGTACACAGGGCTGGCCTGACAATGGTGCAGAGCGGAGCAGCGGCGCCAGGCGGCAGAAATTTGGGGGCGGCAAATTTCAGCCCCCGGTGCCGCTGCAGCGCTCTGCACTATTTTTTCATGCGGCGGCGGCGGCAGATCGTGCGGCTGCCGCGCTCGTTCCTTCAACGAGCGGCAGCCGCATGAGTATCTGCCGCTCGCCTAAGATCCATGCTCCAACCTGCCGCGATCGAGATCACGTGATCTCGCGAGATCGCGGCAGGCTGGAAGGCAGATCCCAGGCGAGCGGCGGCAGATACTCACGAGGCTGCCGCTCGTTGAATGAAGGAACGCGGTGGCCGCAGGATCTGCTCGTCGGAGGGGCCGGCAGAGGTAAGCCTGGGGGCAAATATATCCGTGAGCTGGCCTGGGGGCAAATATATCCATAAGCTGACCTGAGGGCAAATATATCCATAACCTGGCCTGGGGGCAAATATATCCATAAACTGGCCTGGGCGCAAATATATCCATAAACTGGCCTGGGGCAAATACAGTATATCCATAAACTGGCCTGGAGGCAAATATATCCATAAACTGGCCTGGGGCAAATATATCCATAAGCTGGCCTGGGGGCAAATATATCCATAAACTGGCCTGGGGGCAAATATATCCATAAGCTGGCCTGGGGGCAAATATATCCATGAGCTGGGCTGGGGGCAAATATATCCATAACCTGGGCTGGGGCAAATATATCCATGTGTGAGCTGGGGCAATATACCCATGTGTGGGCACTGCTGGGTATGTGATGCTGGGCAATGCTGGGTATGTGACACTGGGCTCTGCTGGGTATGTGACGCTGGGCTCTGCTGGGCATGTGATGCTGGGCACTGCTGGGTATGTGACACTGGGCACTGCTGGGTATGTGAAGCTGAGCACTGCTGGGCATGTGACGCTGGGCACTGCTGGGCATGTGACGCTGGGCACTGCTGGGTATGTGACGCTGGGCATGTGAAGCTGGGCACTGCTGGGCATGTGAAGCTGGGCACTGCTGGATGTGTCATGCTGGGCACTGCTGGATATGTCATGCTGGGCATGTGAAGCTGGGCACTGCTGGATGTGTGACGCTTTGCTCTGCCGGGCATGTGAAGCTGGGCTCTGCTGGGTATGTGACGCTGGGCACTGCTGGGTATGTGATGCTGGGCACTGCTGGGTATGTGACGCTGGGCTCAGTTATATACACCTCACATTACTGTATCACAGAGTTCCACAGCAAGAAAATTCTAATGTACGGTGCGTATGAGTGTTTGAATTTTATTGCTGTGGTGCACTCTGATACGCTCATACACACTGCGTGTTTTTTTTTTGGGGGGGGCAGCATTTCATCCTTCGCTCCAGGCAGCACAAGGTCTTGGGCCGGCCCTGTGAGTACATGAGTTTATGCAAGGGACTGGACTTGAGTGTAAGAGGGACTTTGGGGAAAAGGACCAGACCAAAGAGATGGGAGGCAGCTCCAGAACCTCAGAGAGGGTGACAGAGAGAGTGGTGGCACAGGACTCCAGCTCCAAGAAAGGATGAAACACTTGCGTTACAGCTCCTCCACCCAATGGTAGTACCCCTGGGTCTGTGCCATACATTACAACGGTGGCAGAACTAAATAAAACAAACTGGTGATGTCTGACATAACCATAGAACTAAATCATACAGTGTAAAGCAACGGCACAGCTTCTTCAATCAGCTGAAGTTCTATTAACGTTTAACTAAGTCTTGCTCTAAACAGTGTGTGCTGTACACAGGCCGATTAATCGATAATGAGAAGAGTTGACAACTATTTTCATTATCGATTATCTTCAATTAATCAAGTAGTTGTTTCAGCCCTAGATTGTGGAGTGTTTATGTGAACAAACAAAATAACTACAAAAATTGCAAACCCCCCCAGCATCTTAAAACATGTATTTGTAAATCTTTTTTTTTTTTTTAAATGCAGCATATTAAAAAGTTATTTTAGGAGTACTATTGTTATTCTGTGTAAACTGCTACCTAGAAGAGGTACGAGAATTCCTTGTAAAGCAACATTCCTGACATAAGTGGTTGGTTTCCTTTTGCTCATAAATGTCAGAATGATTATGATGGGAGCTGCATTAACTGTGCTTGGAGAATCAATTTGAAATTTGGATTCTCTGGGAAAATAACTGTTAGTTTTGTTCATTATCTTCAACTTAATGTGAATATGCTTACAGATTCCACAGGGGCTAATAAAGTGACTATTTAAAATGTCATGGGCCCTATTCTGTCATAACGCTAAAATGGGGATGCTAACGGGGAAAGCCTGCACCTGCGGGTTTCCCCCATAGCGTCCCCATTTTAGCGAGAGTTTCCGGGGCAGGCAGTGCTGTATCTTGGCCTAGGCTGACAAGGCCTAGGTCTAGGGCGGCAGTTTCCAGTGGGGTGGCAAAACCAGCAGCTATTCTGTGTCAGTCTGGTGGATTGTTAACCCTTTAAGGACCTAGGGTCTTTAAAGTCAATGCATTTATGATGGAACAGTTCTGTCATTCGTCCTTAAGGGTTAATTAGGCAGCAGAGGCCTTGTTATGTTTTGTCTGGCTATCCATCAAGAGTCTGACACTTCCTGGTGTCGCATTGCAGTGTCTAGTCAGTTTATTAACCCATTCAGTTAAATGAAGAGAGTTTTTCCTTTTTTTTCTTATTTTTCTTTTTGCAATTCTTTATTTTAAATATAATAAGATAAGATACCAACACATGTATGTCACACCAGAAGACACAACGTCAAAAAATAAACTTCTGAGAGAATAGCAAATAGGCAAACTTTTACAGGACAACGACATATCGAAAAAACAATAAAAATAAAAGGGAAGGGAGATTTTCATTCTTACTAAAAACATTTTGTTAAAACTCCATTAATGAAAAACTTCATTAAAAAAAGGGTTATAAAAGAAGGGGGAGAGTGCTATTAAACTAGATCTTAATTAATACTCCACCTTATAACAGTTACAAGCATTTATTGCGCCAACAAATTCCTTAGCGCTGTACCATGGGAGACACAGAATAACAAATATACATACACTATATTGCCAAAAGTATTCGCTCACCTGCCTTGACTCGCATATATGAACTTAAGTGACATCCCATTCCATATCCATAGGGTTCAATATGACGTTGGTCCACCATTTGCAGCTATAACAGCTTCAACTCTTCTGGGAAAGCTGTCCACAAGGTTTAGGAGTGTGTTTATGGGAACTTTTGACCATTCTTCCAGAAGCGCATTTGTGAGGTCACACACTGATGTTGGACGAGAAGGCCTGGCTCTCAGGCTCTGCTCTAATTCATCCCAAAGGTGTTCTATCAGGTTGAGGTCAGGACTCTGTGCAAGCCAGTCAAGTTCATAAACACCAGACTCTGTCATCCATGTCTTTATGGACCTTGCTTTGTGCATTGGTGCACAGTCATGTTGGAAGAGGAAGGGGCCAGCTCCAAACTGTTCCCACAAATTTGGGAGCATGGAACTGTCCAAAATGTCTTGGTATGCTGAAGCATTCAGAGTTCCTTTCACTGGAACTAAGGGGCCAAGCCCAGCTCCTGAAAAACAACCCCACACCATAATCCCCCCTCCACCAAACTATACACTTGGCACAATGCAGTGAGACAAGTACCGTTCTCCTGGCAACCGCAAACCCAGACTCGTCCATCAGATCGCCAGATGGAGAAGCATGATTCGTCACTCCAGAGAACGTGTCTCCACTGCTCTAGAGTCCAGTGGCGGCATGCTTTACACCACTGCATCAGACGCTTTGCATTGCACTTGGTGATGTATGGCTTGGATGCAGCTGCTCGGCCATGGAAACCCATTCGATGAAGCTCTCTGCGCACTGTTCTTGAGCTAATCTGAAGGCCACATGAAGTTTGGAGGTCCGTAGCGATTGACTCTGCAAAAGTTGGCGACCTCTTCGCACTATGCGCCTCAGCATCCGCTGACCCCGCTCCATCGGTTTACGTGCCTACCACTTCGTGGCTGAGTTGCTGTCGTTCCCAAACACTTCCAAGTTCTTATAATACAGCTGACAGTTGACTGTGGAATATTTAGGAGCGAGGAAATTTCACAACTGGATTTGTTGCACAGGTGGCATCCTATCACAGTTCCACGCTGGAATTCACTGAGCTCCTGAGAGCAACCCATTCTTTCACAAATGTTTGTAAAAACAGTCTGCGTGCCTAGGTGCTTGATTTTATATAACTGTGGCCATGGAAGTGATTGGAACACCTGATTCTGATTATTTGGATGGGTGAGTGAATACTTTTGGCAATATAGTGTACATGTTACACACACTGTACAGAAGGAGTGAGGACCCTGCTCAAGAGCTTACAATCTAAGAGGAGAGGGATGACACACTAGATGTGGTAACATAACACAAGAGAAATCTATATGAGGATCCATAACCCGTTCTTTAAAAATACTTCCAAATTGTATGGTCATTTTAAGAGTGCAAAAAATAGCTGTATACGACACGTGTCTCCTGCACTATCCAAAAACTGCTGGTTTCAAAACCTAATAATACTATAACCTATCGCCTAGTATCCTATTATATTAATATTACCATAGCATTAAATTCCACAGCTAATAGATATATAATAGGGATACTAGGCAATAGTGCAGGAGACCTGTATACAGGTATTTTTGCAAAAAATTTAGTAAAAATGCAAAATTCTCTCGCACAGAGGGGGGCTGGGGGCCCTTCATTGATTCTTGCACCGGGGCCCTGAGGTGTCTAGTTACGCTCTGCTATAAAAGCAAGCAGCAGCCAGGCCTTCACTGGCTGCTGGCATACTGGCTACTTGCCCAACGATTGTAAAGCTGCTAGGGGAGAGACAAAGCTTCTCACCGGCCCTGCAGCGCTGCCAGGGCTCAGTGAGGGCAGGCTGGCTTTGACGAGCAGCAATCATTGCGTGACACCACGCTCCTGTCAGCTGGCATCAGCCAGGGAGGAGCCGACTGCCCGCTCGCAGCAATGACAGGCTGTGGACTCGGGAAGCAGGGACCCCAGAGATACTGCTGGCCTCCAGTCCCTCCCAGCATGCCCAGCCAGCCCCTATGGCCCATCTATTACACTGCCACCAGATGATGCCACCTGACAGGCATTCTGCAGCATCCTGATCTGATAAGAGGTGCCTCCTTTAATGTTTGAGCGGAGGGCATTTTTTCTAAATGAGGAGTGACTAACACACATCATACACACCCTCCATATATACTGTCACCATACTGCTTCCCTCCATATATACTGTCACCATACTGCCTCTCTAAATACTGTCACTATACTGCTTCCATCCATATATACGGTCACCATACTGCCTCTCTATATACTGTCACCATACTGCCTCTCTCCATATATACTGTCCACAATACATGTCATGTAGTCCTGATTTAATCATTCCTTTTTATTTTTCAACTAAAATTAAAATAAAATGATTTTGGTGATATCAGTGTGGTGCTTGTTATTCAGTATTAGTTAAACTTTATGTATCCTATATACCAAGGGCAGCCCCAATGTTGGCAGCAAATCTCTCTGTCCGTGTTTTGCCCTAATCTCCCTCTTTTTAGGGGCTCCTCCATATACTGGGTTTGGGTTGTCTTTAAGGAATCCTCTGTAGGTTGTTTCTGGATGTCTTTACCTCCTCCATATTCGGGGTATGTAGATGTTCATATGGGCTCCTCCATATGTGTGTGCGTGTCTCTGCCAATCAGTTATGCAATCATACCTGTTACTATTCTAGTTGTTTTTTGCGGTTTTACTTAATATGTGTAACACAGACGAAAGTGAATCCCAGACTCTCTGTATTGTGTAACACAGACATAAGTAAATCCCAGTCTCCTTGTATTGTGTCCTCTGTGTGTATAATGTGTAATGCAGACATATTGGTAAATCCCAGACTCCTTGTATTGTGTCCTCTCTGTGTATTATGTATAATACAGAAGTTATCTGTAAATTTGGAGGGGACCCAAAAGTTTCCTAAACTTGTTGGCAGGCCTCTCCATGCAGCCTGTACTGCACTAAGTGGATGATGGCCACTGCATTATAGCAACAGTCATCTTTAGAACCAGAAAGTGTCTGGCTGTTTAAACAGGAGTTTACAGTTAGCGTTCACTAGGGAATATAGCCCAATCTCTTTATGTACATTCTGTAGGGTTAATTTCACATGAACCCAGTCCACACACATATGTATCATCCCTTTATACTGGAATTCTAGAGGCCTTTCAAATATTATTTCTTGTTTCTAGTTCCAGGATTTAGATACCTCACTAGAATCATTAGTTAGACGGGCTGGATGGAGTAGAGGTAACATCACTGCTCTGCGTGGAAAGAGCCTGTGGAGTCATGGGCTTGATCCCGACAAGCACCTCTCCAGTAAGTGTCCTTGGGCAAGACACCTAACGGTACATACTCGCCACCCAGGACATACCTGAAAACGAGAGAAATCTCAATGTATCCTTCCTGGTAAAATCCTTTCGCCAAAAAAAAAAGTTTAAAATGGGAATGTAATTTATCAGGGTATCCTACAGGAATTTTGCCAATTTGTGGCTACAGATACAATTGCAGCTTAAAAATGTCTCCTTTTAAAAAGGAGGCTGGACGTGAATTGCTGTTGTGTCATATTTTTTATGCAGCGTAACACTGGGGATGACTTTATTCAGAGTTTACAGTTCCAAACACAGACAGGGGAGGTGCAGAATACAAAGTTAAAACATGCCTCAGCGTTTCCATGCTGTATAGCCTCTCAGTGGCCTTCCCCTGCAACACACATGCTCTGGTGTTATAGACAATGGCTGGGGAAGGTGGCCGGGAGATCTGGTTTAAGCCAATTCCTGGGAGGTGGGTGAAAGCAGTGGAAACAGAGCAATCATTCACATACAGATTACACATAGGGAAAACAGTACAGTATATACCACACAACACTCTTAACATAGATGCATAAGGGAATACTAATGTAACACAGACATCAGGGAATAGGGCACAGAAAACACAAACACCCTGCACCTAGAACTGTAGGTACAAGATGACTCCAACACAGGAGAAACTGGGAAACAGCATAAAATTATCAGGCCGGCACCTCCCAAAGGCATCTCTAGACCCATATAGCCCAAGTCCAAAGTGACTACTGTCATAGCTAGTATTATGGTTAGTTTTTGTGCTTAGTTTAGGATTCATGGTTTATTCTGGTCATTTTTAAATCTGTCCTTGCTACAATTTTATCATGCTTGTTTAATTTTTAGAGAACACATTTTGCTCCTTTTTACACAAGTGTATAGCCATATCTGCATTATCAACCTGCACTTTCCAGCCTTTACCTCCCTTACCCTCCCTCCTATTCTCCTCCTTCGAAGTCCATGCCGTCCACCTCTTCCACCACACACCCCTACGTGTTGCTGTAATCTACTGCCCCCCTGTTATCTTGGACCCTTTCTGGAACATTTCTCACCCTGGCTCCCTCACTTTCTCTCATCTGACATTCCCGCTCTCATCCTTGGAGACTTAACATTCCCATCGACTCTCCCTCCAACCCCCTCACCTCAAAATTGCTCTCTATCACCTGCTCCTTGGGCCTTACATAGTGGTCAAACTTATTTTCTACAGCCTCTGTACTATTTCTATTTTTTCCAAGACAACACTCCCCCCTTTCCGATCACCACCTCCTCTCCGGGAATCTTCTCCTGCTGCCAACACAGACTCCTGCTTCTAACCACACTCCTCTTCTACCTTCAAGGTACCTTGGTGCCCTGAATCCTAAGCTACTCTCTCCACCTTCTTCTCCTTCCGATCTCAACATCCAACTGCTCTGACAAAGTCACTGATATCTACAACTCTGCCTTCTCGACATCACTTGACAAACTCGCAGCCTACCTCTCTCTGTCCTACACGCAGGCCTAACCACCAACTGTGGCACACTAAATACACATGCTATCTTCAGCGGTGTTCCAGTGAAGCTGAATGTGTTTGGAAGAAGTCTCACACATCGGCTGATTTCCTGCACTACAAAGTCATGCTCTGGTCCTACAGTCTCGCTCTAATCTTATTGCTTGTCCCTTATCTCATGATTCTAGACATCTGTTTCATACTTTCAGCCTTCTAATGCGCCCCACTTCCACTCAACCTTCCACGGACCTCACTGCTGTCAGCATTGCTGACTACTTCACCGTTAAGATTACTAAACTTAGACTAGAAATCTCTTCACTGCGCTCCTCCATTAACCCCTCTACTTCATTCACTCCGTCACTCCCTGCCCCCTCTTCTACTATGTCTTCCTTTTCTCCGGCCTCAGAGGAGGATATTTCAGCAGTTCTCATGTCCTCCTGCCCGACCACCTGTCCGCTTGACCCCATCCCCTTGTTCGGTCTGTCCTACCAGTCATTGTCCTTGCTTTGACTCATATTTTAAACCTCTCCCTCTCCTCTGGACTTTTCCCCTCTGCATTCAAACATGCTCTGATCACCCCAAATCTAAAGAAGCCATCTCTCGAACCCACCTCCCTTTCGAACTACCATCCCATCTCTCTGCTCCCCTTTACCTCCAAAATTATAGAATGCCTGGTCCATAATCAGCTCATCGGATCTCTCAATGCTAATTCTCTATTTGATCCGCACCAATCCGGCTTTCGCTTCCAGCACTCCACTGTGACTGCTCTGACCAAGGTGAATAGATTTAGTTGCTGCTAAAACCTAAGGTCACGTCTCCCTGCTTATTCTTCTTAACCTTTCTGCTGCATTTGACCACCTGTTGACCACTCTCTCCTGCTCCTCACGCTGTGTCAACTTGGCTTCAGTGGTACCACTCTCATGGTTCTCTGGCGATCTCTCTCTTCGCTTCTTCAGTGTCTCCTTCACTGGTGCCTCTTCACCCTCAGTTCTTCTTTCAGGTTCTGTCTTGAGTCCCCTACTATTTGTGAACTATACTGCCTCTCTGGGTAACCTCAACCTTCCTATGGACTCCAATATCACCTCTATGCTGACGACACCCAAATCTACATTTCCTCCCATGATCTCTCTCCTCTCGGTTTGGAGCTCCAACAGGATGATTTCCCTTTTCCTAAAGCTTAACCTCTCCAAAACTGAATGTCTCAGCTTCCCTCCCTTTAGAGCCAACAATTCTGCACCCATTACTTTTCAGGTGAATGTTGTCACCATTACTTCTACCTCTCAGAGTCTTTGCCTCGGGGTTCTCTTCGACTCTGATCTCTCCTTCACTCCTCACATTCAGTCATTAACCAAATATTGCTACTTCGAGGTAAAAAACATTGCACGCATCCATTCCTGTCTTAATCAGGATTCCGCAAAAATGCTCATCCAAGCTCTTACTATCTCCTGCCTTAACTACTGTAACCTCCTGTTTTGGGCACTATGGCGCTTACCCCAGATCAGCGTTGTTTGGATCTTTAGAACCAGATTTCATTAGTACGAAAGGCAATGAAAACTGCAATACCTTGTATCCCAAGCCAGGGAGGTAATACACGATTCAAAATACCACTCAAACCCAATTGGTTTCAAGACCAAGAAACTGTTGAGCGAAAACACAATAACTCTATTCACATAGTATGGTACAAGACAGGCGTAATTAATCGTACGTTTACAACCAGAGAGTGTGTTAATAGGTCTGTATTGAGGCTTGTTCTTAAACAGGTTGTTTGAGGGGGACTGTGAGTTTTGCAGCATGCAGGGCAGTCACACAATCAGAGAACTTGTGATTAAGGCTGCAACCAGAATAAATACTCAACAAACAACTGGAGCTATAAGTAGGTCTCTCGACCTGGCGGGCAGACACACAATCTGAAGCCTTGCGATTAGGACTGAAATCAGATTGGGTGGTCAACAGAGACTTAGGCTAGGGTCAGACGAGCGCATTTTCTACGGACTGTGCGTCCATGCATTACGGACGTACTTTCTGACTGACGACAAGGTAGTGACCACACAGTCAGTTTTTTTCACTGATGTTATTTTTGACTGATGTAGTAGGGAAAATAAATTAAAATGCAAAACCATTTTGTCCGTCAAAAATACTGGACGTATAAATGCAGTCCGTCTGACCACGTTCCATCACTCACACACACAAAGCTATGAGGACGTTGCGGACATGGCGCACTCCGCACGTCCGTCCTAGCGGTTCGACGTTCTTGCTAACCTGCGTCCGTTTGCCACGTCCGTACTTCCGTGCGGCCGTACTTTGTGTGTGGGCCTTCATTGGTCATGACTATGTGCTACCACGAACGTACTAAAGTGCGGCTACACGGACGTTAACACTGCGTTCGCCTGACCCCAGCCTTAGGGTGGCAAATAGTTTTCTCAACCTGGCGGGCAGACCTCCAAATGATAAGCATGCGGTTAAACATGGGCTGGTACACAGAATACCGCACAGAACAAACACACATGGGAATAAGCAAGAGAATCGTCGATGGGCAAGCCGTGTTAAAACGTATGCAGGGTCATCGTACAAGCAATTCGGCAACTGGGTAATCAAACACACTGATACTAGATACAGCAGACAATGTGGGAAATAAGCTCCGCGTCAGGGCGACGAGTAGATACTCGCGCCCGGCTTTTAAAACCGGCGGCTCCGCGTGTCCACGCCAAGCCCTGCCCCCTCAGACACCGTTCGGCCATTATTAACTCCTGGCACCCGGCCAGCCACCGATGTCGCCGAGTGCCAAGACCCCCCCAGGCAGCACCGCGGGGCCGAGGACATAACACCTCCTTCTCTCTGGCCTTAAGAGGTCCCGGATTCTCCCTCTATAGTCTGTAATGAACGTCTGCGCTAGGCTCATCCACCTCAACTCACGCACCTCACCCCTTTGTCAATCTCTACACTGGCTCCCTGTTTCCTTTAGAATCCAATTCAAAATACTGGTGCTCATGTACCCAGCTCTCCATAGCCGTGCCCCTGCCTACATCTCCTCCCTTATTAGCAGGTACATCCCATCCCGACTATGCCAATGATCGGATGTTATTGTCTCCCCATACCCGCGCCCCAACTCCCTCCTTCAGGATTTCTCCCGAGCTGCCCCCTTTCTATGGAACTCCCTCCCCTGTAACATTAGACTCTCCTCGTCTCTCCAGTCCTTCAAGAAGTCTCTGAAAACACATTACTTTATAGAAACCTATTGGCTCACTCCATGATTCCCCCACTGCACATTTCTTGCACCATATCTTCCCACCCAGCCCACATGCGCCCCCCTACTTCAGGTTCTCTATTTACCCTCACCTAGTGTGCCACCCCTCTCCTCTTAGATTGTAAGCTCTCAAGCTGGGTCCTCTCTCCTACTTGTATGTATATTTGTTATTCTGTCTCACCCATTGTACAGCGCTACGGAATTTGTTAGCACTTTATAAATACTTGTAACTGTAAGTCTATTTTGCTCTTTGTCAGAGGAATGGAGTTTCTAGGAGGAAATATATACCGTATATACTCGGGTATAAGCCGACCCGTGTATAAGCCGACCCCCCTACTTTTTCCCAAAAAACCTGTGAAAACTTATTGACTCGCGTATAAGCCTAAGTGGGATATTGCCCCAGCTCACACATGGATATTGCCCCAGCTCACACATGGATATGCCCCAGCTCATGGATTTGCCCCAGCTCATGGATATGCCCCAGCTCATGGATATGCCCCAGCTCATGGATATGCCCCAGCTCATGGATTTGCCCCAGCTCATGGATATGCCCCAGCTCATGGATATGCCCCAGCTCATGGATTTGCCCCAGCTCATGGATATGCCCCAGCTCATGGATTTGCCCCAGCTCATGGATTTGCCCTAGCTCATGGATATGCCCCAGCTCATGGATTTGCCCCAGCTCATGGATATGCCCCAGCTCATGGATTTGCCCCAGCTCATGGATATGCCCCAGCTCATGGATTTGCCCCAGCTCATGGATATGCCCCAGCTCATGGATTTGCCCCAGCTCATGGATTTGCCCCAGCTCATGGATATGCCCCAGCTCATGGATTTTCCCCAGCTCATGGATATGCCCCAGCTCATGGATTTGCCCCAGCTCTCATCTGGATATTGCCCCAGCGGCAGCCAGCTCTCACATGGATACTTGCCCCAGCTCCGGATCCAGCAGGGGTTGAGGGGGCCCAGATGCCGGGCAGCGGGAGTGCCTGCCCGGTCCTGAACAGCGTGAGTCCATCCGTGTTGAAGGGGATGCGGCTGCGTGTGTGCGCAGGTCACGCGGTCCGGCCAGTCAAGTGGTACAGAGACTCAGTACCACCTGATTAGCCGGACCATGTGACCGGCTGCGCCTGCACGCAGCCGCATCCCCTTCAACACGGACGGACTCGCGTATAAGCCGAATCGTGGTTTTTTGACTCAAAATCTGAGTAAAAAAACTCGGCTTATACGTGAGTATATACGGTATGTAGTATATAGTGCTAATTCTTTAATGCACACTTATAACAGTCATTGGTCTAAAAGAGGGAACAAAGGTTTTGCAACATCTCGAAACTGTCCAAGATGACGAAGAAGTCACCTGGCCAGTCAAGAACATCTTATTCTGGTAAGTGGAGGAATTTAGCCTATCTGCCCAGCAAAGGCTTATCGGCAATCTAGTTCAGTAGTTTGCAACATCATATAAGAGAGCTGCAGTACAATCAACTGTACATACTGTATATTCATCTTCTTTTTGTATGAACATATAGATGAAGTGATGCACTTATTAGACATAAAATGCAAAGAATGGTAAACGTGCTTCTTTTACAATAATCTATTAAATCTGGAATAATTTCATGTAGTGCAAGGAGTGTCCGTTTACCATTGCTAATAATGTGCGTTAATAATAATGGTTAGCATTTTGTTATAAATGAAACATGAATAAAATAGCTTCAGTCCCCATGATAAAATAACGTATAATATAGGTTGTATAGTAAATAATGCCATGTTCTCCATTTCCTTGGTCATCGTGAGAATAATATCTTTCCTGTAAATAACTAGTTAGTTTCCTGCAGCTGTACAAACATTTATTACTAATTTAGGATGAAATAGATCAGTAAGTCCACTTACTCCTGCCCACAGTTATGTTCGACATAACAGTTGAGGCCTCGCTGCAAGGGTGATAGTACACCTGAGCTGGTAGATGTAATTTTTAAAAAAAATTTGGGCTCTATTACATTCTCGGCGCAAAAATGTGCGCGTGCGCAAAAATGCATTAACGCGAGGGAAAAAACCACGAACCGTGCATGAGCGAAAGTTTGTGCGCGCATCCCATACTTAACATTGTGAGAGCAAATGCGTTCGTGCGCTGGTAGGCGGATGGTATTACAAATCGATGTGCACATTTTTACGAACAACGTTTGCGTGCATAATTTTAACGTCTTTTGAAAGCTGGTGGTAACTGCAAATCTGAACGTTCTGGCCAAAACGAAATACACCAGCACGAAAAAAAAAATACAGCACAGTATAGTTACACATTCTACACATACCCAAACAATAAAATAGAGAGGTTGTGCGTGTTTTTATTATTGCTGCAGCATATATACTATGATTGATTTTGACAGGCGCAAAAACTGAACGGGAGACAATTGTGGTTCTTAATTCTGAATGGCTGAATTGCGTGAAAAAACAGTCTGTCCACCGATTTTTTTGCGCTCGTTTTCGCGCATATTTTTTTACACGCGATATTTTCGGACGGATGAAAAAATGCGCTCGGATTGTAATACCAGTGTTAATTTACGCACGTTAACGTTTAACGCTGTGCGAGCGTTTTTTCGCAAGGGCTGTAATAGAGCCCTTTGTATGTATACTTATAAGAGGAAGCAAATGTTCTCACTTCATTCCTTGGTATAATATAAATGTATACAGAAAAGGATACAGTTTATTGAAACAGATAAATACACTTAAGGGGTTATTCAAAGAGACTTCCTGTCTGGATATTTCAGTATTGCCGATGTTTGAAGGCACAGAAAGCCAGGATTACCATTGGAGTCGGTAATTTTTTTTTTATTATATCATAATACAGTATATAGGTTTCAGCACCATGTATAGCAGCTGTCCTTGGTACTGAATAGGTTTCAGCGCCAAGAATAGCTGCTGTCCTTGGTACTGAATAGGTTTCAGCACCATGGATAGCCCCACTAAACGCAGCCAGACTGAAGGAAAGTAAAAATAAATGCTGCATTTGGTATAGAAAAAAAACCTTGTTGTTTTAAAATAAATTCGGAATCAAAAAATGTCACCAAAAATATCCTGAAAAATGACTAAAAAAAAATCAATATATAAAGAGAATTTTTGCTACAAGTGAAAAGAATAAACGGTTGAATAAATAAAAACGGAAAATATTTTTTACATTGAAACCTATGCTATTATTTTGTACGGCTGGTATTTTTATTGTAATACCGGCTGTATTTTATTTTGTATTGGTGTTGTTTATATCCTGGAAAATGCCAAATAAATAAATAGACTTTTTACAGCAAATGAAAAGAATAAATGTAAACGGTTGAATAAATATAGGGATTTTTTTTACTTTGAAACCTAAAGGATTCGCATGATTAAATATATAAAACCATATAGTACCGGCTGGGTGGAGTAGAGGTAACATCACTGCTCTGCATGGAGAGAGCCTGTGGAGTTATGAGTTTGATTCCAGCAAGAGTACCTCTCCAGTAAGTGTCCTTGGGCAAGACACCTAATGGTACATACTCACCACCCAGGACATACTTGAAAACGAGAGAAATCTCAATGTATCCTTCCTGGTAACATACTTTCTCAAAAAAAAAAAAAAACACCAAAAATCAGGGTTAGAAATTATGGTTAGACGCTAGGGTCAGAATTTAGGTTAGAAATTAGTTTTAGAAATTATGGTTAGAAGCTAGGGTTAGAATTTGCTAACCCTAGTGTCTAACCCTAATTTCTAACCCTGATTTTCGGTGGTTTGTTTGACAGGTTTAATCAGGAGAATCCTATAGGTTTCAACCATTCCTTGTTCTCAGGAGTCTCACAAACCTCTCTGTTTCTCACTTTAAGTTTACAGGGTAATCCAGAAGTGGACCCTTTGCTTGAGGTGCCTAGAGGGGTGTCAGCTATACCCTCCTGACGAGACCTAACAAGGCAGAAACGATCATCGGGGGTTGCTGCATCTCCAGTGCAGGGATAACTTCCTTGGAATTTCAGTACTGGCCACCCTTTCTGGGTGTAGCAGTCTGATTTGCATATGGAGCAGTTGTCCCTGTAATGGCACAATCGAGCCTTGTGAGACCTGAGCGGGCACCCACACCTTAAAGCAGGCCACTAGTGCCTTTGCTTGTTCTCAGGACCCTCAAAATCCTCTCTGTTTCTGTTTACATTTATTCTTTTCATTTGCAGCAAAAAGTCTATTTATTTTTTTGTGCATTTTTAGGGATTGTTTTTGGTGAAATTGCTGAACAATTTCGGAGTGCACCACAAAATACAATGAATTAATTCCTAAAAACGGAATCAGTTGTTTCTTGTTTCATTTTGTTCCATTTTCTTATTGGACCGTTTTCATTTTGTTTCGGACAGATCCGATTCGTATTTTGGAAGTGTTTCCGAAAAACAAATTGGGTAAATTTCGTCCGAACTTTTATTCGAAACGGAATGAAACGCATGTGTCTAGTGAATAGAAATTCATACATTTCTCCTATATTGCTAGCATATTTTAAACATAGAATTAGATTGTATTTTGAAAGCTAACTGTAAAAAAAACAAACCACCAAATTGCTCCTTTTGGTTAGAATTTCTAATTGAATATTTCAGTTTTGTGTGAACTTGTTCAATATCTCGTTCCATATACATGTTTTTCGGCATTGACTTTTTTTCCTTCCGTGTTACAGACTACATTACAAATACTTGAAAATAGAAAAAAATAAAATAAATAGAAGCTGATGTAAACACACAAAGATATTGTAGCTTATTTGGAGACAGAAGCTTCTTAAACCTCACCTGCGCCTGTCTAGTCTCTTGGTGCCTAAAATGTAACCTTTAGCTAATCACCCCTTAAATAACAGGGGCAGATGACAGATGGCAAAACTCACCCCCATTTGTCTTGACAATGACATTAATAACCAGCTATCTTTCTCTGTATGTCAAATGAACCTTCCCTTTTACCTACAATGTTCAGATTACTTCAGGCAGACATAAGGAGTAGGACAAAAATACAACTTTATTGGCCTGCTCTATTTACACTCACATTATATCTAGTACTTATTAGGAATTTTCCTGGAAGGAGGACAGATTGGAAATTATTAACTTTGAGCTTGAATAAACCCTGAGCAGATATTTATTAGTATTAAAGGGAAACTCTAGGTTGGAAGGGGTAGAGGGGTTCAACATTAACCATTCCTGACCGCTTCACCTTCTGTATTAACCCTTCAGATTTTTTTAAAAACTGGCCTTCTTTCTATCGCTTGGCAGCCTCTGTGCTGATTGAATGTAACATGCTGCGGCTTCATGTAAGCTGCAGCATGTCCCATAACCACAAGGGAGGCAGTCAATCCAATCCTTCTCAATACCAAGAGCATTTCAGAGAATAAGCAATTAAGATCGAGCTACGAGAGCCCCTTTCTTGCACACCTACCACACACCAGTGCTCTCTTGCAGGGCGCCACTATACCTCAGATATAGAGTCCGAAACTTGATAAGCACTCCAGATATAGCATGCAGGAAACTTTATTTAGGATGGAGATAAAAGTCCTGATTTTATCTCCATCTTAAATAAAGATTTGTGCACGCTACACATAGGGCTATATTACATTCTTAACGCAAAAATCCTCGCGCAAAGCGAAAATCTTTGCGCCAAGCGTTAAAGTTTTGCACGCGCAAATCAATGCTGGTATTACAATCCTCGCACGTCTTTTCATCCGCCGATCAATAACACGAGCAAACAGGATGCGCTCAAATGCTAGCGCAGTACCGTCGCGCGCAAAAATCAGTGTGCGCACTGTTTTTTGTCGTGATTCAGCCAATCAGAATTAAGAACCACAATTATCTCACGTTAAGTGTTTGCGTCTGCCACAGTCAATCTGAACATATATGCTGCAGCAATAATACATGCAAACACAACTTCACCATTTTATTGTTTGGGTATGAGTTGAATGGGCAACTATACTTTGCTGCATTATTTTTTATGGGCTGGTGTATTTGGGTTTGGTCAGGTTGTTCAGATTTGCCATTAACACCAGCTATTAGGAGTTGCTAAAATTATGCACGCAACGGCCATATGGTAAATACCGCAAAATAGATTGCAATACCATCTGCGTACCAGCGCACATTTGCATTTGCGCTCACAATGTTAAGTATAGGATGCGCGCAGTACAGTAAGCTCGCGCAGGGTCCGCGCAGTTTCACCCACGGTAGACGATTGCGCCCAGTTGTTGCGCTGACTATGTAATACGAGATTCGGCGCAAATGGTTTTACCCCTTGCGTTAATGGTTATTTGCGCCGGCGCAAACATTTGCGTGAAGATTGTAATTTAGCCCATAGTGTCTCTCATCTTCTTGGCATACCAAGAGCATTTAGAGCTATTGTGGCAGTTAAAGGAGTCCTAAAGTCCCCTGAACCTGAGATGGATGGGGCAAAGCCCCTGCATTCGGAGGGCTGAGAGGGGTGAACCACTAACTGTTCACAGTACCAAAATGTCTATATCTATATACATAAAAACGTTTGTGCCCGTCGTCGTTGTGGATGCGCGCCCATCCAGCACAGCCGGACCCTTCCAATCGGCTGCGCGCTGAACTTACAGAGACCCAGGCAAGAGGTGGCTGCGATCTCCAGCCCTAGAGGCAGAGCAGGGGCCATCATCTTTCCCTCTGGGATAGAGTGACCATTCACCCCTGATTTCTGGGGACAGTCCCAGGATTGAGGACACCTTCCTGGGCAATTTAAATAATGCTAATTTGAAGGAGGAGCTGCAGTTCCTGGGCATTTCTAAGGCTAGGCTTAGGGCCATTTCCCTGCAAATGTATTGCTGCTCACATTTCCTGTGATGTCACATGCATCTAATTAGACATGCAAAGAAGCATGGCCGCTAATTTTTTTCTAGTAAAGTGGCAACCCTAGTGTATGAACATAACACTGTTACCTTTGTTGTTCTTCCTAATCCAGTTTGTTGTTTGTTGTTTGTTTTTGCAATACTCTAGCCATACTCTTGTACACCCTGATGCAATTGCCATAACTGTGCATGCACTTTTTTCATGTATGCAATATATGGATATATATCAACTGTCCTCAGTTTTAAACGGTCATCTGCACTAATATATACATATAATTAATGCAGCATATGAATCCTACAAGAAAAGAGAAGTGAAACGCACACGTGGATTTGAACAAGACAAACATACCTTGCTTCCTTGCTAGATGGACACGTTCATGGCTTACATTGCCTCAAAAAAAATAATACAGCCATTATACTACATAAAAATACTAGCCGGTACCAAAATAATCCCATAGGTTTCAATGTTTAAAAAAATCCACATGTTTATTAAATATTTATTAAACCGTAAAAAAAAATCAAATGCAGTAATAAGCCATTTTGTTTATTTTTTTGGGCATTTTATCAGGATTTTTTGGGTTAAACTTTAGGTTTCCTAGCTTATTTTAAAGAAACAAGGCTTTTTCCCATAGTTGTCAATGTAAAAAATTCCTTTGGTTAGCCTTAGAAATGCCCCTAAGCCTAGCCTTAGGAGGGGATTGATTCTGAAACCACTCCAATTGAGACGTGTCGTGAACCGAATTTTTAATAAAATAGTCTTGACTCCAGCCTAATTTTCATTGTTTTCTGCTGTATCTGCTGTGGCGTGTTTTTTTCTTACTGTGTTATTTGTGGTGCATTTTTTTTACGTTGAAGACGAGGACCAGACATCATTTCCAAAACATTACATTAATGGTGCTTAGAAAATACTGGCATCAGCTAGTTAACACAAGTTCCGACCGTGCTGGTAATATACTGGCCAGGTGACAACCCTATCACACACCAATACTTTATTAGAGCTACAATTATTTAAAAAGCACCAACGTATTTCACAGCAGTGTACATTCGGTAGGACAAAGCATGCATAAAATTAACAAAGACCTTTGACCCACAGAGAACAATAGGAAAAAAGGACCCTGCTCAAGAGCTTACAATCTAAGAATTCATTTTGGTGAGGGGATGAGAGGCTGTCTCTCTCAGAGAATCGCTAAGATGACAAGTTGATGCATAGTGAATTCTCCATGAATTTCTCTCTTCATTAATAAATTCCCATTTGGAAAGCATCTCAACAACAAGAGATGAGCATTTGGGATGGTCGTGAGTGCTGTAAGGGTGAGTTAGTGAGTGGAATAGAGATGGGGCCAGAGGGATCTGACTGCCCAAGCAGATTGACACTGGATCACTCGGAAAGCTATTCTGACCCCATCAGATGCTGATTTGTCTGTAACCATTTTCCAACTGTGCCCAATGGTAGGATGGGCCTCTGTTAATTAAAGTTGCATGATCTTTTTTTTTTTTTTTAGAAAGGATTTTACCAGGAAGGATACATTGAGATTTCTCTCATTTTCAAGTATGTCCTGGGTGGCGAGTATGTACTGTTAGGCGTCTTGCCCAAGGACACTTACTGGAGAGGTGCTCTTGCCGGGATTGAACCTGTGTCTCCACGGTCTCTCTCCGCGGTTATAGAGCAGTGATGTTACCTCTACTCCACCCATGATTCAGGGGTGGATCCAGACACAGGTTTCGGGGGGGGGCACTCTACCAGTTTTGGTTAAGAGCTGGTGCTGGGTTTGCAATGACAGGCAGAGATGCGCCTAATCGCAAGCTGTGCTCGTTACACTCACTCTCCCCCACAACTCATATGGATATATTGCCCCCAGCTCACATGGATATATTGCCCCCAGCTCACATGGTCCAGCGGTCTCCTCTGCCAGCCAGGGCCCTCCGAGTGCTTCTCTTCCGTTCCTACGAGTGGCCGCCGGCATGCCTGGGAACCACGCACAAACTGTGTTCTCACGAGATCCCGGAAGTTCATGTGAACTCTGCGATTCCGCGAGATCGCGGCTGGCTGCGCTGGTCAGGTGGATCCCAGGCAAGCGGCCGAGCTTAGTGCTGCCGGCCGATCGTAGGAAGTAAAGCACTCGGCGGGCCGGCTCAGTAATATTTTCTGGGGGGGGGCAATTGCCCCGTTGCCCCCCTGGATCTGCCCCTCCCATGATTACTGATTCCCCAATGTATTCTAACCAGTCGGTGAGAGCACTAACTGCGCTCAGCGAGGCGGCCAGACGGGCATCAGACAGGCGTCGAGTGGAAGGAATGTCCACTCTCACGGACGTTCCTTCCACTCTTACTACAGCTCGTCTGACGCCAGCCTAAATAACTATTATTATTAGGTACTTATGCAAAAATAATCATATCACAACATGAAAAAATAAACCGCTGATTTACATCGACGGATTTTGTTTAGTGCCTTTTGTCCCTCTAATACTTTGTACAGTTAGAACAGTGTTTTTTTTTAGTGCACTAATGCCAGATAATGAGATGTAGACATTTTAAAGCACTTCATACAATGCTAGAAGGACAAATTGCTAATATTTTTATTCAAACAGAAAAGGAATGAGCAGCATTTGTGCCATTTGCTACACCTCCCTGCATCAAATGAGGAACTACATCCTTCCTTCCACTCAACACACACACCTTGGTATTATGTATGAAGCAATGAGGTTATTTTTTCTCTTTCAGGTTTGATTCAAAACGTATATTAGCTAAATTATGCAGTACTTGCCCATCTTAATTATTTTTGTATTGCTATGTCATTTATTATCATTTAATATTCCACAATTGGGTAAGTGGATCCTGATTGCTGGTTAAGTTGCTGCTGTAAGTTCCATCGCAATGCAACAAAAGGTGACACACGTTAAAACCGAAAAGGAATACAGTTTTTTTTACTTCTTGTAGAATATATCCCTCTAAAACATGAAGAAAGGAAACCATGGAAGGAATCAACAGAAAGAGGCTAACGCATCTAAGAATGGTATATATATATTAGGATGCACATCTATACAATGGAGCAGCAAATTCTCTTCACCACAGCCAGTCAACACCCTTTTTCACCATCACATATTCTATTGCACACCCTTGAAGAGCACTTAACTGGTACAAATGATGCAATAAGGCAGTGTGTTTGAAGTATTCACATACAAATAATAAACATTTGTATTCTGACATCTAAAATACAAGTGATACTGCTCTGCTGCACATCCAAACATTAATGCATTCAGAATAAAAACAATCACAATGTAGCGCTGATCGGATATATATGGAAAATCGCTGAAACACTTAAATGGTCCTTGTTACTCAACCATCAACATAAGAATACAAACAGAGGTAGTGTAGCGATAACAATGTCCTTCTTGAGTATGATGGATTTCAAAAACTTTCCGTAATCCTCTTCAGGGTATCCCTCAAATGAAGAGAGAAAAAGACATCATAGTGCGACCCGTATATCACTTAGTGGAAAGGATAGATGAATAGATCTCACTCACATGAAGTGGAACCCTCCTGGTTCTGGGTCAGTCGTTTTTAGGGTCGTTCACTGGCCACCCAAGTGCCCCTCTTGGAAAGGATCGGTTCTCCTGGCGAGGATAGATATCCCGATTATCCGGAGGTTACTGAATCCAAAGAGTCCACTCGAAGGAGCCCATAAAAAACTCCAAAGAGTATAGGGTAAATGAAAACATTAAAAATGTTTTTAAATGAATAAAATATTTAATAACAAATAAAAACAAAAACAATAAGCCAGGACGCATTTCACCAAAATAGATAATGTATCAAAAGGCTTCCTCAGCTGGCTGTATTTATGATGACATAAAAATACTAGCCGGTACCAAAGTCATCATAAGTGATAAAATCAGAAAGTTGTTATAGAGATATATATTTAGAAGTATATATCTATTGAATACTTGAGGAGTAGTAGAATTGAATTAACCACTTGGCTGCTATGGACGCGCTCAGCGCGTCCAGCCAAGTGGTTCTCCTGTGCTACGGACGCTCTCAGGGCGTCCGAGCACAGGAGGCAGCAATCCGCCGGATTCCGGCGGATTGCTGCGCCCCCCCGGTGCGGGCTGACATCTTGGATGTCAGCCCAGCACTCGGGAGCCCGGCGGGGACATTAGATGTCATCGCGGCGACGCGATGACATCTAATTCGGGCGCCCCCCCCGCATGTGCAGAGGAGGCGCCTGAAAGGGAGGGGGGAGGTCCTTCGGACCTCTCTCCCTCCCGATCGCTGGGGAGCAGGGGGTTAATACAGACACCGCTTGGAAGGGCACAGCCTGCCCTTCCAAACGGTGGCTCTCATTAACCCCTGGGGAGCCGGATCACGAATCGGCGCTGAAAAGCGCCGGTTCGTGATCCTTTCCCGGAGCTGGCCGACATCTTGGATGTCGGCCAAGCCTCCGGGAACTCCCCCTGAGGACTGGCGTCATCGTGCATAGCACGATGACGCCAGTCCTGGAGTTAACCCCTAGCTGCCACCAACGGTGGAGATAGGGGGTTCCAATGAACCCCCTATCTCCTGATCCGTGGCAGCTAGGGGTTAAAGTTTGGTACTGTTGGATTGGCCAGAGCATGGTCGTTCCAACGATACCAAACACGACTGTGAAAAAAGTTTTTTAAAAAAAATAAAAATTAAAAATAAAAGTAAAAAAATATTTTAAAAAAAATTATAAAAAAAAATAAACAAGTTTTTTTTTTTGGTTTGTTAATGCAGCAATATTGTTCCCATTTATAATGTGAACAATGATGCTGCACTAACGATTTTTGTATGCGGTGCGTTTGTTAAAAATCGCGTAATTTTCCCCAAAACAAAATGTAACAAGACCCCATCTCTAATTTTTTTAACAAGCGCACCCCATACAAAATATAACCGCAATTGCTCGCCTGTTAAAATGTGAAAAAAAAACACTTTACACATTGTAAATTATTGAAAATTCATATTTTATTGCATTTTTTGTTATAATATACAGACAGGTCATGACGTATACATATAATAATGACATATTATGAATCTGCCGAGTCTGACGGAAAGAACGATATATAATATGTCTGGGTCATATAATAAAATAAGCCTTCAAAACGCATTTAAACATGATGAGCAAAACCGGTAAAAATGACCTCAGCACAGAGGCGGGAAAAGCCTCAGCAGCGAAAGGGTTAAATAAAAGAATAGTGTTCTGGTTTTCTTAATATAGATAGTTCAAGGGGCTAAATATGTCCAGTGGTGGGCAAATAAATAACCAAACAGAGTCAGACAATGCATAATTTAAGAGAAAAAAGGTGTCATCTGCGCTCGTTTCTATCAGGAGGTTTTAGTTTGTTTCAATGGCCATTGCAACGTAAGCTCACTCGCCCTATCAAGGCACCTCTTTATAGAGTGAGTACCTAACCAATGTACCAAAAGCCGCTCTACTGAGCAGCTCCATGCCCCTCCTGCTGCTTTTCAGCTAAAGGAGAGGCAGAAAAATGGTGGGTTTTATTTATACATGCACCAATCACTTCCCATTTGGGGTTGAAAACAAAAACATGGAAAAAGGAACAGCAGCAAGACGACTAACTGGTGTTACAAGCATAATATACATATATACAGAAAAAATGGCGTTGCACCCTTACTCACCAGAGGGGCAGAGGGGCTGCAACAGCTAGGAGTAACAGCCCAGTTCATGTATAAAACATAACAAGAGAAAAAAGGTGTCATCTGCGCTCGTTTCTATCAGGAGGTTTTAGTTTGTTTCAATGGCCATTGCAACGTAAGCTCATTTGCCCCATCAAGGCACCTCTTTATAGAGTGAGTACCTAACCAATGTACCAAAAGCCGCTCTACTGAGCAGCTCCATGCCCCTCCTGCTGCTTTTCAGCTAAAGGAGAGGCAGAAAAATGGTGCGTGTATAAATAAAACCCACCATTTTCTGCCTCTCCTTTAGCTGAAAAGCAGCAGGAGGGGCATGGAGCTGCTCAGTAGAGCGACTTTTGGTACATTGGTTAGGTACTCACTCTATAAAGAGGTGCCTTGATGGGGCGAGCAAGCTTACGAAACAAGCGCAGATGACACCTTTTTTCTCTTGTTATGTTTTATACATGAACTGGGCTATTACTCTTGGCTGTTGCAGCCCCTCTGGTGAGTATTGGCGCGACGCCATTTTTTCTGTATATGTATGTATATAATGCATAATTTAAGTATAAACAAAGGGGAGGGGGAAGGAAAAGGGAGGGAATCAGATAAACGGTGTAGTTGAATTCCTTATTCAATCCACATGGATATAGGGTTTTAAGAGAGTAAATCCAGTACGATTCTCTCTGGCGTAGGATTTTGTCAAAATTGCCTCTTCTAGGTCCGGAGACCACCTGTTCAATCACCTGAAAAGATAGGCAGGATGGATCTGAATTATGTCAATTTCTTACATGTCTAGAGACAGAAGTATCAAGATTATTGAAGACTGAATTCACATGTTGAAGGATGCGACGTTTAAATTGCTGAATCGTCTTACCGACGTATTGAATACCACACTCACAGTTGATTAGATAAACAAGTGGTTTGCTCGAACAATTCATAAACTGATATCATAAAATCTACCCGTGATGCTGCTTGAGAATTTTTTTAGACTTGTTTACGAAACTGCAAGCCTTGCAGTGTGTACATTGGTAAGTTCCTTTTGGTTCTTGTAACCAGGTCCGGGTAATTTTAGCAGGTTGTAGAATCTATGTACTAAATTGTCACTTAGATTCTTAGTCCTTCGTGCTGTAAAAGAAGGATTGACGGGTAGTACTTGTTGTAAAGTTTTCTCCATACGGAGAATCGGACAATATTTCTCACAGATAGAATTAATAACAGGCCATCCGTTATCATAATTCGCAATAAATCGCAGTGCTTTCTTATTTTCCTTTGTTTTAGGGATTGGAGGTTCTTCTCGTGTGGTGTGAAGGGCCCTGTCGTAGGCTTTTTTAAGGCACTTCCTCGGATACCCCTTAGATATGAACATTTCTCTCAAGTTGTTGGCTTCAATTTGAAAGTCCGTGAGAGACGAACAATTTTGTCTTGCTCTAAGATACTGTCCTATTGGTATACCCTCTTTAGATTAAATGGATGGTAAGAGGACCAATTAATAAAATTATTGGTTGCCGTTGATTTTCTATGGAGTTTGGTAGTTATTCCCAGATTTTCATTGATAGTGATTATCAGATCTAGGAATTCAATGCTGTTCCCTCCAATAACCAAAGTTAAGCCTAAACCAATATCATTGGTATTCAGAAGAGCGAACCACTCATTTAGAGTTTCAATTGAGCCTTGCCAGAGTATTAGGATATCATCAATGTATCGCATCCATTTTATGACATGATTAGTGTATCTCATCATGTCTTCCGAAAAGACCAGTTTTTCCCACCATGCAAGGTACAGGTTGGCATAACTCGGGGCACAGCAAGTTCCCATGGTCGTGCCTCGGGTTTGAAGATAGAATTTACTCTGGAACAGAAAGTAGTTGTGATTCAATACAAAATCCAAAAGTGATGACACAATTTCGGTATCGAGTATTTTTCTTTCAAAAAATATTTTCAACAGATCAAGTATGTCATGATATAATCTTCTGAGGAAGTCGAGAGGACGAAACGCATCGAGTGGCTGACCCTGGAACCGTGGGACTTGGGCTTGGACCCGATGTGTACCTCTGGAACTGGGTGATCTTTACGTGTGATTTTAAATTCGCAATGAAGTACACGCAATAAATAAGGATTGTTTTAAATTGTTGCTGTGGTCCTTCACTATTGCATATATCTTTTTTCCCTTTGCATATGATGAAATGGTATACGAAAAAATTAAAATGATCTAAGGGAGAAATTGGATCCTTATCGATTACTTACATGCCTGATTGAATTTCTGTTTTGAGTGCAATATTAGCGTTCTATTGCACTCAGGTGTCAAGGGGTTTTACCCTATGTTTGTTTTATTTATATTGCAGACAAATCCCTCTTTTTTAATAATTTAAAGACAAGGAGTGTGTTATATGACATGCATGCACCAGGGTGTCATGTAGCCTCTGAGACCTACCAATAACACTGGGGAACAGCATTTTTATTGAGTTAGATCTGACACTTGTTTTTGACTAACTGTTGGCATCTGAATACAAAAAATGACCCCAGTTTTTCTCTATCACGTCAATTTTTTAAGGTACAGGATACCCTCCCTTTGTCTCAAAAAACATACAAAATGTGCACACAATGGAAAATAATGAAAAAAATTAATTTGAATTTCACATTCAGGTAATCTAAAAGCCCAATTGGGTGCAAGTAGTCAAGTTAGGTAGCATTTAAGGTACAAATTTACTCTTAAAGCTTTTCCTGGAGTGTTCAATCTCACCTGATGCTCCAACAATAGTCAGCCATCATATGTTCATCCCATCTACCCTGATACCGTTCCTCTATGACCTTCAAATTTTGGTGGAATCGTACAGAAGTAACAGTCACTGGAATGATCTGTGGGCTCTCGCCAAACCAAAGGTATATCAAATGGCAACTTATCACATGTTCCCTTTGTCCACATCCGTAAACTCTCAACTCACTGCTTGCACACCTTGTGAGAGGCCCAAGAATAATCTTGATCACCGAGTTTAACCTCCCTGGCGGTATTCCTGAGTGTGACTCTGGGTTAAAATTTCACTACCGCGATCGGTAACCCCGAGCCACACTCGGGCTTTATATACTCACCGCATCCTGCGCTCCCTCGCCGTCTCCGCAGTCACCGCAGTGTGATCGCGGCAGCCGGCGACTTGCTTCCTGGTTCCACTCCCTGCAAGCCACGCGACACTGGGGGGGCGGGACCAGGCGGCAAATTCAAACTGTAAAAAAAATTACAGTAAAAAATAATTTACTATAATCTTTGTGCTGTGTGTGCTGGGATTCCTGTACAGATGTGGACTGCCAATGAAATACAGGACACGCGGGGTACCAAAAAAATTTGAGGATTTTTCTCAAAGCAGCTTTACAGAAATAAAAGGCAAAGATTTTTAGAAACAATATAGTATAGTAATATAGTAATAATTATAGATAATTAATAACAATAATAAATAATTTAAAAAATGCAGATTTCAAATTCAGAAATTCTTAAAGAACAAGAATCCACAGCAATTCATCTTTAACAGAAATCAGCTGGTAAGATTTTAGTAAAAGAGTAATAGTATAAAAGGAATTGGTGCTGTCAGTGTTCTAGAAACCATATTTCTGGCTGGACCAACAATGGAAGAGTTAAGAGCACTGACAGGAATGAGTAATGTAATTCACACTGTTCCCTTATGCTTGTGTTTGCTCTAAAACAAAGGCATGATAAATATTAATGGGCGTGAGATCTGAGGCACAAGCTATGCTAAAACAAACCTAACACCTGCTTGGCTTCTCTAGTACCTGTAGGATCATGTCTCTCTCAAGTATTGATGTTAAATGACGCCTGCTTAAAAGTTTCATGAATTGTAGCTTTTGCTGTGATAACACTTTTCTAAACTGGTGTTGTGCCTAGGGGCATCATTACATCATTGTGGCAATACAAACAGGACCCTGACCGTGACACATCTCATCTTACTGGCAAAGCCAAGGAAATCTGTAAGATCTGTATCATGATTCCAATTTCATACATGTGAAATGATCAGTGCTAGCGGATATAGTCTTTGGGAAAGATTGAGGTTAAAAAAAAGTAAAAGTTAATGAGAAACATATTACTGAAGACATTATATCGAAAATGAACATGTAATGCATATTTAATGTAATTTAATAATATGTAAGTAGGAATTAAACATTGAGAATATTTTCCCCATTCTCGACAGTAATGCCACATGGAAAATAGGATATATTGTAAACGGACGCTGTAGAGTTAACCCTGAAGGGGCGCAAACAGAAGGATTAGATATTAACCGCTCCAAACCCCATTTACACCATTTTCCCATGCTCTTCAACCCCTTCACTGCTGAGCCTTTTTACACCTGTGAGCTGAGCTCATTTTGACCGTTTTGTGCTCATCATGTTTAAACGCGATTTGAAGTCATGTTTTATTGTAGTACCCAGACAAATTCTATATCCTTATTGTTTCATAGAAGACTCGGCAGATTCGTAATATATCAATATTATATACATATGTTATATACATATGTCATGTCCAAACAAAAAATGTAAAATAAATGTGAATTTCCATTCAGATTTCAATAATTGAATGAAAGCAAGATGTCAGCCACCTCCGGAAGAGGTTCACGATTGGCGCCGGACAGCTGAACGGGGACGACGTGCTGGGCAAGTCCTCTGCACCCAAAAGAGGACTTGCTCAGCACATCACCCACATTCAGGAGATAAGAGAGGCATCATTGGAAAGGTCAGACTGTGACCTTTCTACCGATGCCTCTCTTTTTCTGTAGCCCCTGTGGATGAGGAGATAGAGGGGTCGAAAGGACCTGCTCCCCTTCAGGAATCCACTTGGCTATGCCTGGTGGCGCCTGCAAATGCCATTATCGAGTGCCTGCATTATGACTATATTGCAAAAAGTATTGTCTCACCCATCCAAATAATCAGAATCAGGTGTTCCAATCACTTCCATGGCCACAGGTGTATAAAATCATGCACCTAGGCATGCAGACTGTTTTTACAAACATTTGTGAAAGAATGGGTCGCTCTCAGGAGCTCAGTGAATTCCAGCATGGAACTGTGATAGGATGCCACCTGTGCAACAAATCCAGTCGTGATATTTCCTCGCTCCTAAATATTCCACAGTCAACTGTCAGCTGTGTTATAAGAACGTGGAAGTGTTTGGGAATGACAACAACTCAGCCACGAAGTGGTAGGCCACATAAACTGATGGAACGGGGTCAGCGGATGATGAGGCGCATAGTGCGAAGAGGTCTCCAGCTTTCTGCAGAGTCAATCGCTACAGACCTCCAAACTTCAAGTGGCCTTCAGATTAGCTCAAGAACAGTGCACAGAGAGCTTCATGGAATGGGTTTCCATGGCAGAGCAGCTGCATCCAAGCCATACATCACCAAGTGCAATGCAAAGTGTTGGATGCAGTGGTGTAAAGTTCTCCGCCACTGGACTCTAGAGCAGTGGAGACGCGTTCTCTGGAGTGACGAATTGCTCTTCTCCTTCTGGCAATCTGATGGACGAGTCTGGGTTTGGCGGTTGCCAGGAGAACGGTACTTGTCTGACTACATTGTGCCAAGTGTAAAGTTTGGTGGAGGGGTGATTATGGTGTGAGGTTGTTTTTCAGGAGCTGGGCTTGGCCCCTTAGTTCCAGTGAAAGGAACTCTGAATGCTTCAGCATACCAAGACATTTTGGACAATTCCATGCTCCCAACTTTGTGGGAACAGTTTGGAGCTGGCCCCTTCCTCTTCCAACATGACTGTGCACCAGTGCACAAAGCAAGGTCCATAAAGACATGGATGACAGAGTCTGGTGTGGATAAACTTGACTGGCCTGCACAACCCGATAGAACACCTTTGGGATGAATTAGAGTGGAGACTGAGAGCCAGGCCTTCTCGACCAACATCAGTGTGTGACCTCACAAATGAGCTTCTGGAAGAATGGTCAACAATTCCCATAAACACACTCCTAAACCTTGTGGACAGCTTTCCCAGAAGAGTTGAAGCTGTTATAGCTGCAAAGGGTGGACCGATGTCATATTGAACCCTACGGATTAGGAATGGGATGTCACTCAAGTTCATATGCGAGTCAAGGCAGGTGAGTGAATACTTTTGGCAATATAGTGTATATATATATATATAATTTTTTTTTCTTCAGGTAATAGGGGTTGTGGAATTCGTGGTTGAGTTCCCTCACTTTTTTTTTCCAGGACTTGACCCCTGTCCATTACGATAGTATGATTTCCTGCAGCGTATGAATCCTACACACCACAGGGTAGCACTTCTCTGCAGTATAATTCTATTTACTAGTTAAGGTTATTTGAAAATGTTTTTTTAAAAAAAGGAAAAGAAAGAGGATGTGGAGTTTTAATAATATCCAAAGATAGTGCAATTTAGCCATCCTTTCTTTTTCCTATTTTCTATTGTTTAATGTGGGTTAAGTCCCTGTAATAATTACTATGATTTTATCCTCCGATATGGTTTAGTGGATATTCCTTTGTACTGTCCTTCTATTTGCACATATATACAGATTACCTGGCTATCTGTGAGGTACACTAATTCCCTAACTCGGATGTTATGATTATACATGTTCCCTGGCTTTGCATGTCAGGTTCACTTTAAAAATACTCTGCCAGGCAGGGAGATGGAATGTGTGATATTGAAACATTTGTAACAAGAACTTATAAAATAACCATGACAGATTTTCCCTTGATTTAAGCAATTTCAACTACCTGCTCATGGTGGTAGTTCCCTGCATGGAGAATTCACAGTATTTCACAGCTGTTAAGCCGCCGATGTTAACCAGAGATAATCCACCAGGAGCCAGTAACGTTTCGGAAAATCGTATTCATTAATAAATATTTAGGAATATTCCAAATAATTTTTTTTGCCCTAGTAACCCATTTGATAGTCAGGTGTCACATCTGCTGGCCAAAATGAGTTACCGCAGCATTGAGCTTAGTGCTGGACCAGCTAGGTATATGTGTTTTTAGAAACAGATTCACAGCTGTTCAAAAATGTTTTAGCACCACAGTTGTCCCAACTGAGCTGCTAAAACCATTTGGGGCACATTCTGCAGCCCAAAAAATGTCATAAACTTTTTCCCTGCACACCTGTAGATCAAGATAACTCGATATTTGGTACTAATGGTGCCTTTGAAGAAGATCTGAGTTATCGCAATTTTGGGAATGAAAGGGTTAAATATGGAGTACTCTATAAAACAAATTAATTGTTTTAAAGGTTCCTTATGACTACAAGTCTGCTGTGTTCAATAGCTTCAACTTCTGTTCTGTCAAATGCATTACTTTGATGGTCTGCAACCATGACTTTGTTAATGCTACAGTTTTAATGATGTGAGGACTTGTTATTTGTGTTTTATACTATATTCATTTTACGGCTATGAGCTGTGGATACAATACTTGTGTTGAATCAGCACCCAGAAATGTCATTTATTTCTCTTGTTATGCCTCATCACACAGAATGCACTATTTGAACTTGGTGAAACCTCAAATAAAAACATTTTAAAAAAAATCTAATTAACGCTAGAAAAAATGTTAAACATACACATGTCTATTCACTAAAGGGTGAAGTCAGGAGAAGTGAAAAATCTAGGTCAAAATAGCCAACCCATTTATCTCACTTTCCAAATTGGCTATTTGGTCTAGATTGTTCCCTTCTCCTGCCAATTCTCCACACTTCACCCTCTACTGAATTGACCTGACAGTGTTTCACTACTTCACTGGATTGAGCATTTGAGTATGGTGCTGATTTTGAGTAAGTTGCCATGAAAAAATGATACACATGTCATTTATACACGTCAAAAACTACTTTATAAATGGTGTTTAAATTTATGTAACATTTTTTAAAACACCAACAGGGTAATTCAAAGCGAATCGAAAAGTCACTGCACGTTCGGTGACTTTTCGTTCTCTTCAATTCGGTTTGTTTTGCCGATCCCATTTCGGCGACTCTGCGGTGTATTCAGCAAGCACCACAGGGTCCCCGAATTGCAGGGAAAGGACGCTGCAATCCTGACGAAAACTGACCGCAAATCACGGCGAATGCACGCTGAAAACCTGCAAAAACATCTGGATTAACCCGCCGAAAACCGCCGAAAACCCGAGCAGGAGCCGATCACACGCAGCAAAGCCGCCAGAAAAAGCCGACACCGCAGACGAATGGAGTGAATAAATTAGCAAAACAGTTTGGTTGAATGTTTGAAAAGTGAAACGCTGTTTGAAAGAAACTACTGAGCGAAAATGTCTGAAATTTACATATGAGGTCCAGGGAATGATAATAAAAAGGGCTGTTACAGAAAAAATAAGTAAACTTTAAAAAAAACAAAACGGGGGGGGCGTGGCCGACAACCTAACATGGCGGACGTGTGTTAGATTCTCTCCGTCCACACGCAGCGATCTAAAGCGGAAATCTTACTTATCTCTTACACTCGCTCACCTGGATTCTCGGCTTTTGCGAGGGGAGCACTATGGCGGCTGCCAAACAAAAAAAAGCAGTGGAACGAGGTGATTTTTTCACCCCCAAGCAGAGCAAGCGCAAGGAGGGTGCTGACAGACAAGATGGCGCCGGTTCTCCTTCCTCGGCTTCCGGGAGCCAGCGCCGAGTGGGAGACACAGACCTGGAGGCTTTCTCGACACGCATGGAAGGGATGCTTCAGGATCTTACTACCACGCTTACATCCAGACTGGAATCGATTGCAACGGACATACGCAAAGACATCCGGGAAATTGGGGAAAGAACCTCCAGACTGGAGAATAAGATGTCAGAGGCATCGGAAGCACATAATCACATGGCGACGCAGCTGGAAGACATGGAGGAAAAGATGGAGCGATACGCGTCTAAACTGGCGGACTTAGAAGATCGCTCCCGAAGACATAATTTAAAGATCAGAGGAGTCCCGGAGTCGGTTAATCCCCGAAATTTAAACACGTACGTACATGATTTTTTTTCACACTTGCTGCCTGAGGCTACGCCGGATTCGCTCCTCATGGACCGTATTCATAGACTCCCTAAACCGCCCTCTGCACCCCCTATGGCACCTCGGGATGTGCTCTTAAGGCTTCATTATTTTAAACCGCGCGAGGACATATTACGGGCCCTGCGGAAATCAGACGCGCTGGGCGCAGAATATGACCACTTGGCCGTCTATCCAGATCTTTCGCAGGCTACACTGCAGCGTAGACGCAGCTTCCGTCCCATCACTGAGGCTCTTCGCTCGTCTGGGGTAATGTACCGATGGGGGTATCCCACCAAATTAATAATAACCAGAAATGGAACAACGACGGTGCTGACATCCCCGGATGGGGGACGCCAGCTGTTGGAGCAATGGGGAATAAAGCTTCCTGAAGCTGAATCTTGCGGGAGACCCTCTTCTCGACGCCTGGAACCGGATTGGACAACACGCTGAGAGATTGGACTAACATTTTTCATTTTTTATACTTTCCACAGTGTTTCCTACAAGGCCTTGTCTCTGACTGCATCCTCCAGACTGCAAAGCGAACTATAGTATGATGGGAAACACGTACTTCGGGGTTCCACCGAGATGCAGGGTGGTGAGGTCTGCTTTAACATGACAGGTTGATCGCTGTAATGTGTGGGGCCCGGTTACCCCCGTCTCCCTCCTCTAAGGATGAGATTGAGAGTTCCCGGCTGGGAACTCCCATTGGAGACTAATAGTTATAATTTTGTATATAGTTGTGCCGCACTGCGGCGTTGTTTATCTGGTATTATCTTTTTCTATATTTGGTTAATTTGTCCCCCCCCTCTACCAGGAGGTTATTTTCAATACAACACGTCTGGGTCAGTTCCTAATGCAGACCAAGCACTGACTAACATGAGACCGCTTCAGGTTAACACAATTTTCCCTCTCCTTCCCCTATGAAAATATTGACTTATAATGTAAAAGGTCTCAATCTCCCGGTGAAGAGACACTCCCTTTATAGAGATCTCCGATCGCATAACGCAGATGTGATTTGTCTCCAAGAGACACACTTCAGACGACTAGACCACCCCAATTTAATAACCCCTCAATATCTTACACAATTCCACTCCACGTTTAGAACCAAGTCACGAGGTGTGACGCTTCTCATACACAACAGACTACAGTTTGAAACGCACCGTCTCCTAAAAGATCCGGGGGGAAGATACATAATTCTAGTTTGCACGATCAATTCAAGAACATACACACTGGTGTCGGTTTATGCTCCTAACGCCTCTCAAACACAATTTATTTCAAGACTGCTTAACAAGGTGCAGGACGTGCTGACCGGCACACTGATAATCTGCGGCGATTTCAACCTGAGTATCGACCCTCTCATGGACCGTTCGGCGGGGGGTAGTCGTCCTCATAATACAGCCTCCATCAGAAAACTCAGAGAGTTGATGACTCAATACGATCTGTATGACACATGGAGACTGTTGCACCCTACTGCGAGAGATTATAGCTTTCGCTCTAGGGTGCATAACAGCTACACTAGAATAGATTATTTCTTTGCTCCCGGCAATGTTTTACCCTTTATTACTGACTGCTGCATACTGCCCATCACATGGTCTGACCACGCGCCGGTATTATTAACGTTGGGGGATACGTACCAAGGAAGCACCCGACCTCCCTGGCGCTTTAGAGAGGAGCTCTTAAAGCACGATCAGGCAGCGCAGGACTTACGGGAAGCTATGACCCTTTATTTTAAGGAGAACGATACTCCTGAGATGAGCCCTCTTACACTTTGGCAGGCGCACAAGGCAGTACTCCGCGATGTCTGTATAAGATGGTCAGCTAGACTTAAACGCGAATATCACCAACGCCGGCTGGACATACTAACAAAACTGCACACTTTGGACACTCGGAACAAGATTGCTCCGTCTCCCAAACTATCGGAACAAATAGATGCACAACTGAATTTATTGACAGATCTAGAGACTGACAGCTACATCAGAAAACTAGACAGAATGAACGCCACTTTTTATGCTCTTAAAAACAAACCCGGTAGATTGCTAGCCCGACGATTGAAACCGACGAGTGTCCCAAGACGTATTACGGCTCTTACAACAACTCGCGGTAAAATACATAACCCCAAAGACATCGCAAACGAATTTGCTAATTACTATGAGGCTCTGTACAATCTAGATGTGAAAACCAACACGATACACCCGACTGTGGAGTCCGTCTCGACATATTTAGGTCAGATTCACCTCCCGACACTGACGCAAACACAAGCTGAACACATGTCCTCCCCCATAACTACAGATGAAATTTCGAAAGTCTTAAAGTCTCTCCCTAAACGAAAAGCCCCGGGCCCGGATGGCTTCCCAGGTCTTTACTACACTACATACGCACCTCAATTAACACCTCATCTATTAGCGGCATATGAAAAGGCAAGAACAGATGGAGCCTTCCCTGCAGACATGCTGAGAGCTCACATAGTTACACTCCCTAAGCCTGGGAAGACTCCTGACAGATGCGCAAATCTCCGCCCCATTTCCTTACTAAACGTGGACATAAAAATATATAGCACAATATTAGCTGACAGACTCCAATTACTTCTGCCAACCCTCGTCGCACAGGACCAGGTGGGGTTTGTCCGAGGGAGGCAAGGCCCTGACAGCACCAAGAAACTACTTAATTTGCTGTACAAGATGAAAATGTTGGACTGCTCCAGCCTGATCCTGTCGTTGGACGCAGAAAAAGCCTTCGACAGGGTCAGCTGGCTCTTTCTGCAAGAGGTGTTGAAAAAATATGGGATTCCGGGGCCATTTTTAGAAGCGATTCAAGCACTGTATGACTCCCCCTCCGCCAGAGTACTCATCTCGGGCTTTCTTTCAGACGAGTTCGTTATCACTAATGGCACACGCCAGGGCTGTCCCCTCTCCCCAATACTATATGACTTAACCTTAGAACCTCTGGCGCAAGCAATACGTCAAAACGACTGCATCAGAGGGATAGAAGTAGGGCCTACAATGTATAAACTGAACTTATATGCAGACGACATACTACTTACATTGACCGACCCGGATGGGACGATCCCTGCACTTCAGAACGAGCTGCAAAAATATAGTGAGGTCTCATACCATGTAGTGAATACCCTAAAAACACAAGCACTCCCCATCAACATGACAGTCACACAGTTAGACTCCCTTAAGAGACGGTATAACTTTGACTGGAGGACCTCATACATCACATACTTAGGACTCAAAATTGCTCCGGATAATAATAACACTTTCTTACACAACTATGAGAGAACATTTAAGGAAATACGTTCTATTGTGCACAATTGGCGTTCTCGGGAGGTCTCGTGGCTGGGGAGGATGGCGGCGGTAAAGATGGTAGTGTTACCAAAAATATTGTATGTCTTTCGCTCCTTGCCACTTCCAGTGCCCCGCTCCTACTTTGATAAATTACAATCTCTTCTGATGCACTACATATGGGCGAATAAGCGCCCGAGGGTACCCCGAAAACTGCTTTATCTCAGGCATAGAGACGGTGGACTCAATATTACATGTGTCCACAATTATTATTGGGCGTCCTTGTTGGCTTCGTCCATGGACCTACTTCACATCCAACCAATGTCTCAATGGCTCACCATAGAGTCCGCAAGTCTCTCGGGTCATACGCTTTCTACTTTGATGTGGGTTCCCCGAATGAAACGTCCACTCACACCCCATATACTCCCATCCACAGAGTTACATTTCAAAGCATGGGACCGCTGTCTCCCGCTATTCACGGCACATCCTCGCTTGCCCATGGCGACCCCAATATCAGCTCTCCATTATCTAATACCACACTTTCGAATGGGTCCCTGGCTGCAAAGGGGAGTGACACACCTGCATCACCTCTTCACACCAGCGGCTGGCCTGCCCTTCATGGATCTACAACAGAAATTTAATATACCCTCTTCTCTTTTCCTATCACATATGCAGATAATGTCCTATGTAGGATCTCAAAATGTAATGTCTGGGCTGCGGGCCACCATACCCCTGCTTTCGACTACCGAGTTGTTCTGCTTGGATCCCCATTCTACTATCAAACCCATTTCACATTTTTATAAGATACTGAACACCCCACTAACAGCGGTACGCTGGACGTTCCAGGATGCCTGGGAGGGTGAGTTGTCTAAGACCTTTACACCCACGCAATGGGCACAGGCCCACATGTTCGCGGTGGGTGCAACTAGATGCGCCACCTTAATAGAAACGCAACGGAAAATGATGTACGGTTGGTACTTGACACCAAGCAGGCTCCATAGATTCGCCCCTCAGGTCTCGAATGTGTGTTGGAGGTGCTCCGATGGGGTGGGAACGATGGGACATATGTGGTGGCACTGCTCCAAGGTGACACCTGTCTGGAGGGATGTATCGTCTCTACTTACCGAAGTGCTCGGCCGATCCATTCCGTGCTTGCCTGAGGTTTTACTGTTGGGCATGGTTCATTTGCCTCGTCCGCATCTTCGTATGATGTTCATTATAGTCTCCACGACCCTGTTACTTCTTGCTCGTCAATGGAAATCGGCTGTGGTACCGACACTACGCCAATTAACGCAATTACTTAATAAATACCGTGACTTTGATACTAAAGCAAACAGTATGTGTGGGTGGACGTCCCCCAAGAAGGATCCTTGGGCAATATGGGATATACATAAATTATATGAAGCGTGTGGGTTGTGAGGTAATTTAAGAAAGTGTTGATGCTTGGCCTTGTAATACTGGTCTTGCCCCCTCTATTGAACAAAGTATCCTCAGATTGACTTCCTGGTACTCCCCTACCTTCCCCCCATTTATTAGTTTCTTACTGTGTGGATAAGTGCGCGAATTTTTGAAAAAGTATCTATGCGACGCTCAGCTTTCAGTGCCGTTCAGTGGAGCACATATTGATTTCGATAGCCACGGATTTATGTTGTCGCATTTGATTATAGAAACACTGTATGTGTACCCCTGATGTGTAATGTACTTTCCACACCTTTTCTTTCTGTACCCTTAGATTTTGTTCTTTTTTGAAAAATAAAAACATTTTATAAAAAAAAAAAAAAAAAAAAAAAAAAAAAAAACAGAAAAATGCTTAAAATATCCGAAAAAAAATCTATAAATAAAGAGACTCTTTACTGCATAATTTTATAATGAACGGTTTATTAGATATTGGATTAAAACGGGAATATTTTTAACATTGAAGCCTATGGGATTCTCCTGAATAAACCTGCCGAATGAAACCACCGAATGACAGGGCATTTTGGGAACCTTTCACTGCTGGTTTGTGTTCTCTGAATAGCCGAAGCAGTGCTTTTTCATGGGGATTTCACTGCCCTCGAACAGGCACCGAACAGGCACCGTATGTGCAGGCAATTCGCCAGGATTTGGCATATTGACTGCTCTGTGGATAGCCGAACGGCCAAGAAAGGTAACCGAACGCTGATTTTCAGTGTTCGGTTATCTTTCTCCAGCCATTCGGATCTCTTTGAATTACCCTGCTAAATTCTGACTAGTCGTCCCCATGTGCATTCAGAAGGTAGCGACTTGCTAAGACTAAACCTGCTACACAATAGACAACTTAAATACAATACAATGGCAAAGAAAGGAATGAATGCAAAACGTGCAACAGTTTCAAAAGATCTGCATAAAACTGGAGTTTATGAGTAGTGGCAAGAAAAATTCTGCTCAAAACCAAACATAGTTAAGAGTAGCCGGAGTTAGTAAAAAAAAATATAAAAAACATGAGATGGACTCGGCCAACAGCTGTTTTGTGGTCTTTTATTTTACAAAGACACACATGTAAGCAATCACTTGTGACATACATCAACAAAGCAATAATTCTGTAGTGTAAGAAGCAACAAGACAACCCAAATACAGAAATGAGGCCATTCATGGGCCGTAACTGCCCAAGGGACCACGAAACATGAAGGGAGAAGAATTATGGTAAAAATATACTGCTGATTCTTTCATTAATTTGATATTGTCTACTAACTGTAGAATGCAATACCAAGGAGGTAACTATTCATTTTTGATGGTAATATAAAGCTTTTCATTCACAATTAAGAGTGCTGTTTGTGGTCCAAACTAAACACTGTCTTTACTTCAAACACTATCACTACAGTATAATTGTCATGGCTCTCGCCTTTACCAAGGCAGGAAGGGCCAAACCGGTGCTGCTCTGCCATGAAACATCCTTGTAGCACCTTTCCTGTAATTCCTTGCCTATTCCTGCAAGCACTGCAGCAGTCTCAGGTGCTCCTAATTCACTGCCTGTGCCTCCCTACTTAAGGGTGGAGCTCCCATCAGGCAGTGCTTCTGCATTGCTAACCAGCTGTTAGCAAGGAGCCTGCTGTCCTGTGATCTGTTCCCCAAGCCTCTGGTCTCAAGCCCTGAAACCTGTGTGCCGTGTGTTCCAGCATTGCCTACCCTACCCAGATCATCCAGCCATGCTCCATGTTATCAGAGATCCCGCCTGCTCCCAGCCAACCCATTTCCTGTCCCTCCTGTATATCTCCTGTTGGGTTGCCCTCTGCTGGAGTATTCGCCTCGTGGTTCCAGGTGTGCACATTCTGTTCCGGTCCGGCTTCACTTGCCCATTGCCAGAGTCCCAAGATGGCGTCTGTGCTCCTTCTGAGATGAAGACTTCAGGTTCCGATGCGTGCACATGATTTTGTTGCATAAATATATATAATATCTATGCTTATAGAAATAAGGTTAAAATGTTATTTTTTTCTATTTATATATTTTTACACATTTTTTGGATATTATATTGGTACTTTTTTGAATATGGAACTACACATTTTATACAAACTTTTATGACTTTTAAGGGCAATTAGCATTTATGTTTTGTATGAATCCAGGGAAACTAAACCCCATGACAGTATTTTACACTGCAGGTAGGACCTGTTCTGTCAGATATTAGGTCTAGCCTGTATGTAAGCTATTATGCTTTAATTCCTGTAAGAACCTTTCTTCCACCTATAGGATCGGTCCCAGCAGAAGAGGGAATATTGGATATCCACCAAGAATGGAAACAAAACAGAAAATCGTGATGGCGATTGGACCAGCTGAAGGTGAAAGTAAACGTGCGGCGTGAAGATGCTGGATCATGTGCATGCATCGGTACCGGAAGGCGTCATCTCGGAAGGAGCTCAGACGCCATCTTGGGACTCCGGCAATGGGCAAATGAAGCTGGACCCAAACAGAATGCGCACACGCCTAACCACGCAGCAAATGCACCAGCAGGGGCAATTATATATAAAACGAGCAAGACACTGTATACATATTTCATACTTTTTTAGACTTGAGACTGAGGAAGCCAGCATAGCGCCCGGTGAAACACGTTACCCCTAGCACTGGGGAGTGCCCTGATCTTTACTGAACTTATATCCTGATTTATGCATGCTTTGTATGTTTTTTGGCTTTGCTTTTTCGTCCTGTTTAATTTTTAATATGTATTGATGAAATAAATATATCTCTATTTAAAGACACAAACAAAGGAGTCTGAGTAATTGTTTTCAAGCAAGAGGAGGGAATAACGCTACTCTGGAACAAAGCTGGAAGAGAAGTGGGGATACCCATGCAACTACTGGCACAGTGTCACGTCCGCGGTCCCTGGGGCCACTCAGCACCCAGTAGCGCCGTCCTCGCTGCTCGGGTGCCGAGTGATATGCCAGCTCAGAGTGATCACGTGACTGGCCCAGGGGTGGGGTGCG
The DNA here is from genome assembly GCA_009667805.1 of Leptobrachium leishanense. Lineage (NCBI taxonomy): Eukaryota > Metazoa > Chordata > Amphibia > Anura > Megophryidae > Leptobrachium > Leptobrachium leishanense. Next base: position 397,822,817 of record CM019063.1, read on the forward strand.
GCATGATAACGAGGAGCCACAGGGTTTAAAAGCCAGCTTTCCACATTGTTCATTGCCCTGTCGTGGAGTTACTTCCCCAGTGTTGTGCTCTGTATTAAGTTACTGACTCAGTTTATGTTTACCGCTTCTGTTGCTGAGCTGACTTGGATTGTATGAGGACCACCCATGTTACTGACCCAGCCTGTATGTGAACCACCCCTGTTACTGACTCTGCCTGTATGAGAACCAGTGCTGTTTTTGACCCAGGATATATGAGAACCACTCCTGTTGCTGACCCAGCCTGTATGAGACGTGCTCCTGTTACTGACCCAGCCTGTATGAGTACCACTCCTGTTGCTGACCCAGTCTGTGTGAGAACCAGTCCGGCTACTGAAATGATCTGTATGAGAACTCTTCTTGTTACTGACTCTGTGTGTGTGAGGACAACTGTGTATGCTGTATTGTTCCATTTCTGTTGTGTTAAAATCGAGTCCCCGAAGTTAGCTCCTCTAAGGGCAAGAAGTGTAGACCATTCAAGGGTCGGAAGCGTAGATAAGGCTCAGTATACAGGGACCGATATCTGGTTGTCGGGGGAAATCCGTGACACACACAAACCACAGCTGAGAGAAATTCACCAAAAAACTTAGGTACCCTTAACAACAGATTTAATGAATGTTTAAAGATAAGGTGTTTTGTAGATGTACGCAAATTGCAGCATACCTCACTGTAGGTAACTTTTTAAAAGCGTGTTACACTGTTTTTTGTGCTTCCAGATGGATTGGTGGTTTTTGGATTGAATATAGCTATCTGTGAAGAGGCAGGATTGCAATTTATCCGGTGACAGCGGCATACCAGTAAGTAATTGTTTTTCAGGGAGTACTCGCAGGTTGTTTAATCAACCTGGCTGTAATTTACCACACCATATCTCTAGTAATGCATTATGATGATCTTTATCGATCCAAGATTACAGCCTATATCTCTGTATAGACCTGATTGTTGCAAAGGAAACAATATTTTTAAGCATTTTTTTTTTCAAAAAAGTATTGTGTCTAAAAACTTCTTCTAAGGTTTATTTAATAGACCTTACACAAGTGCACACCATACTTAATGTGTTGAATGTTATCGTGTCTATAAACAGTATGAGAGCTTATGGCTTGGTTTTTCTCCTGCTGTATAATGATGCACTAGAGATTTAAATAACATTTGCTAACCCAAAATCTATTGATAGTTTTATATTGTTTTCTTCTTAGATCACATTTGCTTCTCTATTATTTTCACTAGTTGTAAAAACTTTATAGAGATTATTAGATTATCAGTTTGTTTAATTACGTTTAGTGACAAACACGTAAATGTAATATTGTAAATTAAGTTGTCTATCTCAATCACGCGGCCTATTTATTGCAGAAGAGCAAATATAAATAAAACAAAACTCTCACAATTGGCTTCCAAGAAAACCAAATCTCTAGGGTCAGAAGCTGGTAGGGTTAACCTTCATAACGCCTGTGGCTAGGACATACGCACACACATGCATTGTGAGTGGTGTTGTATCTTATCTATTCATTTTGTTTATATTCTTGATAAATAAAATGCCATATACACAACTATATAGACTTTAAAATAATTATCTATTACAAAGATTAGATTAACCCTTTCACAACCACGTTGCTTTCCATAAAAACACTACCATCACCCAGTGGATTAATGGATAACAACTTTCCGCTGCAGTGTAAAGATTAATCTACCCTTCAGCAAATACATTTTAGAGACAGTACACGTATTTTACAGGCTACTCCTGCTGGCCGAAAAGAGCCAGAGCTTCATCGTTCTGTAAAGTAAAAAAGAACTCTAAGCTGTTCAAACAGCTTCAGCATCTTGGCTGACATATCCAAGGTGCTGAAAATTTTGGGGGCAATACTGGAGCCCATTTGCAGTAAAATAAACTCCCTTGCATTGCTCCACATTATGACCAAATAGAGTTTACTGTGTTAAGATCCTGCGGGAGTTTTTAAACATCGACTAAGGCCCGCGTCAGACGAACGCAGACATCACGTCCGTGTCGCCGCACAGTTTAACATCCATCGTAGCATAGAATCATGATCAATAGAGACCCACACACGAAGTACGTGTGCACCGAACTGCGCACGCGCAACGCAGATGGTAACGGACGCAATTTAGGCAAGAACGTAAAACTTCTAGGACGGACGCAGAGTGTGCCACGTCCGCATAGCATTCTGTGTGTGCGATGACACAAAGTCAGACGGAACGCATTTGCGACGTCCAGCACCTTGATGCACAAAATGGCTTTTCATATCATTTTCCAATTTGTATCATTTTTCATATTAATTTTGTTTCCCATAATTCCCTTTATTTTTCTACGTCAGTCAAGAAAAACGGATAATGTGGGGTCTACAGTATCTTCCGTCAGTACGTCCGTCCGTCCGTTGTGAACGCACGCAGAGTACGCTCTGATTGTGTTCATCTGACATTAGCCTAAATTTGACCATGAAGCGTTTAATAGATTTTCATCTGCCTTCAGAAACATGAATGGTGTTTCTAATAAATTATGTGCAAGTTTAATATCTTCTGTCTCCACTTACCACAGTTTAAACCAACAAGATACTTTTATGCAGAGTAAACTTGACCATTTCTGATATTTTAAACCTGCAATTAACAGATACATTTATGTCAAATCCTGTGTTGTCACAGTATAGACAGGACATGATGATATTATAAATTGGAAACATGTGACGCTACAGGTTCTTCAATCCCACGTCGTTCTTTTTATAATTATCCTGATTTCATTATGTTAATTTTCCTTCCACTAAATGGTGATACATAAAACTATAAATTTCCCTATTAATTATATACGTGCTTTTACTACCAGGTTAGCATTTTTATTTTGCGATGAAAGATAACCATCTTGTGTCACACGTCCTCAACTTCCTCCAAGTTTATTACCTGTCCTCTAGTCTTCAGATTCATTGTTTTCTCTAAGCCCCTCTCTCCCAAAACTTACTTTAATTGTGGTATGAAATCATGTCCATTCAACAACATTGGGCCCCGTTCCACCTGAGCTGTGTGTAATGGTCCCAAAGGACAATGCTAATGACAACCTATTTCCGCCTAGGTGCAAAATACTGTTGCAGTTGGCTTCTGTATTTTTGTACATCCTACTTTGTACAGGAAGTGCTAATGCAGAGGCATCAATAAATTATGAGTGGTCCCATGGTTGCCAAAACCTAGTGTTGTTAAGTCAGTTTACATCATTAAGCCTTTCCCGCCGCATGACGTTTTGTGCCGTCTGTGCGGCAGGTAGGCCTTGAAGACCGCGGGGCATACTCGTACGCCCCGCTGACTTCAATGGGCCACCTCGGTCCCTCCTCACAGCCGGCGCGCGCCGCTTCCCATTGGCTGCAGTGGGATGGCCAAATTATTGGTGGCCCCCCAGTATTGACCGTGGTATCTTATGTGCCCTCCTATATAATGTCACCACTGCTTTCAACGTTTACAGAAGGACACAGCGAACAAAGAATTTTCCAGTGTCCTTCCACTGATCCTGAATGACCCCAAAAGCTCACATACATGCAATCTCAGCAGGTCTTGTATTCCTTTTACAAGGATACTTATGAACTACTCCAGTAAAGGCTACTAATGGTGGGTTGTGGTACTGATATATCTAGTGGCTCCCATATGTTATGATCCAAGCTGCTGACATATAGGAACACTCGTAATAGAGTAGTGTTTCGCATCTGGTCCTACCTTCTTCCCGCTCAAGCTTCCAACGTTGAACTGAAGCCAGTCCAATTGACAGCTTTGCCGCTGACTGGCCCATCTACCATCTTTTCTTGACACAGTTTTTATCTTGTAGCACACATGATGCTTTCTTTGATGCTTGTGCATCAGCCTGTGCATCACTTGCATGAACCTGTGCTACAGAATGATGCAGGGTGACATACGCCTATGACGTTTTTGGGCTGTTCCTACATATAGATGACCTTTTGCATTTTGCCCTTGTCACCACTTTGTGCACCTTACTTATCTGTGTGTTTGCGGTGTTCTGATAGCTTTATGTACTGATCTGGCTTATTGGACCTTGGCTAGTATACTCGTTCTGCTGTTCTCAGGGATCATATTGGATTACCCTGTTCTCTTTGTTCCTGACCTCAACTAATATTTTACGGATGTCAACCCAGCCATTACGAGGCCTTGTACACATTTCATTGTTCCTGCCTACTCTGCCCTTAGGGTTCTTCCTACTCAATGTAGAAGGTAGTGGAGGATCATGAATAGCATTGTTGGTAAGAGAGTCTGAGGATTTATAGTCAGTAAAAATCATTCATATACAGCTATGTGAGAGGGGATACAACCTTTTAAATTGCCAAACTGTTCAATAAAGCAATAGTTTATACACTTGACTCTAGAGGGAACATTCGCTGTAAAAGTATCAGATACAGATGTCAGTGTTGCAAGTCTTCACACATCACATTTTATAAGAAAATTAAATTGCAGAAAACAACAAACCTGTAACGCAACATTCTGACCTACAGTAAAATGCACTGGCACGAAGAGTCCATTTTATTAGGGTGTGCACCCATAGAACCATTAACAATATAATATGTAAAAAGAGCTCTTAAATTTGTGTCTATTCCACCTTGATTTAGAATTTCAATGTTTTCACCCTAAAATGTTTGACTTCAGATGGCAGCTCTCTGTCGATCATTGTCAGCGCAACCACAACAGAGAATACTGCTACAACGTATCCTTGGTATTTGGCCTTAGAGTTTTGTGCTAGTTTATCTAACCTTTGGTAGTTTAATTACATTTTTTTTCAGGTCAGTTGACAAATTCTTTGAAATTTGAGCTTAGGATAGTGTTTTTTTATGTATTGGTTTGCACTTTTAAACCAGTTTCACTGGATAGGTGTCTCGGATTCCCCACGGATATATGAAAACCGGTTCCTGTACGTGGAGTTGCCCCTATGCTTTCCGATCCTTCGAGAGGTCGGTATGATATAAACTGAATGAGTAGATGGAGTAATCAGAAAACACTAGGGAATAATGTCAGAATCGTTAATCGCCAGAGCCAGGGGTTCAGAAACCAGAATCGTTTATTTTGCCAACGCCAGGGATTCAGAATACCAGAATCGTCAATTGCCAGAGCCAGGGGTTTCATTATACCAGAATCGTCAATTGCCAAAGCCAAAGGGTCAGATAATAGAATCGTCAATTGCCAAAGCCAGGAGGTCATACACGGAATAGATTAGTTAAGGAAACGCTAGGTAGCACTGTGGGGGGGGGGGTAGAAACCACATCAGCGCGCCGAAAACCGCTGACTGCAAGGCATTTATAGTCAATGGCGCCGCGTCATAGCTGCGCACCCCGCCTCTATGCTGGTCATGTGACCGTGCCGGCCTGTACTTCCTCCGATGCTCGGACTGCGAACAGTGCGGAGGATGCTGCCGGAACGTGACAATATGCAACTAGCCTAACAACATTGAATCTGCTGAAAATAGGAGTATCATCTATTGTTTTTTATCACTATGTTGTAATTTGGGTTTAGTATTATTGTGCAGGAATGCCTCTTTGTACTATTTTGGCTGTTTATTATTGGTAATTGTGTGGTCATACTCACAACCTGGACCTCAGATTAGACCCATCGATAGGTGCTCATCATTATGTAGGGAAGAAGTATTAAAAGACAAAAGTAAAGGGGTTGTTTAATAAGTATTGGTGTTTGCCGCAGCTGTAAACATAGGCGAAAATGGACTGTGTTGTGATGCTGACATGTCACCGCTTCACAGAAATAAAATCCAAATGGGCAGGTGAATCTTCACAGTATTACAAAGCCAATTTTCACAGGTGTCTGCAACGTCAGAAATCACTGGTGTTTATTGAACAACCCCTTAAATTTATATTTTTAAGTAAAAGGCAAGGAGTAATGATGCTCTACATGTGGTGTGTGTGTATATATATTTTTTGCACTTCACCACAACTTAAATAAGTACTGATTTACCCTACGGGCCAAGCATCAAACTGCAACTGGTCATGCTTAGCTCCTGTTGAAGCGGGTCCAATAAACCCAAAACAGCTCTGTCCAGGAATGGCTTTGACCAGTTGCAAAAACCTGTTCTCTGCTAAATAAGCGATCTGGTATGGCATGGCATTGATTGACGGGTTCTGTGTAAAAACAGACCCAGGATGCAAAAAAAAAGGTGAAATTGCAGAGGTCATTTGCATGTCTTACCCAGAGTTCTGTGCTGCATATGGGGAATGTAGCACATGAACTCTGTGATGCAGTTCTTAAATTGCTGGGATGTGTAAATTACCTCTGCAATAATAAACCTCACAATTTGCAGTGTGGAGGATTTTAATCTCATTTTTTAACCTCCACCACAACTTCAATAAGTACTGATTTACCCTACGGGCCAAGCATTAAACTGCAACTGGTCATGCCTAGCTCTTGCTGAAGAGGGTCCAATAAACCCGAAACAGCGCTGTCCAGAAGTGGCTTTGACCAGTTGCATATACCTGATCTCTGCTAAATAAGCCATCTAGTATGGCATGGCATTGATTGAAGGGTTCTGTGTGAAAACAGACCCAGGATCTAAAAAAATGGGAAATTGCAGACATCATTTGCATGTCTTACCCAGAGTTCTGTGCAGCAAATGGAGAATGTAGCACATGAGCTCTGTGATGCAATTCTTAGAATTGCTGAGATGTGTAAATGGCTTCTGCAATAAACTAGGCGCCCTGTACAGAAACAAATCCTGCCTGAGCCCCGCGGTAAGAAAGAAGATTGTACAACAAATGCTTATGCCGGCTATGGAATACGGAGATGTAGTGTATGCAGTTGCCCCGCAAACGCACCTTCATAAACTTACTACATTGTATAACTCATTCTGCCGCTTTGTGCTACAATGTAGCTACATGACCCACCATTGAGACATGTTAAAAGAGCTAAACTGGACGTCTCTGGAATCTAGACGCACCCTTCAACTTTCCATTCTGGTGTTTAAGAGGTTTTCTGGGAAGCTACCACTCTACCTGAATAGACTGCTTCCCCTAGCAGTTCCCTCATCCTATAACCTCCGATCCACTTGCAATACCACAATACATAAAGAAAGTGGCTCGATCATCATTTTCCTTCAGAGCACGATTATGGAATAACCTCTCAGACGCCATCAAATCTTCCCCCAGTCTAAAGTTACTTAAGAAATCTATTAACATACCTTAATACAGAATGCACCTGTAAACATGTAACAAAGACTATATTTCCAACATATTTATTTTCTGTGTTAACCTGTACATTTGTGCTTCGATTTTAATATCTTGCATTGTACGACTTTGTATTTCTGTAACGACTGTAACAATTCAATGTTCTTTAACCCAGGACATACTTGAAAATGAGAGAAATCTCAATGTATCCTTCCTGGTAAAATACTTTGCAAACAAATAAACATTATATATATATATATATATAAATAAAAATAAAAACATTTATATACACACAGTATATCTATAGATATACACAGTTATTATTGAGAGTGTCAGTCATTCAAAATGTTATTCACAAGACTGCAGGATTAATCTTTGAGAGTAGAAAACAGACTTATGATGCAGAAGCTATGTATAATATATATATATATATATATATATATGCACAATAAATATCCCACACTCAGTCCTTCTTAATCATGGATTAACTTGATGCCTGGGTGCAAAAAAAATCCCAAACCATACATATAAATAACAAAGTGGATCGACTCGAGCAATTCCTAAAAAAAAATCTGATTTAAACAAGACAATAAATATTACAGTGTTTAACAATGGATAAACTCTGTTTCCATACTAAAATTTTGATGTGAGCGAGGTATCTATTTTTCTAGGTGGTGTCAAGGGACAGTTTTTTTACATACAGGTTTTTTAATTTGACATTGAGTTGTGTTATGGCTATTTATGTCACTCACATCCCAAGGGTAAAAGACAATTAGCTTTACCCTATTATTTTTCTGGTAGACAGGAAATCCAAGCATCATATTACCATCAGCAGTAAACAATAATGTCCATGAGGAACGGAACAAGATTCCTTATCCGGTCTATTCACAAGGATTCAAATCCCATTGAACTCGAGCTGAATGCACCTTGAGACTACACTGCAGCCCAGGGCTCAGAGCGGTGTCTGCCAGACAACAGATGATAGCGGTCCAAGGCGATTATTACCTTTAACCACCGACTTACCTAGATACGAACACTGGCAGAGCCAATTATTAGGTCCCAGGGGAGCATTACACTTGCTGTCAAGTAATGAAAGAGTAAATGGATGGAATAAATACATTACAATCTAACAGGTACTTAAATATTTAAAAGGTATTTAAAGAAATAATCTTTAATGTTGATCTAGCTTCTTTGTTTGGAGGATGTTTTGAGTCTGGATAATAAGCGCTGTCTGTAACCTACAGTAGAGTGATTGAATGATCCATTAGCTAAAGGGGAGCTGTAAGGAAAATGTAAACTACTTTATATACTGAACACTGCATCTTCCATAAGCTAAAGGTGATTTATTATTTAACAATGAAGCCCCATGGGTTTGTCTCGCTGGTCTTAATAGCGTATATGTGGGCCCTGATTCCACTGTTTTTGATGATGATGGGCAGTTGCTAAGGAGGCAAAAAAAAAATCTGCGTGAGACGCTGGTATCGGCTCCTGGAGTTCATAATAGTCCATAGAGCTAAGCACACCTTGTTATGAGCTGCCAAGTGCATGGTCACGCAGAGGTGACAGAGGAACACTGGGAGCCAATTGTTCCCAATCTGCCACTGGGTATAGCAAGAGAAAGTGGCAGTTCTTGCCTCTTCACCGTGGGATTCAAGGCAAGTAAAGAATTTTTTGGAATTTTTTTAGGATTATTCAAGCCGAGAACAGAGAGCTTCTCTTTTCAAACATTTTTTATAAAAATCATGTGCCCTATTCCGGTCTTGCCATTTAGGCTAATGGCTGAACTTACTGCCATTAACCTAAACAACAAGACCGGAACAGGGCATGTGATTTTTATTAAAAATACATTCAAACTTGGCAATAAAACTACACGCAGAAGGACCCGTGATCACGTAATGTGTTTTATAATCTTAGAGCAAACATAACAGGATTTCTCAATAAACTGGTTAATGAAACTGGTTATTGACGGAGCTTATACTTGGAACTCTCATCTCTGGCAATTGCAGAGTGATTAGGGGACTTTTTTTGTAAGATGTGGGTTATTGCCCAGATGCTTCACTAAGAAGACATCCTGCAATAGCCTAGTCACAACAATCTCTGCGACAGGGAATTTAAAACAAACTGACTTATGAAGTCCATCTGTTATTTATTAAGTGGGACTGATCGCACTCACTGTATACATCCTACTTTGACCACTGCAATCCATTTTACATAGATGTGAAACGAGTCCACCTTAAAGTCTTCATTTAACTATTTGTGCCAGGTGTCTTTTTTTTGTCGTTCGAACAATGTTATCCCATGTCTTTTTATAATAGATTTTAAAAATCTAGTTCTCATCAAGAAAGCTTTCCATAACAGCACCCCAAACTGCCTATTCAGGTTTCCAAGGACATCTCTCCATCCCTTCCATTTGACACTATCGAAGGCCCAGACCAGCCCTGAGCAAACTGCAAATACCCAGTGGGCTGCTGGTTGAATGGGAAAAGCAAAGTATCTGCTCCACTGGCCAATGTAAGGCCAGGGCTACCAGTGAAACAGCTCGTTCAGAAATCAAACGGTCTCGCTGACTGGCCCAGCCCTTCTGCTTCATGTCAGTTGATGGAGAATGAATCAGAGTGGCCAGATCAAAGGAGAGGTAATGCTCCCTGGCTCTGTTCAACACCACAGCAGTAGCAGGGAGCCAACTGGACCTTTAAAGATACTATGAATCTCCACTGACAATATTCACTTCTATGCATGTCTTTAGATATTTTTGAGTTGTCCCTTTGCAGTAATCAGATTTTATGTAAATATGTTACATTCCAGAACAGCATGCTACTCAATCATGATTGGAGGTTCCAGTCCTTTAGAGTAGACCACAAAGGTATTCCTGTGGAAATATGAAAACGGTTACCAAGCTGGTAGTGTCTACTTGAATTGTGCTTGACAATTTGTGAGAGTTCTTAAACTATAACCTTTCACTGTGTTTGTGTCTGTAGTATATTTACTATAAACTTCAAAAATAATCGGTTGATGTAGAACTAGAGTATAATAACTATTCTCCACTGAATGAAATTCATTTTGCTTTTTGATCTACCTATATCGCTGTTAACGCTAAGCAGGAGGCAGAACAATTCACGACCGAAGTCACCATCATGCTGAAGGAACCAAAGCATTTCTGTCCTCAGTTGCCAATTGACCTGTGCAGATTCTCCTTTTTGGAATATAATTCATTAAAATTACATGTCATCGGCAAGGAGGTTTAAAGAAATTTAGGATGGAAATATGATAAAGTGGGAATGCATTCTGCACTCATTTATTTACGTTGCATGACTGTAGAAGAATGGTGGACCTGTCACTGCTGCAGAGTTAAGGATGAGGGATTTAAACTTCTGCTCCCATACATAGATGCACCACAGTAATGTAGTCAAAAATAATAATCTTGACTGCTATGGTAGTTAAATAATTGATTTATTAAATTATAAAAGGATAAAAAATAATACACAAATAATAAACAAACTAAAAACACAGATGAGGTTGCAGCACTTGCAGAAAAAAAACAACAAATAGCTGAAATCACAAGACATTTAGCACTTACAGCAAAATGCAGCTGAGAAATAATGACCATTTACACTGCTGTCATACTGCTAGATTCCAGGGATCTGTGTCCTTTTACATTCATAGCACTTGTTTAGCTTGGCTTGGGTCCCGAGTATCAGATCATCATGTGAAACAGCACATCTGCACTTTGTCTCTTTACTTTTAATTTCCATGACCTACTCCCCTTTATCTATCTGAAAGCCTGTTTAGGAAGCGCTGAGCACACTGCTGGATCGACAACATGGCCAACTAAGCTGTTAATAATGTACTTTGCAAATTTCGTCGATTCATTCAATTAATGAAGGAAATTTCACATGGATGAAATGGAGGAAAAAAGAATCGCATCATAGTCCAGCAATTTGTTCATTCAGCATTAAACAGCAGCTGATCAAGCACACCTCCACTGCAAAAGAATACATACAAAATTTAAGCATCAAAATACTCTATGCACCCGTTTAAAATAGGGCGGGGGGAGGTCAACTAAACTGATGGCTGCTCAGTGCTTGTATTCCCACCCTGCCGGCTTTAAATATTAGTGACTCAACATCTGTTTCTGCCCAGGTGTTAATGAACGGGAGCGGGTGGAGGAATTCTCAGTATTGCCTTCTGGCCCCCATCCATGGGCAGCTGGTGGGGGGGGGGACAGTCCATGATGGGGGGACATGTCCATCCTCCGGCCCCCAGCCATTTGGAACAGGTAGGTGCTATAATAAAATAGGGGGTGGGGAAAATGTCATTGTACCACTTTGTAACCTTCCCTTCATCCAAGGATGGGGTGGTAACAGACGAGGGTTGGACAACAACAAAAATAAGATAGTTTTGAAATCGTGGCCTGCAGTGTCCCTTGTATCATAATAATTTGATAAACTGCAGCTGCTTTCAAGCCTTAAAGTAAGATATTAAATTCAAAACTCTAAGGAAAACTAAAAATGTTACTTTTATTACATTGACAAACAATCCTGCTAAATTATAGAGAGAAATAACATCTCAAACTAATGTAGATTGTGTCTATTTAACCCGCGAGAGGCAAATAAAACAATGACAGATCCCATGAAAAAAGAAAAACGGATTAAGTTCATCAGATTGATTTTTAATTAACAAAAGTAGCTGCTGTTCCTTCATAAAAGGTGCTAGTAAATAATAATTTAATCAATGTAGTCAAAGTCTTCAGGTATGCCAAAGGTTTTGTCAATTTTACTTTCTTCAAAACCAAACTTTTTCTTGGCCCATGATTTTACAGCAAATACATTATCTGCGAAGCAAAGATGGAGAAGAGGATTATTCGTTAAATTACAATATCATAAGCAATCATTTTACAATATATATTAACAAAATAATCACAAAATAAACAGTATTTAATCAAAGGTCCAGATCGGAACAGAAAAAACAGGGCTGCATTAATGTAAGCGGTTTTATGAACCTATCCCTTAGCAGTTAAACATATATAACAGGAAGACAATTTTAAGTACTCATTTCAAGTCTCTTCCCTTTTCATAAAAATAATGAGTAGGCATGGCAGAGGCGTACAACAGAACATGTATGCTGTTCCTAAAATGTAGAGACTATAATCAGTATAAAAATAATTATTAAAAAAGTGTTACGCAACAGACTGAGACCATGACATTTATTTAGCACTAAACAGGAAGAGCACCACATCATTTATTTCACTTTATATGATATAAGCACCACATCCCATTGTATTTGAACAGACGAAAAATCAAGATGCAAAAAGTCATTAATAAAAGAAAAATAAATCTTCACTTACGCAATTGTTATGTACAGATATACAGATGTTTATATACACTATATTGCCAAAAGTATTTGCTCACCTGCCTTGACTCGCATATGGATAGGTGAACGAATACTTTTGGCAATATAGTGTATATAAAGAAAACACTTAGAGGTCTGTCTTTCTACCTACCTCTCTAAAAAGATTGATATAGCACACTTCAATTTACCAGCCCACAAAGGGTTAACACATGGGTTCCAAGAAATTCAGGCAGCCATCCCAGCAGTAACCGGAATAGGAAGACAAAGGTTCCTTAAGGAACTGAAACATCGCTCTATTAAAATAAGCTTCTGATGTTTTGGACCATGGTGTGACCGGCTTTTCTTTCTTCCTATTTCGACCTCTCTCTCTCTCTGAACCAGAATATAACCAGCACTGAGTGAAAGTGATTTGGCCTGCAAAGTGCCAACACTGGCTTTATAATGTGGTTTCCTTCCTTTAGGTCAGACATAGACACCTATACATATTCTCACAAAACTACTGTTGCCAAAAACACATGTAGCGCTGTGTTTAAAACCTTACTGTGGCAGTACCTATTTTTGGCCACCAGAGGGAGACAAGCGCGATAAGAGACACTGAACATTGGGACTACGTTTCCCGGCATGCTTTGCGAACGGAGATAGGAAGTGGGTGGGACACAGACGCTGTACATCCTGAGCCTCGTGGAGATAGCTGGCAGAGCGCGCCAGGGAGTGGGGTAGACAAGACCCAGTGCTGCTGAGCGGAACACTAGCTAGGCCGGAGCGCAGGTAGGGCCTACCAGGATTCCAATCCAGATTATCCAGCTTTACCAGACAGAACCCTAGTTATCCACAGACATTACTTAAGCTACTATCCAGGCAAGCAGAGGACCCCAAGTAAGGAGTACCGCAAGTCCATTGGAAGGGAGAGCAGGCGGTAGCTGGACAAGTCCGGGCCGGAGCAAAGAAAGCCTGACCACAGATCCAGTAGCCGGTATCCCAGCAAGGCAACAAGCGGAGAGACGTCCTGGGTCAGCGGAGCTTTGGTGATCGAGCGGATGGGTGAGAGGCCTCCAAGGCCGGTTTATAAAGTCAAGAAAGCACGCTGCTGTTTGTCTTCAAAACCCACAGGGCCCCAACTTGACTAGTCGAAGACATCGCTATAAGTAATTCACTGGCCAGTTGAATAGTACCCGGGTACCATAACACACACATACACTTACAGTCCGGGACTTAACCTGTGCGGGACTCACTCCCTAATATCCCAAAAAGGGGTAAAGATTTGCATTCTCTTTTCCGCTACGCGTTTCTCGAAATTACGAAGCATTGTATTTTTTTCTGTTCGGCTGAGTTTTTCCCGAAATACGAAACCTCGTATTTCTTTTTCCGCTGCGCGTTTACCGCGATACGAAATACTGTAAATATATCTACGAACACCGTGTCTGATTATATGCTTTTTTTTCTCTAGTAAACTATATAAATTATAAAATCCACAACTGTGCTGGAGTATATTTATTCCCTAGTGCGGGGAGACTGACCCGTGGTTCATTTTCAGCGGCTCCTCCGGGAGTGAGCGCTACACACATCTAGTAAAAACTGAGAAGAAAGGTTATCTCGGAGGTTTCATGAAAATGTTCAATATAACACAAAATGGTATGGATAAATGGTATTTTCAACTGAAAGAAAACATACTGCCCGAAAATGAAAACCAAAAATGCAGTATGCAATAATTGCTGGTGCCTCCAGGTGGCGCTATGACAGAACAAGAGCCCGGCACTGCCTCTGCACTGGAGAAAGCAAAAGGAATGCGCTCAGAGTTTTTTCTTCTGTCAAGGCTGCCAGCAATTGAATCATCTGCAATTGGTTATGCTCCCCCTTTGGGGACTCCTCCACGGCAGGGAAAAAAAGTGAGTGTCTGCACTGTGCTCCCCATCTGTCCACAGATAAGAGTGCACTTGGTCACTGCTGAGGTGAGGAATAAGTGCCCAAACAGAGCCATTTAACCTCTTCTCCAGCTTAGACAGAAAGACGGAGCGAGGGCAATAAAAATAAATCTAGAGAGTGACAGAAAGAGAGGCTAAGAGTCTCCCTACAGCAATAATTTACAATTTAAATTGCAGGAAGTTAATTTACTTTTGCCTTTGTGTGTATTTACCCATTACAATAGAGAGTGCAATAACTTGCTGAACCCATTACTATACAGAATGTAATGACTATATATATATACAGATACTTCTATAGCACCAACAGAATCTGTATATTATTATACTTTATTTATATAGCACCGGCATATTCCGCATCGCTGAACAAGGGGCACAATATAGACAGGGTTACAATACACCGAGACTGACCAACATTTTGACAAACCAGTACAGGGGGAAACAACGGCCCTATTCCCATGGGAACTTACAATCTAGAAGGGTTGGGGGTGGAAACAGGGGGGGGTGGAAACAGGAGGAGAGGACTGCAAGGTGAGTGTGATGGACTGGTTGGGGCAGTGAGGTATATCAGTGAGTCGGGTGGTAGGCTTCCCTAAAGAGGACTGTCTTAAGAGACGTGAGAGAAGCAAAACTAGGGGAAATTCTGACCGTACGAGGGAGAGCGTTCCAGAGGATGGTGGCTGCGCGTGAGAAATCCTGCAGTCTATCATGGGAAGTGGTGATGCGGGGAGAAGCTAGGTGCAGGTAGAGATGTAAAATTTCTGGAAATTTTGAAGCCATGGGGGAAAAAAAAAAGGATTTTTTTTTCTGGAAAAATTGAAAATATGCACCATGGAGCAGGTTTACAAATTAAAATAAATTTTGTCTCCTTTGAAATAAAAGTACAGTTTATTTAGTAACTTGAATTAGATTTTTATAATTTTATCTTTAGTTTCAAATGGAATAACAAGCAAGTATGAGAAGAAGTAACCACCCTTCAGTTTCCTGAAGAGCAACAATAAAAGCAAGAAACCATCAACATAAAAAACAGAAATATATATCTCTATATCATATGTGCCCCTTAGCACCAATAGCAAAATGAAGTAACTGCATTATTTGTGCCTGTAGGATATGGATACATCAATATTTAAGCTCCATGTTCCAGGTTTAACTTTCGAATGATGCTTTTAAAAAAAAAAAAAAAAAAAACACAACATATACAATACATGCAATTTTAGGCTAGGGACAGATGAGCGCATTTTCTGCGGCCACCGTCAAAATGTACGTCGATGCGTGCGCACGCATTTTTCACGGAATACGCTTAAGTGGTCAGACGATGCGCAATTCTGGACGTATTTCATGACGATGGGGTGAAAAGAAGTTAGGGAAATCCGGCTGTTTGAACGTTATGTTGGCCGCACACTAGCAGCGTCTGACATCTCCTAATCACGCACACACGCTGCTATGCGGCCGCAGCGCACTCTGTACGTCAGTACCAGCGGTTTAACGTTCTCGAAAAAATGCGTTCATTTTCCACTTGCGTTGCGCGGCCGGACTTTTGTGCGACCGTACTTCGTATATTGGCTGTCATTGCCCGGCATCTGCTGCTAGTGCGGCCGTGATTATGTGCGCCAGAACGCGCGTTCGCACTGCCTCAGTCTGACCCTAGCCTAAGCAGATTTTCTCATCCATCATTTTCTGATCCTTTTTCCTTTCCTCCATATTTGTCATTTTTCTCATTGACTTCTATAAATGTAAGGTTTGCAAACATTGAAACAAGCGTTTGTCCCATGTCACAAGGTTAGTTTGTTTCTTGATTTGGTAGGAATATTACCAAATATAAAGCAGATTCTTTCACTGCAGCAGCAGCAGAAGATGCAGAATCTGCAGGAAGCGAGATGCAAGAGATATGGTTTGCAGAATCCCAGACTGTACTGGAGAGAACATTAATAGGTATCAAAGAGGGACAAATTTAACATTTTAACTGTCAATTAAGGCCTGAAAAGATAGAAACTATAACCAAACAAGCACTGTAGGAGGTGCAAGATGGAGCTCCCCAATCAAGCTAAACTGAAGCCTTTTCCCTGTAGCGCCCCCTAGAAGCTGAATGTATTTTTTTGTTGTCTGAGTATTGCATTGTTACTTGCATTGTATTCCAGGATTTGTTTGTCTTCAGCTGAGAGAACTTGCAATGATTTAAGACTTTAAAGTCTCAGAAGTCTTTCAATAAGGTCCTAATGTTATGATATGTTATTAAATATATATTAGACATATTATATATCATCGCAAAAGAACATATCACACACTTTTGGTTTATTTCAATTTTTCCGGAAAAAACAATGGCTTTCGAAAAACAAGGGGAAAAAAACAGTTTCCCCCAATTTTTCCATTTTTTTTTCCCAGGCCTTCCGATCTCTAGGTGCAGGTCACTGTTTGACCTTAGGGAGCGGGCTGGGATGTATTTGGTGATTAGGGAGGACAGGTAGTGGAGCTGAGTTAGTGAGAGCTTTGTAGGTCAGGGTGAGGATTTTGAACTTAATTCTGCAGTGGATGGGGAGCCAGTGAAGGGACTCGCAGGGGGGAGCGGCAGAGACAGAGCGGCGGGTGAGTTGGATGAGCCTGGCAGAGGCATTCAGAATGGATTGTACGGGGCGAGGCGGGAGGTCAACTAGAAGATTATTGCAATAGTCAAGTCGGGAGATTACAAGAGCATGGATGAGTTGCTTTGTGGTGTCAGAGGTAAGAAATGGCCGACTTCTGGAGATATTACGCAACTGGTAGCGGCTGGAGGAGGAAAGAGACTGGAGGTGGGGGATGAAGGAAAGAGCAGAGTCGAGTGTAACTCCAAGACAGCGAACCTGGCTTGATGGGGAGATAGTGATACCATCGACCGTGATAGAGAAGTCAGGAGGTGGGGAGGCATTAGAGGGAGGAATTAGTAAAAGCTCAGTCTTGGACATGATCATCTTTAGTTGGTAAGAGGCCATCCAGGAGGACAAACAGATAAACAGTCATTGACTTTGGAAAGGACAGAAGGACACACACACACCAGGGACGTGCCGACAGGGGTGGCCTCACCTGCCATTATTTGGACTCAGCTGAGCTCACCTGCCAGTGCTTTTAAAATAACTTTTTTATCAGCAGTTTTTAATTTAACAAAGAAGAGAACTCACCTGCTCTGCACTCCCCCGTCGTCCGTCTCTGCTCCGCGTTTTTTTTCCTGCACTGAGCCTATGCAATTCGCATAGCTGAACGGCTCTGCTAATCGCGTAAGCTCAAGCTGGCCAAGAGATTCAGAAGTCTGCAGCGCATGTCTGGTGCTGCCTACTTCCTGAATCTAAGCACTTCAGTGCCTCAGAGAGGCACTGAGAGCAATGGAATTGCTTGGACCATTGGGAAAGCACCATTGGTCTCAAGCTAGGCCTCCCATGCTTTTATTGACACTGGACAGTCATGTGACTGTCATCAGTCATGGGGGCATGCAGTGGGGCTGTGTGCCTGGAGGCACATCCTGGAGAGCACTGAGAGCAGCCAGATTCTGGGGAGCACTGAGAGAAGCCAGATCCTGGGGAGCACTGAGAGAAGCCAGATCCTGGGGAGCACTGAGAGCAGCCAGACCCTGGGGAGCACTAAGAGCAGCCAGATCCTGGGGAGCACTTAACCTGAACCTACATAATATAAGTTTATAGCTGGCTCTGATACTAGCCAGTGCCTCAACAGCCAATGACCTCATTGTACATTACTGACACACTCACACGCTCTGGCAAGGAAAATATAAATAATACACAATGATATATGCACCGGGATGCAAAATAACCACACTTTTATTGAAAGTAGCACACCAAATTTGAACTGAAAATATCTTAAAATGTTTAAGATATTTTGTCTCTTGTTTTGGCATGTTACATTAAATAAAAATGTGGTTATTTTTATTGGCTTGTTTTTTAATGTCAATTAATTAAGCCCAATATTAACAAAATTCTAAAAAAAAAAAAAAGCTGTTTTAAAATAACTTGGGGTGGGGGTCATTTTCGATTCTGTTTCGGTTTTTTGGCCAGCTGCATCCTGAATTTTCGGTATCTGTTTCTGTCCAGAAATTTTATTTCAGTGCATCATTACTAAATGGGTTATTCACTTGGATTTAGTAGGGGAAACATCTTGAAATTGCAGCAACTTAGCTCCAGTGAAACTATGGTGAATTCCCTATTTGGATAACCATCACTGTAGTTCTCCCTGTTCTTTCCACCGTAGATTCTCCTAAGTTGTTCAGCGTAGTTTCATTGAGGTTTTAAATGGCCGTAATAGTTACTTAGCATAGATGATGAGTGATCAGAACCAGTAGATGTAGAGGCAAGATAAAGTATACTGATGAAACGAACACAAAATTGATGCGGATAATGTAGGCAACAATGACAGCAGGACAATGATTACATTTAGGAGTACACATTTACTGTAGGTAAGCCATTCCACTGTGGATTTTTTAATTAGTGGTTTCCGCACAGAAGATGCCCTGTTATCTTGCTCCCTGTCCATGGTTCTGAAAGATGACCATTGCACATTAACAAAGCAAGGCAATTACTGCATACATCAGATTCCAGTTACAAGTATTTATAAAGCGCCAGCAAGTTCCATAGTGCTGTACAATGGGTGAGACAGAATAACAGAAATACAGACAAGTTAAACACACAGAACAGTAGGAGGGAGAACCCTGCTCGAGAGCTTACAATCAAAGAGAGGGGTGGCACAATAGGCAAGGGTCCAAACCCTTTCATTACAGCTCCTTATGAACGGATTCAAAACTAAAGAAAACCTACAGATATATACAATCTCTGCAACGGCGGACTAAAATCCAGACTTACTTTACTGAGCATCGAATGTGCCAGAAAGGAGTGAAATAATTGCCATGTGATGAAGAGAAACATCTAACGCTGACTAATTACAGCCTATTTACTTGGAATTTACGTTTGGTCAAAAAAACAGTAACAGTATTCTCAATTTTGATACAAGCAGTTTGTGCATAACAGCATGGTGCACGGATTTTCTTGAACATTTAACCAGTTCACACACTAATATATATTATGCCGCTCTTAGTCACAATAAGAAGGCGGAGGTTCATTTAAGTTTAATGTACACATCAAGTTCCAACATCGAAAACATCACTGTAGAAACTTCTTTCTCGATGGCCCTGCGCCCTAAAAGGTCTTCCTCATCTGCAGCTGAAGTCTGTGCCCTGTCTCCTGCTCAGCAGCCCCTTGCAATCAGCAGTGAGAGCAGCACAGACCATATGATGAGGGGAGAGCAGGAGGACGAGACAGGACAAATACTTCAACTGCAGATGAGGAAGGACCCATTGGGGCGCAGCCGCAGTGCCACCGAGAAGGAAATTTCTATGGTATTGGTGTAGATGTCAGAACTTGATGTGTATATTAATCAATTGGCTGCTGTGGACGCACTCAGCGCGTCCTCTCGAATGGCCTTTCCATGCGGAGAACATGCTGAGGTATTTCGGCTGATCACTGTGGTCTCCCGTTGTGCTCCTTCAGTAAGTGTCCTTAAAGTAAAATGTCTCTGTGATAAGTCTGAGGATTTATCACAGAGACTTTTTACTTTCAGGACACTTACTGAAGAAGCCTCACGGCGAAATGCATTTTTGTGTTCCTTACTTTTGTAGCAATTGCTTTTATTTTGCTGTTGCAGCTAGTCTGCTTTTAATGGGCATGTTATAAATAAAATACGTATATATTTTTATCAGGGTGTCTTGCTGCTCTTACTCTGAACATTGGAATGAAAAGAAAAACATGGAAAGGGGGCAGCAGCCAGGTCATTTTTTACTGCTGCCCCCTTTCCATGTTTTTCTTTTTATCCCAAAGTGGAATTGTTTCTGGTGAGGGTATAAATGAAAACCCACCAGTTTCTCTCATGACTGAAAAGCAGCATGAGCATATGAGGTTGCTTAAAAAGCAGCTTGGTTTCATTAGGTACTCACCTGACCAGAGGTGCCTTGCTGTGTGAGCTTACACTTTAATGGCCATGCAAGTAAACTAAAACCTCTGTGTTTTGTTTTGCATGGAGCCACAGAAGTGAACGCAAATGAAAACTTTTTTCTTGTTATGTTTTATAGATGGAACAGGCTGGTAAATGGGGTTTCTCGCCATACATTTCATGCTTTCAGCAAAATCCTAAATTATTTATTGGAAAAAGGTCACATGATATTAAATAAAAGTATCAGTTAGTACCTGAAAAAAAGTATTGGTACTCATACTCAGTCTTAAAAAAATGGTATAGGTGCATCCCTAATTGAATTAATGTATATTTGATCATTTTTCATGTATTTGTTTATTCTCAACAGAGATATTGCTGGGTTGAAAGGTTCTTAACTCTACATGGTGCTCTTGCAGAATTGTATACAGCGTTTGCATTCTTAGAATATAGGCAGAAATGACCTATGTATTAAAAACAGTAACTGTGATAAAGATAAAGGGCCATATTACATAGTTGGTGCTAATTTAACCAGAGCTGTTGTAAACTTACCATAGCCATTATAGCCTATGGAGGTTTTAAGTTTACAACAGCTCTGGTTAAGTTAGCACCAACTATGTAATATGGCCCAAAGGCTTTCTGACATTCTACGCGCTGCAGCTATCTGGATGCTATTTTTCAAGCTCTCATAGGACTAATACTTCTTTTAGGCAAGTGGTGTACTCTGCTATTCCACAGAACCCAGTGCCAAGCCCAGTTTGTGCCTGAAGGAACACAAAGGTGTCACTTTGATGCAGAGGTATTCGCCTTGTGATCGTCTTTTTCTTTAATTTCAGAAACTGTTTTGTCCAGTGACTTCTATACCGTTTGCCTGCTGGCTAAAATGACTAATGCAAGAAGCATATAGGCTTCTGTCTTTACAACTCTCTCCACTAGATATGCCGCTGCCTCTAAGTGTCTTTCTTTGGGACATGCTACCTTTTGAAAACACCTAACTGGTCCAAAGAATCAATATTTTGTGAGTTTTATGTTAAGCCTCTCAATTATATTGTTTCTAATGGTTTGTCTTAAGCTTTCCAGAAGCATAAAATGAAGCCTTTGTTTCTTCCTAATAATATTCCCACATTTTCCCAATATATGATTGGAAGTATAAATCTGGGAAATCATTATTATTCACAAAGTGTTCGCAGACAATAAAAAGACACTAACCTGTCCATCGGTTGACAGCTTCTTTGGCCACTTTGTTTGACTGACCTATGGTAAAAAAAAAAAAAACCCACAACATTATTAAAACTAACAACACAAAAATATAAATATTTATTAATTGGTTTCTAAACACGGCTTACCAAATCTACAATATATAAACAATATATAAACATACAAACACTATCTTGTGTTCTGAGTTGAAGCAACACCAAAAACTAGATATGCAATTCATTACATGAAGATATTTTACAGATTAAATTCAGTATACAGGTCTCGCAGGGACTTGATAATATGACCCTTTAATGCCCAAGTACATTTAATCTTTTAAAACATTTGAGAAGTGCAGGGATTTTTTGTAAATATCAATTTTAGAAAATCTAAAGGCAGCTAAATGAAAACCCCTAATCAGTCTCCATTATGATTGCTGGTTTTTAGCACTTTGTCTTAGCTTTTAACATTATACATAATTCCATTTAATGATACACTCTAGACATCACAGCGACTCCAGGTTGCCAAAGTATTTATGTATAAGGACCATGTCCACTATGCAGGCTCAACCGATAATAGCAAGCTAGAAAGATTAAAAATCATTGCGAGATGCGAGCGTCCGGGTTTACAGGTGGGGTTGGGGAACAGGGACGTCTTCCAATTCAGAAGGCTGAATAAGCCCACTGGGACACCGGGTGAGGGTATGTGGAAGGGACACTCAGCTACCCATGATCATTTAAAATTCATTAAACATTTACAAGCCAGGTGGTTATACATAATAGTTCACTCATAAATGTTAACAGGTACGTGGAATAGGGTCCCAGTCAGTTAACAAAACTATTACACTTTTATTTTTTTCACATAGGTTTCAAAGCTGTGCTTGTAATTCTACCTGGAAGATATGTCAACCAGAGAATCAGAGATTACATTTCCTGATCTAAACCCAGATAAGTATACCAAGGTCATATTACAGGTACCTATAGGCAATTCCAGGAGTGTAATCAATCTCAACCATTAGCATTATATTGGTATTTTTCTAATTCTGATTGTTTTTGAACATGATAAAGAGGTATCTTCATAGAAGTGTATGATATGTGGCTTCTATTAGTGGATTTCCAGACTCTTCATATGTTTCTGGAGTTATATTATATTTAGATTCTAATGGACAGTGTGTGAAAATTGTTGCTTTGTATTACATCACGGAGGGTAGAAAAGCTATTCATTGAAGTCACCTTTTAACCCTAGAGCACGGCTGTCAAACCCACGCCTCCCCCCAGATATTGATGCCTACAATTCCTTAAATGGAATAATTACCAAAGAATCATGGGAGTTGTAGTTCAAAAACATCAGAGGAAGGGCGGAGTTTGGCAATCCTGTTCTAGAGTGTCCATTAATAGTTCAATGCAATCCTGCACCTTCAATGCAGCTCTAGGTTTCCCTATTACAGCTTGAAGCTTTCGTTGAAGGCAGCTGGACGGTCTCTCCAAAGTCCAAGCCAATCTGATGTCCATTCCAGTTGTTTTCCATTCTACGATTGGCTGTTCATGAATGTACAGAGCTGCACATTCCCAATCTAACCCCAAAAGACTGATCAGTACAGGCCGACTCAGAAACAAATAGAAGGGAGTATATGAACATTAATATACTGCACCAACCTAGGTGTTTTGGTAAAGGTACAAAGTTTGTAGGACTGAAATGCTGCTGCTCCTGTTGAAGCTAAGCCTTCTGTAAACCGTGGTTTTTTTTTCTCTTCTGTTGTCCATTACAGGCTGACTGACAGCTTTCCAGGGAAAGCCCTGATTTTCAGTGATTCCGTTTGACAGGTTTAAACAGGCGAATCCCATAGGAATCAATGTAAAACAATATTATCATTTTTTATTTCTTTCAACAGTTTATTCTTTTCATTTTCAGTAAACGGTCTTTATTATTCTTCTGTACTCTTTTGGCAAAATTTTTGATTCCCAATTTTATTTTAACCCCCTGGATGCAGAAGACGTGTGAGGAATGTCATGGGGATTCCCCTCTATATGCATCATCCGCTGAGTGGGGGTACTTCTCTGAATACTCACCTCTCCTTGAAGTCAGAACCCGTATACCTCCTTCCGGCACACTGACGTTATTGTGACAGACGCAATGACGTTAGTTGGCAGTTAACCACCTAGCTGCCAAGGGATTTCCCTATGGAAATCTCTATGGTGGAGATAGGATTTTTTTTTGGACCCCCTTACCTCCTGATTGGTGGCAGCTCGAGGGTTGTGTTTGGTCAAATTCCTGGGGCAGCAGCTCCCTCTCCCGCTCTTCCCCAGGGCTATGGCTCCTCTGAAGAAGACTACGCGTCCTGGCCGTTGGGAGGCGAGCCTGGATTTGACTGGCTTGCTCCGACCCCCCCCCCCCACCCCGGACGCAGGATGGGGTAAAGACGAGCTCTGCGGCACGAAAAAGAGCCCAGAAAAAAAGGAAGAAGGCCCTGGCGGCGGCCTCCCTTGAGGCGCCTGTGTCCGCAACCGACCCCTCTACAGAGGGCTCAGAAGACGGACTATTACATTCCGAAGAGGGGGACCTGACCCAGCAATCTGCCTGCCACTCTAACACCGGGGATGTGAAAGTCTCCATCATCTCGGACCCTGCGGAAGCTTGGCCGATACACTCTCTGGCATGGGACTCGCTCCTGACCAAGTACCTTCCTCTCTGGGATGAGGGCTTTCACTTGTAGACTGTCACCTTTTTCTTTTCCTTTGCCGGTTCCCGACTCGATACGCTGTTGATCCCCCCCCCCCTGACTCCATGACTGGGCTCCTCTCGTCTCCACCTTTGAGGTTCGACCCATGAGACCCCTCGGTTGGTCCACCCTTCTATCCTTGTTTTCCCTCTTTCTCCCCTCCCCCTTTTCTTGCCTATTGCCATATATGGATGTTCCACAAGTATTCCTGTCTAATGAGTACATTTACCCTTTGACAGTTGATGTGGCGGCCCTGCGAGGCTACGCGTATACTGGTCGGATTGTGACCTTCTTTCCATTCTTCGAAAATAAAGAATTTAAAAAAAAAACGTGTGTTTTTATTAACGCAGCACTATTGTTCACATTTCAATTATAATGTGAACAATGATGCTGCACTAATGAATTTTTTTTTATTTTTGATAAAATCGCATATTTTAAAAGAAAAATACAGTAACAGGTTCCCAGTTCTAATTTTTTTTAAAAGTGCACCCCATAGAATATATAACTGTAAAAGCTTGGATGATAAAATGTGAATATAATAATTTGACACGATGTAGATTGAAATTTTAATGGAAATTCACATGTTTTGCTATAGCATTCTGACAGAACATGACGTATACATATAATAATGATATACAGTATTATGAATCTGCCGTATAAAGGATATATAATTTGTCTGGGTCGTACAATAAAACATGGCTTCAAATCGTGTTTAAACATGATAAGCAAAAACGAGCTCAGCACACAGAGGTGAAATGGCTCAGCAGTGAAAGGTTAAAGGCGATTAAAAAAAATAATCTGTAACCGTTTTATTATTTTAAAGCTCCCTGGTAGTAATCCCGAGTGTGACTCAGGGTTAAATTTCACTACCGCGAACGGTAACTCCGAGCCACACTCGGGCTGGATGCATACTCCCTGGCTGTCCCCCGCAGTGTCATCGCGGCGAGTTGCTTCCTGGTAAGGCTCCCTGCGAGTCACACGATGTAGGGGGGCAGGACCAGAAACAAATTTAGAAAAAAATATAATACACTGTATATTCCAATGTGCAATGTTTATGAACGGCCACTAGGTGGCACTACAGGATAAGAAACAGACCATACATAGTTTCACCCTTGTTTACAGACAGATTTCAGTGTTTTTTGTTTTATTTTATTGAATATCATAATTATTTTTGGGATAATAAATTATTATGTCGTGTTTCAAACTTTATCGGACTCCGTGTATTTGCTATTTATTTTATTTATTTATTTATAAAGGATTTTACCAGTAGGGACTCTTTGCTTGCACAGATTTCAGTGCGTGATTCCTAATTATTACAGGCTATGTACAAAAACACGTTTCCTTTTTTAAAAAAAATTGAGACGCTTTTAGACACAAAATTTTGAAAAATATTAGACCGCCAGGGAGGTTAATAGCCTTTTTTAAAAAAATTATTTCCACACATTTACATTATTTTAAACACCTTTTAAAGAATAGCAGAGTTCCATTTTTTTTTTCTGCAGTTCAGAGGCGTTCAGTGGACGTATCAGCGGCTCCACGTTGGGCACACTTCAGGGACCCTGCATTGAATAGTGAATTCCCTGCAGGGTCGGCGAACTGGAATTGCTGAAGCGCACCGAACGAGAAAGCACTGAAATGTTGATGCTTTCTGAATAACCCTTTTAAAGTGAAATTAAAGTTGTATATTACATCTATACTATAAAAGTGCTACATGGCTACCTGATGGTCATGCTTAAAGTCAGAAAGTAGTCCACCACACATTTCACCATGCCATAGCCAAGAAATAACCCTATCTAAATGAAAAGCAAGAAATCAAAGAAAACTTACGTATTTCTTCTATAACATCAGGATCACACTCTTTATATTTCTCCAGCTCAGTCTTGAGTTGTTCGTTTTGATGCCTCAGGGATGTAAGTTCTTTTGCTAATCTGCTTCTTTCCTCCTAGAAAACCAGGATAATAAAGCAAAGTATTCCGACACAGTGGGCTGAATATTTACCAAGATGTAATTGGCTCATTTTAAAGTATTGCTGCTGGCCAGAGTGGGATAATTTTAGAGAAAAAAGAAGAAGCAAGAATTACAAACCCCTCTAAAAAGAGTGCCTTGTGATTGAATCCTGTCAAAAAAGAAATGATGTTGTGAAGTTGGGCTTTGATATTTAGAATATATGCAAGTACCAGTGTGAGATAGAAAATTTAATACAATGCTCGTTATGTGATTGTGGTAAATGATCTCCAAATATCAGAGTTTGCCTGAACATTGACAGTTAATACCTAACTGCATATTGAAGAGTGAGATTACAATTACAAACAGTTAAGATATTTTATTTAACATAGACATTTCATCTACAATATAGAATGAAACATTTTCAGCATAACTCAAAAGTGCAGTTTGAATATTTTCTGAACGCAATCCAAATGCAAATTTGCAAATGCAGATATCAGTATGAATATTTCTGAAAATCTCGATTTTTCCCTACTGAGGGAGCTATGTGTGGAAACATGAAAACCTCTGGTTTAAATCTTTCAGGACTCTTTTCTTTCAGGAATTGTACTAGAGAATTAGAGAAAAGCTGATGTGGTCCCTATATTCAAGAAAGGTTCAAAATGTATGCCTGGGAATTATAGACCTGTGAGCTCGACATCTGTGGCTGGGAAAGTATTTGATGGGGTTACCAAGGGAGAATATTCAGGCATTCATTGGGAGGCATAATCGAATTAGCAGAAATCAGCATATATTTATGGAATACAGATCATGTCAGACTAATCTAAGTGCATTCTATGAAGAATTGGAAGTATAGATCGGGGGGGAAGCAGAGCATGTGATTTACTTTGATTTTTCCAAAGCTTTTAACACAGTTCAACACAAGAGTTCCACACTATTCAAATTAATGAAAAATGGTCTAGATGAAAATTCTTGTTGTTGGATAGAACACTGGCTAAAAGATAGAGTACAGAGAGTGGTCATGAATGGTAAATTTTCATGGTGGACACCAGTGGTAATTGGTGTCCTCAGGGGTCTGTTATAGGACCATCTCTATTCAATCTATTTATAAATTATCTTGAAATAGGCATTGTAAGTCATGTGTCAGTGTTTGCTGATGACAAAAAGCTAGGGAAAGTAATACAATGTGAGCAGGAGATTACTTTGCTGCAGAGGGAATTAGATTGGGAGACTGGGCACTCAGATGGCAGATAAAGTGCAATGTTTTGCAGTGAAGAACACACAAACAACTTATACCCTAAATCCGTGGTTCCCAACCGCGGTCCTCAAGTACCCCTAACAGGTCAAGTTTTCCAGATATCTGAAGCACAGCGCAGGTGATACGATTTGCTACTCAGTGATTGCAGTATTCAGTCTGCATTTTTCCAAGGCAATCCTTAAAATCTGGCCTGTTAGGGGTACTTGAGGACCA
Source organism: Leptobrachium leishanense (assembly GCA_009667805.1). Classification (NCBI taxonomy): domain Eukaryota; kingdom Metazoa; phylum Chordata; class Amphibia; order Anura; family Megophryidae; genus Leptobrachium; species Leptobrachium leishanense. The sequence goes on from CM019063.1 coordinate 397,850,564, forward strand.
GGGTTGGGAACTACTACCCTAAAGGATACTAAGTTAGGAAAATCAGGCAGGAAAAGGATTTGGGAATAATCAGACTACAAACTAATCAGCAATGCCCAATGTCAAACAGCAGCCGCCAAGGCCAGCAAAGTATAGGCATGCATTAAAAGGGGAATTCACTCTCGGCATGAAAACATAATTTTGCCTCTTTATAAATCAAATGCTAAGACCGCACCTTGAATATGCCATGCAATTTTGGGCACCTGTTTAAAAAAAAAGGTATGGCGCTAGAAAAAGTGCAGAGACGGGTGACTAAATTAATAAGGGGAATGGAAGATTTAAGTTACGAGGAAAGACTAACAAGCTTACACCGATTTAGTTTAGAGAAACGGTGCCTTAGAGGGGATCTGATAAATATATACGGGCCATTATAAACCACTGTCTGGAAACCTATTCATTAATACAGGGCTTGACAAATTTGCTTTGAATCTAGGAGCCAGCTACAAACGTTAGGAGCCAGGTTTTTCTTCAGACTAAAAGCTTTACTTTCAACAACTAAAGATACATGATACCATTTTTTTAAAGACAGAGTATGAGTACTGATTCTTTCTACCAGGTACTCACTGATACTTTAATGTCAAGTGACGCTTTCCAATAAGTAATTTAGGATTTTGCTGAAAGCCTGCCCAGTTTATGTTAATATTAAATGTATGGCCAGACACTCCATTTACCAACTGCACAGCCTGACACAGACACACACCTCATATATAAATATTTACACACCAGACCTCAGATACCCCTGTGTGTTATATATATATTGATAAGATGTTATTCCGGCGAATCGTACCTTGACAATATATATATATATATATATATATATATTCCAGACCTCAGACAGACACAAGGTGCCTGGCAGAATGCAATAACAGCATCCTGCCAAGCCCCTCTGTCTGGCACTGCGTTCCAGCAAACAGCTGCCGGCAAGATTGCTCCGCTGGGGCTGCGCTCTCAAGAGAGCTTGCAGATCTCACAACTTGCATTCAGGGGCATCAGAATAAAAGAAAAAAATAGTTTTCCCTTTTGTTCTGATGCCCCTGCATGCAGTGAGGCAGTGGTGGGGCTACAGGGGAGTGACCATGGTTCCATGCTGTGCCTGTGCCCAATCCATTTAGCCTAAAATTCTTTGCTATCTGACCCTTTCGGCTGCAGCTCCGCTGACTTGCACCATCCCTTGAATTTCAGAGTGAGTTGCAGGGCTGGAGGAACCCTCAGTGAGACAATGATCTGTGTAAGAAATGCCATCATTTAACCCTTTTGAGGCTAACTACTCCTGCTTTCCCTGGACTGGACTCATGACTGTGCAGTTCATCGCAGAATGCATGCAGGCACATCTACTGCTGTCACTCATTAGGAAGCCTGTTAGATGCATTTTGGGAGGGGAAGCAGGCACAATCACAGTGTTATATACTGTCTGTGCACATGTTATTCTGCCTCCTTTCCTCTCCCTTCGCTGTGACTACTACTCCCTTGCATTCCCCTTGTGTCTGGGGACGTAACTTTTAAAGTGAACACTTTTTTTTCTCTTCCTTATCACTTCGGGCGGTGTGTCTGTTAAACTCCTGCCTGACTGTAGACGCTCGTTCTGACCTGTGCAGAGCTGTCCAATCTAATGCTCTCAAGCCGGAGGAGGGAAGGGGCGGGCCAAGAGCTCACTTCTGCACAGACTGTTACACTGCAGTTCGATACAAAGTGGCAAACCCCAGCCAGATGAGCTGGACAGACTCTGCACAAAATGCAAATCTAATTGCATTGAGCTGATCCGCACAGCAGCAGTCGCATTGTCCAAAATTGTAGCCCAGGGACTGGGAGTATACAGTCAGGTCCAGAAATATTGGGACATCGACACAATTCTAACATCTTTGGGTCTATACACCACCACCAGTGGCGGAACTACCAGGGTCGCAGCGGTCGCAACTGCGACCGGGCCCTGGCAATTCCGCCACTTGAGGGGGCCCATTCCGCCACTTGAGGGGGCCCACTACACGCTTGGGGAGAAGTTCGGCGACTAGTCACCAGCGCACTTTTTTTTTTAGCAGCACCGCGCCGGCATCTCTTGAGGCCAGCGCGTGCTATGACCGCTGAGCGCGCCCACCCACATGCGGCCAGGAGGGGGAGAGCAGCGTGAGAAGGATTAAGACGCCTGTGGGCGGGCCGGATCTCCTCCAGCAGCGAGCACGAGCAGGCACGCAGTTGGGCTCTGTGAAGGCAGGGGATTCCCAACCCGGTACCACCAAGAAGCTGCACCAAACGGAAGTTGTGCTCCCTCCCCCCCCCCAACAGACCCAGCGATTGTCTCTTGGACAGCTCACTGAGGCAGAGCAGCAGTTTCCCGGTAAGTTACTACTTCTGCTGGGGTTGGGAGGGATGTGTCTCTCTCTCATCCTGCCTCTAGCAAAATGTAGACAGGGTGAGGGGAGAGAGCCAGGCCCGGGGAACCCCCCCCCCCAGTGATAAATGTGCAGTGCAGCACAAGCTGCTCAGTGGGGGAGAGGGAGGGGGATCTCTCAAACTGTGCATAGAAAGTTCAGTCACTGAGTGTATCTCACTGTATGAGGTGGCCCTGTGTGTGAATCCAGAGCTGCCTCATACAGAAACTGCCAGGATTCACATTTAGGGAAAATAATTCATATAGAGAAAGCTGCCCTATATACATAAATACAAAGGATATATCTGTATATAAGGCTGCTCTAAGTTATACATCAAAATACATTGCATGCAGTTGTATATAAGGCAGCTCTTGCTCTCTGTAGAAGACCTATACTTTGTATTAATTTATATGCCCTATACAGAGAGCAAGGGCTGCCTTTTATAAAGCTATATGCATTGTATTTTGGGGTATATCTTACAGAGAGTGGGAGCAGCCTTATATACAGATATGTGCTTTGCATTTAATTATATATGCCTTACACATTGAGAGAGCTGCCTCTCAGTATATATCTGTATAGAAGGTTGCTCTTGTTCTGTGTCAGATATATACTTAAATACAAAGCGTATATGTGGATATAAAACTGCTCTCAGACACTAATAAATAAATACAAACCATATGCCTTATAAAGAATGAGAACTGCCTTTATATACCAATATATGCTTTGTATTTAGGTGCATGTGTGTGTATTGGTTTGTGTATAATTAAGCACAATCTCTGTATAACACATATCCTTGTATTTACAGCAGTGGCACCAATCTATGTCTAAGTTGGATCCTTTTCTACATAGACAAACCAATATATATATACACACACGCAGAAACGGTTTGTATAAGCGTATTACAAAGCTCAACATAATGTGTGCTGTGTATGAACAAGTCATAATAAAACTCACAAATCACAGTAATGTGTGGTGTGTGAATGAGTCGTGCGTTTTATTGTGATATGCTCATATACAGCACACATTATGTTGAGCTTTGTAATACGCTTATACACACACACCGCATATTATGTATCACAGAGCTCCACAGCAATAAAACTCACAGTAATGTGCGGTACGTATTAGCGTATCACAGAATCAGTGGCGGCTGGTGATGTCTGAACCTGGGGGGGCGCCTGCCCACAACCCTTTTCTGGCCACACTCACAGTAGCGTTTTAAGCCAACTTCTGAAATACATTTAATGAAAACTATCTGCTGCAGACCCAACTCAGATCATTAAATGTGTGGAAGAAGTTAAAGTGAGAGATGTTCATACACACTGCACATTACGACTTTTTATTGCTGTGGAGCTCTGTGATACTCAGATAGATGTCGTTTTTTTTGGGGGGGGGGCCGCATTTCATCCATCGCTCCAGGCAGCACAGTGGCTTGGGCCGGCCCTGCTCCCGACTCCCGGGCGTCTCCAGACTTTACAGTCCAGCAAGTCCTATACTAGCACTGCCACTGGCTCATAGACAGTCACACTGCTGCCTGTCACTGACTGTCAATCTGAGTGTCTGGCACCCGTGAGTGACCCACGCGGTCCACCACATCGACCAGCAGCAGACTCCCGTGGCGTGCCCTGCCTGGCCGTGACAGTCACTGACTGATTGAGCCGACCCGGTCAGTGGTCAGTCACATTCCGATTCCTTATCCACTCCACACATCACATCATTGAATTCAGCTGGGCCTGGTGCCACCGCTGCAGCAGACTCTGTCCGTGACAGTCACTGTCTCTCCTGAGGGCTGAGGCCACACATCAGCAGCACGCCACCTGACTCTCAGGTAATTATGTTCAAAAATCAAAGCATTACGGGGGGGGAGCCCTTTCAATAAGGTGGCCTCCTGGTTCCTGCATTACGGGGGGGGGGCTGTGTCTACCATGCCAATTGCATTCCGATTGAGATTCAGGCTGATCCTGTTTGTTCTGTTTTCCGCACTTGGCTGTAACATTTGCCGCATTTGGCTGTAACATTTACCACACTTGGCTGTAACATTTACCGCCATTTTGGGGGGGGCCCGTCATGGATTCTTGCACCGGGGCCCTCAGGTTTCTAGTTACGCCACTGACCACCACAATGGAGTTGGAATGAAACAAACACAATGTCCTCTAACTGCAGACTGTAAGCTTTAAAATGAGGGTATGTACATCCAGTGGCGTCACTACGGTTGGTGTCACCCGGTGCGGTAACTTATGGTGTCACCCCCCCCAAGTTTTACAGATTTTTTTTAACTACTCTTACTCCTAAATCAGTACTCCCATATAACACTGAATGCTCATACACACAGCGCACATTACTGTGAGGTTTATTGCTGTGGAGCTCTCTCATATGCTCACACAACTTTTTGCCAGCTGCCAGCAAGTACGTTGCCTGTTCGAAGGCAGTGAAAGCACACATGGATATATATTGCCCCCAGCAGCTCTGGATATATTGCCCCCAGCAGCTCTGGATATATATTGCCCCCAGCAGCTCACCCATGGATATATATTGCCCCCAGCTCACATATGGATATATTGCCCCAGTTCACAGTTATATATTGCCCCCAGCAGCTCACCCATGGATATATATTGCCCCAGCTCACATATGGATATATTGCGCCTCAGCTCACACATGGATATATTGCGCCTCAGCTCACACATGGATATATTGCCCCAGACCAGCTCACACATGGATATATTGCCCCAGACCAGCTCACACATGGATACTGCCCCCAGCACACATGGATACTGCCCCCAGCACACATGGATATGCCCCAGCTCCTCTCATGGATATTGCCCCAGCTCCTTTCATGGATACTGCCCCAGCTCCTCTCATGGATAATGCCCCAGCTCATCTCATGGATATACTGCCCCAGCTCCTCTCATGGATATACTGCCCCAGCTCCTCTCATGGATATACTGCCCCAGCTGCGCTCATGCATATACTGCCCCAGCTGCTCTCATGCATATACTGCCCCAGCTGCTCTAATTGATAATGCCCCAGCTGCTCTCATGGATGTTGCCCCAGCTCCTCTCATGGATTTTGCCCGAGCTCATGGATATGCCCCAGCTCATGGATATTGCCCCAGCACATGGATATACTGCCCCAGCTCATGGATATACTGCCCCAGCTCATGGATATACTGCCCCAGCTCAAGGATATACTGCCCCAGCTGCTCTAATTGATAATGCACCAGCTGCTCTCATGGATTTTGCCCCAGCTCCTCTAATGGATTTTGCCCCAGCTCATGGATATGCCCCAGCTCATGAATATACTGCCCCAGCTCATGGATATACTGCCCCAGCTCATGGATATTGACCCAGCTCATGGATACTGCCCCAGCTCATGGATATGCCCCAGCACCTCATGGATATGCCCCAGCACCTCATGGATATGCCCCAGCACCTCATGGATATGCCCCAGCAGCTCATGGATTTGTCCCAGCACCTCATGGATTTGCCCCAGCACCTCATGGAAATGCCCCAGCAGCTCATGGATATGCCCCAGCAGCTCATGGATTTTCCCCAGCAGCTCATGGATATGCCCCAGCACCTCATGGATATGCCCAGCAGCTCATGGATTTGCCCCAGCAGCTCATGGATATGCCCCAGCACCTCATGGATATGCCCCAGCAGCTCATGGATTTGCCCCAGCACCTCATGGATACTGCCCCAGCACTTCATGGATATGCCCCAGCACCTCATGGATTTGCCCCAGCAGCTCATGGATATGCCCCAGCACATCATGGATATGCCCCAGCAGCTCATGGATTTGCCCCAGCACCTCATGGATATGCCCCAGCACCTCATGGATATGCCCCAGCAGCTCATGGATACTGCCCCAGCAAATGGATATGCCCCAGCAGATGGATTACTGCCCCAGCAAATGGATATGCCCCAGCAAATGGATATGCCCCAGCAGCTCATGAATATGCTGGCGCTTTATAAATAAAGAATAATAATAATAATAATATGCCCCAGCACCTCATGGATTTGCCCCAGCAGCTCATGGATATGCCCCAGCAGCTCATGGATATGCCCCAGCACCTCATGGATATGCCCCAGCAGCTCATGGATATGCCCCAGCACCTCATGGATTTGCCCCAGCAGCTCATGGATATGCCCCAGCACCTCATGGATATGCCCCAGCAGCTCATGGATATGCCCCAGCACCTCATGGATTTGCCCCAGCAGCTCATGGATATGCCCCAGCACCTCATGGATTTGCCCCAGCAGCTCATGGATTTGCCCCAGCACCTCATGGATATGCCCCAGCACCTCATGGATATGCCCCAGCAGCTCATGGATACTGCCCCAGAAAATGGATATGCCCCAGCAGATGGATTACTGCCCCAGCAAATGGATATGCCCCAGCAAATGGATTACTGCCCCAGCAAATGGATATGCCCCAGCAGCTCATGAATATGCCCCAGCACCTCATGGATTTGCCCCAGCAGCTCATGGATATGCCCCAGCACCTCATGGATTTGCCCCAGCAGCTCATGGATATGCCCCAGCAGCTCATGGATATGCCCCAGCACCTCATGGATACTGCCCCAGCAAATGGATATGCCCCAGCACCTCATGGATATGCCCCAGCAGCTCATGAATATGCCCCAGCACCTCATGGATATGCCCCAGCACCTCATGGATATGCCCCAGCAGCTCATGGATATGCCCCAGCAGCTCATGGATATGCCCCAGCACCTCATGGATACTGCCCCAGCAAATGGATATGCCCCAGCACCTCATGGATATGCCCCAGCAGCTCATGAATATGCCCCAGCACCTCATGGATTTGCCCCAGCACCTCATGGATATGCCCCAGCACCTCATGGATTTGCCCCAGCAGCTCATGGATATGCCCCAGCACCTCATGGATTTGCCCCAGCAGCTCATGGATATGCCCCAGCACCTCATGGATATGCCCCAGCACCTCATGGATTTGCCCCAGCAGCTCATGGATTTGCCCCAGCACCTCATGAATATGCCCCAGCACCTCATGAATATGCCCCAGCACCTCATGAATATGCCCCAGCAGCTCATGGATACTGCCCCAGAAAATGGATATGCCCCAGCAGATGGATTACTGCCCCAGCAAATGGATATGCCCCAGCACCTCATGGATATTGCCCCAGCACCAGATGGATACTGCCCCAGCTCCTCATGGATATGCCCCAGCTCACCTCCGCCGCGTATTCACTCCCTACGAGCGTCCGAAGCATGCAGTTTGGGCGCTCGCCTGGGGGAGCCACGTGACCAGCCGCGATTGGCTGGTGATGTGTTTCCTCCAGGCGAGCGCCGAGACTGCATGCTTCGGACGCTCGAAGGGAGCGAATACGCGGCGGAGGTGAGACACCCGCCCTTAGGGTGACGGTGTCACCCTAAAGGCGGGTGTCACCTGGTGCGGGCCGCACCCCCCGCCCCCATGTTACGACGCCAGTGTGTACATCCAACTCAGGTGAACGGTCTAGGACTTACAGCAGTTTGCAGATGTGCCTCCCACTTGTTAAGGGACCAAAGGTAATGGGACAATTGGTTTCTCAGCTGTTCCATGGCCAGGTGTGTGATATTCCCTCATTACCCCAATTACAATGTGCAGATAAAAGGCCCAGAGTTCATTTCAAGTGTGCTATTTGTATTTGGAATCTGTTGCTGTCAACTCTCAAGATGAGATCCAAAGAGCCTTCACTATCAGTGAAGCAAGCCATCATTAGGCTGAAGAAACAAAACAAACCCACCAGAGAGATAGCAAGAACATTAGGCGTGGCCAAAACAACTGTTTGGAACATTCTCAAAAAGAAGGAACGCACCGGTGAGCTCAGCAACACCAAAAGACCTGGGAGGCCACGGAAAACAACTGTGGTGGATGACAGAAGAATTCTTTCCCTGGTGAAGAAAACACCCTTCACAACAGTTGGCCAGATCAAGAACACTCTCCAGGAGGTAGGTGTATTTGTGTCAAAGTCAAAAATCAAGAGAAGACTTCACCAGAGTAAATACAGAGGTTTCACCACAAGATGTAAACCATTGGTGAGCCTCAAAAACAGGAAGGCCAGATTAGAGTTTGCCAAACAACAGCTAACAAAGCCTTCACAGTTCTGGAACAAGATCCTATGGACATATGAGACCAAGATCAACTTGTACCAGAGTGATGGGAAGAGAAGAGTATGGAGAAGGAAAGGAACTGCTCATGATCCTAAGCATACCACCTCATCAGTGAAGCATGGTGGTGGTAGTGTCATTGCGTGGGCATGTATGGCTGCCAATGGAACTGGTTCTCTTGTATTTATTGATGATGTGACTGCTGACAAAAGCAGCAGGATGAATTCTGAAGTGTTTCGGGCAATATTATCTGCTCACATTCAGCCAAGTGCTGCAGAACTCATTGGACGGCGCTTCACAGTGCAGATGGACAATGACTCAAAGCATACTGCAAAAGCAACCAAAGAATTTTTGAAGGGACAGAAGTGGAATGTTATGCAATGGCCAAGTCAATCACCTGACCTGAATCCCATTGAGCATGCATTTCACTTACTGAAGACAAAACTGAAGGGAAAATGCCCCAAGAACAAGCAGGAACTGAAGACAGTTGCAGTAGAGGCCTGGCAGAGCATCACCAGGGATGAAACCCACTGTCTGGTGATGTCTATACGTTCCAGACTTCAGGCTGTGATTGACTGCTAAGGATTTGCAACCAAGTATTAAGACGGGAAAGTTTGATTTATGATTATTATTCTGTCCCATTACTTTTGGTCCCTTAACAAGTGGGAGGCACATATGCAAACTGCTGTAAGTCCTACAACGTTCACCTGAGTTGGATGTACACACCCTCAAATTAAAGCTGACAGTCTGCAGTTAAAACACATTATGTTTGTATAGAGCCAAAGATGTTAGAATTGTGTCGATGTCCCAATATTTCTGGACCTGACTGTAAATTGCCCCCCCTGTGCATCCAAACATGGACGCCAGGACAGCATTTTTAGTCGCCATGGCGACCCTGGCGCCCGTGTTTGTCAAGGCCTGCATTACTAGGACTATACACAGGACACAAGGTCAATAGTTTAAACCAGGACACAGAAATAATTGAACTAATCCCATCAAACCCTCTCTCTTGCAGTCCTATGTGTATAAATAACCCAGCATCTCTCACAATGCCCTTAGCAGAAGATTGGCGTTATGATGATGTGAACAACACTTTCTTCACTCTTTCGGTCCAGGAGACCAATCCACCCTACTGCCAATGTGAGACCTCGATGTCCCGGAAAAGTTGTGTAATTTTGGTAGGAATTCAGTTTTAAATAAAGATTACATTAAGGCAATTTGGAGTTGGGATATCAAATTTCAAAGGATTATAATACAAATTTCTTGTCATCTTTGATATGCTTAGTAGATCACTCCAAACATGATCTTTTTTTAAACAGTTTAAATTAATGAACTGGGTATAACTGGGTAACATAAAATGTTTCACAAAGCAAGTGCTTCATAAACCAGGATAGAATGATTTAACAATGACTTGCCTATTCCAGTCAATGTCAATTCTAGCTCCATTGATAAGCCTACAGTACAGTCACTGGTCCAGTACCAAGATGTCTTTATTCACCTAATACTGTAATGATAATTTGTCTTGTTTTTCCCAGGGTTGTGCCTGTACCTTTGGTCCCTGATGTTGGTCTACAAGGGAGGGCAATGAGTCTCACTCATTTGAGGGCACCAGATACTGTTGTCCCAATGAGAGTTGACACTGGTCCCTTCTAGGAGCAAACTGAGCATGTCTGATATGGTATTAATTTCCACCTAGTGATGTCCTCAATTACTCTTTGTTGTTTCTTCAGAAATCCATCAACTGAAATGTGCAGGGGACAAACTGCAAGACTGTAATCATTAAAGAAACGGATACAACACAAAATGAATTTAAAACTGTAATTTCTTAAAGGCGTAGATTTATCAATCTTAATGAAACTACAAATTGAGTTTTAAGATGTTGTTTGAGAGAAAAAACAAAACAAAACATACTGGTGGGATGCTCCGTAAACTGCACCTACAGACAAATATTCAATAAAAAATGTGAGAAATGAAAAACTTACAGTATCTTGACGCCCAACTTTTGCTTTTTCAACACTTTGCTGCAAATGTTTCTTCTTCTGATTTGCTTCACTTAACTGGAAAAAAAAACAAAACAGTATATGAAGTTAAGTGAAACGTTTTAAGCTAGCAGAGTTATCAAGGTATCCCGTATGTCAGACAGGAGCCATAACTGTACTAAAAAATGTGACTATTGTGCTCATGCTCTTAGGTTATAATACAAGGAGCAATCGCCCTACTCATTACAGCCGCTACAGAGGTACCGATCTTCACCCATCAAGAAATATGCAAAATCTTGAATGTGCAGATCCTATTTAACCTGTACAGGCTCTCAGAGGAGTAGAATTGTGGATTATTCCAGCCTTGGTGTTAGAATAATCTTAATTTTAATAAAGACAGGAGGCGAATATTTTGCATTCTCTTTTCTTTATTAAAACATCAGCAGCAAAGGAAAGTTTACATAGCAACAGCAGTAACCAATCAACAACAAGAGTGTAGTAAGTCCTTAGCCATGCCCTCTTTTCTTGTATGCTGAACGAGCAGGAGAGTCGTGACGTAGAAATTCCAGAAATCCAAGAAGTAGGAAGAACCCGGAAACTGATGAGGAGAAAGCCAAGACTAGGCAGGAGTCAACGAGATGGTCAGTTGCAGAACTGGAAGCCAACGGGCGTCCGAAACGATGGGAGACCAACGGGTCCGCAGAAGCAAATCAAGCTACGGAGAAAGCAGAGGATACGTGAAAGTACCATGTGATGGAGGCTTGCCAATCAACAGTTAACGAACCAGGCAAAGCGAAGAATTATCAATAGTTAAATCAATTAGGAGACAGTAGCCCGAGGCTAAGCTAACGAGACATGCAAACCCTAAGGGGAAGGAAAACCGTTAGATAAATAATGGACAATAAAGTCGAAGTTTATATGAAAATAACAGATTTTTCTTTTATTGAAAATAGTAAATCCGATACAATGTGAACAAACCCGGGCATGGGCGGGCGGGAAAAATATTCGCCTCCTGTCTTTATTAAAATTAAGATTATTCTAACACCAAGGCTGGAATAATCCACAATTTTATATCAAGGCAGGAGGCTTCATATTTTGCAGTTTTAAAGCTGCACCAGGGTCCAAGATGCATGGGAACAAGGACGAAAATAGAAGGTACGGAAAGTAACCGCCCTAGACCAATCAGCCGCCTCCAGTATATCATATAGAGAACCCCCAGCGTCCGCAACAGAGGAAGCCGCCGAGCCCCGCACGGAGTGAGTGCCAAAATGGGGAGCAACGCCTGCTAGGGAGCGCAGCCAGCGAACCCATCTAGAGAGGGTAGGAGAAGAGACAGGTTTGTAGGGAGAGACATCTGAGACCAAAAGTTGGCCAGTCGGAGAGGAGCGCAAAGGACACAAACGAGAGAGGTAAGTAGTAACACAATGAGCAACACACAGTAGAGGATCGTAGAGAAAGTAAAGGTAGAAAACCTCATGAGATAGAGTTTTAGTACGCCTGGTAAGTGTGAAGACGACGCCCTCAGGGGAGAAAGCCGCAGCGTGCGCATCAAAGGTTCTAACATCTGAGACGCGGCGAAAGGACACCAAACATAAAAGGACTGTTAATTTGGCTGAGAGCTGACGGAGGGACAGTGAATCATTGTCCGGCCAGTTACGCAGGAATTCGAGCATCAGCGCAACATCCCAGAAATGAACATATTTAGGAGCCGGCGGGCGAGCGAGTCGAATGTCTCGGAGGAGACGACACACGGAAGGGTCCCTACCCACAGGAACGCCACACAGGGGAACGTGAGCCGCCGAAATAGCCGAGTGGAACAGGTTAATGGTACGGTATGATTTTCCCATCGTGGAAAGGTCCGCTAAAAAATTGAGGATCAAAAGTAGAGGGGCTGTAGCGGGATCAGCCTGTTGTTGCACACACCAACTACACCAAGTTCTCCAAGCATAGCAGTAGCTCTTTCTCGTGCCGGGAGCCCAGGATTCCCATAATAAAGATCGAGCTGCTTCTGATAGTCCTGGCAGCACGCAGGGTCCCTGGAAATCGTCCACGCCACCAGGGGAAGATTGCCCTCCAAAACCAATGGGTGTGGTCTGCCGTGAGGGTCCAGCAGAATGGATTGTAAGGACGGAAGCAGAAGCGGGTGGAGGCAGGAGAGTTCCAGCGTCAGTGGACACTAGGGCTGCGCGTGCCACAAGGGTGATCATCGGGAACGGCGGAAAAGCGTAGGCTCCCGACGGCGGCCATGGTTGGAAGAAAGCGTCCACCGCCGTCGCCTGTGGGTCCGGAAGCCAGTTGAAGTAGGCCCGAGTCTGAGGATTCAAGCAGGAAGCGAACAGGTCGAGATGAAGAGTTCCCCTCAGGACCGACAGACGGTGGAACGTCGCTACGTCCAGTTTCCAGTCGCTGGAGTCCCTCCAATATCTTGAGAACCAACGGGCACCCCGAGCCGGGATCAGGCTGGGTCTGTAATGCACTTCCGTGCTTTGGTTTGAGGCAAGGCGAGGTCTGTAGGAGGTATTGTTGTAACGCGTCTGGGGTGGAAAAACCCCTTTTCAAATTTGACTGAACCTTTTGTAGGTTCGTGAAAACGTTAACCTTCCGGTTTAGTTCTCTCAAAAAGAGGTCACCAAACAGTAAGCCTTTAGCTGCAGGACCCAGTTCTTTGGTGGACATGCTAGTGAGTTTGGCATCCAGCCGAAAAAGTGCCGTTTTTCCTTTCGGCGCTCTGACGAGATGCCGACGTTGGCATTGCCTAACAAACAGAGGGCACGCTGTGCCCATTCGCGGACCAAAGCTGGGTCGAGCGGGCTGTTATTGGTTAGCGTTTCGTCTGCCATAACAAAGATAAGGGAAACGGGACCGGAGACGTCCAGAAGCTTATCCTGGGCGACGCGGAGACCCTGCTCCAAGCCTCCCAGCTTGCTCAAAGCTCCCTTCCAGCCTTTCCCATGAAGGTGACGAAGTCCTCGTCAAACTTAGGGGTAAGGGAGACCTTGTCTGGTAAAGTCGGGCGAGGGCATTCGGCCCGCAAGCGCGCCCTGTCAGCCTTGTCTAGGGGGCAGCGCAGCCAGAAGCGTAAAAACTCAGCAATGTGGTCCGGCGGTAGCCAAGCGGAAGACCTAGGGTGTGTGGTGGTGCGCGGGTCAAAAAGGATAAACCTGGAGCGCCAAGGATCTGTAAAGGGGTATCTGCGGACGCCTGGGTAGCGTGGCGGCGCTAGCGTGGTTGAAAGGGGCACAATCGCCATGGCGTCAGAACGGGGCTCACCCGTTGAGTTTGGAGTAGTCGGCGGGTCACCAGCGGACTCTACTTCCTCCTCTTCAGGATAGTCAGCCTGGTAGTCATCCAGGTCATAAATTTCCTCATCCTTGGAGTCAGAAAGGCAGGAGGATTTTTTAGCGGGCCCTTTACCTTTGCCAGCAGATTCTGACTGGCCTTTCCAGGGTCTTTTACGCGCTGGTTCAGCAGACTCAGATTGGTCTGAGTGTGAGCCTTTGGAGCGGGCCGGTGACTGGGCCCTCGAGAGAACCGGGGGTTCTTGCTGGGGGGCGCGGAAAGAGCCACTAGTGCTATGGGAAGCGTGTCAGATAAAGCAGCCAGAAGCCAAGCCTTCAGTTCCTCTTTGTTAGAGGGAAACTGTGGAGGATCCATATATAAAAACGGGGCTCACCCTTTGGGATATATATAAATATATATATATTATGTGAGTGAAAGGAGGCAATTAGCGGGGCTCACCCGCTGCTTAACGCGAGCTTAAAATCCCGCGGGAAATAACAGAGTGTGGGAAACTTTTCTGGGGCACTTGCAGCCAAGACCAGACATAAGAGGTAAAACAAGCTGATTTGACGAGGCAAAACAAAGCTGGGAGCATTCGCCTGCCGTCTGAAGCAGGGCACGAGCGCGAATGCGTAATGGCGGCAATTCAGTTTATTCAAACTAAAATGGCGGCCAAATACGCACGCGCGGATGAAGCCGCGCTACTCTGAGGAGAGGGGGAGAGAGAACCGCGCATGCTCGGGAAGGCAGTGAGCGCCGCGAAAGAGGCCGTAATAAAGAAATAAGCCAAACGGAACAAAATAAGAGGTGTAGGCGCCGGAAAAAAAAGCACCCGACGGCCAGAGGATAAAAACTCCTCTTTGTCCGCCGGGAGACTAGTAGGAAAAAACGCCAAGCGCAAACCTGCAGGCGGGAAAGTGCCCACGCAGCAGGGAAAAAACCTAAAAAGGAAGCAGATAGCATCTACAAAACATGACAGAGTACCGTAAAATTACTAGTTAGACATTTTTACGATTAAATAAATTAAAATAAATCTAAATAAATCCTGGCGTCCAGGAGCTGTTTTTCAAACGACTCACCTGGAGGCCAGCAGCAAAGAAAAAAGAGGGCGTGGCTAAGGACTTACTACACTCTTGTTGTTGATTGGTTACTGCTGTTGCTATGTAAACTTTCCTTTGCTGCTGATGTTTTAGTAAAGAAAAGAGAATGCAAAATATGAAGCCTCCTGCCTTGATATAAAATTAAAAAGATGTCATTATATTTGTGACGGAACAACCGCCACTAAAATTTATTTCCCAATAATTTGTTATTTTTGTTATTATTTTGACATTATTTGTTGTCCTGTTGAGTGTAAATTATGCCCCATGTATGTTACGGTTTCCCATTGCTCCCTACTCCCCCAGTAATGGTGTCTCCCTGCCCGCGCCTTATGCAGATGGAACCTGTGACAGCTTGGCTGTTAATTTGTATATCCTATCCCTGTGCAGTACCATTATGTTGCTACATGATGTTATTTTGTTTCTCCATCGTTAACCTCCCTGGCGTTCCAATTCTGACATATTTTATATGCCAGAATTGGAACAATTTTTTTTTATCCCCCTAGCGGTTTTCCACCCTCAGGCTGGATACATACCTGTCCCTGTGCTACCACGTTGTCTCCTGCAGTCACCTCTGTGCAATCGCGGCGTCCTGCTTCCCTTCTCCCTGCCTTGCCCTCAATTGTGACTCTTATACCCGCTATTCTGAGCGCTGAGCCAGCGAGACCTGGCAATTGCCGCCAGTCTTTAACCCCGAGCACTCCAGCCATCATCCACTCCAGCAGGGTGCTTTTCGGTCAGTGTGTCACTAAACACAGGAGCTTGCTTTGGGGTGAGGGGGAGTGCTATCAGGAACTTCATCATCCAGCCTCCCTCTCCCCCTGCGGACAGTGCGGGCGCTCTGCTGCGCGGGTACACTGCATCAGTCGCCAGATTTCTACAGCTTACCGCTCGGCCCCCCATGTGTGAATCAATGCGCTTCTTTGGCAGAAGTAGTCGGGGGACCAGCGCTATGTGGCAGTACCCGGGTTGTGCTGCCGCTCCATAAGGATCACTCCAAATAAACTCGGAAACTACAGGGGGTTCGCCCCCACAGGTGGTGGCGGCCAATGTACGGAAATTTACTGGGCTCACGCAAGAGGCAGTGGTAACCTATGTTAGCGAAGGGAAATTGGGCTATGGCTCGAGGCATTGAAGCCCAGGCACTGGGCAGGCAGGAGGGAGAACAATGGGGACGGTCTGCATAAAGGTAACCTGTGTGGTCCACATTAAACATTCAACCTGCATTACCTATACTGAGTCTCGGCCAGTATGTGGAGGAATCTTCTCACATTATTGGGAGCTATCACATCGACTTGCTAGCACTGATCTCTCCGACGACAACTTTGGCGGATCTACTCTGCTAGAGTAGTGGCTTCAGTCTCAATGATCATTTCTTTCTAACACCATTTATTAATTTACAATGAGTATGCAAAATATATGGAAAAATATATTCCATTATTATGTTTTAAACGCAATAAAATTATTATTTTGGAACATCAGATGCAGGCTAGATCTTGGGCGATGGCGTCCCTATTGGCATGTCACAAGTTACCTGAAGTGTAAAAGTTTCCTTTGAACTAAGGAAATTACATTATTCTTCAGCCCATAGATGTCAAAGCTTCCAATACATATAACCCATTACTGCCGGGAGGGTTGTGCCTCCTCCACCGCCACCCCCACACAGCTGGCGCACGTCATTGGCTGCAGCAGGGCGGCCTGAGTACAGGTCCTACCCCCGCAGCCAATGATGCGCACTACACGCCAACAGGTGGGCAGGAGCACGGAGGATCATTGAAATCAGTGGGGCATGCTATGCTGCCCCGCGGCTTCAAGGCCCAACCGCTGCAGGGATGGCATAATATGCCCCGCGGCTGTAAAAGGTTAATGGAAAGTTAAATGTAGGTACAATCCTTCAGCACCCAGACCTGGATCATAGCAATGCAGGATGTAGAGATCACCAAAAGGCTAGGGAGCATTCACTCCCTAAAATATACCTACTGAATGAACAGATACACCCAGTGTCAGTCCTGGCTACAACCAGGAATACGGTACAAAGTTTTCAGGCATTATCAGTACCAGGCTTTGCTCCTGTAAATTGTTCACCATGTTATCAGAACTGACCTCCTAGTAACTACCTTACACAGTCACAGGGGATAGTCAAGAGTAGTTAATGTTTAACCCATCTGTTCCCCCCTTAATTAAGGGTTTACTGGGATTTCAATTCCAGTTGAACATTTGGCTCAATTGATATGCTAATGGAACGGAAATATTGACTTTATAGATTCAATTTGGTTCCCAATTTGGTTCTCCACTATCAGAATGCCAATAGTAGGAAATATATGGAGTGCTGAAAGAGGTTGATAAATGGCTATTTGGGCAGGGAAACAGAAAATCACACTGAAAACCTAATTTAAACATTGGATTTGTAAACACATATGGTCGGTCGCCAGAATCCGTAAGTTGCTGAATATGGTAGGTGCAATGCATGTTAATTATTACATCATATCGTTGCCAAAATCATAGCATCTGAGAAACACCATATGCCAAAACATATATATATAAATAATAGTAAAAAAAAAACCTTGAGAACGGCTCCTCTGAGGGCCAAAACTAGGGCTGCACCGATACAACTTTTTTAAGACCAAGTACGAGTACCGATACCGAGTACCGATACTTTTATTTTATGTCATGTGACCGCTTTTCAATAAGAACAGACCTCATATAAAAATGCCCCCAGCTCACATGTATATATCCCCCCCGAGATATATATATATATACACACACATATACAGTATGCCCCCAGCTCACATGTAGCTTGCCCCCAGCTCACATGAATATGTAGCTTGCCCCCAGCTCACATGGCGATTGCCTCCAGCTCTCATGGATATTGCCCCCAGCTCTCATGGATATTGCCCCCATCCGAAGCGTCACAGAGGCACCCGGTGGCCGCGCGAACGGGTCACAGCCGTGCGACCGGACCTTTGGATGGGTGAGTATTGCGGCCCACCTGAGGGGAACGCTGGCCGAGTTCTTTTCATGCACGCGGCCAGCTTCCCCAGCCCTGCAGATACCAGCAAGCAGGCCCAGCACTGGCTTCCGGTATCGGGCCATTTGCACGAGTACTCGTGCAAATGGCAGTATCGGCACCAATACCGATACTAGTATCGGTATCGGTGCATCCCTAGCCGAAACGGTCAATTTTTTAATGATTTGAAATAAAACAGCTGGGTGGAGTAGAGGTAACATCACTGCTCTATAACCGTGGAGAGAGACTGTGGAGACACAGGTTCAATCCCGGCAAGAGCACCTCTCCAGTAAGTGTCCTTGGGCAAGACACCTGACGAACGGTACATACTCGCCACCCAGGACATACTTGAAAACGAGAAAAATCTCAATGTATCCTGCCTGGCAAAATCCTTTCTCAAATAAAAACAAAAAAACCCTTTATTTTAATACACGTGTGCAGCCTTCTCTGATGCTGAATATACACTTTTCCCTTGGGCTAAGCACTGTGGCTTTCATGATTGTAGATGAATTGTAAGGATAGGTGAGTGCTGGGATAACAGATTTATTATATATATATATATATATATATCAAACAAGTGTGCTCTATCAGCTGCCTACAGCTAAAACAGGGACGTTAAGGTGAAAAATTTGATTTTGCTAATCTCCACCTAGCACCCCGTTTTACCTGTAGATTACAGGGCAGACACTGAGTCCAGCAGCCTGCCCCGTAGCGGTCGCTAGGGCCCTGGATGCTCGGGGCAGAACATGCCTTTCTGAGAATCCCCTCCATGGAGTCCACATGACCAGCAGGATCTTGCCCCTCGCGAGATCCAGCTGGTCGGCAGAGTGATCGCGGAGGGGGACTGGGGACTTTTTTCCCCACAGTCTCACTCTGCTTCAGACGCCCAGCAGAGGCGGATTGGGCAGTCGTTGGGCAGAGGAGGATGAAAGGAGAGTATTTGGGGGTTTATTTTGGGGGGGGCGGGTTTCAGCTGCTGCTAACTGATTCTGCAACAGCAGATTCAGTTAACACTGACTCTGAGTTGTAGCAAACTTTTTTAGTTAGTGACAGTTCTTTGTAATTAGTAGTAGGACCTTGTGATCATAAAGCTAGTTACTCTGTGATTACACTTTGCGCTCACCATGTTAAGCATAGAGAGCGCAAAGTACAGTAGGCTCACGCTAAAAAGCGCTTTTACCAATTTGTTAACGGGTTTACCCATTAGCGATCAGGAGGTGATTCAGGCGTAGTGCTATCACCTCATTTAAGCTAGCACCAACGCTCATTTATGTGAGCGCTGCCCATTAAACAAGGTGATAGAGTCCAATGTATTGCAATCCGTTATCGTGTTGTTGTGGTATCAGCCACAAATAGGCCTTTTCAGGCTTTTTACCAGCCCACTTTTTATCTAAATAGGGTGATTTTTTTCAGTTTTCAGTTCAGGTGGATTGACCATTACTAACCAATATTTCTTCCCATGAAACCAACGGTAGAATTAAATAGAGCCCTAAGTCAGAAGACTGTGGCACATCAACATGTTTGGTGATGCTTAGTCACAATTAATGAACATTTAGTTTTGAAATCCTGGATTGCTACAGTTAAATGCCAATCAGGGATGCTCAATCATGGTCCCCAAATTTTTGGAACTACTTCTCCCATGATAATAGGCCACTCCTTAGGTTGACCTAGCTTTGTATAAAAAAAACTCTGAACGGGCAAAGGTTGAGCACCCTGCTCAATGCACTAAGATGTACCACTCTCATTCACATGAAGTTTTTAGGATTAGCTGAGGTTAGGGATACCTCCAGGAAAAATAAACATTCAAAAGACACATGGCTCGAAAAGATTGCAAGCCAGGAGATAGCAACATGTGTTGTTTTATGTGAAGAACCATAAATATGAGCCTTAAAGGAACACTCTACTGAAAAGTACAGTGTCCCTTCTATTGCCCTGAAATAATTGGGCAGAGGCGGCTGACAATTTTTTATTGTGCTCAAACTTACTCACCCTTTGTCCCTCATCTTTGGCTCAGGTACTCCCAAAGTCAGAAGTCCCTGAGGCTTTTCTACACTATTTGTGCTCCCTGTGCTATATGTGTAGCGTAGGAAACGCAAATTGAGCACCGGAAAAGGATTTGCGAACTTTACGTATGCAAGTCCCGTAGTGCCTGTGCAGAGGGACAGATGTGTGCCGACGTCACTAGTAACCGAGCAGTAACTGGCAGCCGGGAAATTCAAACTTCCCGGTTGTTGGCGACACTAGGCCAAAACTCCTCCACTCACCCAGCATTTTAGCAAAAATGGCTGTGGGTGGGGGACTCTACACATCCTGACCATTTTAAAAAATGTAAAGTGGTCAGGATGTGTAGAGTGTTCCTTTAACCTAGCTCATCACCACTTCCACTGGGAAATGACAATGGTTTCTGACTATTGACACACCGTATGCTAAATCAACCCACTGTTTTTTTCATAATGTCACTTTTTACTGAATACATCTTACAGAATGTAACTTACTGAAGTCGCAGAATACAGGGAACAGTGTGTATAGATTATCAAGATGTACACAGTGTATATAAAAAGCAAACACATCCATAATGTACAAGTCAAATAAGATGTGCATACAATTTTGACTTATTACACATAAGGATATGGGTTATGCATTTTCCCAAGACGGGAATATATATCCCTTCAATTTACAGTATCCTATGAATTCAGACAGACTCCTGGGTCATCAATAGAAAAATATTTGATCAAGAGATTATTTCCCTTTTTCTTTCCTGCAGCTGGTTGTGGGAAGAATGTAAGTCACTGAAAGCAACGCTGCTCTGTGGAGAATCTCTGGGGTACTTCCTGACAGGATAATAAAAATCCCTGCGACAACACACAGCAGGCAAGAGAATGTAACATTGTGTTTAACAATTCTTTAACTCTGTAGGGAAATTGAAGAAAAGTATTAACACTTCATTTACAGATATTAGAATTTCTATTTTTTGGCTGTATCCATTTGGGTTTGAGTCGAAATCCCTACAGCCAGGTTCCCTAATGCCAAAATCCCGACGGCCAACTTCCCTACACAGACAACTCCCTGACGGCCAACTTCCCTACACGGCCAACTTCCCTACACACAGAACTCCCTGACGGCCACCTTTCAGACATCCATAATCCCAGCGGCAAACCCAAACCCTACTCCCTAACCCCCCTAAACCTAGCCCTAACCCTAACCCCCTAAACCTAGCCCTAACTCCCCTAAACCTAGCCTAACTCCCCTAAACCTAGCCCTAACCCCCTAAACCTAGCCCTAAATCTAACCCCAACCCCCTAAATCTATCCCTAACCCCTAAACTTAACCCTCTAAATCTAGCCCTAACCCCCAAACCTAGCCCTAACCCCAACCCCCCTAAATCTAGCCCTAATCCCCTATATCTAGCCCTAACCCTAACAACCTAAACCTAGCCCTAACCCCCCTAAACCTGGCCCTAACCCCCCCTAAATCTAGCACTAACCCTAACCCCCCCTAAATCTAGCACTAACCCCCCATAACCTATCCCTAACCCCCCTAACCTAGCCCTAACCCCCCCTAAACCTAGGGTTAGGGTGTTAGTATTAGGGTTAGCCGCTAAGATTTTGAATGTCTGAAAGTTGGCCGTGTAGGGAAGTTGGGATGTCCGGCAGTTGTCCTGTCTGGAAGTTGGCTGTCGGGATGTTGGCATTAGGAAAGCTGGCTGTAGGGATTTTGTCCGCCACCCATCCATTTATTATTATTTAGTGCATTTGCAACTGCAATTTGGCCACTTTTTGTCTGGGATATATTACTAAGGGCACACTGGCATTTGGATTCTTGAAGAAAAATAAAGTCTGATTCATTATCAGCATATTTACCAATGGAAAGTACGGTTTTAGCAATTAAATTCGAATTTACTGGAAAGCCAATTTTGGAAAAAATATCTATTGCTGAAGGGGGTTGATAAATGGCTCTTTGGGGAGGGAAAATTACTCTGAAATTAATTTAGCACTAAAAAACAACCTTATCCCTAAGAAAAACCTTAACTCGGAAAGGAGACTCTAACCCTAAAAGTTCACCAGAGGTTACTTTTAGGGATATAGTTCCTAATCAGGGTTAATTAGAGGCAATTTCAGGCAGCATATGTGTTTAGAGCTAATTACTGACCCAGATTTTTTCCTTAGAAAGGGAATATTTCTCAGAATCCAACTGTGGCACAATCTGTTCGATTGCTTCAGCTGATATTGCGAAAAAAAGTCAGGTGAAAATAGTCAATATTTTTTCCAAACCATCAGCCAAAGTAATTAAATCGAGCCCCATTTACAGTGAGATGGTCCACTTAGATCAAGGCTGCCCAAACTGACCCCTCAGATGTTCCTGAACTACAACTCCCAGAAATCTCTGACTGCATTAGATGGATGGAGAAGCATGGGAGTTGTAGTTCATGGACATCTGGGGGGCCGAAGTTTGGACTTCCCTGACTTAGATGCTCTAGCTCAGTGGTTCCCAACCGCGGTCCTCAAGTTCCCCCAACAGGTCAGGATTTCCAGACAGCTGAAGCACACTACAGGTGATCTGATTTGCTGCTCAGTGATTGCAGGATTCAGTCTGCATTTCCTCAAGGTGATCTGCAAAACCTGGCCTGTTAGGGGTACTTGAGGACCGCGGTTGGGAACCAGTGCTCTAGCTTGATATTCTTGGACTGGGAAAATGTCCAAAGGATTTTACACAATTGACCCATCACACTGTACATTTACTGGGAGAGGCTCACACCAAGGCAGTTATATGATCTCAAACTACCAAAGCCTTCATATACAACATCCCTGTGCCATCAGAATAGTTTGGGAATATGGCAAGAGGATGATGGGTGGATTCTGATATTACACAGTGATGATGGCCATTTTTTAAATTCTTTATTTATGCATTTTTTCACATAAACAAAATCAGCAATATATAAAGACAGCAAAAGAAATTTCAATTGACATCAAAATACTGGCTGGGTGGAGTAGAGGTAACATCACTGCTCTATAACCATGGAGAGAGACGGTGGAGACACAGGTCCAATCCCGGCCAGAGCACCTCTCCAGTAAGTGTCTTTGGGCAAGACACCTAACGATACATACTTGAAAACGAGAGAAATCTCAATGTATCCTTCCTGGTAAAATACTTTCTCCAAATAATTTGTAAATGTAAACATTAAGTGACCACCTGCACAGAATAAACTAGCAGATTAAAAAAAAGCCTCATGATTTAAAGGGATACTCTAAGCAACATGACCACCTAAGCTATTTTAGGTGGTCATGATGCCCGGAGTATGCCGCCCTTTGTCCCCCCTCCCTCCGCTCAGCCGATCAGCTGAAAATGCTGAAAACAGCTGAGAGAGGCGGAGAACTTTACTCCGCCCTCCCAGCTGTCAGTCAGCAGAGCGGGAATCATATTTCCCGCTTCTTCCGACTTTTGCCGAGTAGGAGACGTCATCGCGCTTTCAGCGCGATGACGTCTCCTACTCCCCGCAGAAGCTGGCGGCTCCCTCTTCGGGTCAGTGTTGCGCGCATCCTCTTGCGCGCAACACTAATCCTCAGAGGGAGCCGGGAGGAAGCCTGCCGATTGGCTGGCTTACGTGAGAGGCGCGCATGCGCGCTTCTCACGTAAACCAGAAGCAAGACGCAGCAAGAAGAAGGACGGGAGCTCGGAAGAGGAGGGAGGTGAGTATAAAAAAAAAACGCCGCTGGAACCAGAGGATTTTAAGGTAAGTATTGCGTTACAAGAAAAGAAAAAAAAAGAAGGTTTTATTAAGGGAATAGGGATAGGTTAGGAAAAAAAAACGGGGGGTGATTTTTTTGTTGGAGTGTTCCTTTAATCATAATAATAAGGATATTCAAACTGGTATTTACTAAACGATTACACAATAATTCCACAAAGTGATGATGGCCATCTCAACAGCTGTGTATGCATGAGAAATACAAAATAGCTTACGTGATGGATTGGTTTCTGTAGCTAGCTGAATGTATCCTCTAAACTCTGCTCAGTTTTACTCATTGGAACTAATATCCAAGTCAGTAACGGACTCTAGTTACAGGTCTGGGAGAAAGTCAAGAACAGGGGAGCCAGATGTTTAGGAAAGTCTAGGAAAGAGGGATATTCAGAGGGAAAGCAAAAAAAAAAAAAAAGCACGCCTTTCAAAATAGTATTAAAGAGATGTTCTATTGAAAAATAGAGTTACCGTTTTTGCCCTTAAATAATTGGGCAGAGGTTGCTGACAGCCTCTGCCCAATTATTATTTTTTTTTAAATTTATCTTAAAGAATTTTACTCACCTTTTCTGTCTTGACGTGCACAGCTCCTCCTCAGATCAGGGACTCCCGAACGTGGAAGGCCCTGAATCTTTTCTGCACAATTTGAGCGCCTAGGCAACCTGTGTATTGTAAGAACCGCTAAAGGACACTTTACATATGCAAGTTCAATAGGTCCACAGAAAGATGGACTGGAGCTGCACATATGTATAGATCCGATCCATCGGCTGCCTCTCGGAGATTGCTCGCTACAGCGATTGGTCTCCGAGAGGGTGACATTGGCACGATCTCTGCATTCTGACATCACTAGTGACCGGCAGCCGGGAAAATAAAAAATATTGGGTACTTGTGAGACGCTGGGTGGGGTGGAGGATACTCCTCCACGTCACTCAGCTTTTCTGCAAGATTGATGGAGCTGAGAGGGGGGGCAGTCCTAACATCCTGATCACTTTACAACTATAAAGTGATCAGGATGAGTAGCGTGTTCCTTAAGGCTGGCGGCACACTAGCAAACATTTTGCGTCCGTCTGACCGTACTGTTTGCTGTCCGTCGTAGCTTTATAAAGGAGTAAATTAAACACACCACACAAAGCCCCTGCGCACTTGTTCACGGACGGGCAAAGCATAAAACCACGGACGCAAAAATAACATCGGCGTTAAAAAGCTAAACGGACGCAGAAACAACGCCGCCATGTATTTTCCTAGGGCGTGGAGACATCAGACATTACGGACGCACTTTATGCAGTACTCACAATATCTCCCGTGAAAAAGTGCGTCCGTAATAGACGCATTACAGTATGCTCGTGTGCCGGCTGCCTTAACCGACGAGTGTGATTTCTGTTACTGAACGCCAACTTCATACGTGCCACTGGTTTGAAGACTGCCGTGCAGAGACCTGGGCACCTCACCAGTACTTCATTTTATATTTTTTTTATGATAAAAAAATCATATAAACATATTTCTATACAAATACATGTCAATAAATAGTACATAGAGCCCAGGAAGATTTATATTTTATGTGGGTTATCACTTAAGATTATGGGATAGGATAGAATAAGCCCTGCAAAATTGGGGAACATTGATGCGGATACATGATGCTTTAAATGATCAGAACTTGTAACTAGAGCCCCATTGTTATGCTCAAATCAGGTGGTTAAGTTTTATGTCGGGGACAGCACTGTATATGGTATAGTATATATACACAACCCACTGTAAAAGTCATGTGTCATGTATTTTTTAGCTTTGTAAAAGCTGGGCTCAATAAACTGTGTACAGACTGACTAACATTGCGGTCAGTTAAGATTTTTTGTTTCACTTAAATTATTATCTGGTTTACTTCAAAGTTACGAAAGCACATGTGTCATATGAAAATATGAGGGGAGGTGTACGTTCCCGAAAATGTTGATCCCTGGCTATTGTAATCCCCTGGATTGTGCTCGGGTCACTGAGGAATGCTTCTGCCAAGGATTCCAGTGATAAACCGAGGACTTAGACAACGAGGATCATGATCACTCGCAGGATCCTACTTCAGTACAGTAGCCTTTTAGCCAACCTATTTTAAGGATGCTATGGGCTCAGCAGATGTAAATGAGTAACTGGGGAACATGACCCACAAGATGCAAGCCCTGGTTAGCCTTTTATGTAGAGAACATCCAATTAACACTAAAGTGCAGAAAGCTGTGCATCAAAGTGAAAATTGCAGTGGCCATTTGTACCCTAATTAGATTCTATCTACATCATAAATCTCTTCAACCCTTTCCTGCCATTCTATGCCGTCCCTACGATGGGTGGGCCTTGAAACCGCGGGGCATACTAGTACGCCGCATTGACCTCGATGGGCCTCCTCCAGCCCCCCCCCCACTAGCTGGGGGCCCACCTAAGACAGTCGCTGCTGCAGGACGGCCTGGTTCAAGCCGACCCCCAGCAGCCATTGACACGTATTCGCTGTGGGCGGGGCAAAGGGATACGCCCCTGGTGGCATTAAAGCGCTCCCGCTTGGCACCACCACCCGGCGTGAAAGGGTTAAGGGGACTCTATAAAATAATAAAGTAGCCAGAATGAGTAAAGTGGCCAGGATGTGAAGTGCCCCCCCAGTGGCGTAGCGTGGGGGGGCTGGGGCCATGGGCGCAGTTTTTTAGGGGTGCCAGTTTGGGGTGTCACAGTGGGCCCCCGCCGGTTTCCCTGCCCTGTGATGGTCATCAGTGCACACAGACAGCCAGCGGCGCACTCTGTAAATGCCGCGGTGGCGCCCCTATGACGCCCCAAACTGGGCCCCTACCGACCCGCGGGCCCTCAGAGCCGGTGAGCAACGGGGGGGGGGGATATATATCCATGTTTGAGGTGCTGGGGGCAAATATATTCATGTTTCAGCTACTGGGGACAAATATATCCATGTTTGAGCTACTCGGGGCAAATATATTCATGTCTGAGCTACTGGGACAAATATATTCATGTTTGAGCTACTGGGGGCAAATATATTCATGTCTGAGCTACTGGGGGCAAATATATTCATGTTTGAGCTGCTGGGGCAATATATACTCATGTTTGAGCTACTGGGGCAAATATATTCATGTTTGAGCTACTGGGGCAAATATATTCATGTTTGAGCTACGGGGCAATATATATTTATGTTTGAGCTACTGGGGGCAAATATATTCATGTTTGAGCTACTGGGGGCAAATATATTCATGTTTGAGCTACTGGGGGCAAATATATTCATGTTTGAGCTACTGGGGGGGCAAATATATTCATGTTTGAGCTACTGGGGGCAAATATATTCATGTTTGAGCTACTGGGGGCAAATATATTCATGTTTGAGCTACTGGGGCAATATATATTCGTGTTTGAGCTGCTGGGGCAATATTTTTTAGGGGCCCCGGTTTGGGGCGTCATAGTGGGCCCCTGCCGGTTTCCCTGCCCTGTGATGGTCATCAGTGCAAACAGACAGCCAGCGGCGCACTCTGTAAACGCCGCGGTGGCGCCTGCGTCGCCCCCTCATGTGACGTGTCACGTGAGGGGCGGCGCCAGTGCAACATGCCTGCTCCAGTTTTAGACTGGGATGCAGGCACGCTGCAGGCGCCACCGCGGCATTTACAGAGTGCGACGCTGGCTGCCTGTTAAGTACACTGATGATCATCACAGGGAAACCGGCGGGGCCCACTATGACGCCCCAAACCGGGCCCCTACCGACCCGCGGGCCCTCAGAGCCGGTGAGCAACGGGGGGGGAATATATATCCATGTTTGAGGTGCTGGAGGCAAATATATTCATGTTTCAGCTACCGGGGGCAAATATATCCATGTCTGAGCTACTCGGGGAAAATATATTCATGTCTGAGCTACTAGGGGCAAATATATTCCTGTTTGAGCTACTGGGGGCAAATATATTCATGTTTGAGCTACTGGGGGTAAATATATTCATGTTTGAGCTACTGGGGGGCAAATATATTCATGTTTGAATTACTGGGGCAAATATATTCATGTTTGAACTACTGGGGCAAATATATTCATGTTTGAGCTACTGGGGCAATATATTCATGTTTGAGCTACTGGGGGCTATATATATTCATGTTTGAGCTACTGGGGCAAATATATTCATGTTTGAGCTACGGGGCAAATATATTTATGTATGAGCTACGGGGCAAATATATTTATGTTTGAGCTACTGGGGGCAAATATATTCATGTTTGAGCTAATGAGGGCAAATATATTCATGTTTGAGCTACTGGAGGCAAATATATTCATGTTTGAGCTACTGGGGCAATATATATTCATGTTTGAGCTACTGGGGCAATATATATCCATGTTTGAGCTACAGGAGGCAAATATATTCATGTTTGAACTACTGGGGCAATATATAATCATGTTTGAGCTGCTGGGGGCAATATATATCCATGTGTAAGCTGCTGGGGGCAATATATATCCATGTGTGAGCTGCACATTACTGTGGGTTTTATTGCTGTGGAGCACTGTGATACGCTCATACACTCTGCACATTACATTGTATCACAGTTAAGGGGTTCAATGCCCTAATGGTGGAAGGGAATCGGGGCATGCTAACGTGTCCACAGGTTCAGGTTGGGGGGGCGCACAATTCTTGGCTGGCCCCGGACGCTGACAACCCACGCTACGCCACTGCCCTCCCCCCGCTGGCAGAAAAGGTGGGTGAAGTGGAGGAGCTGTGCATGGTGAGAGAAGGGACAAAAGGTGAGTGAAGTGGCCTAAATTAAAAAAATATATATATATAAAAATAATTGGCAGACGCTGTCTGCAACATGTAAGTGCAAAACAAATGAAAACTATTTTCAATAGAGAATCCCTTTAAAATCTTTGAGGAGTGACAATGACTTGTTTAACTTTTTAGGCTGGGGTCAGACCAGAGCACTTTTAACGTGCGTTCTGGCGCACATAATTACGGCCGCACTAGCAGCAGATGACGGGCAATGACGGCCAATATACGATGTACGGCCGCACAAAAGTCCGGCCGTGCAACGCAAGTGGAATTTTAACGCATTTTTTTGAGAACGCTGAACCGCTAGTACTGACGTATTGAGTGCGCAGCTGCGGCATAGCGGCGTGTTAGCGTGATTAGGAGATGTCAGACGCTGCTAATGTCCAGCCTACATAACGTCCAGACGCAAAAAGAGTTTTATTGACGATCCGTACAAAATCACGCCGGAAAATGCGCGTCGTCTGACCGTTTTTGCGCATTCCGTGAAAAAATACGTCAATGCGTTTGGATGCACTTTTTCACGTTCGCGGGGAAAAATGCTTTCGTCTGACCCTAGCCTTAGTGGTATACACAAGATATTCTACTGATCTCCAGAAACTTTCTTTCTCTGTAACATGTCACATATCGTCCCCATTTATCTCGTTTTTGCACCGTAATACATTGAAAACCACTCATTGTATCAAAAACTATTTTTACACCTGTTTGAGGCAAGACTTGCGTACTCCCTGTGGAGAAACAAAATCCACTGCCTTATCTGTCCAGACACCTTGGTGAGAGATAAACTTGCTGCAAATAGTAGCCCCAATCTTCTTTGCAACAAAAAGTTCAAACGCATTATTGTTGAATGTACAAGAGCCAGGAAGAGAGTAAAATAATGGGAGACCTCTGGGTTCACGCACGGCTGTACAAAAATAAGATTCAGGGGGTTATATAGACTGAAAATCCCTGTAACGTGCAGATCCAAAGTGTTACTATAACTTCCATACACAGTCATTACATCACAGATATTCTTTTCAGATTCAATTGGTATTTTGTGGTAGCTGCATTGCTACTAATCTCACTGTGATCACTACAAAGTCTCATAAGCAGTAGTTGGCAAAAAGGCCATTTCTGCCTGTATGTTGATACTGCGGAACGCGGGTGAAATTGTGTAAGATAAGGGATATCATCTCAAGTTCAGAATCTTTCATTCCAACACTATTTCCTGTTACCGGATAAATGAATACATAAAAAACTTAAAATGAGCAAATGTACATTATTATTATTTTTTTTAATCTTTCTCAGAACAACAATCTCTGTGCAAATTTTCAATTTTATCCTAAATTTAATTGTTAACTTTGCACCCCGTGTTCCAAATAAATGTTATTTTTTTCCCAACAGAAATTGCTCAGTAATGTGTGAATTTATAATCTAGAAGGAATGGAGGGAGAGAAACAGGAGGAGAGGACTGCAAGGCGAGTGTGATGGACTTTCACAATCACATGGTTAACCCATAGCTCATCCCTCCCCTCTCCACCTGTGTTCCTATCACTCTTTGCCAATCTATTACTACAGGCTCATACTGTCCTCCTCTTCTATGAAAATGATACTCCTTATCTTCTTCATGTTTACGGTAACTTCACCAACTATAAGGCTAATGTCAGACGAACGCAGTCTGAGCAAACTCTGCATGCTTGCATAACGGACGGACGTACTGACGGAAGATACTGTAGACACCACATGGTCGGGTTTTTTTGACGGATGAAGAAAAAAAAAGGGAAATATGGGAATCAAAATTAATTAAAAGACAGGTACAGTCAGCCAGACCAAAAAAACTTCTAAGCGTCAACGTGATGGACGTCGCAAATGCGCTGCGTCTGACATTGCGTCATCACACACACAGGCCGCTATGTGGACGCGGCACACTCTGGGCGCTGTTGTAGCGCTTTTACGTCGAGGCCTAAATGGTGCGTGCGCACTTCGGGTGTTGGTCTCTATTGATCACAAATCAATGCTACGACGGACGTTCAACTGTGCGGCGACACGGACGTGATGACTGCGTTCATCTGACTCTAGCCTAAGGACTTCCATGTCTTTCCATCTAGCCTCACACCCACACTCCATAAATCTCCTTTCTTTTAAATCCTGGAGTTGGGTGCCTATTATTGGTTTTTTTTTTGCTTACACTAGAAAGGTCAGGAGGAGAGAGAGAGAGGTAACCAAGTATTATCAGCATAGACGTGGTAGTTAAAGGAACACTCTAGGCTAAAAATCCCCATTCCCTACCTAGTTATTGTGTATATATATATATATATATATATATTTTTTTTTTAAATGTAATACTTACCCTAAAAAACACTTCTTTCCAACGGCGTTTTTTTTTATACTCACCTCCCTCCTCTTCCGCTCCCGTCCTTCTAACTCTGGAACTTGGCTAATCGTTTACGTGAGAAGCGCGCATGCACGCCTCTCACGTAAGCCAGCCAATCAGCAGGCTTCCTCTTCTAATTGGATTAGTGTTATGCGCAGAGGATGCGCGCAACACTAATCCCAGCCGCAGACTGTGCTGGCGGCTCGCTGCCGCCAGCTACTGCGGCGAGTTGAAGACGTCATCGCGCTGAAAGCGCGATGACGTCTCCTACTCAGCAATAGTCGGCAGAAGCGGGAAATATGAATCCTGCTCTGCTGACTGACAGCTGGGAGGGCGGAGTAAAGTTCTCCGTGTCTCTCAGCTGTTTTAAGCTTTTTCAGCCGATCGGCTGAGTGGAGGGAGGGGGGAATGGCGAGGGCATACTCAGGGCATCATGACCACCTAAAAAAGCTTAGGTGGTCATGTTGCCTAGAGCAGTGTTTCTCAAGTGGTGGTTCGTGACCCAAAAGTGGGTCGCGACTAGGGGCGGACTGGGTCGCGGGGCAAGTGCCCCCAGGCCCCTCTAATGCCTGGGACCCTCTGATGCATCTTACCTGCAGCAGCGGGTCCCAGGCGGTGCAGCTAATTCTGAATGTTCACAGGTGCCACCTGGGGTCCGCTGCATCAGGTAAAATACTCTGTAATTGCAAGGTGGGGGGGATCTGTAATGGGAAGGTGTGGGGGTGGGACTCCGTGACTGGCAGCAGCTTTGTACTTCCAACATAAATGAGCTACTTTGCACAATGCACATCTCAGTGAAGCAAAAGGCTGTTGGGTAAGGGGGGGCTCCCTATGTATATTTGATTGTTTTTCTCTGTCCTTTTGTTAATCTGTCCTTTTACCTATTTATGCATCCTTCTTTCTGAATATCTGGTATTCTGTCTGTCCATCTATATCTGTGTGTCCTTCTGTGTATGTTTCCATCTGACCTTGTATCGATGTCTTACTCTCCATTTCTCCTCATCTCTTTCGCCCTCTATCACTCTCTCCCTTTTACTCTATAAATCTCACTCCTCTTCCTTTCCTGCCTTCCTCCTAATGTGATAATCCCTGCAGAAAACTAGAATGTACACTGAGAATTCTCAGCAGAATCACACACTGCTTCCTGATCCTGGCCTCCCTACATACCAGGGACGTGAGGTGAGGTCAGTGACTGGTGAGGCACTGGCTAGTATCAGAGCCAGATATACACAGGTTACATAGGTTCAGTGCTCCCAGGATCTGGCTTCTCTCAGTGCTCCCCAGGATCTGGCTGCGCTCAGTGCTCCCCAGGAACTGGCTGCTCTCAGTGCTCCCCAGGAACTGGCTGCTCTCAGTGCTCCCCAGGAACTGGCTGCTCTCAGTGCTCCCCAGGAACTGGCTGCTCTCAGTGCTCCCCAGGAACTGGCTGCTCTCAGTGCTCCCCAGGAACTGGCTGCTCTCAGTGCTCCCCAGGAACTGGCTGCTCTCAGTGCTCCCCAGGATCTGCATCGTCCACTCCAGGCAGCCGCGCACTGCCACCTGCAGGAGGAGGTGCCGACACAGTGAACAGTCAAACCCGGAGCACAGTCCCGCACCCACTGTACATGACAGTCCTGCGTCAATCAATGCATGGGAGGCCAGACTCCCATGGAGGAGTTTTTTGAATGGCTTGGACCAATGGTGCTTTTCCATTGGTTCACGCTATTCCATTGTTCTTCAGTCCCTCTCAGGCACTGCAGAGCGTAGATTCAGTTAGTGGCCGGCACCAGACGCATGCTGCAGACCTCAATCTCTTGGCCAACTTCAGCTTATGCGATTAGCGTAGTGTTCAGCTACGCAAATTGCGTAGGCTCAGGGAGGGCAGGCTGCTGCGAAAAAATTATGTGAGCAGCGGCAGAGACAGACGGCGGGGGAGCATGGAGCAGGTGAGCTTGTTAAGGTTTTTTTATATATATATATTTTATTCATTCAGTAGTGATTTAATTTAGAGTTGCTTTGTCTACCATCACCCCAGACTTTGAGACACTTAGAACAGCAAGAAGCATCTACGGTTTTCCAATAAGTTATACTTAATTTCATATGCTTCAATTAGTTTATTTTACAGCAAACACTTTCGTTTTCACTAGTGCTGTGATTACTGCACTATTCTTTTTGGAAAGAATCCCTGTTTGTTCATAATATTGTTTAAAAAGTGCATACATTGTGGAATATTGCACACGTGGTTTTGTGGAATAAATTGTTTCAGAAATTTAATTATTTTTGGGTCGCGACTTAATGACCAAGGACAATTGCGGGTACTGAAGGTCCACAGGGTGAGAACCACTGGCCTAGAGTATCCCTTTAAAACCAGCGCTGTTGATAATTTTACCCAGGGTGGTGGTGTAGATGGAGAAAAGCAGAGAACCTAGAGCACAGCCATGAGGTACACCAACTGATAAAGGCATTGAAGAGGAGGAGTTGCTAGCAAATGACACTGAGAAGAACCTGTTGGAGAGATAGGAGTCAATCCAAGAGATAGCAGTGTCAGAGACCAAGAGAGCTGAACGTTCTGTAGGAGGCAGTGGTCGACAGTGTCAAAAGCAGCTGAGAGATCAAGCAAGAAGAGTATAGATGGTTAGGATAAGGTGATCAGATTTTTAAAATATAAATTGGGGGACATTTTTTTTATTGGCAAAAAAACTATTAGCATATTTCTCTCATATGCAGTGTATTTGGTATGAAGTGACTGTATGATATGTATATACGTTATTTCTCACATTTCGTCCATGAGGAAAACAAAATGCTTCTTAGAATCTTATGGAATATGAAGACCAAATGTTGAAAAGATAAGATACTGAAAGACATTTCAATGCATATTTTGCATTAATTTTTTTACCAAATAATTCTGTTTTTCATGTCCATTCCATATCTATTTTCCCCCATTTCCTATCCATTCCTTATTTTTTAAATGTACTGCTGCTAGCAATATTTATTTATTAAATTAAAAAGTTAATTTAGTTTTTGCTCAATAATTTTAAAATACATCTTTTTTTGCTTTTCTTTAAACTCTCTATAGTACCGGCTGGGTGGAGTAGAGGTAACATCACTGCTCTATGACTGTGGAGACACAGGTTCAAATCCCGGCAAGAGCACCTCTCTAGTAAGTGTCCTTAGGCAAGAAACCTAACGGTACATACTCGCCACCCAAAACATACTTGAAAACGAGAGAAATCTCAATGTATCCTTACTGGTAAAACTTTCCTAAAAATATAAATATATATATATATATATATAGCGCTTCCCCCTCGAGAGCCGCTGAATTTGACGGGCCTTCTGTCTCACTCCAGTGATTACCCACCTCCACCTTCGGCGCCAAGTAATACCAGGACAAGATTACTTTAAATAAAAAGGGGTTTATTAGGACTAGCGAGCAAACACTTTGTAGGACAAAGTAATCAACAGTATAACAGTATTGAAAGAGTTAATTTAGCATTACTATTCAACTCAATAATGAATGAACAAGACAGCAATCTTTACCATACTTCAGTGCAGTTCGATTATCAACTATAATCAACGTAACCAATATCAGTAACCTGTCTAAACCTTATACATTCTGCCTAACCAATGGCCAGTGGAAATTACACAAGCGTTCAAGACTGCTAGCGTTGGGGCCCTTGACTTCTATTGTTGGGTACCTTTAACATGAAACCATATTTGTATTCCACAAAGTGAGAAAGAAATCTTCGCAAAGTGTCACAGAACAACAAGATTTGTAACTGCAGCGATCCTCCTTTTAGCTGCAACTGCGCGGGCAGTAGAACTAGGCCAGACAATAAAGTTAGCAATATCAACTCACGCAGGATGGCCGAATATCTCTCTCCGCTTGAGACGCTCACCCCTTCCTGGACGGTACCTCGATCGCTATCTCTTAGTGCTGGAATCACTCAAGGACAGCCGGATCCCTCTCTGTGGGACGCACGAGAACAGCTGGATTTCTTCTCCGCTGAATGTACTCGGTCGCTCCCTCTGTCACTGGAACACACACGAAGGCAGAAGGACCCCTTCTTCACTGGATGCACAAGGACAGCCGGATGCACGATCTGCTGGTACTGGCAACACGTGAGTGCAACTGGATCGCACGAGGGCAGCTGCATGCACAATCCGCAACACAGGACCGTGCCCGCTGCCAGTCTCCCCCTCTCTGGCTTCTCTCTGCTCTGCATGTGCTCTTCCTCTCTTGGAAAACGCCCCCTTCCCTTAGTCACTGCTGGGAGGTAGGGCTGTGCAATATTGACAAAATAATCATATTGCGATTTCTTGAATGAATATTGCGATTGCGATTTTATTTGCGATTTAGCCAATTGTTTTTGCTTTTTCAAACATGCTACATACATTCTAAATGTATTCAGTATTCAGCACATGGATACTGCCCCAGCACATGGAAATACTGCCCCAGCACATGGATATACTGCCCCAGCACATGGATATACTGCCCCAGCACATGGGTATACTGCCCCAGCACATGGGTATACTGCCCCAGCACATGGATATACTGCCCCAGCACATGGATATACTGCCCCAGCACATGGATATACTGCCCCAGCACATGGATATACTGCCAGCCCCCAGCACATGGAAATACTGCCCCAGCACATGGAAATACTGCCCCAGCACATGGATATACTGCCCCAACACATGGATACTGCCCCAGCACGTGGATATTGCCCCAGCTCATGGATATTGCCCTAGCTCATGGATATTGCCCCAGCACATGGATACTGCCCAAGCTCATGGATACTGCCCCAGTATATGGATACTGCCCCAGCACATGGATACTGCCCAAGCTCATGGATATTGCCCCAGTACATGGATACTGCCCCAGCACATGGATATTGCCCCAGCACATGGATACTGCCCAAGCTCATGGATACTGCCCCAGCACATGGATACTGCCCAAGCTCATGGATACTGCCCAAGCTCATGGATACTGCCCCAGCACATGGATATTGCCCCAGTACATGGATATTGCCCCAGCTCATGGATACTGCCCAAGCTCATGGATACTGCCCAAGCTCATGGATACTGCCCCAGCTCGTGGATACTGCCCCAGCACGTGGATACTGCCCCAGCACGTGGATACTCTGCCGCAGCTCACCTCTGTGCACCGCTGTGTTCTGTTCGCCGCGCCGCGTGTTCGGCTCCCTGTTAACTTCCGGCGGCACATGGAGCTTGGGCGCTCGCCTGGGGGAACCATGTGACGAGTTACGAGAACGCGGCTCGTCACGTGGTTCCCCCTGCGAGCGCTCAAAGCACCATGCCACCGCCGGAAGTTAACAGCCGAAAATCGCAGCCTTATGCGATTTAGAAATCGCAGGGTCGGAAATCGCGATTCGATTGCGATTGCAATTAATTGCACAGCCCTACTGGGAGGTGTAGTTCTCTTCCTGACAAATTGCATTAGGCCCTCTGTAATTGAAACTACATGTACCAGAATTCTTTGCATCTTCCTGTCTTAAACAACTTCCTTTTACAGTGAAGAGAAAGGGGAGAAAGGGGAAAAAGGGGAGAAAGGGGAAAAAGGGGGAGGGTCCTCCTCAGCTGTGACAGGCTGCATGTCTCTGTCCAAGCCTGGGACACAGCTAAACACAATAATACACACACAGTTCAAGTAGCCTGCGCTACACATATATAAATATATATTAAAAAAATAGGAGTCCAAATAAAAATAAAATGAAAAACATTAACTTCTTTATTAAAATAAAATACATCCATAAAAGTATACTGTACACATGTGGTTTTAACAGACAAATTACTGAAGTTTGAACCAATAACCAGTCCAGTAATTTCATAGCAAATATATATAGAATAATAATTATTAACGCATGACATAATTTATTATGTTAAAAAAGAACCTTTCAGCAGATTTTCCCTCTTAAATGTAAATTTTAAATTTGGGATTATGGGATGGGCAGCTGACTCCATGCAGTATTTTATTGGACAGTTGGACCAATGGTTCTTTTCCATTGGTCCAAACATGCAAACTAGCTCAATGTAGAAGGGGGCGCAAGGAAAATCCTAGGGGGGGGGCGGCGGCAATTGCTGTTTGCAGCTTCTGACAGGCTGCGCAAAATGCGAAGGTGGCTTCCCCGCTATGCTAATAGCATATCTTCTCAGAAGCTGCATATACAGCGTGTGCCGGTTTTAATAGTAACCGGCACATGCTATATGCAGCTTCTGGCAGAATCGGAGACGGGAGGCTGCGCTTCGTGGATCCAGGGATCAGGTGAGTTTTTTTAAAACAAAAGAAATAATAATAATAATTAAGTTCCCGGGGACATAATTTGTGCAGGGACAGAGAATTAAATGTGGACGAGAGTTGTTTAGGGTTTGAGGAAAGAGTAAGAGGAAAAAGGTTTGTTTGGCCAAGTGAAGGGCAGAGTTGCATGACCCTGCAAGTAATGGGGTTAATAAGGTAGCAAAAATCCCCATCCTATACTGTGAGCCAGAAAGATCAGGAGTCCCACAGATTCTGGAAAAACAGAATTAACATTTTGTATGCCACAAAATGAGACACAAGTTTACAGTTTTTATATTTAAAAAGAAAGCAGGATCACATGGGGTAGAATTTCGAGTTTATTTTTTGGAAGCTACCAGACAAATGCATGACAGGCAGAAACGACACTCTATACTCTTTGGGATTTAAATACCTACAGTGACGAAGCAGGAAAAAATATGAAATGTGGCATGAGTGTATCATCATTGCTAAAGCTGCCAAGTATTTTCAGCAGCTGAAACAATAGACTTTGCATTGTTTGACAGCCGAGGCAATCATGCTTATTCAAGGCAGAGATGTGATTTCATAGCTGTGCTCTTACTGCCATGCTGGGGACATGTGGATACTTTCTGAGAAGCCCAAGCTGAAACGTAAGCAAAAATGTCTTGGCTTCAGTTCGAACAAACTGACCGAAGCGTCTGAAACTGAATGTGGCAATCATTGGACGTACATGCAGTAGTGTATTTAGGTTTTGTGCTGCCCTAGGCCTGACTAAACTCGTGCACCCCCTAATTTAAATTTGAGGCACCCCTTCCTGTCAAGGCCACACCTCTTCCTGGTTAATCCCCACCCTTCCTCTTTAAGCTAAACCTTTTCCTCTTAGAGCTACGCCTTTTCCTCTCTTTATATTAAAAGTGGATACCAAGTGCCTACTTGTATATTTTGTATACCATTTCAAATGTATCTATTGAGATAAATAAAATTATGAAATGTTTAAATGCAAGCATTTTTACAAAGAACAGC
The DNA here is from genome assembly GCA_009667805.1 of Leptobrachium leishanense. Lineage (NCBI taxonomy): Eukaryota > Metazoa > Chordata > Amphibia > Anura > Megophryidae > Leptobrachium > Leptobrachium leishanense. The sequence continues at coordinate 397,888,585 of CM019063.1, forward strand.
CACGCATGTTAAGTATACTGGATCACAGCCGCTCTAATTGGTGGAACAATAAAATCCACAGAAACGTGCACTGCATATGAGCGTATCACAGAGCTGCACAGCAATAAAACCCACAGAAATGTGCACTGTGTATGAGCATATCACAGAACTGCACAGCAATAAAACTCACAGTAATGTGCAGTGTGTATGAGTGTATCCCAGAGCTCCAAGGCAATAAAACTCACAGTACTATGCAGTGTGTATCACAGAATCCACAGCAATAAAACTCCCAGGAATGCAATGTTTGGTGTGTGTCAGCGTATCAGAATCCACAGCAATAAAAATTCCAGCAATGCAATGTGCAGTGTGTATGAGTGTATTAGAATCCACAGCAATAAAACTCCCAGTAATGCAATGTGCGGGTCAGCGTATCAGAATCCACAGCAATAAAACTCCCAGCAATGCAACGTGTGGTGTGTATGAGTGCATCAGAATCCACTGCAATAAACCTCCCAGCAATGCAATTTGTGGTGTGTGTCAGCGTATCAGAATCCACGGCAATAAAACTCCCAGCAATGCAATGTGTGGAGTGTATAAGTGCATCAGAATCCACTGCAATAAAACTCCCAGCAAACCGAGTGTATATGATCACACAGCAATTATTTATTCTACATTTACCGGCCTCCGTCCGCGGTAGGGCTGTGTGCAGAGTCAGCAGGGACTGTGTACAGACTCAGCAGGAGGTCCCTCCAGGCCATGTTAGGATCGCGGCTGTGCCTGTGCATGGAGCCATCTTGTCAGCAGTGGGGTGCCACTGCCAGAGGGTGCACCGTGGCTTTGATTCCCTTCCTGGTGGGTGTTCAGTCCAGAATAGAGTGACAGTCCATGTTAACGAAAGGGTGGGCAGCTGCGTGCGTGTCACATGGTTCAGCCAGTCAGGTGGTACTGAGACTCAGTACCACCTGACTGGCCGGACCGAGTGTGACCTGCACGCACGCAGCCTCACCAGGAGCCAGGCAGCTCAATGACAAATTTCTATCACTGCAGTGCTGGTTAAGGAAAGGTCCACTTTAAACAGCAGTAAGCAGACAGGGCTTCATATTCTGCTGATAACCCCCCCCCTTTACCTGCCGTTTACTGTCATCTTCTCTCTCTGGACACAAATCACATCCCTCCTAGAGCTGCTGCGGGGCAGGGGAGGAGCTATGGAGGGAGGAGAGGGGGATTTTTATTCTATTCGATTTTATTCCGTATGCAAACGCCATGCTCCGCTGCTCGTTGTTTGAGAACACAGCTCAAAGCTGACACACAGTGACAGTGGCACCTCCTAGTACCCCCTAATGACACCCCAATAATCACTGGTACCTGGGGCGGCCCGCCCTCCGCCACTCCTCTAAGTACACCACTGCTCTGGTGATATGCTCACACACAAGTTTGGCGAACTGCCAGCAAGTACGGTGCTGTTTGAAGGCAGTGCAAATCCCCATAGAGAAGTAATGGTTAATCTATTCAGAGAACACCAAACAGCAGAGAAATGACAGTGAAATACCTTGATGTTCGGTGGTTTCAATCAGCAGGTTCAGGTATTCAGGCGAACCCCATAGGTTTCAATGTTAAAAATATTCCCGTTTTTATGCAATATCTAATAAACCACTTATTTTAATCTGCAGTAAAAAGTCTTTATTTATAGATTTTTTTTTTTAGTACCATTTAGTAATTTTTCAGAATTGTTTTGGCAAAATCCCCCCCTTTTTTTAATATCGGTTCTTCAACAGAACTTTTTATTATCAATCATAGGATCTTATATGTAAATTCCAGACATTTTCGTTCAGTAGTTCTTTTGAAAACAGCAGGCCATGGGTTTGCGATGGCAGCATACAGCGGCCGACTCCATGCACTTTGGGGACCCTGCAGTGAATGGTGAATTCACTGCAGGGTGGGGAAATTTTATTCCCCGAAGTACAGGGAACTACAGAACACCAAGATGTTGGCGTCATTTCGGTGCTCTGTGAGTAACCCAATTAGTTGTGAGGTTTTTTGTTGCCCCCTGGAAAGTGAAAGCCTAGGCGTTGCCTACCCAGTACATACTTGAAAATTAGTGACATCTCAAGGTTTCCTTCCTGGTAAAATAGTTTGCAAAAGTAAACTATTTTTTAGGGGTGGGGCCACCCGGCGGCCTGCCGCCCCCTGGAAAGTGCCGCCCTAGGCCTAGGCCTTGTTGGCCTAGGCCAAAATACACCAGTGCGTACATGTACATCAGCAAATTGGCAGAGATGAAGAAGAAACTATTACTATTGTGTGTATTTTGTAGGCTAAAAGAGAAGTTCACCTTTATATAAGAGTCTTCGCTTAGAATCAGAGATGGAGGTTGAACTACTTCCAGGCATGGGTAAAACTCCCTGCTTCTACTTTAAAAACCGAGGATAATGTTAAAGGTATGCTATCATATAGTTGCGCTTTAATTTGATTTATTTCCATTCATATTTAATACCGACACACTACATTAAAATGTAGGTTATTACCAGCCTGTAATGCTAATGGGCACCAAATAAAATAGATTACGCAGTTGAGAAAATCTCCAAAAGTAGAATGCTCCTTCATAAAGCAACGGATTTTACGATACATAGAAATCAGATCAATACAACAGGTTAAAGGGGCACTGTACTCTGGTCAGGATGTGAGCCCCCCCCCCCCCCTGCAGCCCTAATCAGGTGAAAATACAGAGTAACGTAGGAAAGTTTCTTCTACCCAACCCAGCATTACCAGCAGCTGGGATTTTGATTTTCCCGGCTGATGTCACACTCTAAGAAAAGCCGCAATAATAAGCGGTCTACAAGAGACAGCGGTGGATTGGACAAAGATGTCAAGGTGGTGCCTTGGTCTACAAATTCCTCACATCTCAATCCGATTGAGCATATGTGGCATATGCTGGAACAACAAATTTGATCTGTGGAGGCACAATTTAAAGGACGACAAGCAGGGGACAGCAACCTGGCCCTCCACTCATGATGCTTAAGTACTCATTAAAATGGGCAACCCTCATCGGACATGTAGTTCCGAAACATCTGGGGGGCCAAAGGTATTGACTTCTGACTTAAAGGATCTGCTGCTAATGCCTTGGTGCCAGATAACACAGGACCCGTTCAGAGGGCTTGTGGACTCAATGCCTTGATGCATCAGAGCTGTTTCAGCGCTACAAGGGAGACCTAAAAACAGTATTAGGCAGGTGGATGTAATGTTGTGGTTCATCAATCTATACCATGTTATTTTTCTATTCCCAGGGATCCAGTGCTTTTCTATTCACAGCAGTCACCTCACACATCATGACGACATGCACAGGTATGTCACTAGATTGTCATTCATACATCAGGTATAGTACACAGTATCGGCAGGGTCGATGCTCCTCCACTATGATGCGGAGGATGTCTACAGCACGTCATTGAAGTTTGGGGCCGATGACGGACTTTTCCCACTGCCCTACCTGCGGGACCTCACACACCAACTGATGCCATCGCGCATGATGATGTCTGAAATGTACCCACCCCGGCCAGGCAGGGAATTCCCTATGGAAGAGATACAGGGGTCCTTTGGACGCTCGTATCGCCAGAATCATAGAAGCTAGAGGGTAATTTGGGGGATCATTGGAAAGGCATGGAGCATGGTCTTTCCAATGATACCAAATATGACCAGGTTTTATGTAAAAATATACAAACATTTAAAATTGTTTTTTTATATTCAGTACTATTGTTGACTTTATAACGTGAACAATGATGCTGCACTGGGGAGATCTGTGATCTTCTCATACACACCGCACAATACTGTGAGTTTTATGGCTATGGAGCACTGTGATATGCTCATACAAACTGTGCATTACTGTGAGCTTTATTGCTGTGAAACTATGTGATAAGCATGGATGTGTTTCGGTGGGCATAGTTTGAGGGGGAGTAGCAGCATTTCATCCTAGAACTAAGGCAACACAATGCTGTGACCCAGTCCGGTCTCTATTCATTGGCTGCACAGTGTCATTCTTTGGCTGCATGCGAGCACCATCTCGCGATACACCATCTTTTCATGGCTGCTCGCTGCCTGGCACTTTATTACTCTTCATGGGGAGTACACCACCCTTTTCCCTAGGAAAAAATTATATATATATATATACACACACACACGAAAAGACAACTTTAAAGAAGTAGTGATAATATTCCTTTACCGTGATTATCCGATTGGATTTTTTTAGCAAATTCGGTGTAACAAAACCCAGAGAGGCAAACTCTGTAAATATTCCCAAACAATGCGATAAATACTAGTCTGAATGGAACTAGGAGTTGAATGGAGTATTTACCCATTAACAGCGATCCTATAGAGGATGATAACTCTGATATGATCTTAATTGTTTCTTCTGAAACATTGAGGGAACGCCAGGACATGTATTATATTTTATTACAATGTTTCGATTGTTATATGGATCTGAACTCTTACTCCTTTTATGTGTTTTCTAGAGGTTTCTTTTACTATCAGTTCTCCATCAAGTTCCCCTTTGTTCATTGCAAAACTCCAATAAAATTGAAAAAGTGTATGACATTAGGGGAAATGGAATAGTTATCGAGTGCCGATTAACCAGACCTTACACAGATGAATATATTTGTCATGACAGCAGCAGGTGGTATTGTTATATTTCTGCTTTTAGTGTATTCAGTTCTGCACAAGATGTTTTCCATTTAATGGAAAATCTAACATAATACTGAAATAGTGTTTGTGCAGATGTCAAGAAGAGAAAGGTATGCTATTGATTCCCTCCCAAACTCTATTTCTCTCACTGTCAACTAACCACTAGAGTGAAATTTAAACAATCTGCATGCAGGCTGGGTGGGGATATGCGTTACAAAACCTACGCCAATATAGTAAATCAACATAAAACTGAATGACAAGGGCTTATGATTTATGTTCTACCAAACAAGAATCCTACGTATCTGTTTAGTTGTTCATGTACCTTGGGTGTGTGCTGCTGACAATGCAAATTCAGTATGGTACTTCATCTGTTCCAGGGAAATATTATGGAAACAGCCGTAGTTATTAATTAAATGAAGACAGCCCCCACAAAAGAACGTCGACTGAATACTTAACCCAGCTAAATGCAAATAGATTCTGAGCAATATATTTAGCTCTGGCTCTAGTAGCGTAGACATAAATAAATCCATCCTTGGATATAAAATGTTGGTTTTTATTTTAGAAGATATATACATAAGGCTGGGGTCAGACGAACGCAGTACGAACGTGTGTTTAGCCGCACTTTATTACGGCTGTGGTAGCAGCAAATGACGTCCAACGCAGGCCCACACATGAAGTACAGCCGCACAAAAGTTCGGCCGCGCAACGCAAGCGGCAAACCAACGCATTTTTGCAAGAACGTCGAAACCGCTAGTACTGACGTACAGAGTGCGCTGCGTGTGTGTGCGTGATTTGGAGACATCAGACGCTGCTCATGTCCGACCAACATAACGTCCAGACACCCAAAGTTTCCTGGTTTGGATCCGTAAAAAATAACGGCCGAAATTGTGCATCGTATGACCGCTATCTCGTCTTCTGTGAAAAAATGCGTTCGGACGCATCAATGCACTTTTTGACGGTAGACGTGAAAAATGCGTTTGTCTGACCCTAGCCTAAGGCTGGGCAATTTTCTTGATTTTTTTTTTACAATTAAACTGAGTTTGACCTCAAGTTTGCCTTTACGAAAATTTAGGTATCTGGATTTTTTTTTTTAATGGACGGAGCTCCTATCCTAGCATCGGCAGAGCAGATGGTCTCAATCCTTGTGCCCTCAGCAATGAACACATGCGCACATCTTCCCTCACCTGCTGTGAACTGTAAAGTAAGGATCACAGGCTAAATTTAAAGGCTTCCCTTTTGCAATTGAAGAACTAGGATTAAGGCTGGTGTCAGACGAGCGTCTTTGGAGTGGAAGGAACGTCCGTGAGAGTGGACGTTCCTTCCACTCGACGCCTGTCTGGCCACCTCACTGAGCGCACTCAGCGCTGCAAAGCTCGATCCTCCTATGGATAATTGCGCTTTGCAGCTCTGCCAAAGTGCATCCTAGCGCTTTGCCGGAGAGGCTTGGATAACGGACACTTGTTATGCGCGTAGTTCGTGCGCGCGCACAAGCGTGTGACTGGCCCCATTGCAGCGTCACGATGCTGCGACGGCCACCGGTAAGTCAGTCAGTACGGGCGCACATAACGCACTCGTCTGACGCCAGCCTAAATCATTGTAGCCAGAAAATGTGTTTAAATTGCTAAAATGCTTTTTTTTAACCAGACTGGCTTTTTCAAGGCTTACTTTAAAAATTAAAAGCCCCCTTTATCTAGCAAACAGTGCCAATGTGCTGTCGAACAGTGATACAATTTTTTTGCCTGACCTCCTGCGGTTATAGAATGGATTTCTGAGAAATCAACTCCAGTTGTACAGTCCTCCTTCAGCTAGCAATAAGCCAGGTGAAAAGCAAAAGATGTTCTTCAGAACATCTGAAACTTGCAGCAAGATCAGTTGAGACTTTGCTTAAATAACACCTAGCTTATTAGTAGCTGAAGGAGGGCTGTTCGACTGGAGCCAATTTCCAAGAAATCCATTCTAGAGCCGCAGGAGGTCAGGTGAAAAAAATGGTATCACACTTGGAGACCTTGTTGTCCCCTTCCTTTTTCCCATGTATATGAATGGTGAGGAAAAGGAGAAGTAAAGGAGGCGAGAGAAGGTGTGTGGGCAACTGAGAAGGTGGAGGAAGATGAACACCCACCTGCATATACAACAGGAGCCAGTAGAGGGCTCATGAATGAGAGTGCAACTTTTTTTTTTTTTTTTCTCGTGTTAAGCAGTGGAACATCCTTAAAATGCTACACAATGATGGATGTAATCTTCTCTCTTTACATATGCTGAGGACAAAAGATGTTATATGAAAATGACTTTTCCGATAGTATATCACACTTTCCCACCGGCGAATTGTAAGATTTGCGCTATTCCCATTGTTCATCATATCTTGTATAGAAAGTGATTGGAGAGACCTCCACAAGGGTATAAAGCGATTGTGGAATAAGGTAATATAAGAGGTGTGGTGGACGTGGGGGTGCTTCACTGTTCTTGTATTTCATATACCACATATGCAATTTTATTAGCATGCTTTTTCAAACACATAGCTAATTTTTCTTCCTTGTAATTTTTTTTTTGGGGGGGGGCTGTCATGACTTTTATTTTACACCTGAAAAGAATCCAACATCTTTATTACTGACTGTGAGATCCTATGTGAGGATCCACCTGCCAGGAAAGTACAGAGGTGCTGCTCTGACAACCTGACACCAATGTTTTCCTTGTTTTTCATAAATCAGCTAAAAACTGACTTTTATTGCTTCAGAGATGGTTTTACTGCATGTTGTATAGAAAGGAGATGATCCTGTGGTATATGTAATCAGTGCAAAAAAAACAATCTGAACAGCATAATCCTATCGTTGCATGTTAGGGCATGGCTGCGTTACAGAACACTTACAAATGATGGCAAGTAGGAGCTTGAGCTAATAAAGCATTAATGCAAAATACACTATTAATTGTTTTTTCACACAGAGATTATTTAGCTGTCAAATCATGAAATACTGTATTTAATGAACTACACAGAAAAGTATCCTGCGCACAAATTAAAAATGGAAGTGGTTTTTGGATTCATGTCCTCCTGAAAGTGGTCACAGTTTAGCAAACCGAAGTCATTTTTTTTGAGAAACAATTTTAGCAGGAAGGATATATTGAGATTTCTCTCGTTTTCAAGTATGTCCTGGGTGGTGTTGGTGTGTTGCCCAAGGACACTTACTGGAGAGGAGCTCGCTGGAATCGAACTCATGTCTCCACAGGCTCTCTCCATGCAGAGCAGTGATGTTACCTCTACTCCACCCAGCCGGCTAAATCAATTCAATTATTAAAAGAACATTGGTGATTTAAGAGGACTATAGGGTTGGGGGTGGCATAAGGTTTTCCAGTCAAAATTATTGGTGCACAAATATTCCAAAGCCCTACCAAAGTGTTCTTTAGATCTTAAAGCAAAGCACGGCAACCTTGGCCGTCTATGGGCTCTATTAAATTCATTGTGCAAAAGCGCACGCACAACGCTATCTTTTTTGCTCGCAGCGTTAAACGTTAACGCGCGAAAAATAACGGTGGTATTACAATCCGTGCGCATTTTTTCATCCGTCAAAAAATAACGCGTGTAAAAAAGACACACAAAAACGCGCGCGCATTAACGTTGTGCGGACTGTTTTTTCACGCGATTCAGCCAATCAGAATAAGAACCACAATTGTCTCCCGTTCAGTTTTTTTGCACCTGTCAAAATCAATCTGAGTATATATGCTGCAGCAATAATAAAAACACACACAACTTCTCAATTTATTGTTTGGGTATGTGTAGAATGTGTAACTATACTTTGCTGTATTTTTATTTTTGGGCTGGTGTATTTGGTTTCGGCCAGGACGTGCAGATTTGCCATTAACACCAGCTTTTCAAAGACGTTAAAATTATGCGCAAACAATGTCCGTTAAAATTTGCACATAGATAGTAATACCATCCGCGTACCAGCGCACAAGCGCATTTGCGCTCACAATGTTAAGTATAGGACGCGCAACATACATTAAGCTCGCGCAGGCTCACCAGCGGCAGACGTTAACGCGCATTTTTTGCGCGGACATTGTAATACGACGTTCTGCGCAAAGGGGTTTTCCCCTTGCGTTAATCCGTTTTTGCACACGCATTAACGTTTGCGCAAAGAAGTTAATAGAGCCCTATATGTTTTGGAACTACATTCCCCATGAGGCTCAGCCAATCTAATGAGTAGAGTTTAATTACTTTGGCCAGTGATCATTTAAATTGCTCTGTTGGCTTTCTAGGACTTGCATGGAACTGGACATGAGCATTCCCTTCATGAACAACGACAATCCCAGGACATGCTTGAAAATGAGAGAAATCTAAACGTATCCTCCCTGGTAAAATACTTTATAAATAAATAAAATCTATTGATATTCACAGGCACATATTAAACACAAAGGGCTTGTGAGTTGTCTTTGCTTGCAAATCGATCCTGAGAAATTCCAAGGCTGTATTGAATCAGACAGTGTTTGGTTATTTCTCGTAAATACATTACGGTCTTAACAAGATTTAAATGATGGCTCCTTTATTTCCTAAATAAAAATCGTTGTCTGGCCACAAACTAAAAACTGTCACTCATCTGCAAGCTTGAGTGCCAACACTTGTAATGGCAATAAAGATTGCAGATCTAGTTTAAGATGTAGTTCTTAGTAAATGCCACAATTTTCAATAATTTATAACGTTATCCGAGGCTCCTGACATTCTAAATCCACCAAATATTTTTGAGCATATCTGCCTGTTTTATGCAATGAGTTGCTGTTTGATGACAGCAACTCAAAGCTGATGAGATATTTTGCTGATGAGATATTTAGATAGAGGCCACTGAGTGCACATCCTACTTGGCCAGGTGGACTCCATATAGCACTCTTGGTTTTAGTTATTAGCAGAGTGAATCCTTCTGTTTCGGAAAGGTATGGATAAAGAAATCTGTTAAGAGGTAAAACGATTAAGGCCCCGTTCACACTGTGCGATTTTCATATTCGCGACATTGAGTGCTGATGTCACGGTTTTGCGCGATTTTGCAAAACACCACCGATGCAAATCACAAAAAAAGGGTCATGTACCAGCGACATGCTACAGCGACATGGCGCGACAAGATGTGAACAGCTCCATTGAAATGCATTGGAGAAGCTACATAGCACGATATCGTGGCAAAATCCGCGCAATAAAATCGCACAGTGTGAACGGGGCCAAGAGTGATAAATAACACCTTCATGACATCTGATATGTTGTGAAAGCAGGCTGTATTTATTGTGAGTGCAAAAACTGAAAATAAATTAAATTAAAAAAAACGTAACTGGAATCTTAAGAGCAAATGTAGCCAACACCACATAAAATACCAATACCATAAGATACCAAAAATTATAGAATAATTGATGTATCAAACTACCAAAGTGGAAACACAAAAAGCATCAAAATATTGAAGCCGCAAACATGGTCAATACAGTATAGATAACCCCTTGCTGTATCATACAAACTCTACAGGGAACACGGATGTAGCAGAATTCTACCTAGTATTAAGAAAACATACACTCAAAACTCAAAGGCAAAAAACACATAAAATGAGTAACCACCCACATGGGAACAGCAATCCAATACACATAAATACGCTTTGCTGAAACTATCACACTTCGGTTTTCAGTTGAACCCTTTCTTCCTTTGGATATCCTTCCAGATGTGACAGCTTTCTGAAGCAGAGAGGCTTCACTCTGCCTGGAAGGTTGTCAGTCAGCCGACACCGGGACATCCTTCCAGGGTTCTGATCAGCTTTGCAAAGGTTGTGCACGGCTAATCAGCGAATGCCTCAGTCATCACACTGTTGTTACCTGGCTAGCCGTTAGCATCTTCAGACTGTTTGTGGCTTTACTTAATGAGAGTCTAGTTGTACCAAATAAGTACATATATTACAGCGGATACACTTTTCTTTCAATAGCATTTTAAAAGAACCCATTTCCAGAATAACTGGTTATTAGCTCAAATTACTTTACTGTTTACATTTTTTTTCTCAATTGTGACACAAACTAATGTCATCGAAAATACTATCTCAATGTTCATTTTCAGATGAGCTAAATGTATGCTTCTGGCTGCTGTCCCTGTAAATAAACTGGAAACCAGGGAAACCTGCACTTTATTTATTTATAAGCAAGGTATTTTACCAGGAAGGATACATTGAGATTTCTCTCGTTTTCAAGTATGTCCTGGGTTCAAGAACATTGACATTTTGTAGTCGTTACAGAAATACAAAGTAAAAAATGCAAGATATTAAAACACAACACAAATATACAGATTAACACAGAAAATAAATATGTAAGTAAAATAATTACTTTAATTACTTTTTTTAAGTGGTTATAGTAAACAAGCAATAGATGGGCTTGCATACGGCATGGAGTTGAAATGTAACCAACTTAAAAAAAAAAAAGCACATTATCTGAAAATGAAAGAGGAAATTGAAAAGAGGAAGTGGTGATAAATGAAATAATGAAGAACTCCAATCAGTTACAGAATAGCAAGGGTTTGTTTAATGTCCCAGCTGTAATCAATGAAGCACTAACTACGTATCCATTTTAACATGAGACATATCATAGAATCTGAAAAAATATAAAATTTATTTTAACCTTGTTAACTGCTGAAATATTCAAGAGTTTATAAGTTTGTACATTCACATGTATTTTTAGCCATATGTCTGTGTGTGGACATGAGTAACACAATCTATGTAAATCATATCACTTTTTACAGGACAAGTGCGGCTTTATCGTGAAGTGATGCACATTTAACGCCTTGCTGGTAAAAGGCAGAAGTTCGATCATTATCCATTAAGTCCAGAACCAAAGGGGAAGCATTCCTGCAATACACGGTAAAAAAAAATTCTAAAAAAATAAAATTTAAAAAGAGCATAAAAAGGCACTACACAGGGTAAAGGAGACAATGGACCTACTTCCACCATAACTAATGCAAGCTGAGCTTTGAGTATATATATATAAAAAAAAAAGGAGAAAACCAATCTACGAAAACTCAAGTTGTGTATCAGACAACTTAGAACTTTAAAATGATATGGCATTTTCAATGACTTAAAATAGTAAGAGTAAGGACAGTCATTGATACCATGACATTGGCAAGACACTACAAGGTTGTCAAGTAGACTTTGAAGCCTGCTGAAATAAGCCCATAAACAAACACAAAACAAGCCTTTGCTACATATTTATAAATATTTTAAACTAGAAAAGAGTAAAGAGGAGGCTCTAAAGGAAATATGCTGCTAACATCCATAGATAATCTTAAGCTATTTTAGAGAGAGTCTGCCATGGTATATTTGGTTTTGGTAGATGATATTTCACAAAGAAAAATAGGCAAAATTAAATCCTCCAATAAAATATATAGTTTTCCATAAAATATATTTGTGCAAATGACATAACGGTTACAGAGACTCTAGGATTAAAAACAAGAGCGAGGAATTGATGGTTTAAAACAATATTCCCTCCACAAGGTACCTTCCATTTTATCCCTTTAGAATGTTTTACCACTCGCCCTGAATCCAGCACTGGACTCCCTCTGCACTCCTCTAAACGAGAAATGCTGCCAGCTTCCTGTAAGCTGCAGCAATCACATAATCATGTGAAGCCAATGCAATGGCGCTCAATGCTGAGAGCATTGAGAGTATTTGGTGAAAACTCAATACACTGATCTCGTTCTGAGTGGGACTAATCCCTCCCCACACTCGGAAGGCTGAATTAGCCCTCTGAGATTCCCACACTCAGGTTCTTGTGACACTCAAACGACACAGTGCACAGAGTCTCCCTTTGTCCCACAGCACCACGAAGGTAGGTAACTACCAACCTTAAATACCTTGTTAACAGACCTCTAATAACAATACACAGAATTATCCTTAAAGTTCTACTCTCATTGGCAAAACATTTTGAAAGACAACTTCTCTGTTTACATAGAGTGTTTTTGTGAGTGTAGTGTGTTTTTTTTTTTCTGCTGACCTATATCAATAAACAAGGGAGTTTTCCCTTATAAATATTCCCAGTCCCCTAGAGAACTATGTTGTGTCGCAGGTGAGAGAGACTGCTACAAGCAGGGAGTCAGTTTACACTACAAGACAACCCTTCACTCTGTGTGCTCTGGCTTGCTGTTCTGATCTGAGTGACAGAAACAGGGAGACATTTTCTGTCAGGCAATCATTATGAGCAAATATTACACAGAATTGATAGTAAAATCCACTGATTTTCTTTCACTTCTGTCAGGCTGCCAAAAGAACAGATGAAATGCTTCCTTCAAAATAAGAAGAATTCAGAAATAATCATTGAATTCCACAATAAAGAAGAAATCTGTAAACGCATGTAATAAGAGCACTTACCAATCTGTAGGTTTATTTATGTAGTATTACAAAACGGGATCATTGATAAAATTTAGTAGTCCGTGCCAAGACTATACAGGCCTCTAATGTACGGCATTTATAGCAAACCGTTGAGCCTTAGTCTGTTATTAACGGGGTAAAGCATTTAGGCGCTTCCTGGAACAGATGCCTTTATATGTTGCCTGGGCATAGCATCCTTCAATAGTCATATGGTTCATAGATGTCATACATTAACGGCTGGATGGAGTAGAGGTAAGATCACTGCTCTGCGTGGAGAGAGCCTGTGGAGTCATGGGTTCGATCCCGACGAGCACCTCTCCAGTAAGTGTCCTTGGGCAAGACACCTAACGGTACATACTCGCCACCCAGGACATACTTGAAAAAGAGAGAAATCTCAATGTATCCTTCCTTGTAAAATCCTTTCTCAAATTTAATGCCTACAGCTGATCTCATATGGGTTTCTGCAAAGGTAAAAATACAGACTTTTACAGAAGGTAAAACATACAATCTGTTTCCTTCATCACCATTTGATAACTGCTCTAGCAACTATGAGAGGTGATATGGCTTTTACAACGTCCAACATGATCTCAAGCAGTGACGCTACAAAGGAACTTTTCTTACAGTGCATATATCATTCAGGTTCTGGATGAAGAGACTCTGGAATATATTGTTGCAAAAAGAGGTGTACAGAATGACGCTCTGCAACAGTGGTAAGCAACCTTGCCTCTCCAGATGTCTTGGAAATACATTAACCATGAGGCTCAACATATCTAATGAGTATATGAGCATCAAGGGGGATGTAGTTTCAAAACATCTGGAGTGCCAATGTTGCAGACCCCTGCTCTGCAACAGTGTTTCTCAAACTGTCCTCAGGACTCCCTAACAGGTCAGGTTTGTCAGATACCTGAAGCACAGCACAGGTGATATAATTTGCTGCTCAGTGATTGCAGGATTCAGTCTGCATTTCCCCAAGGTGATCTGCAAAATCTGGCCTGTTCGGGGGTCCTGAGGACAGGTTTGAGAAACACTGCTCTACAAGATGTAGACATGTTCAGGTTTCAGTATGTCCTGAAGCTACTGCAATAGAAATATGAGAATTATGATGAGTTCGGACAAGTGGGGCAGACGGCTCACTAATCAAACAAGATATCAGACCATAAGCAATCCATCATCATCAAATTACGGAAAGCTTTTAAGGCATTAAAATGCTTTAATGGTTACTGGATATGAGTATTACCCTTCATTTCTAATGTAGCGAATGCTTCCAATGTTTTCAGAGGGTTTGGAGATTTGCTTCATAGGTCACTGTACTTAATTCAGAAATGTCACCAGGTCTTGGATTAGTGTGAAGTAAGGTTACAGAGTCACAGAACAGCATCAAAGACATGACTAACTTGTAGTTTGTGCTATTAGGAAAAGTTCATGAATTTGATCAAATACGATGCTAGTTAAAAATAATAATAAAAAGGCATTTATAGGCCCTATTCCCTATGTCCCAATTTGCAACCAAAAAAATAATGTCCAGTGAGATTATGAAGGGGAAAAAAAATGAAGTATAACAAAAAAGTGTGTTTTAGCAAAAACACCAAAAAAAATTTAAACTTGATTCTCTTATCTGTCCAAATAATCTCCACTTTTTTCCACCTACAACTACAAAAGAGCCAAAACATAAGCATCAAGATCATATGAAAAGAAACTGCCCATTATATGTAATTACATATTACTGCACAATTATTTCTGAAAACAGATGTTAAATTAGGCTGAAATAAAAATGTATGAGAACACAGATCACAATCAGTAGCCGCTGTCCTTTGGTGGTCACTGCTCGAGTCTCAATGAAGCTTTCACTTATATCATATTGCTTGAAATCTAAGGGCAGTAATAATGACTGAACCAAACAAAAACAGCAGCCCAGGGTAGAAAATCCAGTCATGTCTGCACGACATGTAATATACAGCATAGTGTGGAGGACCCATTGGTGGGCAAATTATGGATTTCTTCTAGCTCTTCTCTCTTCCCGCAGGTCTCATGCAGTTGTTTAGGCTTAGTTACATATTACCGATTAAAACCACAAAAGGCTGTAAGTGGAGTGGAGTGCATATAATGAATATAACATCTCACCTGCACAGGATTCAGAAGATGGTACATATAAAAAATAAAACAGAAAAGAGTTTTCATAATATAGACCAGTAATTATTAAATTGTATATATAAATATTCTAAGTTAAGCATTCACTTGAACTAGAGCCTTACAGATCAGCTCTAGTATAATCATCACTGCGCTGGTATGGGCAGCACAACTCCTTTGTGTCTGAATATCCTCAATAGCACTCTTTTTGGAGCGTATGTAGGATTCCGGCTCCAGTAATGCAGCACCCAAGTGTTTATAACGTAAAACACCAAAACGTCCTTGAATGGGAACAAGATTTCACAGACGGCTCACGAGTCGAAAAAGTAATTTATTAACTAAAGACAAGTAAAAGCAAAATAATACCATCTAACAAAAAGTAGAGTCCAACACGTGGGATGCCAAGACGCGTTTCGCCTGCACGGCTTTCTCAAAACGGCAAGAAATCTTCCTTAGCCTCTCTACGACCGAACCAATTTGTACAGACTCCTGGCGATTCCAGTCCATAATCCATCTAACAACCACATGGTCCGACTTGGATGCCGAACACAATGTCTGAGGTCCATGTAAAAAAATTCAGTTATGCATAATAATATCTGGTGATCATGCCCAATGTGGATGCATTATTGGCAGCAGGTTCATGATGTAGTGAGTTGCTTTCTGGAACTGACCACCATTTTAGCGCCTGATTTTTATTTGTTCCATAACACTTGCCATAGTGTCACTGCCTGTAAAAAGTCATTAGTGACTAATTTCTTGAATGCAGCCAAGATAGTGATTCTTAGGTAGTGGGGTCAGGCTCTCAACGCACTTATAAGAGACTGACGGGCAGATATGGAGCAGATCCACCCCAGGGCTTGACAAATTTGCTTTAAATCAAGGAGCCAGCTTCAAAAGTTAGGAGCCAACGTTTCGGCGAGGATTCGCCTTTATCAAGGTATACCTTGATAAAGGCGAATCCACGCCGAAACGTTGGCTCCTAACATTTGTAGCTGGCTCCTTGATTCAAAGCAAATTTGGGAACCTTGCCTCTGCATCTGGGAGTTGGTTTGTGCTGACCCAAATTATGATTTTAGCTGCTTCTATTTATTTATCACTTTGTTAACTGGAGCTTTTTGCTGTTAGGTATTTTTTGTGCATGTGGTCTTTTGGCTACTTTTTTGAGCCTTGAAGTGTAAACGGTTGCTTCGAATATCAGTCTGGCCGCTCTGATATATACATACATACTTATAATATTTGTGTTGTTAACATCTGCACATTGTGACGTTGTGATATTGTTTTAATTGTTTACTTATTTTCTTTGCTCTGTTGTCATTGGACACCCTATTTACCAACTGCAGACACACACACAACAGTCCTCATATATAAATACATACAGTCCAGGGCTGCATATATTTACATTAAATGTTGGAGACAGGAAGAAAACATTGAAGCCAACTAGATGTTTTTAGATGCCAAAGACTATTTTACACCAATCTAAAAGCAAACTGGAAATTCTAGGAGACAGTGGCTACCAGGCTCCTGGCTTTGTCAAGCCCTGCCTTACCTATTCACACTCACTTTTTTTCCTCCTTCCTCCTCACCTATTCCACACTTGACATGGTTATGTCTTTACAAGTTATATAGTCCCATGTTTTTTTTCTATATTAGTATTTTAAGACTTGTACCTAGTTGCCATTGTATTTACAGGAAAATATCTATTGATAAAATTATTAAAACAATTAGAAAAACTAATAGATGCACCTGAACCTTGGTATAAAATCCAATGCTTTTAACCCCTTAGTGACCGGGCGGTTTTACACAAATCCGTCCTTTAGTGACCGCTGCTGTTTTTACGTTTCTGCGCTGTTCATGTTTAGGTCAAATTTTCCTCTTATTCATTTATTCAACCTACACATATTATACACCGTTTTTCCCGCTATTAAATGGACTTTATAGAAATACCATTATTTCCATCATAGCGAATAATTTACGACAAATAAATATGAAATATGATGAAAAAAATGGTAAAAACACACTTTTTCGTAATTTAATCCCCAAAATCTACGACCACCAAAAAAGACCCCAGCTAAATAGTTTCAAAATTTTGTCCCGAGACTAGAAATACCCAATTTTTACATGATTTTCCTTTTTAACCCCTTCACTGCTGAGCCAGTTCACCTATGTGCGCTGTGCTCATTCTGACCATTTTGTGCTAATTATTTTTAGATGACAATGAAATAAATAACCTGAATCGGCGCAAATAATGCTCTCTGAGGTCCTGGGATCTCACATATATATGGGAGAGATAATAAACAATAATTGTGCAATACAGTGAGTATTGGAGATATTAAGTAATACAAATGTTGTCCCACTCACAAGTGTAGAGCCCAATCACTGGCTCTGAGTGGGTCCAGACATGCGGGTATATTGCCTTCAAATTTCTCAGGTGACCCCCACCTTGTTAGGGATATTCTGTCCAAGATCATATGGTAGGAGACAAGAAGAAGAAAAAAAAACTCCTTGCGCAGATCTTTGGATTTCACAGTATGGTATACTAAAGGTGTAGTACTCACATTATTTGCGCCGATTCAGGTTATATATTTCATATTCTGTGTGCATTGGTATAGGGGAAACCACTATATCCTGTTATTGGCTATCTGGGGTGCCGTGGTGGTGGATACATGTTGTGTGGCACTGCACCATCCTTTGTATTTTTAGATGACAGCCTAGGTCCTATTTAACTAAACCCCCCCAGACAAAAAAAATCTTTTAAAAAACCAAACATTTTTTTATTTATTTTATTCTTATAATATTTTAAAAACTAAATTTTTTTTTATTTTTAAACCAAACCTGGTCATGTTTGGTATCATTGGAAAGTCCATGATCAGGCCTTTCCAATGAGGTCAAATATGACCATCTAGCTGCCACGGATCGGGAAATAAGGGGATCCAAAGGATCCCCCTATCTCTACATGGCAGCTAGAGGGTTAACTGGCCCACTGACATCCTCACACATATGGTGAGGTTGTCAGTGGGTGGGTGGGGACCTGGAGGCTTGGCTGACATCCAAGATGTCAGCCCCCCCTCCAGGTTCGAATCGCGTTTTGGTGCTGATTAGCGCCGAATCGCGATCCGGCAGCCAAACCGTTAATGCACTCCGTGGGCACTCAGAGAAGGGGCTTGCGAGCCCAGTCTGGCTCAGAGTAATGTGAGTGAGAGATATATACTTGCACGAACACGTTAAAAATATTCATATAGGGTGCGCTATGTACTTCAGTTTTATGTTTTATTTTTTCGGTACCGTCTGAATGAGAATGTGAAAATATTAAATCAATGTGAAAATAGTAAAGCAGTGTGAAGAGCAGTATAAAATCTTTCCTATCTGGCGATTTCACAAAATTTGAGATATCCGTGTTTATTTAAATTCACAAGGATATATGCACAGATAAGTGCACTATTGACACAGAAATAGGGGGCGACGCACTTATCTTTTTTTTGTGTATTCTATTGTGTGTGCTTTAGGATAGAGAGCACATTTTGTGGTTTGGGTGAACCCATGAAATATATATATATATTATTTTATCCTGTGGCGCTACCAATCTTTCTATTCTTACGCCCCCCCCCCCACTATGACAATCAGTGCAGTGACAGAGAGTGTAAATCAGTATATATCTGTAAAAACACATGTCTGTTATATCACCGGGACATCTTATAATTTTGATTCGTATAAGCAGGGCTCAAAATTTCAAGTCCCAAGCTACTAGCCAGGCCATAAGAGTTACTCGCCCCCAGTTGCTCCACCTAACCACTACCCAGCCCATAACTCTGCCCCTAAACACACCCCCTTAAATTATCTTATGAAATTACACTGTTAAAGATTTTATTTAGAATAAAGTTACAAAAATAACATTAATACACAGACATCAAACCCCAGATACATGTATACCCAGTCATCAGAGCCCAGCGTGAGCAGAGCGAGATGGCAGGGAAGCTCCTCTCTACCCCTGCCAGTGACAGAGACGAGCTGGGTCAGGTTAGGCAGTTGATCCCTGCCACCGTGCAGCCTGGGGAAGGGGGTCTGCACGGTGGCACCGCTGGAATACACAGCACAAAATAATTTATTGTGCTGCCTGTGTGTGCATTTCCACTCGCCCTCACTTAATTTCCACTCGCCAAATGCGAGTAGGCGAGTGGAAATTTTGAGCCCTGCGTATAAGTATTAGTCTTTAAAACAAACCTGTCATGGTAAAATCTTTGTTAAAAGCTGTACTTATTTGAAAAGATTCCATTTAATTAAATAGATATTAATAAGGCAAGATATATTATGCATGATCATATGAAGATGATGCTATTCCTGGGCAGCCATCACATAACAGATGCAAATTAGAAAGTTTCTGGAAGATAATGCGGTATCATATATAGACCGGTTTTATTTTCTTCAGTAGGCGAGAATCCTCTCTCGCTGCCAGACTGATAAATGAAGATTGTGGAACCAATGGAGGTAGCTTAGATCCTCAAGAGAATACTTTGATTAAGGTCATGTCACCTATGTGAGGTCTTTAAAGAAAGTGCAATTTCACCAGCTGAAAGGTAACACTTCTGGAAATCAGTCTCCATAACAATTGTTACAATTGAATACGGCATTCTAAAGTGTTCCTGGTGCAAGGACCCTATCCTACCGGTCCCAGTTTTCAAAATATATCGCTTTTTTTTTTTAACAAGCTTCAAAGCAGAGTCTGTATTTCTACCCAGACACCTGTCAGAAATCCAGAGAATATATATTTGGAGATCTTATTCTTTAAATAACAGTGGTATTTTTTTTTTACATGACCTTCTGGTTCTAGTATTTTCCGGTCAACTAAAAATAATACTTTCTAGCCAGGTCCCATGAAAGGCGAACTATAACCCCCGTATTCCCCTTAGAGATCGACCTGGCTGATTGAGATAGTATTTTAGAACAGGCAGATGAACAAGACTCTCCCATGTGAACATATGGATCACACGACCCAATGGTGTGTATTTGTTTTTTGTTTTACTGTCTTTATGTTTTTGGTTTTCTTTTTGTTTTCTCCTTCTTTGTTTTTTCTTTTCTTAAGCATACCCTACGCTAGTAGGTATATGCTTATTTTATCGGTTCTTTTATTTATCTTAAACATTTGCTGAGATGCATGTGCAGTATTCGATCCCTATACTCTCCACACTGAATGCTCAAGAGAATGTACCACCCACAAGATCGCTGAACGGTAGTGGATTTGTTTATCACTTATTATTCTGTAACTGAACTGACTATGCCTTGTTATATGCAATCTTTTATATCAATAAAAATGATATTATACAAAAAAATAAAATAATACTTTCTCAAGAGAATGGTGGTGGTAAAATAATTCTGATACACTCAGGGGTGTAACTAGATGTCACTTGGTACTGGGGCAAAGTGTTTGAATTGGGCCCGTAAACAACCATAGCACACACCCACCACACATGCACACACAAAAACAAAATGGCCTCTTGCACTTCTCCATAATATCCTTTAGTCATAGGTCTCTCTTAACCACCAGTCCTTACTAAATCCTATTTTGTCTTCGCTGGGTGGCATGCAGTTGGTGTTGGACTCTGCACCATTTCCATGACGCTACTTATTCAGCCATGTCTCGGGGGCCACTGTTCAAATTGCAAAGCCTTTCTACAATGGGCAATGCAATTTGCAACTATTGATGCTGTCAATATATGCATAGTAGGCTCTGAAGGAGCAATAGCTGGAGATGGCTGCCATCTTGTATACCTGCAGCCATCTTGCATGGTTTTATCTAAGAAATACTATCTACCTCTTTAAGCAGTTTGCATAGGCTCTAACATTCCAGAGATTTCTGTTGTAGCAATTAAAAGAAGAATCCAGTTAGTGTAAATAGAGGCGCCAAGAAACCAGATTTAGGCAGGCAAGGGTACCCAGGACCCGAGCCTGGACAGAGAGCAGAACAAAGGATTCTGTCTCTGCAGCTGCGTTCTTAACAAAGTAGGAGTATCATCCTGATTGTGAGAAGGTACCAGATTCCATGCCTCCCTTCTAAAATCAAGTTTTGTGTCCAAATTTTTTATCAAAAGTATAACTGCAATGTGGTCTTTGTCTCGGAGATGGAGGGAGGGGGCATTCTCTCAGGGGGATGTACCTAGGTTGTACCTTTTTGATTTTCAATGTATAAGAATTGAGAATCTGCCCCGAAACAGGCACTTGAGATTATGGATTCAGTCATGCTCAAGTCTGGTACCATAATAGCCTTTCCTGCAATTGACTCGTGTCCGGAGCGTCATTGTCCGCACTGCGTCGAGCTTCCCCGAGTGAATCAACAGATTAACTGTTACATTTGAGTTATAAAATGGCAACACTACAGTTTTCAAAGTTGACAAACCTTCATGGGGATACCCAAAGGAGGGTGCTCTTTTTGTGTACAGTACACTTATTTTTAATATATATGCAAACACAGCTACAAGATAAGGTGGAAGGGCACGTGTCTGTACCACAGACAAAGATGGTCGTACATTAGATATGCTCCCTGTCTCCCTCCAATATTACTCCTATAACTACGATCCGTAGGAACACGGTCTATGGCAAGAAGGCTCCAGGAGACGCACCAACACCCCCTGAAAACAATTGGTCATCAGGAGGCCTATTGGATGATATTTTTACGTCACCGCAGCGGACCCAAAGATAGCAGAAGCCGTGGAGTAAGCGTGCCCACTGGCAGCGATAACTTGTCTGGAATGCTTGATAGCCACATTGCCAAGGGAAGTGGACCTTGCAGCAGATGTCAGAGGCACTTTCCAGAAAGAGGTCTGATGTCTCATAGAGGGTTACGTCACTTGAACAGGCCGTTGACCGGCACAGAGGACTGACCTTGTGCGAGACCAGTTGAAGGAAATTTTCAGTGGTTTTACCGGACCAACGATCTCCCTTCTGCAATAGGAGAGCAGCACTGCAGACACTGGCTGATCACTCCCAGTACCAGTGAACCCACAACGGCTGGGGGTCCTGTTGACTTTGCTGGGCGGTCCTGTTCGCCGTTTTTCACACTTGTGCCCGCACAACTAGCAGGGTTATTCAGAGAGAGGTGAAACTGAGGAGAATGACTGGAGAAGTGAAAATTCTAGGTCAAAATAGCCAAAACAGAAAAATTCTCCCATTTAGCTCACTTTCCAAACTGGCTATTTGGTCTAGATTCTGCTCTTCTCCTGGTTTTCACCTGTCTCTGAATAACCCTGACAGTCTTGCTCATGTTAGATTCTTGCCAGCCCTATTCCTTTGTAAACTTTAACAGACGCCCCTTTTTTCTCTTCTTCCCTCTTTCAGCCCACCTTTCACTCTTCTTTTTCTCCCCCTCTATTCTACTTCCCCCCAGACTCTTTCTTTGTCCTTGCCACTTTCATTTCTCAGTGAGCATCTCTGTGTTCCTACTAGGGGGGAGCTGATAGGCCCGTAGCTCCGACAGACACAGGTCTCTTACGGAAGTAGTTGGGAACACGCTTTACATCTGTTCATACACCCAGTTTATCCTACCTCCCAGTGTCCTTTCCCACATTCCTATCCTTTTGTTACTACAGGTTACAATTTTGATATAATTGTTTAATGCTATATATGAGCCTTCATTTCCGCTCGAGGTGATACCTTAAGCTAATCTAGCATTGTCTCATATAGATCACAGGCTTTATGTTCTACACTTCACTGGCTGCATATTGTTGAAACTCGGTGATGTGATGATTTTGTACACTTGAACGTATGCTTCTCATCTGTGTGTATTATTACTATATAGTATAAAGAGCTTTCATATATTAAAAATAAAAACTAGACAGTGGAAAAAATAAATAAATGGAGGTGTTGAAGTAAAGGGGGATTACACTGAATATGTGGTCTTAACTATGTCAAGTCAAAACTCTGAGGTAATATACAAGGAGATTAAATAAAGAAGCCAGGATTCCAAAAATAACCTGGAGCTTCCTTGTTTCCACTGAGCCTTCTTACATCTCCGAGGTGTCTAGCACCTGACTACATTGTTTCCTGTATGTATAGTTTGGATAAAGTGGCTGCATTAATCATATAGTTTGGTTGCAAAAACATGTGGAAGCTAAAGGGACATCTTGTTTAATGTCTCGGGTACGAAATGGTCCTGCACAACATGTAAATGGAGACAGAAAATCCCCTATACTAATGGTTTGGTGTAACTATTAAGTGTGGCACAGCAAATGTAATAATTCACAATTTGAGCAAAGCACTTTTGTGAATCATGTGGATTATTTAGTCAAACGTCTCCATGGGTTTGCATATTTCAACCATATTAGTATCCATCCACTATAAGTTTGCAATTATGCATGACATAAAAGTCTCAAAACAGTAATCTGATCAAATAATCACTTCATATGCATTTACACCAATGATTTGAGCAATTTCTAGAAATACTTGAACAGACTTCCGGGAGGCGGGCCGACTAAGAGGGCCACAGCTTAATCTGTGCAGCTGAGCCGTGTTCCCGCCGCAATTTCTGGCTGTTTGCGAATCTATTTCAGCCCTAGCCCAGCGAGTGGTGGTGTCTCCTTTGTTGGGGTTCCGTGAGCTTGACGCCCTCCCTTCCACCCCGGAGGCCTGAAATTGGCAGCACTACTACCTCACACCTTAGTGGCAATCTGACCCTCATTACAGCACGGGGAAGAGCCCACTGGCCCCAAGACCACTCATCCACCTTCACTGCAGACAGGGGAGCCCCACAGGAGTCTCCTTTTTCAGCGGCGGCGCTCAAGTTTCACAGGGTGCTCGGCCGCCATCTTGGGCCTACGCCATGGATTGTCCTGACAGTGACCCTTGTGACTCCTATGGGATTCGCCTGTTTAAATCTGTCAAACTGAAACACCGAAAATCTGAGGTATTTCGGTGCAGTTCGGTGTTCTCTGAATAGAAGACACAATAGTCTTCTATAGGGCAATTTGGTGCTGCCAAAGAAAATTCCACAGTATTTTGCTGTCAATTGGCCAGCGTTTGACAAATTGACAGCTTAGGGAATAGACAAACTGGTCTGAAATTGCACTGAAATTCACCGTCCGGTGCAATTCCGAGGTTAGGGAATAACCTCTTTAGTGGGCATATTCATACAAAGGCACCTCTACCCAGGGGAACCACAAATCACTGGCCTCTTCAGAGCAGTCATTATGGATAGGAGGCGATGCTTAGAGTATAGATGTGAATCTTCACTGTATGAGGTTTCTTTTGTGATGCACAGTATATAAGAGTTTAACTATAAAAGATTTATAGCTGCAAATTAACAAAGCAGAACTGGAACAAATATCACTTTCATACTTCTGAGATACCAACTTTGTGTCCAAGTTTAGCAATCACATATTATGCTGTACTGAGAGAACATTGGTCCTGAATGTGTTAAAATAAGCAATCTGCTAAACTAGAAAGCACACATATTGATGACCGGGCCTGTGCTACACATTTAGGTGTGGAAAAACTTTCTGAAATGTGAAGCCTACCACAAATGTGATCCTGTTGGTCAGTAGAAAGGGATGACTATTGATTGCAGGGATGAGTCTCCCCCTTGTGGCCACAGAGGACATGATAAATTTGACATCACAGAATATCATATGATGCTCATTGTACACAAATACTTTTCTACATTTCCCAGATCCAGGTTGTCATGGAACGGACATAGCGCTCTCCGCTTCAAACCCCAAGATTTTTATCCCCATGGCGAAAAACTCCAAAGAAACAGACAATTGCCTTGGGAAAGACTTTATGTTCATTTATATTGCGTGTTGCGATTTTAAATGTACTTTTATTGCTGTATGTGAATGTGAACTTGGAGATGTGTTTTGAAGTTGCAGGCCTGAGGTTATTTTCAATGCCCGCTTTTGTGTAGAATGTTTGAGTAATCTGTGATTATGCAAGAAGGCTAATCTCTTTGTCTGTTTATATGTTTGAGGAGTCATTAATCAGCCTTGTCAGTCAAGCACTGTTCCAGTATGATCTATTGAGCCAATTATGTAAATGGTGTATGATAACTGACCTAATGTAATTAGAGTTCCAAGAAGTCAATGTTTGTATAAGTATGTTCCAGTGGAATTCTCCCCAGTGGTTTCAAAGGGGTTTGGTATATGCAAATGACCCCTGTTGGATCACATAAATACAGGTGTTTTTCAGTAAAACATAATTATTCCTGATTGAACATACAGCCTGTCTGGTGTCTCTTTCGGGGTACTCTTACTTCTCCTACTCAGAAGGCACAGAGCGGCAATCTGGAAAGTCATTGAAAAGGCTAAAGGGCAGAGGATCAGACCAAGCGGGTCTGAAGCTACAGATCAGGCTGCTCGAGGCACTGAGTTCTGAGAAACTCAGCGGCCGGGCTGATCTGTGTAAAGGGGTGTCTGGAGAGCAGGACAGGCGGAAGAGAGCATTTCCGTCACACAGGTCACCCCACTAGCAATCCAGGGCCCTGTGAGTAAAATGCAAGCCAGCAACAAGCCCAGCCATTGGCTGTATTGGAAATCTCACTTAACCCCTTAGTGACCAGACTGGTTTACCATTGTCAGTCTGTTTTTACATTTCTGTGATGTTTGTGTTTAGCTCTAAATTTTCCTCTTACTCGTTTATGGGACACATATTATATACCGTTTTTTCTCGGCATTAAATGTACTTTCTAAAGATACCATTATTTTCATCGTATCATATAATTTACTATAAAAAATAAAAAAAAAGGATATGATGGGAGAAAAAAGGGAAAAAAAAAAAAACACTTTTTCGAACTTTGACCATCAAATTCTCTTGCGCATCTGCAACTGCCAAAAAAGACCTTGGCTAAATGGTTTCTAAATTTTGTCCTGAGTTTAGAAATACCAATGTTTACATGTTTGTTTGTTTTTAACCCCATCACCTCTTCGCGCCGCATCGTTTACATCACAATTGAAACGTGAACAATAGGGCTGCATTGCGATCATCCAGAGGTGACAGCAGGTGACAGCGAGGGAGCGCAAGGACAGGTAATGTATGCAGCCCGAGTGTGGCTCGGGATTACCGCTTTCAGCAATGCATTTAACCCCGAGTCACACTCGATATACCACCAGGGGGCCAAATAAATTTTAACGATTCTGACATATAAAATATGTCAGAATTGTAATGCCAGGGAGGTTAATGAATTTAAAATAAAAAGGAAAAAAATATAAAAACACCATTTTATTAATATTTATTTTACACGAAACATGGTCACGTTTGGGATCATTGAAAGACCATGCTCTGGCCTTTCCAATGATACAAAACATGACCCTCTAGCTGCCACCAGTCGGGAGTCCAAAAGGACCCCCTATCTCCACCATAGGGATTTCCATAGGAAAACACCTTGACAGCTAGGGGTTCATTCCCTGACGTCATCGCGCACATGTGCAATGACGTCGGTGGGTAGGGGGAGACCCAGGAGGCTTGGATAACATCCAAGATATCAGCCGTCTCTGTGATCAGTCCGGTATCCATTGCCTAAAAGGATAATGAGAGGCATCGCTGTAAAGGTAACACTGTGAGCTTTCAAGTGATGCCTCTCTCTTTTTGTTTTATTTAATACTGTCCCCACCCCCTTTCAGGCACTCTCCCGGGTCTCTGCTGGAGGCACACCTGAAACTGACAACAGTGCGGCGACTGGGGTATAAAACCGGTGGTCTGACTTCAGAAAGTCAGACCACCGTGGGACCCCGGCCAGAGAGGCGAGTATAAGGAGGTATATCCTCAAACGTTAAGCAACCATTTTCGTAGGACGTATCTGGTTCATCCTTGGGCGTTATGGGGTTAATCAGCTTTCTAATCTTGCCAAGCAGTGTCTCTAGATTGAATTATTTTCATGGTCTCAATAGTATGTACAGTTATGTACGGAATTCCCATGCTGCAGAAATATAAACAATGTCCTAAACATGCCAGTATTTGGCAGTTACTATTATGAATAATGTATTTTTTCATATTACCAGGGAGAAAAAGTACAAAAAACACATATCCATGTACATTTACCTGCAGAAATGGGCAAAACGCATGGAAATAGAAAGGTACAAGATAGGGGTTTATACACTAAATGATCAACGATAACCTGGCTAGCTAAATTTTGCCTATACAAACAAATTCTGCTATGCAGATAAAAGAAAATATGATTTATTTCTGATGAATATCTATCAGATTCTTCAGACATCCTGATCCATGTTTAACAATACTGAAATGCAGTGCCTCCAAATTGCTACGGACAATTCACCAACTTGAATTGGAGAAATCTTAAGATGTTCTATCCAGTCTGTGAAACATTCTAACACAACGGGTATAAATTACACCTGTCTTGGCCCTTGACACGCTACAAAAACTGTGTTAATTCACTGACTAGAATTCAAAATTGCCATTCAGATTACTTTAAGGATAAATTTACTGTCTGGAAACACTGCCCAATACAGTTGCACATTGTCGGAGTTCATCCACAGATGCATATTAAAAACAATACAAATTTAACTGACTTAATAGCTCTGCAAATTCATTGATTAAAAGGGATATACTCCACTCCGTTAAAACTCTTTAGTTTCCTTTAAAACCTCTAAATCCAGCGCTGATCACCCTCTGATCTCTGCAGGATGTGACATGCTGCCAGCTTAGCATGTCATGTGACCGCAGTAGGGGTGGGGCTGGGTGCTCCAGCCAACCCAGTGGCTCTCAGTGCAGGATGGCTTTGATACCATTGGATAAGGCTAGTTCTCAAAAGGTCTACAAGCCCTGAAACCTGAGCTCAGAGCTTCCTGAACTGAGGTTCTGGGGAGGACTAAGCACCTGCATTTTGATGGCTGAATTTGTCCTCCGAATCACCCTCAGAGGGAATAGAGGGAGCAGGGAGGTCACAGCAGTGTGACAACTCTGATGAGATCGAGTGATCACACTGTGTAGTGTCCCTTTAATGAACAGACCCATAATCGATTACTGCAACATGTCCAAATCTTCGTTTGTTCACTTAATTTGACTAAAAGCATGCAATTCTAAAGTCAATACACTTTTATCAACAACAAAACCCCATTTTTATTTTCTTTGCACATGTCAGTTATTGAGGGAAAAATAAATAATAGTTTAAAGACGGATTCATAACAGGTGAATAGCTGTTTGGCAGGGTGAAACAAAATATGTTTATGTTTTATGACAGAAGTTTGGAAAGGTGAGGCTAAGTACTTCAAGATAGTTTCTGGGGTCTTCACATAGCTTTAGACTTACCTGAGACTCCAGGGTCTCTATCTTCCTTTTCCGAGCATGCAAAGCTTTGCTGGGAAAAGCCCAAAAGTAGTTAGATGTTCCGACACGTTCTGAATCCACCATAGCATCATCCACTAAACTTTGTAAAATTTCCTTCACAGACATGGAGGCTGTAAGAATCCCCCCAAAAAAATATAGAACTCAGTTATTAATAAACAAATGATTTTATATATACATATTTATTTATAAAGTATTTTACCAGAACGGATACATTGAGATTTCTCTCTTTTTCAAGTATGTCCTGGGTTCAAGAACATTGAATTGTTACAGAAATACAAAGTAATAAAATGCAAGATATTAAAAAACAACACAAACAGGCAGATTAACAGAAAAAAATATGTAGGAAATATAGTCACTATGTTACATCTCTACAGGTGCATTCTGTATATACAACACATACAGGGCTATTCAGAGAGAGGTGAAAACCTTGGAGAATTTAAAATTCTAGGTCAAAATAGTCAAACCAGAAAAATTCTCCCATTTATCTCACTTTCCAAATTGGCTATTTGGTCTAGATTGTTCTCTTCTCCTGCTAATTCTCAAGGTTTTCACCTATCTCTGAATAGCCCTGATACTGTTGCTTTAATTTGCCAGATTAAGAATATAACACATAGAAATTACAAGGTTTTCTGAAGGCTGACTTTTTATCGAATGCATCCAATATCTAGAAGCCTAGCGAGGGAAAACGGAGCTTGACTTATTCTAGATTCTCCTTTTATAGTAAAAGAAGCAGTCACCATTGGGATGTCATCTGTCAGTATTCAGCACCACTTCATGCATAGAACACACCAAAAAACCTGTAATCTGTATTATGAACCTCATAACTATCGACACTAAACCAGGTTTTGGTGTTGGTATATGTAAACCCCCTATTTTGACTATGTCCCTGCTCCCCATAATTCTTCTGGGAACAGTTATATAATCAATAGCTCCTCTTAATAACCTTGTGGTTTCCGGCAGAAGTTCCCTTTGCAATGTCTGCAGAAAGGGAAAAACTTGGTCAAGAGAGGACTGGCATACTAAGGAGCCTTATTTGGAGCAGCAGCGGTTGAAAAAGGTTGTATGCCAGGACTGAAGCATTGATGCTACTCCAAATAAAAAGCCTTGTGTGACCGGTCTTTTCCCTTAGTTTGTTCTTCCTTTTGAAGTAACTACAACTCCAGGGAGCTCTCCTTTGTCCCGGACACATGGCTGTCTGACCCACTGCCATCCACTTGTTTACAGCAATCTTAAGGAAACTTTGCTTCAAATGTAAAAAAAAACACAAGGAATTCATTGAAGCTGGATCTGCTAACCAAGCAGCTCTTCTAGCCACTGTTGAGGTCAATAGATCTTCCAGACAGCCTGAGACATACCAACGAGAATTCGCCAGACGAATATTTCAAAGAATCCTACTCAAATCTACTCGAGAGTCTTCATGAAGACATTTCTCTAACTCGTTAGTCCAAATTCTTTGAGTACTAGCTACCGATGTAGGTATTACTAAGACAGTGCTTCTCAACTCCAGTCCTCAGGGAGCACTAACAGGTCAGGTTTTCCAGATATCTGAAGAACAGCACAGGTGATATGATTTGCTGCTCAGTGATAGCAGGATTCAGTCTGCATTTCCACAAAGTAATCATTAAAACCTGGCCTGTTAGGGGGACTGGAGTTGAGAAACAATGTACTAAGGCAGTGGTTCCCAACTGCGGTCCTCAAGTACCCCCAACAGGCCAGGTTTTAAGGATTGCCTTGGAAAAATGCAGACTGAATCCTGCAATCACTGAGCAGCAAATCATATTATCTGTGCTCTACTTCAGATATCTGGAAAACCTGGCCTGTTGGGGGTACTTGAGGACCGCGGTTAGGAACCACTGTACTAAGGCATTGCTATCTGATGTTTCTTTAAGTCCTGTGTAGTGCCATGCTGATTCTTTATCCATAGATTTGCCAATGGGAAGAGTGGGTTTTATGAACGGTCAAGGCTATAGCTAACAGCCACTTTTGTTTTCTTTGGCCAGAAATCTGGTTTTACAGTTTCTTGATATAAGTGATTTCTTATCAGGATTCTTTCATTCTCTATTGATGGCAGACTTTAAGCCTGAGATATACTGAGCGCGTAGCGAGTCGACGCACAGCGTCGTGACGTGGCCTGAGCGGGGAAGATGGAAAAACCTGGACGCACTGACCGCGTCTCAGCGACGTGCTCAGTGTATCTCAGGTTTTAGTGATGGAGGAAAGCTAAAAGCCTTTCTGTGCTTTCAGAATAGAACAGCGGTTTCTGAGTGGCAAGGGGGAAACTGAAGCAAAAAGCAGAGTATAATGAATCTGATTTGGTTTCCTGAGGCATTTACACTTTTAACTCCCTTTCTAACTTGGAAATTAAATTTGAACCAGGAGCCCTTTCCCCCGATTTGCAGACAGAAAGTGAGATCAGTGAGAAGCAACGCTATCAATGTGTGTGTTCTTCTGTCCAGCAGGGTGGAACACCATCAGGTACACCAACCCTTGACCAGAGTAGCATTCCGGTAGGAGGAAGACCAGTAACCACTGCAGCAGTGTTGGCCCCCAAAGAGCTCCAGCCTGCAATCCTAACTTCTGACTGGAGATTGCAGTAAAGAGAAAAGATCTCTTCCTTACCAACTGCTCAGCCGGTACAATATTAGCCTATTGAAGGAAAGAAGACACTGGGTACTGATAGGTCAGGACTCCTATATATTCGAGAAGAAGAAACAAGTGGGTGAGTGTCACAAGTGTGCACAATTAATTGTTTTACTGGTGACTGCTGTAAAGGACTTAGGGGGGAAAATATTGAACAGAGACGTATTAAAAATATTGGAACATATGATCAGATTTATGTTACTCTAAAAAGATGTAATTTTTTTTTTTAGTCTGTAAAATAAAAATATGTTTTCTTTTTTTTTCTAGGGTTGCACCGATACCGATACTAGTATCGGTATCGGGGCCGATACTGGGTACTGCAGGAGTACTTGGTACTCGTGCAGTACCCCCGATATTTTTTCCGATACCGGAAGCCGGCATTGAGCCGGCTTCCGGCATCCGAGGGGCTGCGGCGGCTGTCTGAATGCTCTATCGGCATTCGGACAGCCGGCCCCGCACTCTCCGCAATACATACCTTCCTGGGCGCCGCCGGGGAATGTCTCCACGCGCGCGCTCGTTGGAAGGACCCCAGCCGCGACCACGTGATCCCGGCTGAGGTCCTTCCAACGAGCGCGCGCGCGGAGACATTCCCGGCGGCGCCCAGGAAGGTAAGTATTAAACACACTGAGCAGCTGCAGGGCCTGTCTGAATGCTGATAGAGCATTCAGACAGGCCCTGCAGCTGCTCTCCGCGACGATACTTACCTTCCTGGGCGCCGCCGGGGAATGTCTCCGCGCGCGCGCGCGCTCGTTGGAAGGCCCCCAGCCGGGATCACGTGGTCGCGGCTGGGGTCCTTCCAACGAGCGCGCGCGCGGAGACATTCTCGGCGGCGCCCAGGAAGGTAAGTATCGTCGGGGGGGGGGCGGTCCATGAGCTGGGGGGCATATCCATGAGGGGGCATATCCATGAGCTGGAGGCAATATCCATGAGGGGGCATATCCATGAGGGGGCATATCCATGAGGGGGCATATCCATGAGGGGGCATATCCATGAGCTGGAGGCAATATCCATGAGGGGGCAATATCCATGAGGGGGCATATCCATGAGGGGGCATATCCATGAGGGGGCATATCCATGAGCTGGAGGCAATATCCATGAGGGGGCATATC
The DNA here is from genome assembly GCA_009667805.1 of Leptobrachium leishanense. Taxonomy (NCBI): domain Eukaryota; kingdom Metazoa; phylum Chordata; class Amphibia; order Anura; family Megophryidae; genus Leptobrachium; species Leptobrachium leishanense. The sequence goes on from CM019063.1 coordinate 397,920,749, forward strand.
CATGAGGGGGCATATCCATGAGCTGGAGGCAATATCCATGAGGGGGCATATCCATGAGCTGGAGGCAATATCCATGAGGGGGCATATCCATGAGCTGGAGGCAATATCCATGAGGGGGCATATCCATGAGGGGGCATATCCATGAGCTGGAGGCAATATCCATGAGGGGGCATATCCATGAGGGGGCATATCCATGAGGGGGCATATCCATGACCTGGAGGCAATATCCATGATGGGGCATATCCATGAGCTGGAGGCAATATCCATGTGGGGGCATATCCATGAGCTGTGGGGGCATACTCATGTGTGAGCTGTGGGGGCATAATAACCCATGTGTGTGCTGGGGCATTATCCATGTGCTGGGGCAAATCCATGAGTGAGCTGGGGCAAATCCATGAGTGAGCTGGGGCAAATCCATGAGCTGGGGCAGTATGAATATATATATATATCGGGGGGATATACATGTGAGCGGGGGGCATTTTTATATGGTCTGTTCTTATTGGAAAGCGGTCACATGACATTAAATAAAAGTATCGGTACTTGGTATCGGTGAGTACTTTTAAAAAGTATCGGTACTCGTACTCGGTCTTAAAAAAGTGGTATCGGTGCATCCCTATTTTTTTCTAAACTTTATGTGGCAAAAAAATTAAGAAATTTCCAGAACTGCTCCAGAGACTTTAACTGGAAATCAAGTCATACTTACTAATGCCTTTCTCCTTGGGGGCAATTTTCTCCAAGTCTTTCAACTGAAAAACATCTTTCTGTAGAAGAAGAAGAAAAATAGTAATTTAGATTAGTGAGTGAAAGTTTGAGGCAGCCAAAGTTACAGGTATTTATAAAGCACCAACAAATTCCTTAGCGCTGTACAATGGGAGAGACAGAATAACAAATATACATACACATTACACACATGGAACAGAAGGAGGGAGGACCCTGCTCGAGAGCTTACAATCTAAGAGGAAAGAGGTGACACATTAGGTGAAGGAGAATAGGATAAGTGAAGTGACGGGTTGCAGGAGGGCTGAATGGGAAGAGGCAGAAATGAAAGTGGGGAGATCATGGAGTGAGCCGATAGGCTTCTCTAAAGTAATGCATTTTCAGAGACTTCTTGAAGGACTGGAGAAATGGGGAGAGTCTAATGTTGCGAGGGAGTGAGATCCACAGAAAGGGGGCAGCTCAGGAGAAGTTCTGAAGGCGAGAGTTGGGGGAGCGTGTACGAGGAACTGATAGCATCACATCAGGGATGCACCGGAATTTCAGCCACCGATAAGATTTATCGATAATGGGGTTATCGTTTTCGGCCCGAAAGCAAAAACACCAGCTGAAAAAGTCAGCTGAAAATTGATGATCCCAGCTGACACTGTGCGAGCACTCTTTCAATGCTGCTTAACTGGAAATAATTGTAATTGGAGAGAGGCAGGAGCTGCTACACATTTATTTCTGCACACAAAGGGTTAACTGCTTGATCCACAGTATCAGTGCATGCAGTAACCTCTGGCCTCTCAGTGACAAGGAACAAGTGATTTATCACTGACCTCCTGCCAGAGGTGTCTGTACTTTAAAAAAAATAATAGATTACGAGAAACAGACTGATGTTTAGGCTCCCTCTGAGCCATTATAGCTATATAACTACTTATTTAACCCCTTAGGGACCGCTGACGTACTATGTACGACCTGCCCACGGGTCTCCCTTAGACCTGCGGACGTGCATAGTACATCAGCGGATCCTAACCTCCCTCCCGCCCAATACATACCTTCCTCGATGGATCCCTCGCAGATCTGGCAGGAGGAAGCCTGCCCCCGTGATTTACAGGGGCCGGCGACCTCGATGACATCACCACGCTGCGTGGTGACGTCATCAGCAGGCGCCCCCATTGAAATCAATGGCGGGGAGAGGGGGCTCATTCGGAGCCATCTATCTCCCCAACCATTGAAGATAGAGTGGTGCAAGTTGCACCGCTGGAAAAGGGAGAGTCTCCCCTTTTCAGCGGTGTGCATTAACCATGTCGCTGCCGGATCGCGATTCGGCACAAATTTGCGCCAAATCGCGATTCAAACCTGGAGGGGGCTGACATCGTGGATGTCAGCCAAGCCTCCAGGTCACCCCCTACCCACTGACATCCCCACCATATGTGTGAGGATGTCAGTGGGCCAGTTAACCCCCTAGCTGCCAAGGGGAGATAGGGGGATCCCGTTATCTCCCGATCCGTGGCAGCTAGATGCTCACAAGGCCTGATCATGGCCTTCCCAATGATACCAAACATGACTAGGTTCGGTGTAAAAAAAAAAAAATTAAAAATATAAATTATAAAAAAGAATTTATTTTTTTTAAAAAAAAAAAATTGTCTTGGGGGTTTAGTTAACCCCTTCACTGCTGAGGCATTTCACGCCTGTGTGCTGAGCTCATTTTTACCGCTTTCGCTCATCATGTTTAAATGCGATTTGAAGCCACATTTTATTATATGGCCCAGACATATTATATATCGTTCTTTCCGGCAGACACCGCAGATTCATAATATATAATTTTTATATGTATACGTCATGTGCTGCCTGTATATTATGACAAAAATGCAATAAAAATTGAATTTTTAATCAACTGCAGCGTGTAAATTGTTTTTTTCACATTTTATCACATGAACGTTTGCGGTTATATTTTCTATGGGGTGCGCTTGTACAAAAATTAGAAATGGGGACTTGTTATATTTTTTGGGGGGGAATTACGTGATTTTTAGCAAACGCACCCCATAGAAAAAAATCTTTAGTGCAGCATCATTGTTCACATTATAATTGAAATGTGAACAATATTGCTGCATTAATAAAAACAACACACAAAAAAATACATGATTTTTAAAAAAAAAAAAATTATTACTTTGTACCTGGTCATGTTGGGTATCATTCGAAAGGCCATGCTCATGCCTTTCGAATAACACCCTCCATGCCCCCTACCTGCTGGAGATATCGTGGTTCAAAGGAACCCCCTATCTCCACCAGGGGATTTCCTTGGAAAATCCCCGGGCAGCTAGGGGTTCCCCGGCTATCTGACATCATCACAGACGTGTGATGATGTCGGGCAGCGAGGGGGGACCCTGGGGTGGAGCCGGCATCCAAGATGACGGCCCCCACCGGAGCTAGGCCGCACTTCGGCACCGCAAGGCACTGAAGTGCGACCTGGTGCTTGAGGGGTTAAAGCCTATCTCCCGGCATTGCCGGGGGTCGCCTGGAAATGACGTCATCACGCATGGCGCGATGACGTCATTCACGTCGGGAGGAGCTTGACTTCAGCGTATGAGGACGCCGAAGTCAGAACGCCGCGGGACCCCGGACAGAGAGGTGAGTATCTCCGCCGGGGGTCCTGCACAGCTGATGACGTGTGGGGCACGTCCTCAGCATGTAACGTGCATCAATGAGGACGTGTGAAGGGTTAAATAGGACCTAGCTGTCATCTAAAAATAATGAGCATAAAACAGTCAGAAAGAGCTCAGCGCACATAGGTGAACTGGCTCAGCAAAGAAGGGGTTAAAAAGCAAAAACATGTAAAAATTGGGTATTTCTATTCTCGTGAAAAAATTCTGAAACTATTTAGCCGGGGTCTAAACAGATTAAAAGCCTCCACACAACAAATAATACACTTTATAGTTGCAGAAGACCTTTACACATCCCAGCAGAGTTCTCTGAATTGTTGGGATGTGTAAATGTCTTCTGCAACTATAAAGTGTGTGTGTAAAAATTTTACACAGGAATGTATGCACTAGATGCAAAATAACTCCACCAAAATAGGACAAAAATATCTTAAAAATTTTAATGTGGATTTATTAGATTAATATCATGAATTTAAATTAAGTCTAGTATTAATACAGTTATACAAAAAACCTTAAAATAAATTGTAGGGGAAAAGTCATTTTCGGTTTCGTTCCAAAATTTTCATTTGAGAGCATCACACACACATTATATATATATTTTACACACACCAGACATGTATACACAGTATGTGTGTATATATGGGCATATATAGAAAGTCATTTTCGGTATCGGTTTTCGGCCAAGCTCATCGTGCATTTTCGGTATCGGTCTCAAGTTTTCATTTCGGTGCATCCCTACATCAGATCATTGGCAGAGCGAAGTGGTCGGGATGGAATATACCTAGTAATAAGGGAGATGTAGGTAGGGGTGCGGTTATGGAGAGCTTTGTACGTGAGCACCAGTATTTTCAAATGGATTCTACAGGAAACAGGGAGCCAGTGTAGAGATTGACAAAGGGGCGAGGTGTGAAAGGTGCAGGAGGTGAGGTGTATGAGTCTGGCACAGGCGTTCATTACAAACTGCAGAGGCAGAGTCTGGGACCAAGAGGACCCCGAGGCACAGAGCCGGAGAGGAAGAAGTAATGGTGACACCATTCACCTTAAGGGAGATCAGCGCAGGAATCAAGGTCTTACAGGGAGGAAGGATAAGAAGTTCCGTTTTTGAGAGGTTGAGCTTTAGGAATCGGGAAGTCATCCAGTCGGAGACAGCTTAGAGGCAGGCTGTAACATGATCCAACACCGGAGGAGAGTGATCGGGAGAGGAAAGGTAGATTTGGGTGTTGTCAACATAGAGATGATAATTGAATCCAAATGAAGAGAGGAGGTTGCCCAGAGAGGCATTATAGATTGAGAAGAGTAGGGCCTTGAGGTACCCCAACTGAAAGAGGAACTGGTGGTGAAGAGGCACCAGCAAAGGAGACACTGAAGGAGCGAAGCGAGAGATAGGAAGCGAACCAGGAGAGAGTGGTGTCACTGAGGCCAAGCTGACGCAGCAGGAGGAGCAGAAGAGGGTGGTCAACAGTGTTGAATGCAGTGGAAAGGTTAAGAAGAATAAGGAGGTAGAAGTGACCTTTGGTTTAAACAGCAACTAAATCATTAGTCACCTTGGTCAGAGCAGTCTCAGTAGAGTGCTGGGAGTGAAAGCCGGACCGGTGTGGATCGAGTAGAGAGTTAGCAGCAAGAAAACTGGGGAGCTTGTTAGACCAGGCGGTTAGGATTTTGGGGGCAAAGGGGAGCATAGAGATAGGACGGTAGCTCGAGAGGGAGGTGGGATCAAGAGATGTCATTTTTAGAAATGGGGGTGATCAGAGCGTGTTTGAAAGCAGAGGGGAAGACTCCAGAGGATAGGGAGAGGTTAAAAATATAAGTCAAAGCAGGGACGGTGACTGGTAGAACAGACCGAGTAAGGTGTGAGGGGATGGGATCAAGTGGACAGTTGGACGCACAGGAGAACTTCTGAGACATCCTCCTCCAAGACCAGAGAAAAGGAAGACATAGGAGAGGGGGCAGAGAGTGAGTGAGTCAGTGGGGTAGAATGGTTAAAGAAGGGGAGGCAGTGAAGAAATTTCTAGTCTAAGTTTAGTGATCTTACCAGTGAAGACGTTAGCAAAGCTAACAGCAGTGAGGTCTGTGGAAAGTAGAGTGGAAGCGGGGAGCATTAACAGATTGAAAGTATGAAACAGACGTCTAGAATCGTGGGAAAAGGATGAGATAGGGGACGAGAAGTTTGTTTAGTGAAGGATAAAGCGAGACTGTAGGAACAGAGCATGAATTTGTAGTGGAGGAAGTCAGCTGAAGTGGGAGTCTTCCTCCAACTGCGTTCAGCTGCTCTGGAACACCGGCGAAGATAGCGTGTGTTTTTTGTTTGCCACAGTGGCCGAGGGCTCCAGCGAGCACAGCCTACAACTCCGTTGGAATAGCGACTGTAACTAAGTTTTACATTGGAAATATTTCCAAGAGCTTTAAAAGGGAGAGTGAGAACTTCAAAGTCATGGTCACCCGCTTCAGTGACAAATGACAGTTTCCATGACAAAAGGTGAGTATATGATTGCTGTAGGAATATTGAACTATAAAAATATAAAGTATATGAATGAGGGTAGTAAGCGTCTAACAAACTTGATGAAACACTTTGACAATAAATACAGAAAACCAAACTACTCACAGTTTCAAAAAATATTTCCATCATGCGGGTTCTTTTCTCCTCTACACTAAGACCTCTTTTCTTAGACTGAAAAAGAACAAAGAAAACAAAACATTACATATTTTTAAAAACTAATTCATAGAAAATGTCAATATTTTATCATGCAAATCGCCTAGAATTTTAACAATGTTAGAAATCTTAATCTTTGACTTGTGACGTGACTAGTCAAACTGCAATTCCCCTGGCAAACTCCTCCAATCTCATGGTCTACAGCAGGCATCAACAACCTTGGCCCTCCAGATGTTTTGGAGCCACATATCCCATGATGATGAGCTGCTCATTAGGTTGGCAGAGACACTTGGGATATTTGGGGTTTTTTTCTTCATAGCTCCAAAACATCTGAACGGCCAAGGTTGATGAGCCCTGGTCTAAAGCCAAACTTCTCAACCCATTCTTATTCATACCCGATTATAAGGAACAACATTCTTCACCCTGCGTCATTCTAATGATGCTTCCACTACCACAAGCCATTTCAGCAAAGCTTTGGTTAAAACTCACCGTTACAATGACTCTATTACCCAGCTGCTCCACTTGCACGTTCAGACATACATCCACCATTATATATCAAACAGTGGTTCCTGATTGATCTTAAGTTCCACAACCGCTTCCTCTCATTACTCTGTGGAGGTTCATTGCTGCAGTTTAGATGTCGATTTTGACTTTATCTTGTTCTTATCCACTTCTGTAACCTTGGCCGGTCTTATCAGTTCCATGTACCTCTTAGACCTTGGCTTTTGACCTCCCTGATGTGCATCTCTCCTGCCACCGACCCTGACTTATGACTACTTTCTATCTATCCTGACCATCTATGTAACCAGTTTATCCAGGCTTTATCCAAGACCCATTCCTAAACTCGGGTCAGACGAGCGCAGTGTTCACATCTGTGTCGCCACACATTCTATCGTAAAACCGCTAGAACGGACGTGCGGAGTGCGCCCCGTCCGCATAGCTTTGTGTGTGAGTGATGGAACGTAGTCAGACGGACTGCATTTTTGACGGACAAAATGGTTTTTCATATTAATTTTATTTCCCATCTACATCAGTAAAAAAAAACGTCAGTCACAAAAACGGACTGTGTGGTCACTACCATGTCGTCAGTCAGAAAGTACGTCCGTTGTGCACGGACGCACAGAATGCGTTCGTCTGACCCTAGCCTTAGGTTTGGTGTTGGGTATTATTATACTTTATTTTTATTTCATCAACATAATCCACAGTGCTGAACAATGGGTACAATATAGACAGTAGTACAATACTTTGACAAACCATCAGAGAAGTAATTGAGGGCCCTATTCCCATAGGAACTTACAATGAAATTTACTGTGACACCCATTTCTTGATGTGCACGCGAACCTGGCTCCCTCTGGTCACATCATCTGACCAATTTTTAAAGGGCAAAACACAGTGCCCCTTCTACTAGTGACAAGATCGTTGCCAGCATGAGTCTTGTCAGATATGTCCTGGAAAAGAACAACCTGTCTTATTTCTACAGACTGAACAGCTCTTGAAACCTGCAACGTGGGGAATTCATATGCTGAAGAAAAATATGATTTCTATATGGCACCATTTGAATTCTACATACAGCAGTGCGGTACTGTAGCCGGAGTCAGACAGGTTCACTTCATTAACGGCGCCGGACCAGACACAAGCAAGGATTGTCCAAACACGAGTCTCTTCAGGAAAGGCAAGAGTTTATTGTGTCGTCACACAAGTGCTCACACAGGATTGAATCGCTTAGAGTGAGCCCCGATTACACAGAGACATGAGGTTTTATGCCCCAAATACATAATTAGGTACATCCCCATTAGCCCACCTCCCTATGACACTCTATTCCACCCCACGTGGGTTAATACCTCCCATCATTAATTCGAACACAAAGAACATTCCACATATAACTATAAATTGATACACTTCTCGTTAGTTTGACAGTCTGTGATTTGTTTGTGCTGTCTTTCTCCGGGGAGTGCCTCCCTCCCTATCGGCTATGTTTATTCAGATGGCCTGGGGCCCGGTCTTCTATACTCCTTCGTCTTTTCACGGGCCCAACGACCTTGGAATATCTACTTCTCCATGCCAGAAACAGCAAAGATCTTTCATAAAACTTTAATTGCTTTTCTGCTAATCTAAACGCATTCCTAAATTTCTACGTATACCTCATTCTAGTCTCAGCTACAAACCTGTCTAGTTATATACAAGTGAACCAATATTCTGAACAAGATGGCCGCCTGTGTACAATGGCGGCCGTCTTCCAGCCTATTTCCACTTCAGTACTATACCTCCCATCGGCATCTAAGAGCAGTGTGTCCCAGAAAATATGGTCCATTTGCCAATCGGGGTTGGCAGAACGGCCCTGTTTTCCTGGACACATCACTATTTCATGCAGAGTGGAGAGCACGGAAAAGGACGGCAATATATAAAATTCAGGAAGGAAATTAGGACAGATCCCCTGGGATTCATTTTTCCTCATCTGCAGCATTTTTTTTTTTTTGAGAAAGGATTTTACCAGGAAGGATACATTGAGATTTCTCTCGTTTTCAAGTATGTCCTGGGTGGCGTGTATGTACCGTTAGGTGTCTTGCCCAAGGACACTTCTGCTTGGCATTTTTCATGCACTGCCCATCAGAATGAATACATTAGGTGTTCAGGATAACCAGGCGACCCTAGCGATGGAGGCCAGTCTCCAGCCCTCTTGATCACCAGGTATCCTGATTTCAGTCATGCTCATATGAACTCGAGTGTAGACTCAATATTTACACCAGGGGTCCAAAACATGGGGTTTTGAAAGTATGTTTCCCTTAGGCTCACTCAATATAAGAAGTACCCGAGCATCATGGGAGATGTACTTACTGGGGAAATCAAGGTTGCTGACCCATGATTTACATATTCGGATAAGATATGGCCAGAGTGTTGAAGGTGTGACTCACACGTTATGTAAAATCTATCCCTACACATAGCCCACACGACACATAGGCACAGCACTATGACGAGAAAACACAAGCGACATCTCGTTTTAAGACATAAGCGTGATGGCAGCACAAAAGCTGTGTTGCACGCGCTTTGGTTGCCGCCTTATGCGTGCACGTAGTACTCTGCGTCTACAACACCCGCCGCACCTACTCACTCACCATGGTGCCACAACACAGTCTCTGAAACTCGCGGGTAAACAAGACTCAGTCTCGCCCCCTGCTTTACGTGCAATACGATTGGCTCAGAGCAGCGCGCACAAGCTGTTGCGTTCGTTACACATCAGCCAGTTACAGCTCAGTTCCGTGTCACTGGTGACCAATCAGCTGCCAGAGCGCAGCCGTCTGACCTATGTACAGGGGTGGTACCTTCTAGAACCATTTTCTCGGAGACCAAAAAGTAATTGACACAGTTAAAGGGTACCAAGCAACCTTGGCTCACTGATGTTTTTGGGAACTACATCTCCCTTGATGCTCAGTCTCCCATTAGGCTGGCTGAGCCACAAGGGAAATGTAGTTCCCAAAACATCAGGGAGCCAGACTGTGCATACCCTTTTTTCCTGTGTCTGTGGCTGTGTGTCGCGTACTAGTATTGTTTCGCCCTTCTCTACAGAGCGCTTGCTCTTTAGTCTTTATACACGATTTGTGTAGATGTAGAGAGTAGATAGTCTCACGTTTGATTTTGTGCCAGTATCAGAATGTTGTTTCGAGCATATTTACCTCAGAAATGCGTTTGATACAGCAAAACAGCACTTTTCATGTAGGGCCATGGAGCAGTGCTCTGATTTTCCACAAGAATGCCTCAGTAATATACAGTATAAGATTGCTATTCAGACATAATATCGTTTTTGGATGCACAGGTTTCACAGTGCTTAAACCCCTTCATGTGTGAGCCATTTCATCCTGCGGGCAGAGCTCATTTTCACCAGTTGTGCCCAGTCCTGATTTATTGCAGAACATTATCAGGGTTATTTAGAGAGAGGTGAAAAGCAGAAGTGAAAATTCTAGGTCAAAATAGCTGATTTGGAAAGTGAGATAAATGGGAGAATTTTTCTGGTTTGGCTATTTTGACCTAGAATTTTCACTTCTCCAGCTATTCTCCTGCTTTTCACCTCTCTCTGAATAACCCTTTGTGTATATATATATATACACAAAAATCATATGGGGGGGAGGTCTCAGCAGATTCAAAATACACGATTTAACCTTTACTACCTCACTTTCATGATGCTATAACAATATATGTATATATATATAAAATGAAACATTTGGATTTCAATCACTTAAATCATGTAAGTAATTTTCAATGCTTTATCATCCGAACCTTTGTAGTTCTATAGTCTATTCTTAGTCTTTTTAAAATAAACAGTAATGGAGAACATGTTATTGCAATTTTCTAAGGAAACAAGCAATTTTAACCACCATTTTCAGCATTAAAGGATCAAATTATTATTGGACCGAGTTCCCTAAATAAAGATAGATTTTCACTTCACACAACCTCAATTTAAAGCCTCATTTTCAGCAAAAAAAAAATTTAAAGCTGAATACCTGTAATTAAAAATATCCAGGTAGTTAAAATATGGCAAATAAAAGGGAATATTTACCAAAACTATAACCAAATGAGGGATTACTGGTAATTTTTACTACAAAATTGAGTCAATTAAATATTAGCCTATCAGATGTTGTTTACAAGAAAGCAAAAGCCAATAGAAATGTAGGAATGAATTTACAGTGAGCAAACACCCAATAAGCATTTACTTATTAAGCACACGTTTGGATTCCTATCACTTGTAGTCTTCGGTTAGGCCGGGGGCAAACTAGGCGTTTTCTTTAACGCACAGTACGTGCGTTAAAGAAAACGCTGACGCACCGGCATCCACTCGACGCCCACCTACCCCCCCCCCAACAGGGAACGTTTGGATTCCTATCACTTGTAGTCTTCGGTTAGGCCGGGGGCAAACTAGGCGTTTTCTTTAACGCACAGTACGTGCGTTAAAGAAAACGCTAACGCACCAGCATCCACTCGACGCCCACCTACCCCCCCTCAGCGCTTTGCAGCCCTGTCGAACCACATCGACAGAGGATCTCTAGGTGCACGCATGCTACAAGCGCACTAAGTGCACGTGCACAAGCATGTGGCCGGCACTGTACTCAGCATCACAACGCTGCGACGGACGCCGGTAAGTGCACTTTAGCGAGTGCTAGTGCGCACAAAAAAACACCTAGTGTGCACCCGGCCTTAGAGCGAGACTCTGCAAGCTCTCAGTGAATTATTTATTTATTTATAAAGTATTTTACCAGGAAGGATACATTGAGATTTCTCTCGTTTTCAAGTATGTCCTGGGCCCAAGAGTAGGGATGCACCGATACTAGTATCGGTATCGGTACGATACTGCCGTTTGCACGAGTACTTGGTACTCGTGCAAATGGCCCGATACATCCCCCCCGATACCGGAAGCCAGCGCTGGGCCGGCTTGCCGGTATCCACGGGGCTGGGGAAGCTGGCCGCGTGCATGAAAAGCACTCGGCCAGCGTTCCCCTCCGGCGGGCCGCAATACTCACCTAGCGGAGGGTCCGGTCGCAGAGCTGTGATGCGATCACGCGGCCGCCAGGCGCCTCTGTGACGCTGCCTCTCGGCTGGAGGCAGCATCATGGAGGCGCCCGGCGGCCGCGTGATTGCGTCACAGCCCTGCGACCGGACCCTCCGCTAGGTGAGTATTGCGGCCTGCCGGAGGGGAACACCGGCCAAGTGCTTTTCATGCACGCGCCAGCTTCCCCAATGCGGTCCAAATTCCCCCTGCGGTTCAATATTAAAATGATATAAATCTGGGGGGCGTGGCCGAGCGTCATCCAAGATGGCCGCATAGTCTCTGGGCTCCGCACCATCCACCCTGTAAACCGCTGATTCTCCCCCTTTCTGGGACCTAAACGTTTGCCTGTGGAGCTGTGATCGCTTCAGGAGCATGCCAGGCGCCCCAAAATCACCGCGGAGAGTGAAATCGAGGGAACCCCCGGTCGCCCCGCTGTTTGCAGGTCGGAAGACCCCTGCCAGTCAAGATGGCGGCCGCTCGATATCGCGGCCTAGCCCGGCTGCGGAATCGGATTCAGACGGACAGGAGACCGCAGCTTCAAGCTTAAGTGCATCTGAGGTCTCTACAATCTTGGGCAGCATGGCTGATATGAAGGTATTTCTGGCGGGGGAAGTGGAGAAAAATACCTAGGCCTTGCAGGCTGACATACAGGCCTTAGGACAGCGCACTGCTGATTTGGAGCACCGTACCGAAACTATCTCAGAGGCTCATAATCTTTTAGTGGGCCATTTTAACGCTATGTCTCATAAGATTGACGATTTAGAATCACAGCTGGAAGACTTAGCCAACAGATCCCGCAGGAACAATCTTCGGATTCGAGGGCTGCCTGAGGGTGCTGAGGATGACCCGCTGGGTGACTTTATCATTGCTATGCTGCGCCCCGTGGCACCGGAGCTTCCCGATCATGCCTGGGAGCTTGACCGGGTGCACAGAGCCCTGCGTACCCGAGGCACAACGGATGATCGACCTAGGGATGTTATTGCGCGCTTTCTTAATTTTTCCACGAAGGAATTGATTCTATGTAAAAACTGCACTACCCCTGTGCTGTATGATGGCGTACCCCTACAATTATATCAGGACATTTCTCCAAACACGCTTCGTCACAGGCGGCAATGGAAACCTGTTGCGGACCTTCTTCGTGAACATAAAGTTGCATTCACATGGGGACACCCTTTTAAAATCCTAGCCTTCCGAAACAGAAGAATGCATGTCCTCTTGCCACACGCTGATCCTACCAGATTTTTCCAGTCCTTGGCTATACCACTTCCTGACGGCTTTGTATCTCCAGAGGGCCCGATTCCTCCACTGCTTGGCCTGCCCACGGAGTGGGTGCAGGTGAAGTCACCGCGATGTGGCCCTCCTCCTTCGGGCCCAGGATGAGTTCTGATGATCATCTTCTCTTCTGCCCCACTTGGAGCCATTGCCTTCGCGTGGCGACCCTTGACTCTTCATCCTCTCAGAATCTGTATTTGTTTTTGAAGGTTCATAGAGAGATGGGGGGGTTTAAACTCTTCCCACTCTCGGGTGGATGGTGGTGGCCGCGGGGCCGAGTTGGCCTTCTGAACCCCCTGTTTTTGGTTCTGGGTTTCTATGGCTCTGAGGTGTTTTGCCCTCATAACCCCACGGCTTCCGACGAAATGTAAGACCGGGAATTTTTCTTTTTTATTTTTTTTTATTTTGATTAAGTGTTTTTTTTCTTTTTTTTTGTTGTTGTGCTGTTTTTCCGTCCATCTGGTGGTGCGGTACGTCCGCTTATTTGCGAGGTGACGCGACCTACGGGCCTTTGTATCGCACAAAAGATGATCCAGGCGTTCATACTCTGGGTGTGGTCTGACCGTGACTTTTTCTTACTTTTAATATGGCTTTGAAACTCACGTCACTAAATGTGAAGGGACTGAATTCACCTAACAAACGTCGACTCCTTTTACGCACTTTGAAGTCTGACAGAGTGGACATTGCTTTTATTCAAGAGACACATCCGGTTAAACAAGCGAGAGCGGTGCTGACTGATCATGTTTTCACTAGGGAATTTTCCTCCAGAGCATTAAGCAAACGTAATGGTGTCTCAATTTTGATCCGTAAATCTTGTCCCTTTTCAAGTGGTCTCATATAAGTGCGATGTTGACGGCCGCTATGTTTTACTTTCTGGTTCCCTATACTCAAAAACCTATCATTTTTTAAATGTGTATGCACTCAATGCTTCCGCTACCAATTTCTGGAGCTCTGTTTGTGACGTCCTTGATACGATACCTCATGGAGCGATTGTATTGGGAGGGGACATGAACGCGACGCCTTGCCCTGCCGTTGACAGAATTGATCGCCCTGTTTTGTCAGGCCTCCCTTCTGTGAGCACGCGGGATAAGACATTCGCTCGATTTCTGCAACAGGTGGGCTTGATTGATGTTTGGCGCATTACTAACCCGAGTGTGAGGGATTACACTTTTTATTCAACCCCACATGGCTCCTATTCCCGCGTCGACCTTTTCCTTCTTAACGGAACGGCCATGTCTCATGTGATCCGAACAGAAATTAATTCTATCTCGTGGTCTGATCACGCGGACATTGCTCTATATTTCCATACCCCACGGGTGGCGGCTCCCTGGTCATGGCGCCTTAATTCCTCCCTGCTGAAAGATCCTGTTCAACAACTGCGCGAACTGTTAATACAGTATTTTGCGGAGAATCCCGTGGAGGATGTATCACTGTCCACAGTGTGGGCCGCACATAAGGCGGTGTTAAGGGGTCACTTAATTAAGATCGCTACTCATCGTAAAAGTCTTAAGCTTCAGCAACTACTCTCTCCAGTCCTCTCTCCGCAGTCTGGAACAGAAATATAAAGCCTCCCCTTCGTTAAAAATTTTAGAAGAGCTAGTACATAATCGGACATCTATTAAGAAATTGTTATTAGATGATGTCGCTAAACAACTACTCTGGTCCTGTCACGGTGGCCCATGTCCAGGGAAATGTTGCACCTTCGACCCATGTCCGGGGAAATGTTGCACCTTCGCCCCATGTCCGGGGAAATGTTGCACCTTCGCCCCATGTCCGGGGAAATGTTGCACCTTCGCCCCATGTCCAGGGAAATGTTGCACCTTCGCCCCATGTCCAGGGAAATGTTGCACCTTCGCCCCATGTCCGGGGAAATGTTGCGGCCGTCACAGCAGCTGATATCCAGAAAGCCTTATTCCAGGGTACTGTGTACTACAGGACAGAGAATGGTGCTGCCTGCGAATCAGATGCAGCATGCAGGAAGGACAACCAATCGCAGCACATGACCAGCTATCCTATAGCAGAGCAGGGCGTCTCCTCTGAGCACCAATAGGAAGTGCTGTGGCTCCATTTAAAGGGCTTCCTTTCTCTTAGCAAGTTGCCCTAGCGTGGTTCCAGTTACGCCTAGTGCCTTGCTGTTATTTCTGAATTCCTATCTGACTGATTTCCTGGTTCATACGATCCTGGCTTGTCTCGACTTCCCTGTTTTCTGCCGCCCTGAATTCTGGCATAGTATAACGGACCTCTATTTCCTTAACCCCTGCCTATGTGTGTTTTTGTTGGTTTTCTCTGCTTAACCCGGCCATTATTAAGGACCGGCTAGCTAGAGAATTGTGGGTTATTTTATTCTGCAGGTTGTTTTACTTTGCACTCCGCCACTTTCTTTGTGTTCGTCGTTCTCAGTATTACTGACCATAACCCGGCCATTACTAAGGACCGGTTGGTCAGGGTCTGTTGGCTTACAGTCTGCAAGCGGGGTTACCCGATCCTGACAGGTCCAGGCGCCTCTTCTATGAAAAGGCTAATAAAATGGATACACTACTGGCCCGTTCTCTAAAACCTAAAGGGAGGCATCCCCCTATATCGACCATACGCTCTGCTAATGGGACGTTGGTGACCTCACCTGCAGACATCAGCTCAGCTTTTACCACCTATTTCTCGGCACTTTACCAACATTCCCCCAACCACGTCCCTACCGATACCACTTATGTGTCCGCTATTAATTCCTCTTTGAACTCTGTTCCCCTGCGGAGACTGGATCAGATTAGTGACTTACAAAACTGTATTACTGAGCATGAAGTTCACTGCGTTATTTCGGTATTAGGGGGTAATAAAGCCCCGGGCCCTGACTGGTTCTCAGGGGGTTATTTTAAGACTTTTCGCAAGGAATTGGTTCCCACTCTCACAAAACTGTTTAATGATTGCGCTGACGGAGAGGTTCTCCACCCGGACATGTTATTGGCTGATATTGCTTTAATCCCTAAAGAAGGGAAGGACTTGACGGACGTGGGGAACTATCGTCCAATATCGCTTTTGAATTTTGACATTAAAATATTGGCCAAGGTTTTGGCGAAGAGGCTGGGTCCCCTCCTGCAGCATTTGATACACCCGGATCAGGTGGGCTTTGACCCCGGCCGACAGCTTTATGATAATACCAGAAGAGGCACTGATTTGCTTTGGTGGATGTCGGAACATGAGGATCCTTCTCTTGTGCTGTCTCTTGACGCCGAGAAGGCTTTCGACAGGGTGGAATGGCCGTACCTCTTTACTACTCTGGAGCGAGCGGGTCTCCCTGACAGATTTCTTCATTCGGTGCGCGCACTTTATACTAATGTGTCTGCTCAGGTTCGGATACCGGGCTGTTATCCTACGCGGTTTCCCATCCTGAATGGTACGCGCCAGGGCTGTCCCCTCTCCCCGTTATTATTCCTACTCTCCCTAGAACCTCTCTTAGCTACACTTAGGAGTCACCCAGATGTTAAGGTGGGTACAGAGTTTTCCACTATATCGGCCTATGCAGATGACATCCTGCTGACGTTGGCTGAACCCCTCTCTTCGCTTGCTGGTTTGCGAGATGTATTGGAGGAGTATGGTGCATTGACTGGCTTTAGAGTTAACAATGATAAATCTTGTGCCATGCCTTTCCACATGTCGCACACGGCGATAGCTGAGGTGGAAACAAACTATAAATTCCGAATAACACACACTGACCTCCCCTATTTGGGAATTTCTCTAACTAGAGACCCCGCGGACTTGTTCTCCCGTACCGCGGACTTGTTCTCCCGTAACCTCTCCTCTCTGATCCAACGACTTAAAGGCGATTTAGAAAGCTGGGGAGATAATCCTATATCGTGGTTGGGAAGAATCCAGTGTCAAAATAAAGCGGGACTTCAACAGGCAATAGATTCTTTTGTATGGCAACATAAGAGACATAGAGTGGCCAGGCGGTTGCTTTATCGCCCTAAGATCAGAGGGGGATTGGGACTCCCAAACCTTTACCTTTACTACTGCACTGCACAGCTGGCCCAGGTAGTAGCGTGGCATTCCCCGCGAGACTCTAGGAGATGGGTTGCATTGGAGTCTGCTTTTATGTCACCTAACTCTCCGGCCCTTTATATTTGGATCCCTAAAAGTTTTAGACTCCTTTTGCGGATGATATGCCCGTCCATACTTACTTCTTTGCACTTGTTTGATGCTGCTAGGAAGAAATTCGCTCTTACGGGCGATTCTTCCCCTCTTACACCATACCTACGTAACCGTGCTTTTCCTCCAGGGCTTCGTGAGAAAGACTTTGCCGGCTTGTCTAGAGCTGGGTTACATCGTTACCGCGACTTGTTTGTACAGGGCCAACTGACCACGTTTCAAATGCTGCAGGAGCAGGCGAGTCTGACCCCGTTTGACTTTTTTAGATATATGCAACTTCGACACTATGTTTTATCTACGGAACTAAAGACGGTCTCGACTGCCCCCCTCACGATTTTTGAAAGTCTCTGTGATGTAGGTGGTTCTCCTAAAGGCCTTATCTCACAACTTTACTTTCTACTCTGCTCTAGACCTGGGGAATGGGGACCTCTTACCTATTCTAGTAAATGGGAAACAGACTTACATGACCCCCTACCGGGTGACGAATGGGAGGATATCTGGGAACACACGGCCCGTTCATCCATCTGTGTGACACACCAAAAACCGGCATACAAAATATTAATGCAATGGTACGTAACCCCAGTGTCTTTGCATCGTATGGGAGTATCCCCCAGTGATTTGTGCTGGCGTGACTGTGGTGAGAAAGGTACATACATACACATGTGGTGGGAATGCCCGGTTGTGAAAAGTTTTTGGAGGTTGGTTCATGGTAAATTTCAGGATGTTTTTCAGCGCCCCCTACCCTGGGATCCTTGGGCTCTTCTCCTATCTCGGCCCCTCCCTAATATGTCCTCCGCAGAGCAACGATTGTTTAATAGAATGGTTTTAGCGGCCAGGAGAGCCTTGGCAGCTGTATGGCGCCAGAGCTCTTTGCCATCTTGGGATGTTGTGGCTGACAAAATTGACGACGCCTATCTCATGGACGACCTTACAGCCAAGGCAGGGCCGGATTAAACGTATCATGGGCCTGGTGCTGTGGAGTTTGGCGGGCCTTTTTGTAGAAATAAAATGAAAAAGTCAGACCCTGCTCTTAAACCCCTCCTGGCGCACTGATGTTATTCAGGGGTTACAGGTAGGGATGTGGGACAGGGATCTGGTTATTCAGGGGTTACGGGTAGGGATGTGGGACAGATCTGGTTATTCAGGGGTTACGGGTCGGTATGTGGGACAGGGATCTGGTTACGTAGGCGTTACAGGTAGGGATATGGTTAGGCAGGAGTTACAGGTAGGGATTTGGTTAGGCAGGGGTCACAGGTAGGGATTTGGTTACAGAGGGGTTACAGGTAGGGATTTGGTTACAGAGGGGTTACAGGTAGGGATTTGGTTACAGAGGGGTTACAGGTAGGGATTTGGTTACGCAGGGGTTACAGGTAGGGATTTGGTTACGCAGGGGTTACAGGTAGGGATTTGGTTACGCAAGGGTTACAGGTAGGGATTTGGTTACGCAAGGGTTACAGGTAGGGATTTGGTTATGCAGGGGTCACAGTTAGGGATTTGGTTACAGAGGGGTTACAGGTAGGGATTTGGTTACAGAGGGGTTACAGGTAGGGATTTGGTTACAGAGGGGTTACAGGTAGGGATTTGGTTACAGAGGGGTTACAGTTAGGGATTTGGTTACAGAGGGGTTACAGGTAGGGATTTGGTTACAGAGGGGTTACAGGTAGGGATTTGGTTACGCAAGGGTTACAGGTAGGGATTTGGTTACGCAGGGGTTACAGGTAGGGATTTGGTTATGCAGGGGTCACAGTTAGGGATTTGGTTACAGAGGGGTTACAGGTAGGGATTTGGTTACAGAGGGGTTACAGGTAGGGATTTGGTTACGCAAGGGTTACAGGTAGGGATTTGGTTACGCAGGGGTTACAGGTAGGGATTTGGTTATGCAGGGGTCACAGTTAGGGATTTGGTTACAGAGGGGTTACAGGTAGGGATTTGGTTACAGAGGGGTTACAGGTAGGGATTTGGTTACAGAGGGGTTACAGGTAGGGATTTGGTTACGCAGGGGTTACAGGTAGGGATTTGGTTACAGAGGGGTTACAGGTAGGGATTTGGTTACGGAGGGGTCACAGGTAGGGATCACAGGTAGGGATTTGGTTATGCAGGTGTTACAGGCTGTTTGATCTGCAGAATGTAGATTCTATCAGTAACTGTGTTTGATGGAGGGGAGAGGGAGCACATCTCACTTTCCAGATATTTATTCTGCCTCCTGCTAACACCTTGACCCTTTAACACGTGGGATTCAGAAGGCAGCTGCTCCCTGACAAATGGTAGGGGCTTCCTTTTGTTTTAAGCACAGAAGGCTCCTCTTACCTGTCCTGTAACAGTTCATGGTGATCTGTAGATGAAAGCAGGGAAAGCTCCTGTTGCCTTTGTCTCTGATCATGCAGGATGCTGTGCAGAGCAGCTGGGATGTGAGGAGCCTGCAGCCCTGCTGACATCCTGGCTTTGCAATGCCAGCCAGAGAGAGACTGGCCTTGAAGGCAGGGCAGTGTGTGCACTGAACGTCCTGCCCATGTGAAGAGACACTATGCTGCCAGAATGGCAGTCTGCAGCATCACATCCAGCCTACTCCTGGAGGGCACCCAGGCAAGCCAGGCCCTGCTGCTCTCATGGGGATCTCCTACCCTGTTGTTGCTGTCGGGGGTGGGTGTGGCCGATGGTCAGCATGCTGCTCTTCGTGGTGGGCCTGCTCTCCTTCCCCTTCACTGTCGCTTGCTCCGCCCTCCTATTAAATATTAGGGGGAAAAAAGTGTAGCGCAGGGAAAAATCAGGGTATGCCTGCTTCTTTGCAAGCAATCCTCCTCGTGCCGGTGGCCTGGGCTGACATGCTGTGTGGGCTGTGCAGGCAACACAGTGTGGGCTGGGCGGATTGATCTGCAAGCCTGCGCACTGTGTGCCTTCATCCCCTACATCTTGTAATCAAATAAGCAGCCCCCGCTGGGGCACGTGACCGGATACCTCCAATCACGTGTTGATCGCTTCCACGCACAGCCTGGCTTATCTGCCTCTCCACTATATGGCCGGGCCGCATCATCCAGATCCGGAGGCTGCATCGGCCTTACAGTGTGGCTCTGGCAGGCCGGCCAGCGGCTCCTCTTGGCTGGGCTGCTGTGGGCCTATTTTGAGAAGGGGGCCTGGAGCGGCCGCTCCATCCGCCCCTATGTTAATCCGGCCCTGAGCCAAGGTTAGGGACACGGCGCACTCTTTTTCTAAGATGTGGTCGTTATGGACTGAGTACAGACCTTCTTGATTTTACTGTGGTTTTGGTTATTCCCACTCTCTAGGGTGGCCCCTATCTCGCCAATTGACCAAGCTTTAACACTCCAACACCTCACCCCAGTATTGGATGGTTTTATGTGTTTTTTGTTTTATTTTTTGTTTTTCTTTAGTTGTTATGGTTTTTTTTCCCTTTTTTTTTGTTTTTTGTGTCTTTTTATTTTTTATTTTTTATCCCGATATGTCGGGTTATTGTTAATATTCTGAAAAAGTACGGAGTTGCACCTTCGTGATTTATATACACTACTGTGTGTAATCTGCATGTGTCTTTCGCTGATTGATTGTGCAATTCTTAAAATAAAGGATTTAAAAAAAATATATAAATCTGGTAATATAGGCGTCAGTGGCAGTGTACCCAAATATTGTGCCTTTGGTGGCAGCAAGTGCCTTCACACCGTAACCCCTCTGTGGTATTGTGGAAGAGTGCAGGGTTGGACTTTGCGGTCCAATATTAAAATTATATGAATCTGGTACAGGCGTCAGTGCACCCAAATATTGTGCCTTTGGTGGCAGCAAGTGCCTTCACACTGTAAGTAACCCCTCTGTGGTATTGTGGAAGAGTGCAGGGTTGGACCTTGCGGTCCAATATTAAAATGATATAATTCTGGTAATATAGGCGTCAGTGGCAGTGCACCAAAATATTGTGCCTTTGGTGGCAGCAAGTGCCTTCACACCGTAACCCCTTTGTGGTATTGTGGAAGAGTGCAGTGGTGGAGGTTATGTGAATGCAGAAGAGATCCCCGATCTATTCAGTTACGTCAGCATTACGGGATTGATAGCTGCTGATCCAGGACTGATTCATTTTTATAAATGTCATCCGGTCTACAGAGTCATTGGACAGACGCACTCTTTTGTCTGTGACAAAACCTCCAGTGGCACTGAACTTCCTTTCAGTAAGCACGCTAGATGAAGAGCAACCTAGTAGCTGTATAGCATATTGACTAAGTTCTGGCCAGTGATCCAATCTCAACACCCAGTAAGCCAGTGGATCATCTGCTGTAAAGGTATCCAGGTCTGCCCTTGCCCCTAGGTAGTCCTGCACCATATGGTGAATACGCTGTCAATGGGTGCCTACATTTGATGTCCCTGGGCGTCGTGGACTAAAAGAATTTAAAAAGGCATCAGTCAAGCGGCCTTGGCCTTCACCGCTCTTCCTCTGATCATCCGCAGCCTCAGAAGCACCTGTGTCATCACTTGGTAACCTACCAGTGCCTGGAAAGGTGTTACACAAGTGTCGCTTTAGAGCGTCCTCAAGTTTTTTCATTCTGTCCTCCCTCTGTGCGGGCAGGATGAGCTCTGCAACTTTACCCTTGTATCGTGGATCAAGAAGGCTTGCCAACCAGTAATGATCCCTCTCCTTGATAGCACGAATCCTGGGGTGCTTTACCAGGCTTTGCAGGATAAGGGAGCGCATGCAACGTAGGTTGGAGGTGGCATTAGCTTCCGAGTCTTCCTGGTCAATGAGGATGACCCCATCGTGTACTTCCTCCTACCAGCCACGTACTAGTCCTTGGTTTCTGAGCACACAAAACCCTTCCTTGAGGAATCCCCACCTTCAATGCCCCCACTACTTAAATATTCCTCCTCATCCTCCTCCTGTCTGATCTGAGGACCCGCAGGAATGCTGTCTGCGTAAAGACTGGGGCCTTGAGAGCTAGGGAAGGCCTCCTCTTCCTCCTGCTGCTCTGCCTCTAGTGCCACATCTATAATTCCCCGCAGAGTGCGCTCCAGCAGGAAGACTAAAGGAATTGTGTCACTGATGCTTGCACTGTCCCTGCTCACCATCCTCATTGCCTCCTCAAATGGTGACAGTACAGTACATGCATCCTTGATCATCACCCACTGTGGGGGGGGGAAACAAGTTGACCTGAACCTGTCCTTGTGCCATACTCACACAGGTACTCATTGATGGCCCTCTGCTGCTTGTACAGACGCTGCAGCATTGCTAATGTCGAGTTCCACCTGGTGGGCATGTCACAGATCAGATGGTTTGTGGGAAGGTGGAATTCTCTTTGAATTTCTGCCAGGCGAGCACTTGCTGGGAATGACCATCTGAAGAGGCTGCAGACTTTTCTGGCCTGGCTGAGAAGCTCTGCCAGCCCTGGGTACCTGGTTAGGAAATGCTGTACCACCAGATTTAGGACGTGTGCTAGGCATGGTACATGCGTCAACTTACCCTGGCGTAGGCCGGAGAGAAGGTTACTGCCATTATCACAGACTGAAGCTGAAGCTGGCATGGTGTTAACCTTCTCTGCACCTGCCCCTGCAGAGCTGACAGAATTTCTGGCCCGGTGTGGCTCCAGTCCCCTAAACAAACCAGCTCAAGCACAGTATGGCATCTTTTTGCTTGAGCCATTGCGTAGCCCCTGTCACGCGTCGGTTTAACTGCCACTTCGCCAGAGACAGAGAAGGAGGAGGAGGAGGAAGAGGAAGAGGTGGTGGTGGAGCAGACAGACTTCATACAAGCAGCTTTCTGGAGGCGTGGTGGATGAACAAGCTCCAGCACAGAGCCCCGTCTGGGATCCCTCCCAGCTGCAATCAGAGTTACCCAGTGTGCCGTGAAGGAAATGTAATGGGCTTGTCCATGCTTGCTGGACCATGTCTCTAAAGTCATGTGCACCTTGCTGCTGAATGCCTTTCCCAATGACTCCATAACATTGTCTTCCACGTGCTAGTATAGTGCTGGAATGGCCTTGCGTGAAACGTAATGGCGTTTTGGGACCTGCCACTGTGGTACAGCACATTCAGCAAATTCATGGAAGGAAGCCGAGTCCACCAGCTGGAAAGGCAGCAGCTGTAATGCGAGTAATTTTGCTAAGCTGGCATTTAGACGCTGTGCTTGGGGATGGTTGGGACTATATTTTTTCTTACGCTGCAGCAGCTGGGGCAACGTAATTTGACTGTGTAAATCTTCAGATGATGGGATGCTGTCACATTGTGAGGAAGGACCTGGTACACCCATTACTGTAGCATCATCCCTGTCAGTGGAGGTTGTAGCAGGCAATGACATAGCAGGACATATAGTGGGGGTAGAGACAGATGAGGAGGACCTATGCAAAGTGTTGTGCCAACGGGATGCGTGGCAGGTGGTCATATGTCACCTCAAGCTCGTGGTACCCAAGCGTGGGATGTCTTTCCCACGCTTGATCCTCATCTGACATAGATTACAAATAGCAACAGTGCGGTCTGCTGCACATTTCTTAAAGAACTCCCAGACAGCAGAGTTCCTGGATGTGTGCTTTGAGACAACAGCGCTCTGCACCTGAGCAGCTCTGACATCTGATGCCTTGGACTGGCTACGATTGGTCATAGAGGACGTTGTGCTTCGTGTTTGTTGTGCCTCCTCCTCCTCCCTTGACTCCTCTGTTCAATCAGGCACCCAGGTGGAGTCAGTGACCTCATCGTCATCACCCCCTATCTCCTCATCACTGGAGCCAACCTCGCAATATGCTGCAGCTGCTGGGGGAACATGAGTGCCAGTTATTAGTGTGTCACTGTGTAGAGATATTGACTTCTTTAATAGGTCATGGATATATTAATTATGACGTGTATTTTTCTTATTTTTATATATATATATATATATTATTGACAGTGCCTCCAATACCAGTGGTATAAGTTGGTATTTTACCCTTAAGATAAGGATTAATAACCAATCAATGAATATACGTCTTAACAAATATATGGCGCGTTATCCCGAGTTCTTTTGATGCTATCTAGATATTTTTAGACACAATAAAATCAATGAAGATGATATGAGACTGCGTAACGGTAAAACAATTCAAACCATAATTTGTTCACACGTCAAGTTTCATACAATCATATCTTATCAACGGATTAGCAAGATGCAATTTCAAAAGTAATTATAGATCGTGATTAGTAGCGATACTGTGACACGCAATAATCGAATGGACAAATATTTTAGGTTTATCGACCGCACCACAGATATACACGCCTCAGTTCTTAAACACCAAGTTCCATTCTATTCACTCAAACCTTTCCCATTATAAACCAATCCTCCACCTGGCTAAAATAAACACTCAGTTACTGGGCATCACCTGCAGCACCATTTATTATTATGGGGGCCTATTCACTAAATGCAACTTCCTTCAGGGAGATACATAACACACTCGATAGGTAGACTATCTCTTCCACAGATCAATCACAGCACTTCATTCAATATACGTTAACCCAAAGCTTCTTATTGACTTGCATGCATTCAATCGAAAGGGCTGCAAGATGGATATGGAAGAAGTTATGCTAGTTTTACTAATGGGGCTGACGGCACTTGACATATAAAAACTATTTCACGGTTCCAGCGTATCTCACTATGGGTATACAATTGATTTTTTAGGTGTCCACATCCAGTATTCTTGGAATATAAATATTTTCACTAAATTATGGCTCAAGTAGGCAGCCGTAATAGTCTCTCCCTTAGCGCTCGTCTGCAGTAGAGCGGAAAGGCTGACACTATTCTACTGTTTAGGCTTCAACAGCAAAATAATTCATTTATATTCCTTTAATTTGTGATGGACATCTAAAGTCAGGACTATGCAATTAGGAAGTAGATATCAAATTATTCAGGTATACTTTACCATCTGGTAGTGAAGATAGGGTGTGGTCACGTCTTATTGGAGTGGCTGATGGTATTTGCCCTTTCTCCTCTCCAAGCATTCTTTCAGGGTCTCTTTTCTCAGTCTGATCCCCTCTCTCTGGAGTGTACCCCCCTATATTTTGCCCAGTTTTAGATCTAGCCCATCACTATGTGGCCTCATTTGATTGGAGGATATATATATTCATTAACTCCAGGGGTCTGTCCAGGTGTTATATTACCTGGCCAGCAGATGGCGCTCTCAGATCAACCATCAACCTTCTGCAGGAATTAATTTATGTATTTGGCCAATCTTTTACTGGTTTGGGGTCGTTTTATTCCTATATCCCAGGACTCCATAGATTTTATTAACAATATCAAAATTTATTTCTATTGTTGAATCGCCGGCATACTTCGCCCCGGCGTGTGTGCATTTCATACATTCATTCATTCGTGATATCGTCTTTGAGATTCATAAGTGCCAGACTTAATCTGTTTTATAAATGTTAGTACACAAGACATTTGTTATGTAATAATCAACTGAATGTGGTATGGCCTCTGTCTTTTATAAAACACCCAGATTATCTATTATAACTGACCACATAAATTAAATATTCAAATACCATATAGTGTTAGATCGTATCGCCAAATAGTATAGCATTACAAACTCGTTATACAAGTCATTTAACCTTCTCTGGGTTTTTTATCTTCTACAGGTTGGGCGGCCCATTGTTCAAGGGTTATATGGCTTCATAGCTTAGATCAGACCAGATAAACACAATGCTCTGGAATACATACACTAGGTTAAGCTATGTGATCTAACATCTGGTTATTTTTCTTACAACCAGAATCAATTAAGAACAATGGATGTTCCTCCCTTGTTTGCTGAAAGATAACGAGTCTAGCTTGTTACATTTGTTTTAAAATGCATATTCTTGTTACATTTTAACCACGCAGACAAGTTGCCTGTGTGAAGCAATTCCTGGCCCCAAATTTCAACAGTCATGTGGAATATGATGCGTTATAGAAATTTCATATCTGAAAAGGTCTGACAACTGGCACCCCCTTCCTCTAGGTTGATTATACTCCCTTCCTCAACCTCAGAGATTGAATCAGAGCACTGTAGTTGCTGCACATCCTCAAGCAGCATGTCACTGTCATTGTAGTCAAACAATTCAGCTGACTCCTCCGTGTGTGATAGTGAGGCTATGGCAGGAGTAGCTGTGGACATGGAGGCTGCATTAGATGCTTTGGCAGCTCAGGTGGACTGTAAAGCACTACAAGCCTGGCTGGCAGAGGACTCGGAGGATGAGGATGGCCTGGTTAGCCAATCCACCAAATCCTCTGTATGTTGCTGCTGCTTAAAACGGCCAGCACCAGTTAGAAAGGACAAGCATGCCCCTGCAGAGGATGCACCACGTCCACGAGGACCAGAGGCACAGCCTCCCGACACAGAGGCTGCTTGCCCTCTTATCTGTGTCTGGGAGCGTCTGCCTGTCCTTTTTGGTCTTTCTGACATGGTGAGTGATATATAGATTAAAAATATACAGAACTCTGATTCAACTGTGTTATCTAGATTAAAGATTTCCAGAACTCTGGTATAACTCAGTGAGACACCCTGATAGCTGGCAACAGTGACAAGGCACAGATTACAATTCGCAGAAATCTTCTAGAAGTATGTGGGACCCCCTGATAGCTGGCAGTGAGAAGACACAGATTACAATTCCCAGAAACCTCCTATAAATCAGTGAGACCCCTGATGGGTGGCAGTGACAAGACACAGATTACAATTCCCAGGAACCTCCTATAAATCAGTGCTACCCCCTGATGGGTGGCAGTGAGAACACACAGATTACAACAATTCCCAGATATTTTATAGAAATGAGACCCCCACAATAGTTGCTGGCAGTGAGAACACAAAGATTAGAACAATTCCCAGATATTTTGTAGAAATGAGACCCCCAAAATAGTTGCTGGCAGTGAGAACACACAGATTACAACAATTCCCAGATATTTTGTAGAAGTGAGACCCCCCCCAATAGCTGGTGGCAGTGAGAACACACACTAACACAACAATCTTCTCTCAAAAAACACGTGCTGGGGGCTGTGTGAAGCCTTTTATAGTGTGCTGCGGGACTTAGCTCTGTGAGCCCATGATTGGGCAAAATTTGCCAAATCAGGACACTGAGCCGTGATTGGCATAGTCTTGCACCTAAATTGTGGTCAGGTGCAGGCTGTAGCCAATTACAAGCTTCAGGCCAGTGGAAAAGTGCATTGTGGTGCATTGTGGGCGAACATGCGGCGAACACGCGGAAATGTTCGGAGTTCGCGAACAGCCGAACGGGCGATGTTCGAATCGAACTCTGAACATATCAAACCGAACAGCTCATCCCTAGTCAAAACTTAATACATTCTGACAGAACAATAGAGATGATTTTTTTCTATTCTGAACCGTTATATAGACTTCGCGGGCATTTCTACTTTTTACCCAGTAATAAGAAATTACACAGGAAAGGTGTTAACAAAGAACAATCTGTTTCCTATCAACTTCCTTTGGCTAGCTTCGAGAGGAAGTTAAGCTGAATAGAAAATATGCACACATTGTATTCAAACAAGGAGGGGGAAAAAAGTAGACACAGCATTAAGCTGATTAACACAATGGCCAAGCAACATATTTTGAAGACAGTCAGTCCCTATATATATATATTCATACAGGAAATTAAAAAATATCACCTTGGGGTCAGTGTTATACCTATAAATCATTCCAATGCTCAGAAAGAAAGAAAGAAAGAAAGGTTAGTAATTACTCATAAGAGGGGAACGGTGGAAAGGAATCAAGGTTAGGTGGGGGTGGAAGTACAAGATAGGCTGGCCTCATAGGTGATTTAGAAACGCAACATTTCTCAAGGCACAGCATCAACAATTTGTAAAAAATGGTAATTATAACAATCATAATGAGATACATTAATCCATGTAGAAATAGTTGAACCTAGGCTACCAAAAATAGAACTAAGGCCAAAGGTCCAATCAAATCCATCTAAGGGACTTGATACTTTCCTGAGTTGGGTCTGAATTTCCTCAATATATATATATCCTGAGAAACTTCACCTGAAATGTCATCAATGTGAAAACAACAATGGGTCAAATTAAGAAGACCGCATACGCCACCCTCCTTCATTAACAAATAATCAAGGGCCATACGATTCTGGATTACTGCATCTCTGATTTGACGTTGCTCAGCAGAAAGAACCGCTAGAGCATGTGTAGTGTGATTAAACATGTCATCAACTAAGTCTACAAAAAGGTTCATTTTAAAATACAAACGAGCAACACCATATGCAGGTAGCATGATCCCGCCAAATTGCTCTGCCTCAGAGGTTTTGACAGATATGGAAGAACGACGAGAATCGATGTACAGTGTTATGGAGGTTAATTCGCATACCAGAAGGAACATAGGGTGAATGGTATGGGATGGACCAATAAGACCCAAAACACATTCACCAATATAGATTCTAGGTATTACCAGATATGCCCATTTACCACATAACCAATAAAAGGGGGGATTAAGGGGCAAGGTAGCATAAGCATTAATATAATATGTTGCAACCATTATCATACTAGAGTATGTGCCATCTTCCACTTGCAAAGTCCAATCTTGTGGACTGTTGGAATTACGCATGTTAAATTTCCCAAAAGATGCTACATTCCACACGGTATTTTTATTCAAAATATGGGTAGCATTAATTTGGGATGTATTCATACACCCAAACATGAAATCAGCATAGTTGGCATTGCCAACACTTACAGGGAAGGTTTTATCCATCCATTGCCATAAACTTACACATTTATTGGGTATACCTGGGTTAGAACAAAGGGGGGAGGACACTAACTTGTAGTGCCAAGGGGTGCTGATCTGAGAAGAACTATTACCGTAAATAAAGGAGACATGAAAGGTGGCTTGTAGATTCATCTCGGAATTATTGGGGACATACATATGATCCATTATAACCTGGCAAGGAGGTTCCTTTCTGTTAAGCTCTGCTAAAAGTATTTTACCAGTAGTATTAAATCTGATTCGTATTACTGCAGTACCGCAATGTTCCTGTAGAAGGGGAGCACGGATAAAAGTGGCATCTGGATGGTTAGTAGTTTTAGAAAAAGTAAGCAGTGAAAACAGATCATCATCAAAAATACTAAGATTCAAAGCAACTCCCTCATATGGTATGCCATATTTAGAACTAGTCGGTTTGGCCATACATATCCAGCAGGACTTGTTGAAACCTGAAAGTTTATACATAGTCTGAGCATCATGTGCATAGTTATTAGGTCGATGCAAGTCTCTTTTCAAACGCATATTCAAAACTAGAGGACGAGCAAAGGAGATATTGTGGGGACCTACAATATCTTCCCAAAAACATTGATAGCAACACGAACTACCAGTAAGTATAATTAGATAGATCACGATGATTAAAAGTGAACCAACAAAAATAAAACAGTTCTTGGAAAAAGAGCAAAACATCCTGGTAGTAATTCTAGCAATAGACACTGCAAGTGTACAATCAGAGTTAATACAGTATCAGGGTTATCCAAAGAGATTCGAAAAGTCACCGCACGTTCGGTGACTTGTCGTTCTCTTCAATTCGGTTCCTTTTGCCGATTGCATTTCGGTGACCCTGCGGTGTATTCAGCAAGCACCACAGGGTCCCCGAATTGCAGGGAAAAGCTGCCGAAAACCTGACGAACACTAACCGAATGCACCCTGAAAACAAGCAAAAACATCTGGATTAACCTTTGAAGAACCCGAACAGGAGCCGAATAGGAGCCGAATCACACAGAGCCGAAGCAGCTGTGACGTAGAGGAGGCAGTGAATAAATTAGCAAAACCATTTGTATGAATCTGGGAAAATGAAACGCTGTTTGCAAAGAAACTACTGAGCGAAAATGTCTGAAATTTTCACAGGAGGTCCAGGGAATGATACTAAAGAGGGCTGTTACAAAAAAAAAAATAAACTGAAAAAAAAATCAAAAAAAAAATCGGACTTTTAAAAAAAAAAAAGAAATCAGAAAAATGCTTAAAGTATCCTAAAAAATCTATAAATAAAGAGACTTTTTGCTGCAGAATTTTATAATGAACGGTTTATTAGATATTGAATTAAAACGGGAATATTTTTAACATTGAAGCCTATGGGATTCTCCTGAATAAATTTGCCGCATGAAACCACCGAATGGCAGGGCATTAGGGGAACCTTTCACTGCTGGTTTGTGTTCTCTGAATAGCCGAAGCAGTGCTTCTCTATGGGGATTTCACTGCCCTCAAACAGGCACCGAACAGGCACCGAATGTGCAGGCAATTCGTCAGGATTTGGCGTATTGCCTGCTCTCTGGATAGCCGAATGGCCAGGAAAGGTAACCGAACGCTGATTTTCAGCGTTCGGTTACCTTTCACCAGCAATTCGGATCTCTTTGAATAACCCTGTATGTATTACTTTGTGAGGGACGAAAAGGTCATCAAAAAATGGACAGTTTGTGTAAATGAGGGAAAAAAAGGTATCACGCTTCAGGTCAAATAGGAAAGTTAATAGGCATAAAAATAAATTGGGGGGAAACTATTAGACATGTGCATTCGTTTTAGTACTAAAACGATTTAGTCCGAATTTTGGGATAATTTAGTTTTAGTATGACTCAAGAGATACGAAACTGCTCAGTACAAAAAACGAAAGAAACTAAAATAAAATGCACTACATTTTAGTTTGTCCTTTTTGTGATATTACATTGATGAGTGAAGGTAGGAGACCAGCAATGAAGAGTGCAACATCGCAAAGCTACACAAAAGATTTGTATGCGTAATCCTTCCCGACCCCTACCCGAAAGTCTGACAGTGATAGAGCTCCAGAATACTCACTCGCAGCACAGACAGACAGCACAGGAGAGGAAACCTTTACTTAACCCTTGCATGTCTATGAGGCAGACAAGATGATAAAAGCAGCTGGAGAAGGAAAACATTCAAATAAATCACACTGAAAGCTAATGACAGAGGAGGGTTGGATAGTATAAAACCCTTTATAACAAGCAGCGCTGGGAGAAGAGAGGGACTTTATAAAATGTGTGTTATCTCCCCTCCCGCTCTGCATAATAGGGGCTTAGGTCTGAAACATTTTATATTATCCAGGAGCACTATCCCCCTTTCCTCATCTATAATACACATTTTATATAAAGTCCCTCTCCTCTCCCAGTGCTGCTTGTTATAAAGGGTTTTTTACATCTGATACATTTAGTATCCAACTCACAGTTACTCTGTTATTATGAGCTGTCAGTGTGATTTATTTGAATGTTTTCCCTGGATTTAAAGTGCTTAATTTTATTATAAAAATAAATTTGCACCAGATATCTCTTCTCTGAGCTTTCAGACCGATTTATGTTAATATTTGCCCTCTCCCCTGCTTTTATATTCCTGTCTCTCTCCCCCACTTTTATATTCCCATCTCTCTCCCCCACAGAGATGCAAAGTTTATGTAAAAGTTCCCTTTCCTGTGCTGGATAAGCATTGCATTCCGAAGTTCTGCACCCTCCACATGCCAATGCAGTAGGTCCTACTAAGTAGGATGTTCTATACAGAGAGGGGCATTAATGAATGCAGGAGGATGTTCTATACATTATACAGAGAGGGGTATTAATGCAGGAGGAGGTTATATACATTATACAGAGAAATGTATAAATTGAGGAGGATTGTTCTATACATAGAGGGACATTAATTCTGGAGGATGTTCTATACATTATACAGAGAGGGGTATTAATTAATGCAGGAGGATGTTCTATACATTATACAGAGAGGAGCCTTTTTTTAGCCCTTTAAATCCAGTGGCTGTGAGTGCTGAGATCGGCTGCTTGTTATATTATCTCTCAGTACAATGTATCAGGATCAGCTGTTACAGTAACTGACTGTAACAGCGCTCAGTTTCAGTAAAAGGAAATAATTTTGTTATAACCTCTTATATATAAAAATATTATTTACTAGTTTTACTGAAACTCTGAGCTCTGTGATGAGCAGCAGTCAGTTACTGTAACAGCTTTGCCTGACACATTGTGCTGAGAGTGAGAGATACTGTAACAAGCAGCGATCTCAGCACTCTGAGGAGCCACTACAATAATAATTGTATCCACTGGTTTTCGGATGAATGAAATTAGTTTTCATACTAAAGAACTGAAAACGAATTTCTTTAGCAACTAAATAAATTGCATTTTAGTACTAATCCATTAGTTCAAAACAAAATTTTGTGCTATGCACATGTCTAGAAACTATTCTTTAGCTGGGAAACCAGCCAACAGTTTAGCAGTGGCAAACAACTGCTGAGACCCACACTCCAGATTCTTCAGCAGTATACCGCCACAGGAGGAGGTTACCAGCTAGAGTCAGATGCAGGCACTCGTACAGATGCAGGATGCCCTCCAGGGACCTGTGGTCAGCTAGAAGCAGGAGCCAGCGATTCCAAATCTGGGGTTGAGGTCACAGGTGGATCAGGAATGAAGTCATCAGGGATGAATGGCGCTTTCTTTATACTTGATGCATGGATCCAGGAAGGTGATTCATCGGTCAGCACGGCCGTTCTGATTACAGCGAGGACTGTAGTCAGTTATCCATATGCAGGGCCGGCGCGCCCGCTAGGCGAGCTAGGCGGCCGCCTAGAGCGCAGCGCCACCGGCCCCGAGCCAGGTGTCAGCAAGGTCAGCCCTTGCACTATCCGCCGCCGGTGCTGTTCTGTGCCCGGAGCCTGCAATACCCCGGCCATCCGATGCTCCCTATGACCTAATCAAAGGGAGCCGGCCGGCCAGGGTCACATGTCACGCCACATGACGTGTGCCATCCAATCCCTATGCCCTGGAGGTAGCCTAACCAGGAGGAGGGGGGGCGGTTCCTCTCACTGGCTGCACTCTCGGACAAGCAAAGTACACTGTACACATCCCCATGCCAGGTCCCCCTCCCCTGGAAAACACCCCTGACCACCATCACCCATTCCCCACTGGCTGACACACCCACCCTCCCTACACCCCCTCTGTAATATACCCCACTCATCCATTACCCCCCAGTAATATACCCCACCATCACTCCCCCCAGAAAAATGCCCCACCATCACTCTCCCTCCCCCCAGAAAAATGCCCCACCATCACTCTCCCTCCCCCCAGAAAAATGCCCCACCATCACTCTCCCCCCCCCAGGAAAATACCCCACCAGCACTCTCCCTCCCACCCCAGAAAAATACCCCACTATCACTCTCCCTCCACCCCAGAAAAATACTCCACCAGCACTCTCCCACCCACCCCAGAAAAATACCCCACCAGCACTCTCCCACCCACCCCAGAAAAATACCCCACCGTCACTCTCCCTCCCTCATCCTTCCCCCAAAATGAGTGGCCCTATTAACCCCTTCCACCAACCGTAAGGGCCCCAAAATCTCTCCCCAAGCCTCAAACCATGAGGACACTATGCACTGGAGGCAGACGTCACGCGGCGCACCCTGCAGCCAAAATCAGAGGGGGCCAAATCAGCAGGGCCACAGTAATGTATGGTGAGTATGTATCACAGAGCTCCACAGTAATGTGCAGTGTTTTTTTTCGGGGGGGGCACAAGTAGCTGGTCTTGCCTAGGGCGCAAAATAGTCTAGCACCGGCCCTGTCCATATGGTGGATCAATGGTTTTGAGACAATGCAGGGCCTTCACAAGCACTCGATCTCCTGGGATGAAACGGTGAGTAGGCTCTGTGGAGAGAGGCGGAAAAGAGCAGGAGACCGTTCTATGGAAATTATGCAATGTTTTAAGCAACTGAGTAACATATGCTTCCCTAAATTCATCCAGATCACCTGGTAGCATGACCAGGGGACCTTGCTTAGGAATCCATGGGGTAGGAAAGGGTCTTCCCATGAGAACTTCAAAAGGGGGAGAGACCAGTGACAGAATGGGGGGTCATTCTTATTTTTGCAAGAATGGCTGGAAGGTAATCCGGACAGTTCTTTTTTTCTTGTAAAATTTTTATTTTGTTCAGCAAAATTAACAGCATAACAGAGTGCAAATTATAACAATAAAAATTACGTACATAGATCAACAAATGTAATCGTAGTCATATCAAGTGCGTACACATTAATAAAAATGGAGAACCTCGGAAACTCTTCTGTTCTTACTCTTAAATGTTCCATTTATATGCCTTCCGTTATATTCAGAGCTATGTTGTACATGTAACCTGCGTATATCGGGTTCTACCTTTAAACATCACTTGGTTAATTAGGTCTATTGTCTACATCTGGTCATGAACCCTATGCAGGGTGATAGTGAGAGGAAGATGCGAATTGGTGCCAGATCAAGAAGATAGTGTAGGTGTGATGAATGGATTATAGCAGGAAATGAGCAAAGAGAAGGAGAGAGCAGATCTTGAGAAAAAGAGAGAAAGGAAAGGGTAAGGGAGGGAGAATGAAGAGAAAAAGACGAGGAGGAGAAAAAAGAGAGATAAAGGGGGGGGTTGGGAGGTGATGGGTATCGGTAGTGGGATGTATTTATGTATTTGTAAATTTACAAAGAGAAAAATAGAAATCACAAAATCAAACTGACATACATATGGCCTCACTGGGCCTGCAGAACCAAAAACGGGTAGACCGGTAGAAAGCGTAAAAACAACTAACGACTGACCAAAGTGAAGTTATGCTAAGAAGCAAGCAAAAAGCCAAAAAAAAAAAAAAACTCAGGAAGAGACCCAGTCCTTAGAAACAGTCAGTTCTAAAAGTCCAGAGAACCCGCATGCAAATATAGTGGAAAGAGAAAAAAAAAAAAAAGAAAGGGGGGGAGGGGGAGAAAGGGGGGGGAATCAGCATCAACCTGGCTGAACCGTCACGGCATCCAGCGGGATACCCGCTTGGTCGAGGACATTCAGAGCCGTGGCGGGGTCGGTGATCGTATGGGCGACATTGGCGTAGGTTACAATAAGGGAGCCAGCTAGGCCCTATCTATAGCGGATCCCCTGCCGTCGAAGGACAGCGTTACGTCTCGGAACCGTCTGCGGGTCACCAAGGTCAGGAACGGGAGGTCGTGATAGAGGGCGAGAGTAGAACCCTCAAACTGCACAGGTTCCCGAGCGCCGGGAGTAGTCATGATCCTCGCTTTCAGGGCTATGTTGCGGAATGCCACCACGACATCCCTAGGTGCTCCCTTGGCAGACGCCGCGGGTCTCCTGACCCTGTACACCGAGCCAAGCACATCAGGCGTAGTAGAAGGCAGTCCGGACACTTGCATAGCAAGGCGGGTCACATAAGGCTGCAGCTCATCCTCCAATACCGAATCCGGGATGCCCCTGACCCTGATATTGCGCCGTCGATGCCGAGTTTCCAGTGTTTCTACAGAACGGGACAGGATTTCAATCTGCGAGCAGAGGGCAGTCACCTGGCCAGCTAGTTGGGATTGTTCCGTTGCTACTTCTGCCGTCTTTGTCTGCACTTCCATCACCTGTGCGCGTACCTCCTGTACCTCTGCCCGAACTACTGCCACCTCAGGTTTCCACATGTCCCTAATCTCGTCCATGAGTCTGCATAGGTCTCCTTTTGTGGAAGGGAGATGATCATCCCTCGTGGGTCTGGGCTGCCATTAACTGTGCACCAGGTACGGATGCTTCGGCCCGAGTAACCGATACTCGCAACGCCTGCTTCGGCCCAGGTCCTTGTTCCGACGCCACACTGCTGTCAGCGGAGAGTTGGTGATCATTACCGGATTCCCCCTCAGAGGATTCCCGGGTGGCCAGCGGAGAAATCGAAGATGCTGCTAAAACGGCCTTGCGTTTTTTTGTGCCCTTTTTCTTGCCCCTGCTGTGAGAGAGGCCATTGTCCCTGCACCCGGGATGGCGGGGTAAGCCAGGACATCCCAGCATCCCCACCAAGAGACCAGGCACGGTCCTCATCATCCTCAGACGACCCGTAGCTGGGAGGGAGAGACACATAAACGGGCCCCCCTACCATAGAAACCCGAATGTCTTGTTGGTGGGGACCACCTTTCTGAGTAGGCATTGTCGACCGCCTCCAGTCTGGCGTTAGAGATCGGGACTCCGGAAGACTCCGCAGGAGCACACAAGGTCACCCAAGATGGCCGCCGTCACTAGGCCCGAGTCTCTTCCGGGGAGTAAGTCTGCCACAGAGTCTGCCGGAGGGGAGCTGTTAAGTTCCTCAGGACGTGCCAGGGCGTCCAGGTTCAGTCGGGAGCTGTGTGAGGGCAAACGAGCGGTTAAAATCCGGGTAAAGCCGAAGCTGCGATGGAGCTGATCAAAAACGTGACCGCTCACTGCCGCGGTTAGCTCCGCCCCCCCCCCATCCGGACAGTTCTTGAAGGTACCCTCAGTGGCATTTCTGAGCTTGTCTTTCACTCTGCGATTTTGGCGCTCGACTACTCCAGAACTTTCTGCATGGTAGGGGATATGTAACCTCCATTGAATGGCCATTAATTTTACCAATTCTTGTGTGACCTTGGAGGTAAAGACAGGACCATTATCTGAATCAATAGATATGGGGCAACCATATCTGGGTAATAATTCTTTACAAAGAATTCTGGCAAAAGTTCGGGCATTTTCTCTTGTAGTAGGGAATGCTTCAGGCCATCTAGAAAACTTGTCAACTATTACCAGAAGGTATTTCAGGTTACCTTTTGCAGTGGGCATGTGTGTGAAATCAAACTGAAGTTCCTGGAATGAGCCATTAGCGGGCTGTAGGTGTTCGGTTTTAACTTTTGGGCCCTGCGTATTATTTCTGGCGCATATAAGGCAACGAGAAAGTTGTGAATTAATCATAGCCTTAAGATTACAAACAGAAAAATGTTTAGCCATTTCGCTGTATGTGAGTTTGGGAGATTGTAAGGTGCTGGTTCCGGGGCGGTAGGTACGAGCCAATGTGCAATGAAGAAGTCTCGCAAAGCAGATAAATATATATGTATATAATGATTTATTGTAAAGGCACAACAAATAAGCAAAGGCAATAACAGATAGAAAAGGGGTATGCTAGAGATGGAGAATACTGAATAGAGGAGAAAGGCTAAGGAATAGGGAAGGAGTGTATAAATGTATTTTCGCAGATTACAGGGCTAGAGGGAACTACAGCAGAATACTATATATGGATAAGGAGGAAAGAAGGAGAGATTGTATATACAGGGTTAGAGGGAACTACAGCAGAATACTATCTATGGATAAGGAGGAAAGAAGGAGAGATTGTATATACAGGTTACAGGGCTAGAGAGAACTACAGCAGAATACTATAAATGGATAAGGAGGAAAGAAGGAGAGATTGTATATACACAGGTTACAGGGCTAGAGGGAACTACAGCAGAATACTATAAATGGATAAGGAGGGAGAAACAGAATAAGTCAGAACATACTAAGTATAAAGGGAAACTGCGGATCAGAACAATGATACAATACAAACAAAGTGTACTTAGGTTATATATATGTATATATATATATCTGAGTCCTTGGAGATATGGGCAAGTCCTTTTAATCCAGGCAAGGAACACTTGGGAGATCCAGGACGATAATAAATCCAGAGGTCTGTAGTAAGTAGGAGATCCAGGAGGTTTGCAAATAATAAGTCCAGGAGAGATATAACAGAGATGGTCTTGAGAGAATAGGATCCAGCAGAGTATGGGTTCTTGGAGGCACAACAGGTAGCTCCTTGCAGCTTGGATATTTCCAAGACAATGTGGAAGCGTTGAGTCTCAGGTGTGGCCTGGTTTTATGCAGGAGTAGTAGGTTATCTAGGCAACACCTGAGCATTGCACCGGCAGAGGTGAGTAGTGGTACTGCTATTGAAAGTCTCACTACTATGAGCCAGCACTGGGTTTAGGCTTTTTATTACGCCGGCGGCGATGATCCTTACAGAGATCTGTGACCAGGACCATGAAAAGAAAAAATAAAGAGGGGGGCTGCTGCAGCTGGTAGGCCCACTCTCCCTCCTTTCTCATAAATTCTGACATCAGGCGGAATTTCTTGAGACTTCACAAGGCCTTCTGAGGCCCAATGAAAAACGTCAGCTTCAGTAGCACCTGCCTGAAGTTCCTTGACCATCCATTTCTGGGGTAGCAGAAAGGGAGAAAGGTAGCAGGTGACAATTGGAGGGTGGGGAACAAGGGAAATGGTAGGGGATGAAGGAGCAGCAGCTTTAGACGTAGCATCAGCAAAGTGATTGCCACGAGAAACAAAAGAGTCAACATGACCTTTCTATTTGACAACAGCAAGACAAAAAGGCAATAGAATAGCAGACAGGAGATCAGAAATCAGATCAGAATGAGAAATAGGACGACCATCAGCAGTAGTAAAACCACGGCGGTGCCAGAGAGCACCAAAATCATGCACAACACCAAATGCATACCGAGAGTCAGTATAAATGGTGACAGGGAGATCTTTAAAAAGTTTACATGCAGCTGTTAAAGCAAAAAGTTCAGCAGCTTGCGCAGAATTTGAAGGAATAGAAGCAGATTCATGCACAATGTAAGGCAATTCAACCCAGTGGCGTAGCGTGGGGGGGCTGGGGGGCCATGGCCCCGGGCGCAGTTTTGTTAGGGGCGCATTTGCGCCCCTAAAACTGGCCCGCGGGTTGAGGGGACCCAGATGCCGGGCAGCGGGAGTGCCTGCCCACCGCCCGGTCCTGAACAGTCCGTCCTGTTCTTGAAGGGGATGCAGCTGCGTGCAGGCGCAGCCGGTCACGTGGTCCGGCTAATCAGGTGGTACTGAGTCTCTGTACCACCTGACTGGCCGGACCGCGTGACCTGCGCACGCACGCAGCCGCCTCCACTTCAAGAACAGGATGGACTGTTCAGGACCGGGCAGCGGGCAGGCACTCCCGCTGCCCGGCATCTGGGTCCCCTCAACCCCTGCTGGAGCAATATCCAGGTGAGAGCTGGGGCAAATCCATGAGCTGGGGGCAAATCCATGTGTAAACTGGGGGCAAATCCATGAACTGGGGCAAATACATGTGTAAGCTGGGGGGCAAATCCCTGAGCTGGGGCAAATACATGTGAGAGTGGGGGCAAATCCATGAGCTGGGGCAAATCCATGAGAGAGCTGGGGCAAATCCATGTGAGAGCTGGGGCAAATCCCATGAGCTGGGGCAAATCCATGAGAGAGCTGGGGCAAATCCATGTGAGAGCTGGGGCAAATCCATGTGTGAGCTGGGGCAAATCCATGTGAGAGCTGGAGCAAATCCATGTGAGAGCTGGGGCAAATCCCATGAGCTGGGGCAAATCCCATGAGCTGGGGCAAATCCATGTGTGAGCTGGGGCAACTCCATGAGCTGGGGCAAATCCATGAGCTGGGGCAAATCCATGTGCTGGGGCAAATCCATGTGAGAGCTGGGGCAAATCCCATGAGCTGGGGCAAATCCCATGAGCTGGGGCAATATCCATGTGAGAGCTGGGGCAATATCCATGTGTGAGCTGGGGCAGTATCCATGTGAGAGCTGGGGCAAATCCCATGAGCTGGGGCAATATCCATGTGTGAGCTGGGGCAATATCCATGTGTGAGCTGGGGCAATATCCATGTGAGAGCTGGGGCAATATCCATGTGAGAACTGGGGCACTATTCATGTGATAGCTGGGGCAATATCCATGTGAGAGCTGGGGCAATATCGATAACGTGTCCACAGGTTGGGGGGGGCGCACTATTCTTGGCTGGCCCCGGGCGCTGACAACCCACGCTACGCCACTGATTCAACCACAGCATAACCAGTCAGATACTGGGAATCAGAGGGACGAGAACAGGAGCCATCAACAAAGATATAACGAACATCAGGACCTTCTAGAGGAGTGTCAGAAAGATCAGATCGAGGAGAGGTTGTTAATTGAATGAGAGGAAGACAGTCATGTAATTTGCGAGGCTCCTCATGGCCTTCGCATAGGCGCAGAAGGGCGCTAAGAACAGCAGAGGGACCAGAAGTGACAGAAGAGTAGAGAGGTGGAAGTTAGTATAGTTTCATAACCAGACAAACGTTTGGAAGAAATGTGCTGGGTAGAGAGGTTAGGAAGTACATACAAAACATTGTGTTGGGTATGGAGAGTAGTGTCAGTACCTAGGGCTAAGGACTGAACCATTTCCACAGCCATGGCACAGGCAGCCAAGGAGCGGAGACAATTGGGCATTCCCTGGACAACAGGGGGCAGGACTTTTTGACAAAAATGCAGTCGGACGCAGTGCCCCCCCCTGGACTTGTGCAAGAACAGCCGCCATTGTGCGCCCATCCTCCCTACAGTAGAGGTGGAAATGCAGTTTATAGTTTGGTAGCCCCAATGCTGGTGCAGTGGCCAACAGTTCCTTTAACGTATCAAAGACAGACACCATGTCTGGAGACCAAACAATTTGGTCCGGAGCTGTGCGAGCAGCAGACGCACGAAGAACAGAGTCATAATAGGACAGTCTGGTATCCAGTGGCGGCAAAAGTTCACCATCCCTAGAATGGACAACATGTCTGTTTTGGAGGCAGGACGCTTGAGCTGGAGCAAGCTCTGAATACGGGACGGTGAGAGGACGCGAGATCCCTGAGTGAAAATGAAACCCAAATATTCGACAGAGGTGGAGCAAAATTGCATCTCTTTTCTGGACACCTTGTGGCCTTCTGAGTGTAGGTGGTTGAGGAGAGCAACAGAGTCAGTATGACATGCAGCTTGGCTGGGGCTACAAAGGAGGAGGTCATCCACATACTGTAGTAAGGTGGAGCCTTCCGGCGGA
The DNA here is from genome assembly GCA_009667805.1 of Leptobrachium leishanense. NCBI lineage: Eukaryota > Metazoa > Chordata > Amphibia > Anura > Megophryidae > Leptobrachium > Leptobrachium leishanense. Next base: position 397,961,304 of record CM019063.1, read on the forward strand.
CTGTAACTTAACAGTCTCACGGAGAGCTCTTGAAAAAACTGCAGGACTGTCGATAAATCCCTGAGGACAGACCAACAATATTGGGAGTCTTCAAAAGTAAAAACCAAAAGGGGCTGTGTATCTGGATGTACGGTGACAGAAAAAAAGTCATTTTTTTAGGTCTATGACTGTAGAGTCTGGGGGTATGGAGGTGAGAAGAGTTGGGAGGTCAGGTACAATTGGAGAAATAGGAATTATGATTTCATTGAGAGATCGGAAATCCTGAGTCATACGATATCCATCTCCTTTAGACACAGTATTTACGGGAGTGTTGTAGGAACTTACAATGGGACAAAGAATGCCAGTAGCAAGGAAGCGAAGCGGTGAATGAATTCACGTATTCCTTCAATTTTAGCAGGTGACAGATTATATTGATTGTGATAGACATTAGAAGCAGATGCTTTCAGGTTAGCAGGGTAAGGAGTGCAAGAGATAGAACCAACATCATAGTCATCAGTGGCCCATACATCAGAGGAAACAGACAATTCAAGATCAGGCATGAAAAGGAAAGCAGAGGGAGGGGAAGGAAGAGGGAGGGGAAGAAGGAGGGGGAGAGGACAGTGCTAGGAGCAGCTTCAAGTGCAAAAAATGGAGAATCAACATGTATAGCTCAAGTTGGCATGCAGGAGATAGACACAGCAAGCAAAGAAAGCTAATCTCTACCTAACAAATTAACAGGATAGGTAGGGAGAACATGAAAAGAATGGAACACAGCGGCAGGGGAAGAAACTGAAGAAATAGCAATGGGTGGGGTGACAAAGGTTACTGTTAGTACTCCAGTAATCCCCAAAGATGGCGTCACGGCAGGTTTAATTGACCATAAGCACCACTAGATTAAACACACTAGAACCGAGGGGTTTGAATACCGAATTTGAAATGTGTCATTTTTTATAGCTACTGCCAGATTTTAATTTTATCCTGGATAAATCCACCTTCCTTAATTAATAATCCATTCTATATAATATTACGAGATTATATATCTGGATAAACCAGATTTAATATAACTGTAGTTTGTTAATTGTCTCCAATGATTGCATAGAAGGATTAATATTCCCGATATTTATAATTTTATTTGATTGCTATAATGACCCCCATTGCCATTTTTTGATGGGAAATGTCCCTTTCTTCTTCCCTCTTTTATGTGCATTAATGCGAGTTCACATAAAACCCAACAGTGAGAGGTATTATGGAAGAACTAATTGGAGGTGTGTGCCATTGTTGGGCGGGATCAGGAATCAGGAAGAGGAATGTTGGAGAACGCGCATGTGAGACGCATGCCGGATACCACTGGTGAACCGCTTAAAAAGAAAAACGGCGATCGAACACGGAACCGGAAGTCCCTGATGACCCGTATGCGGAAGACACGCAGGTGGAACGCAAGCCGGATGTTTATAATGAACCGCAGGGGGAAGAAAGGGAAAGGAACGGACTGGGACTATAATTAAAGTTAAAAGGAACGTGGAACCGGAAGTCGGGGGTGGCCCACACGCGAAATATGGATCAGGTGTGATGATCAATTGGGGGAATTGAGGGACCTATATAAAGCAGCACTGACATTGTGAACATTACAGACTGAGGAAGTCTGCAGCAATTGGCAGACGAAACGCGTTTCTGAAATGTTCATTCATTTTATTATTTTTATATTTTAAAGAATAAACCGCTTTTAAAAGGGGATAGACACAGCAAGCAAAGAAAGCTAATCTCTACCTAACAAATTAACAGGATAGGTAGGGAGAACATGAAAAGAATGGAACACAGCGGCAGGGGAAGAAACTGAAGAAATAGCAATGGGTAGGGTGACAAAGGTTTCTGTTAGTACTCCAGTAATCCCCAAAAATGGCGTCACGGCAGGTTTAATTGACCATAAGCACCACTCTAATGTAGGGATGAGCCGAACACCCCCCGAGTTCGGTTCGGGCCCGAACCCAAACTTCCCATTTGTTCGGGTCCGAACCCGAACCCCCATGCAAGTCAATGGGGCTGAAAATTCGTTTTTTTAGAGTGCCCTCCAAGAGGGCATATATGCTACATATTTGCCATAAAAGGTGTATGGGGGTCCGGGTAGTGCCCTGGGGGACAGGAAACAAGGACAAAAAGTAAAAAAAAAACGTTTTTAAAGGGACAGTGAGTTTTCCATGAAATAAGCGTTAAAATTAAAAACGAAAAATTCCTTCAAATATCGTGCCTAGGCGGTCCCCATAACCTGCCTGTGAAGTGGCGGATTTCTAGGATGTATAGAAATATGTGAAAACCAAAAAATGACATTTCAAATGACGGTAAATGCTTTTCCTTTAATCTATCCATAAACAACTGCTTGGGGCGGCAGTCTGTAAGAAAAGAGGAGACATTTTCGGACACGCAGAAAAAGTTTACTGATTTATTGGCGGTAAAAAGCAGGAGAATGACTGGAGAATGGAAAATTCTAGACCAAATAGCCGATTTGGAAAGTGAGATAAATGGGAGAATTTTTCTGGTTTGGCTATTTTGAGCTAGAATTTTCCATTCTCCAGTCATTCTCCTGAGTTTCACCTTTCTCAGGGTTATTCAGAGAAAGGTGAAACTCAGGAGAATGACTGAGAATGGAAAATTCTAGGTCAAAATAGGCAAACCAGAAAAATTCTCCCATTTAGGCTAGGGTCAGACTAGCGAATTCTTAACGTGCGTTTAGGCGCACTTAATCACGGCCGCACTAGCAGCAAATGACGGGCAATGACGGCCAATATACGAAGTACGGTCGCACGAAAGTCCGGCTGCGCAACGCATTTTTTCGAGAACGCAGAACCGCTAGTACGGACGTACAGAGTGCGCTGCGTCCACTAGCGGCGTGTGTGCGTGATTTGGAGACGTCAGACCCTGCTCATGTCCGGCCAACATAACGTCCAGACACCCAAAGTTTCCTGGTTTGGATCCGTTTGGATCCGTTTGGACCCCGGCGGAGCAATTAGATGTCATTGCGGCGGCGCAATGACATCTAATTCAGGCGCCCCCCCCCATGTGCGGAGGAAGTGCCTGAAAGGGATGGGGGGAGGTCCTTCGGACCTCTCTCCCTCCCGATCGCCGGGGGGCAGAGGGTTAATCCAAGCACCGTTTGGAAGGGCACAGCCTGCCCTTCCAAACGTTGGCTGTGATTAACCCCTGGGGAGCCGGATCACGAATCGGCGCTGAAAAGCGCCGGATCGTGATCCTCTCCTGGAGCTGGCCGACATCTTGGATGTCGGCCAAGCCTCCAGGAACTCCCCCTGAGGACTGGCGTCATCATGCATAGCACGATGACGCCAGTCCTGGAGTTAACCCCTAGCTGCCACCAATGGTGGAGATAGGGGGTTCCAATGAACCCCCTATCTCCCGATCCGTGGCAGCTAGGGGTTAATGTTTGATATCGTTGGATCGGCCAGAGCATGGCCTTTCCAAGGATACTAAAAATGAGCATGAAAAATGATTTTTTTTTAAATAAAAATAAAAAAATAAAAATATTTAAAAAAAATTCTAAAAAAAAATAAACAAGTTTTTTTGTTTGTTTTTGTTTTGTTAATGCAGCAATATGGTTCCCATTTCAATTATAATGTGAACAATAATGCTGCACTAACGATTTTTGTATGCGGTGCGTTTGTTAAGAAAAGCGAAATTTTCCCCAAAAAAAAATGTAACGAGACCCCATTTCTAATTTTTTTAACAAGCGCACCCCATACAAAATATAACCGCAAACGATCGCATGTTAAAATGTGAAAAAAAACACTTTACACATAATAAATTATTGAAAATTCTAATTTTATTGCATTTTTTGTTATAATATACTGACATGACATAACGTATACATATCATAATGACATATTATGAATCTGCCAAGTCTGCCGGAAAGAACGATATATAATATGTCTGGGTCATATATCAAAATATGGCTACAAAACGAGGTTAAACATGATGAGCGAAAGCAGTAAAAACGACCTCAGCACAGAGGTGTGAAAAGCCTCAGCAGCGAAAGGGTTAAATGCAGCATATTAGGATGTTTTAGGAGGGAAATTAATTCTCAAATCTCAATCAGAAACAGACACCACCCCACCCCCTCACTATATTGTACAATGTATCAAATTGATTACCAGACTGAAAACACCTGGTGTTATGCCCGTTTGTGAACAGAGGTCATTTAGAGTTGAGAATCTTTCCACGTACACATTAGTTTTTAATTCAATATCTAATAAACCGTTGCTTATAATATTCTGCAGTAAAGAGTCTCTTTATTTCTAGATTTTTTAGTATTTTTTTAAGCATTTTCTATACTTTTTTCAAAATTTCTTTTTTTTTCGAACCCGAACCGAACACACCCAAAAAGTTCGAAATTCGCAAACTTTCGAACTGCCAAACAGCTCATCCCTACTCTAATGCCAAAGTAGAATTGGTAGCACCAGAATCTACAAGAAAAGAAGTTTCATGGCCCTCTAAAGTAAGGATCACTAGGGGCAAATGGTCAACTGTTTCTGAAACCTGAACACATGAGATGGAGCATGCCTCTGGGTCACATCATGCATTTGACTGATTTTTCCAGTCAATGTTATGACGAGGTGGATTAAAGGAATTGTTAGGGGAGGTAACAGGATTGCTTGTCTGTGGACGTGGCTGGGGGTTCATAACAGTATTGCTAATGTTCATGGGATTTTGAGGGCATTCGTTACACCAGTGAGTTGGATCACCACAAATGAAACAAGTACCTTGGGTACGTGTGGGGTGTTGAGGACGATAAAACATCAGTTTAGGGAGAGGGCCAGTATTACCTGGGGGACCTCTGGGACCTGAAGGACCATTAAAAGCAGCTAGCATATATTTAGAATGCTGTAGTTGAGACTACCCAACTGCCCTTGGGTAACGGTACTTTACCTGGATAATGTGCAAGTCTGAAGCTTCACCCGGGTAATCTGAGGACTATCCGCAGCTTCGACTGGGTAATCTGCAGAGCATCCAACCCTGCTTGGGTAACAGTCAATTTTTTCCTATTATCTATGGATATTATCAAGGAAAATGGCAAAAGACAAACAATAAAACCGTATTGAGGATAGAACGAATATACAGAGCAACGGGATGTGTTTCTTACATGAATGTGAAAACAGTTACGTGATCTTTATTACGTGTCATGTGTGCTAATATATCGTTTGTAAAACATAACAACCGTCAGGTTACATTTTATATTCCGTTAAATTGAGTCTTCCTTGGAATTCAGTCACCTGTAACCTGCTGAAAACTCAAGAAAAGCGGAGTACCCAGATGCGTTTGGATACTTTGCAGATTACCTGGATGAAGTGCAGATATTTCGTTGCACATCACACTTTATCCAGCAGCACTCTGGTAATGTGCGAATTACCCGGTTAAAACAGTGCAGAAAACCGGGGTATCCAGAGGCCTCTGTATACTTTGCAGATTACCCGGGTAAAGTCTGAAATTTCATTTCACTTCGGACTTTTGCTAATGACGCCTGGGTAATGCTAGGATTAACCGGGTAATCCTAGAATTAACCGCACTCCTGACTTTACCCGTAACATATATAATCCGTATTTTCCTGCACTCGGAAACCAATTTCCTCGCCTGGTGCAACGCCTGGCTTCGATAGTCGTCCGTGAAAAAAGCAGTGCAGGCGGCACTCTCGGTCTTTGCAAAAGTGTTTATTCAACGTTTCAGTCCGCTAGACTTTCATCAGGATACAGAAAATACATCATAAGGAACATATAAATAATGTATAAAATTACTTACCACCAATGTGCCATCCCACCCTAATCAGGCCGAGCAGACGCCGACTCAGAGTGACGCCAGTGCGCCGGGCCAACCCCATGTGACCCAACCATCACCGTAGCAACAGAATGCTAAAAAATAAAACAACCGTTAAAACAATGAACCATAGGGATTATTCAAACTGTAGCCTCGCTAGGAAAAGCTTATAGACCTTTACATCAATAGGGATGATAATCATATATGCCATCATTCCTATAGCTAGCTAACCTTGAAAAAATAAATCCACACAAATGACACTGGTGAAAGATGATATCTACATCATTGGAGAGTCCTCACTGATAAATTCCAGTAGTAAGACTAAACGCCTAATTCATAACCATGTATTCATGCGACTATCCTAAAATTATCCCTAAGGGACCCACTATATGTCACGGTTCCCAGATCCCACCACATAGTTCTTAACGCCCAACACTCCACAGAGCCCAAAAGCTACCAACAGAGTAACCGTGAATAATCCCTAACTGTCTGGTCCTTAGAATTGGCCAGGTAAACTAGCTAGACAGAAAGGGCTAAGCAAAAGACAATGTTGTAATACAAAACCGGGTTAGCAACACGGGGGTAGTCAGACGAGCCAGAATCAGGAATACAGAGTATAGAATAGTCTTAAATGGAATAGCCGGGTCGATATCAGTGCAGTAGCGTAGTACAAGAAAATAGTCTAGGGCAACGGAAGGCAGAATAGTCAGAAAACAAGCAGAGGTCAATAACCGGTTAAATCACAATAGAATTCAGGTACAAGGAGCTCAGGTATGGATAACCACGATCTGGCACTGCTGAGAAGTAACTGAGGGGTTTTAAAGACCTTCACCAAACCGCGCCCCCCACTCAAGCCGCGCCTCATGCAGCCACCTCCCTGCCTGTCTCCATTTAAACCGGGCGTTGGTCAGCGAGCAGCATCAGACATGCTGCCCCCAAGCACACAGGAGAGGCTGGAAGCCCCCAACGTTACACTATATAATCTATGGAAACCCATTAGATATAGAAAATATATTGGAAAGTCTACGGCTATGTCAGAGGAGGGAGCCTAAACAGATTTTCCAGTTAACCCATAGTAGACAGGATTATTATTCTTTTGTAGAGAATGGGAAGATACAGTACCCTTGCACTTCAGTTTAAAAACCCAGATACTCAACATAATGCTGACCACTTTCCAAATTCCTGAATATTCAATCACTAAGAAGATAAACCATGCTGGAAATTTTTTTTTGATTAGAGAAAGGGTTGATAGGAGAGTCTCTCACTGAGTCCTTTCGGGGACATCGTATCCAATTTCCTGATCCAATAAGTCTCCCATCTTAGAAGTAAATTGTTTCTATCACCACCCCTTCTTAATGGCGGTACATGGTCGATGGCAATGAATTTTAGCATAGGTAATTGATGTCCTTTCTCTAAGAAATGTCTTGCCACAGGCTTATCACTCAATCCATCTCTGTAAATCAGTCTAATTGAAGACCGATGGCCTCTAATCCTTTCTCGTAAGGTAGTATCGGTTTTACCAATATAGCACAGGCCACAAGGGCATGAGATTTTGTAAATCACGTATTCCGTCAAACACGAAATTCTAAATTTAATCTGAAATTTGCGACTGGTATGCGGATGACACTGAAATCATATGGCTGCACGTGACGCAGCCAAGACACCTAAAGCATCCTGGATGTGGAACAATATTCTCCTTAGAGTATGAATGTGCTGTGTCAGTTTTTACTAACAGGTTCCTCAAGTTTTTCGATCTACTGTGGCTGAAAAGTGGTGGAAGTTTGAAACAATTCAGTAGCGCACTATCACTAGACAAAATTGGCCAATTGTTCCTCATTATTTAACCAATGCCATTAGAACTTGGGGTGTATGTAGTGGCGAATGTTAAGGGAGGTGTCCGATTTTTCACCTTGCGATGTTGAGTCAATTACAGGATCCTCTTACATATTTGAGATTAGAAAGTCATCCCTCTGTGCTCATTAAGAAAAAGATTGAGGTAATTTTGATGAGGGGTCAGGAAATGGGATATCTGAATTTTTATTACCAAAATATCCTAAGACCCCAGTACTATGCTCCTTGCCCAAGATTCACAAGGATCCATTGCAACCTCCAGGACGCCCCATTGTGTCAGCGAAAGGGGGTCTATTGGAACCAATTTCTAAGGGGTTGGCTTATCTCTTTAAGGATTCTGTATTGAATTTGCATACTTGCCGAGGGGGCGTGGTCTGGCATCTGAAGTGAATGGCTGCCCGACTCTGGAGCTCCTCTGCATCACCCTCTACTTGAGCTTTCCTGGCAGACTGCAGGTCCGTTATGGGGGAAACAAATAAACCTAGTGGATCCCAGAAGCAGGGGGAGTGGACCAGGGGCTCCTCAGTCACCCTCCTCCGCAATTAGTTGCTGCTGCCCGCAGGTTCCGCCGAAGGCCCGGAAGCCTGCACTTGCGCTGGGCAGGATGTACTAATCGAGGCCCGGCTTTATCGCGGCCTACGTCGCCGCCGGCTCCTGCGGACCTGGAGACCACTACAAATGCTGAGGTGAGGCTGCATGGGGCCAGCGGAGCTCACAGTGTGGGAGAGATGACACACGGCCTGCCAGAGGCGTAGCGTGGGGGGCCAACCGGGCGGTGGCCCCAGTGCGATTTTTTTAGGGGCGTATATTTCAAATTTGCACCCCTAATATTTCCCAGCCAGCTGATCAGCCGCACTGCCGAATCCAGAAGGGAGAAGGAGAATCCGGAAAAGAGTGCTGAGTGTCACATGACGCTGGTGACGCAGTGCACCGGCGCCACGCTTCTCAGGTGGGCGGGAGCGCCGGGAGAGAGCAGGAGGCACATGGCAGCCGGAGGGACCAGTGCCGTGCGTAGCTGCGTGCTGTCACTATCTGTGAGGCTCAGCTGAGCTGTTGACACAGGCAGAGAGGAGACAACGAGGAGGAGTCAGTGTCACGAGCAGGTCGGTGAGGTCCATCATCCCTGTTGTGCGTCCATTCCCCAAGGCTCAAGCCCAGCCAAGGTACTGTACCTGCTGCTGGCTGCTCCCTGTGAGTGAGAGTGTGACATAGGCAGGCTCAGCCTGTGTATTGTAAATGCTGCTGTGCGCTGCCGGTGCCGTCCATTCCCCAAGGCCCAAGCCCAGCCAAGGGCCTCTATACTGGTGGTATCTGCAAGGGTGGACTGACCAGTCGGGCACCTCGGCCGAGGGCCCGGGTCTAGCTGACGTTCGAATTAACACAAGCCTTCAATCACAAAAGCAAATCCGCCCATAATACATCCCCCGGGATATAGGGATTGCCTCGGCTCTGTTGTTGTTGAAGTGCGCGGAGACAGACGTGGGCAGGGGCATATGCTGGTTATGAGTTCTAAAACCACAGCTGAGCTGTGTCCACTGAGAGAGCCTTTTAGGGCTGGAGCGTACCACCTGGCGGCTCAGGCCAGGGGAGCAACAGTCTGCTGAGAGCCACACATAAAAAAAGTTGTACAGTGTTTGCATACTGTATAAATTCACCTGAAATTTGCATTGCTCAGTTGAAAAAGTGCAAGATACAAATTAAAGAGTTCCGTGTTAAAAGTCCAAAAACTTTAAACACTTCAAATAGAGAACGATGAGCTTGTGTGGGAGAATAGACCTTGTACCTGTGAGTCTTAGGGGAGTCATATTATCCATGTCTTTAGAGGAGGATTCCACAGAGCCGCATGCAAAGCCAAAGAACTCCGAATCCTTGTTGCTAGATTCAAATAATTTCAATAGACTAGTCTGTTCTGAGCAATGCATGAACCTGCTTTCTGTATAACAGATACCTTGTATGTAGGGGTGCAAGGCTGACGCTCTGATCCTTAAACAAAGTGTGGACTGTACCAATTCTGTGTACAGAATTTTCCGGCGACCATGTGACGAAACGTGTCTCCCTCCATGTCTGGCTGACAGCGAGAGGAGAGGGGTGGACCTGAGCTGCACAAGGAAGTGCAACAGGACCAGAGGAGACAGAGGCTGGAGCCTCCGTGAAGGGACACCCGGGAGCATAGGCGACTCTACAGGGGGGCAAGGGGGGGCAATTGCCCCCCCCTAGGTTATTCCTTGCCCCCCCATGTGCCCCCCCACCAAAAATCAGCATCCAGCTTACCACACTTATTCGGACCACTGTATCTCCGTCCCTGTGCATCGTATATGGATGATATAGGTGTCATTGGAAAGGGCAGATTCTGGCCTTTCCAATGATATCCAACATGACCATATTCAATTTGAAATAAAAGTCATAAAACATTAAATAATAGCGGGCACTTAAACTTAAGCATTTTCACAGGGTTGAAATGTCTCAGCAGTGAAGTGGTTAATGTTCAGACTATACATTAAATTGTGTATTACGTTAGTTTTAGCCTTGGTTTAGTTGTATATTAAGGATTAATGGGTAGGTTTCATCCCTCACGGTATACATTTTATTTTTTCCTTGATTAATGGCATTGTAGGGGTTAATCTGTAGCTACATGCCTCCCAGTGTATTGATTTCATGTTTTACCTTGATTAATGGCATATTAGGGGTTAAGGGGTAGCTAAATGCCACATTGTTTATTATTTTTATTGTAGTTCCCTGGGTTTATGGCATTTGAGGGGTTATTCTTGAAGTTAGAATCTAAAGGGTCTAATCATCTTTAGATCCTTTGCTTTTCGTCACATTTCGGGGAATTAATTTAGCTGAAAATATAGTGAATTCCCTATTTTGCAAATGGTCACTGTAATTTGCTAAAAGTGGAGTCGCTGAAGCAGCAATCAGACATTCAGCAAAACTGCTGTATTGCGGCAAATAAATTATCAGGTTGGTACAATAAAAAGGCATCATTGCATCACATTACTCTGGGGTTTTGGAATCTTATTTATATATACTTATTTAGGGCACTATTACCTGGTGTTGGCTAACCCTTGCGTTCGCATGGTTTTGCGTTAGCGCCAGGTTAATTGAGTCTAGCGCCTGACTAACAGATGGGGGGCCTCCTGCTACAAAAGGGAAAAATCCCTTAGTGCGTTGCTATTAGCGATTTGTACCGAGAGCTTACTGTACTTTCCACGCCCTATACTTAACACGGGGAGCGCTAGAGATCTCTAGTGCTTTTGCAGCTAGCAGATCACTTGGTGCCAGCGCTAATTTTTTGAGGGGCGCTAATTGCAACATTTTACCTACTGCACAACCCTGGTGCTAACTCCAAAAAAACAGATCTTCCCCCAAAATTAACAGACAATTAAAAGGAATGCAGCGCAGGTTTTCTCTTGGCCCCATACACCATAGCAATGGATCTGGTCCGCATTGTCGTTGCTGTTGCAGTCGGCTCTATTATAAATGTATCCTTTATCCACATATATCCTAATTCTAATATATTGCCTAATTTTAAACATTTTATGCTGGGGGTTATTCATAGTATGGAAGCGGTTGATTATTAGGGTGACTGCGTGGACCATGTTTAAAGGGACACGTGAATAAGTCTTGCCCTGAAACATGTATTATTTATATGCTGCAGCAGGGAAATTTTTGTCTCTCACCTGGCCTTCCTTTTTTGGATCTATTAAATGCAGTGTAAAGATTCTACATGCTGTCGGGTGTCATTTATCATGCAATGTCCATCAGCCTTAATATATGTGTGCATCAAAACATGGATGATACGGCCACCTTGGAGGATTTTAATAATGCAGGGGTGTGAGGGTATTCACTGGATGTGTTCATATTCAAGCTTGTGAGGGCGGGGGATAGGTATGGCCCGGCACTCTGCACTGGGAGAAAAAACAGTTCTATCCTGTACACAACCGCATTAGCGCTGGGTCTCAGCTCGGGTCTTAGAGTTTTCCTAGCGTGCGCCAAACGACCTTGTTTATGGACTACTGCAGACAAGGTGATCTGTTAGTAGGTCGTCAGGCACTAAGTTTTAGCGACTCGCGGTAATTTTCCCTTTAGTGATGGTGTTTTAGCTCACACCAGGTGAAAGGGCCCTTAGTTTTATTCAGTGGTATGATTTAGTGGTGAAAATTATTAGTACCCCCCCAGTTTTGACTGCGGTATCTTCTGTGCCCCCCCTAAATATTGTTCCTAGAGTCGCCACTGCCCGGGAGGTATGTAATGGGCCCCTGGGAGTCTGATTCTTCCTCCCAAGTGTATAACAGAGCCGGACCCTCTGCTCCTCTAGCTTGTAAACTCCTGTGAGCTGGGCCTCTGCTCCTTTTAGATTGTAAGCTCCTGTGAGCTGGGCCACTGCTCCTTGTAGATTGTAAACTCCTGTGAGCTGGGCCTCTGCTCCTTTTAGATTGTAAGCTCCTGTGAGCTGGGCCACTGCTCCTTGTAGATTGTAAACTCCTGTGAGCTGGGCCTCTGCTCCTTTTAGATTGTAAGCTCCTGTGAGCTGGGCCACTGCTCCTTGTAGATTGTAAACTCCTGTGAGCTGGGCCACTGCTCCTTGTAGATTGTAAACTCCTGTGAGCTGGGCCTCTGCTCCTTTTAGATTGTAAGCTCCTGTGAGCTGGGCCACTGCTCCTTGTAGATTGTAAACTCCTGTGAGCTGGGCCTCTGCTCCTTTTAGATTGTAAACTCCTGTGAGCTGGGCCACTGCTCCTTGTAGATTGTAAACTCCTGTGAGCTGGGCCTCTGCTCCTTTTAGATTGTAAACTCCTGTGAGCTGGGCATCTGCTCCTTTTAGATTGTAAACTCCTGTGAGCTGGGCCTCTGCTCCTTTTAGATTGTAAACTCCTGTGAGCTTACCACACACAATTTGAATAAACATTAAGGTAATCCAACTTAGGCTATGAAATATTTGAGTAAAATGTATGGGCCAGGGGGGGCACTTTGGTGTTAAAGGAACACGCCACTGAAAAAAATGGAGGTCCCATTTGCATGTATTTTTTATTTGCCTTTTATTTTTCCCAATTTTACTCACCATTTTCTCTGTCACGTGCGAGGCTTTTCTGCACAGTTTGCGTTACTGGCGCAAATTACGCAACAGGACCTGGTCTGTGTATTTATGACTTGTATTGCACTTGTTTTGGTCAATATTTTATATTGTATTTGACTTGGTTATAACCTATTGCATTTTTGTTTGATCTGTTTGATTTGAGGCTGCAAAAGCGATTTGGGTGGGAAAGAGGTGGGTCATGGGAGAAGTCGGGGGGGGGGGGCCTTGCTTTATGTGGTCCAGGGGCCCTGAGTCTTGTCAATCCACCCCTGGGTATCTGATTTTTTTGGCAGCTCCTGTGACTGTCCCATACATTATCAACCTGCTATTTAGTTAACTTCTGGCCGCTCCCTGTGAGTGTGACAGAGGCAGGCTCAGCCTGTCTATTGTATGTAAATGTATATTGCTTTTCCAAGATAAGATCACAAGGATAGAAATGGGGCCTAATTGTTCAGCAAAACCCCCTGGGGCATTGCTAATCTTGTTCTGCACTGTCTGCAGACCAATGTTAATTTAAAAAAAGCAATTTAACTAATTCACTGTCCCCATCTAATATACAGACAGGACATGACGCATACATATGATAATGATATATTATGAATCATCTGCCGAGTCTGCCGGAAAGAACGATATATAACATGTCTGGGTCATATTATAAAATAAGGCTTCAAAAAAACGCGTTTAAACAAGAGGAGCGAAACTGTTAAAAATTAGCTCAGCAGCAGACCGCCGTGCCGCACACAGGCTTGAAGGGAAGCCGTGAAATGCCTCAGCAGCGAAAGGGTTAATTTTTTTTTGTCTATTTTAAATCTTTTTTTTTTTTTTTTTCGTTTCAGATCATTTTGATCAACTATTTTTCCATTTTAAAACCTTTTTGTTCTGGTTTTTATTTTTAAAGTCAGACCATTTGGGTCAGTTTAGCGGTTTTTAAATCGTTTTGTTCATTTTTTTTTGTTCCTTGGCTTTCATACCATTTTTTTAATGTGATTAAATAAATAAAGTTGTGAAATGTATATTCATAAGAAAAAAAGGATCTTTATTTAATTAAAAAAAAACATGATAGAATCGCCAGAATTATCGTATCGACAGAATGAATTATCGGATCCGAAAAACAAACCAAAAATTTATTATAAAAAAATATATAAAGTATAAAAAAGTAAACCATAGTAGTTTACATCAAAACGAATAGAGTTAGACAGCTTTGAAACGAGGAGAACAGACGTTCCAAAAAAACGAAAATTTCCGAAATCACGAAACGTCGATACAAAAAACGAGCAAAGTGACACGAAAATACGAAAAATGGTAGAGGAGAACAGACGTTCCGAAAAAACGAAAAGTCCCGAAATCACGAAAAGTCTATACAAAAAACGAGCAAAGTGATACGAAAATACGAAAAATGGTCGATATTCCCAAAAAAAATGTACACGAAAAACGAGTCGAGCCGAACCGAATCGAAACAGAAATCGGCCAAAACGAGCCGAATCGAAAAGTTTAAACATCCGAACAAATCGAACCGAAAAAAAAATCGGTGCACAAGCCTAGCAACACGGAACACCGTTTAGCTGCATATGCGGACGATTTATTATTCTTCATTCACTCACCTACTGTCACATTACCAAATTTGTTATGTATGTTTGTTGTATGGATAAGTCCGAAATACTGCCTGTCCTCATTCCCTCCGGTATGGCACTCGCCTTGCAATCCTCATTCCCCTTTAAGTGGGGTCAGAGCCAACTTAAATACCTTGGCCTTTATTTAACCCCGAATATTAAAGACTTATATCGAGCAAACTTTCAACCTCTTTTGGCCTCCCTAGAAATTGATTTGTGTAGGTGGGATCTTCCACATATATCATGGTTTGGACGTATTAACACTATAAAAATGTCTGTCCTCCCCAGGATATTGTACTTGTTTCAAACTCTATTACTCTGCCACGTGCTTTTTTCAAACGACTAACCTCCATATTTCGCACGTTTGTGTGGAATGGTAAAGCGCCCCGAGTTAAGCTTAACCTTTTGACTTCACCTCGTTCTATGGGCGGTATGTCCATGCCACACATTTGGCATTATTATTGTGCAACGCATCTGCAAAGACTGGTGGATTGGGGTACAAGCGCTTCTCCCAAATTGTGGGTGGGAATTGAAAACCTGTTTGCTGGAAATATGTTAGCTGCGCTACCTTGGTTACCTTGAACTCTAGCACGTCCTCTTCATACTGCTCTTCCCACAACCCTGGCCACGCTTTCCATATGGTGCTCCTTGCAGACTAAGTCGCAGATTGCTCCATACCCATCCTCGTTGAAGCCGCTACAACATCTGCCGGTGTTCTCCAGGCTCCTTACACCCACGGCACCTGTGGTTAACCCCCCTCCTCCGCTCCCATGTCATTTTTTGGCAGGAGGGGCCAAGGTGGAAGATGATAGACTGCCATACACTCGCCCCCTAGGATTCCTGGGGACATTTCACCTTCACCACCTTATTACCTACTTAGCTAGAGGAGCCAAAGCACCTAAGTATTGTAGACCTCTCACGTTTGAATCCATTGCTCGACGTGGGTCGTCCCCCTCACAGCATTTCCCTTTTTGATGGCATATTGCAGTCGTTTACTCCCCCTCCCACACAGTTCTGGGCAAAATGGGAAACCTCCCTTCGTATAACTATGTCAGATGAGGAATGTCTAAGGTATATACTCTTGCTCACTGCTGCACCCTGTCCACTAGGATTCAAGAGGTTAATTACAAAATATTGTACAGGTGGTACTGCACTCCAGATAGACTGCGTCATTTTGCAGGGGGGGGGGAACGGGGGACTGTGCTGCAGATGTATTGCACCTCATGCAGATCATTTGCACATTTGGTGGTCTTGTCCTTGGGTGCAATCATTCTGGGACCGTGTTCATTAATATGTTGGCAAATTGGTAGAACCCCCACCACCTTACACGCCTGAATTTTATTTGTTACATCACACCCATTTTCGCATTTCGACTTACAAAAAATCAGTCATTCCAAGCTTACTCCATGCTGCGCGTCTCACGATCCCCAGGTTCTGGAACCAGGACATTTCTCCTCCAATCTCCATCTGGTTAGATGAGGTGGAATTTATATGTGGAATAGACGAAATAACATTCCGTGCTCCTTGACCGCTATACAGACTACTCCAAAAAAAATGGTACTACTGGCTGTTGGAAGCACGTCAGACCCCATGACCCCTTTATGCCCACTGAAAGGTGTTCCCTGTCACCAGTTTTTTTTGCTGTTGAGTTGTTTTTATGATCACCCCCCCACACACACCTTCATTCCCCCCCCTTCCTCTTGTCACTGGTTTCGCTTATATCGTCAACTCTGCTATGTGTTGTTTCACTTTCAGCATTTCTTTGTTTTTATTTTAGATTTGTTGAATGGCTAAATAATGCTTTGATTTATACACTGTTTTTACTGCATCTTGTAAAATGCCTTAATTTGAATAAACTTTGAATATGAATTTGCATACTTGCCTGAAAGATACACCTCAATTAATTACGGATATATCTAAGATTGTGCTCCCAGAAGGTCCTATAACCTTTATGACATGTGACGTCAAAAGTTTATATACTGTGATTGCTTTGAAAGAAGGAATAGAAGCAATGCGGCAGACCTTGCTACATTCACATTACCATGGTCCTCCAATTGAATTTATATTGGAACTTTTGGAGGTAGTTCTTACGTACAATTATTTTCGCTATGAGAAACAATGGTACCAGCAGATCACGGGAACTTCCATGTATGCGGCGGTAGCCCCGATGTATGCAAACTCGTTCATGCATTCTTTTGAGACCCAGGTGATTTTGTCCAAATTTGACTCGAAGATCTTATACTACAAGAGATTCATTGATGATGTGGTTATGGTGATTACAGACACAGTCCAGGGTGCATCTGAAATTGTGAGTATGTGAAATTGTAAATGCCTTAGATACACCTATTAAGTTGACGGCTGAGATCAATATGGAAACAGTTGACTTCCTTGATCTACGGATCTTTAGAATTGGAAATCGTATGAATATACATTGTATCGCAAGCCGACAGACCGAAATACTTTGTTACATGCTAACTGTTCTCAACCTATGCATCTTAAGCATTCGCTACCTCTTAATTCTTGAGAGTTTATAGGAATAATTCCAATGAATTTACAGCTCAATCTCAGATTAAAGAGATACGGTCTAGATTCAAAGAACGAGGATATTCTGATCATGTATTACAAAAAGGCTCTTAATTTGAACAGCAACATCGCAAGGTGAAGACTCGGACACCTCCCTTAACATTCGCCACTGCATACACCCCAAGTTCTAATGACATTGGTCGAATACTTTTCAGCCACCGTAGATCGAAAAACTTGAGGGACCGGTTAGTAAAAACTGACCCAGTACATTGAGAATATTGTTCAACATCCAGGATACTTTAGGTGTCTTGGCTGCGTCACGTGCAGCCATATGATTTCAGGGTCATCCTTTAACCATCCGCATACCAGTCGCAAATTTCAGATTAAATTTAGAATTTAGTGTTTGACGGAATACGTGTTTTACAAAATCTCATACCCTTGTGGCCTGTGCTATATTGGTAAAACCGATACTACCTTACGAGAAAGGATTAGAGGCCATCGGGTCTTCAATTAGACTGGCTTACAGAGATGGATCGAGTGATAAGCCTGTGGCAAGACATTTCTTAGAGAAAGGACATCAATTACCTATGCTAAAATTCATTGCCATCGACCATGTACCGCCATTAAGAAGGGGTGGTGATAGAAGCAATTTACTTCTAAGACGGGAGACTTTTTGGATCAGGAAATTGGATACAATGTGTTACATCCTCAGCCCCTGCTATGCTTCCCGGGGGGTCTGGGCAGGGTTCAGTGCCAAGGGCTGGTCGAGTGCCAGCATCAGGGAATGGCCGAGCGGCGTCCGAGAAAGCGGGTCCGGCATGGTCATGAGGAGCCGCCAGGTTTAAAACAAGGCGCGAGGAGTTGCCTCGTTGCCCTGATGTGGAGTTCTGTTCCCGCATCACTTCCCATCATTCATTGTTGCCTAATCTGTTGCCGACCCAGCTTGTCTACAATTCCTGCTCCTGATTTTGACCCTGCTTGTCTGACCAGTCTATGTTCTCTGCTATAGCGGTGACTAGTGTTGTGCGCTGTAGGTTTAACCCCATGCACGCTGTTTGGGGTTTTACTCGTTTCGTGGGGAGATTCCCCTCTTGCCCTGGTTTTCGTACTGCAGCCTTTTCGGGGGTTTGCTCCAGGTCTAAGGGGTCTGAGTTACAATCTGATAGACTGTTGGTTATCCGCTTGCATTCAGCTTGCTCGTTTTGCCACAAGTACCCAGGCTAGTACCATCTCTAAATGTATGTATATATATATATATAATCTCTACAGACCCTGGTAATCACAAGTTACCCGATCAAGGTGGTCTGAAAACCTAAAATCTGTGTTGACTGCCCTGCAGTCTGATTAATTCATTGCCTGTCCTGCTGAATGTCTCAGTACTAACGCTTCTGTCTTGCAATCTGATGTCTTATGTGCTCTAAATTGTCCGTTGGTCTCAAAACCTTTGGAGCTTAGCAGTTCTCTTGTCTTGTCATACTCCTTGGCTTTGGAGTATAAGTTTGAAAGTACTGTTTGTTTCACCAACGTCAAACTGAAATCCGTCCAAAAGGATCTCAACCTCGTTACTCTTGTGTGAGCGCCACTGTGCCCGTTACACGATGTCCCCCGAAGGGACTCAATGAGAGACTATCAACCCTTTCTCTACATCAATTTTTTATTCCAGCATGGTTTATCTTCTTAGCGATTGAATGTTCATGAATTTGGAAAGTGGTCAGCATTATGTTGAGTATCTGGGTTTTTAAACTAAAGTGCAAGGGTACTGTAGCTTTCCATTCTCTACAAAAGAATAATAATCCTGTCTACTATGGGTTAACTGGAAAACTCTGTTTAGGCTCCCTCCTCTGACATAGCCGTAGACTTTCCAATATATTTTCTATCCTAATGGGTTTCCATAGATTATATAGTGGGTCCCTTAGGGATAATTTTAGGATAGTCGCATGAATACATGGTTATGAATTAGGCGTTTATCAGTGAGGACTCTCCAATGATGTAGATATCATCTTTCACCAGTGTCATTTGTATGGGGATTTATTTTTTCAAGTTTAGCAAGCTATTAGGAATGATGGGATATAGGATTATCCTCCCTATTGCTGTAAAGGTCTATAAACTTTTCCTAGCGAGGCTACAGTTTGAGTAATCCCTATGGTTCATTGTTTTAACGGTTGTTTTATTTTTTAGCATTCTGTTGCTACGGTGAGGTTTGGGTCACATGGGGTTGGCTGGCGCACTGACGTCACTGAGTCGGCGTCCACTCGGCCTGATTGGGATGAGACGGCACATTGGTGGTAAGTAATTTTATACATTATTTAGATGTTCCTTATGATGTATTTTCTGTATCCTGATGAAAGTCCGCAGCTAGCGGACTGAAACGTCGTAACATTTTCGAATAAACACTTTTGCAAAGACCGAGAGTGCCGCCTACACGGCTTTTTGCACGGACGACAAACACACACGTGTATATTCATACAGGAAATTAAAAAATATCTCATGGTTAAATATTAATACCCCATCCCGAGCACCGCAGTCTCACTCCAGGCCGATCCCGCTCTTCATCTCCATGCCACATTATTAAGTTTCATAAAGCTTGCTTGATTACCGTACATCTCAAACTCTGAAACAAAAGCTAGTATTCAAAATCCTCCCACCAAAATTCTAGCAACTCCTGAGCAGGTCCTTGACACCTTTTGCTTCGGATTCCTAATAGTTTTGTTCTGTTAATTTTTTAAAATTTAAATTTTTGCTGTGTAATGTTATAAAAGAGGTAAAGTCTGCTGCAAAATGTTCCGGGAAGGGGGCGTGGCTAACCTCCGATCGAGATGGCGGCTTAACTGAGGAGCTCCACATCCAGACCTCACACTAAGCGCCATAAAGCACACTTAAAGCGCTCAAATCTGGCTTAAAACATCTTGCCAGGGTGGGTGAGATGTCCCAGGGTAAGGTCAAAGCATCGGCGGCCAAATCCGAGTTCTTTACTCCACGCACCGGCCCGAAAAAAATCGGCGGCCGGAATCCAAGATGGCGCCAGCCACTCGAGCCCGGAATCACACGCAGCTCCACCGGCAGACAACCAGGCACTGGGAGTTGAGATGAAGACCCTGACTCAAACGCTGGAAGGTATGATAACCACCATGTCCGCTGACTTGAAATCACAACTTAAAGAAGTAGCAAGGGAAATCAGAGCCGATATCCAAAGTCTGGCTGATCGCACTTCCCATATTGAAGATAAAATGGGGGAATATGCAGATGCACAGAATAACTTAGCCGATAAGGTACAAGATCTTGAGGACTCGCTGGAAAGCTGCTTGGCCAAACTTACTGATCTTGAAAACCGGTCTCGCAGACACAACGTGAAAATCCGCGGCATTCCTGAAAGCGTTAAACCCCAACAGCTAGCTGCTTATGTCACTGACTTTTTTTCTCACTTAGTGCCCGACCTGACCCCGGAGTTTTTGCTAATGGACCGCATACATCGCCTTCCTAGACCACCTGCCTTACCAGCGGACTCCACGCGCGACGTCATCTTGCGCCTACATTATTTCAGACCCAGGGAACTTATCTTCCTGGCGCTGCGAAAATCCCAGGCCATGTCTCCTGAATATGACCATCTACAGGTATTCCCAGATCTAGTAAAACGCACTTTGGACTTTCGGCGCTCCTTACATAGGGTGACTACCACACTCCGACAACACAAAATATTGTATCGCTGGGGCTTCCCACAGAGCTTGCTGATTACACATGAAGGCTCGCAACGAGTGGTTACGACGCTAGAGCAAGGCCTAAAATTCCTGTCGGAAAAAGATCTGTCCCCAGCCTCTCCTATCCGGCGATCCTCCATTGCACCTCAAAAGCTGTCCAAAGATTGGAAGAAAGTACGCAAGGGGAAACCGGGATGAACGCCGCCTCCACTGTCTTGTCCTGATTGGTGAATTCCGAAGGGCTCAGCTTGAAGGCCTCCACGGCCATGTTGTGGTCTAGAATACTTCTCCTGGGATGGATCACTCGCCAACTCAACGCAAGAAGTTTCAGCGACATTGTATGTCATTATGGTCTGGCGGCTCAGTCCAGTTGAGAGAAATTCTCTCCCACGTTCCCCCTCTTTTCCTCCCTCTCACGATGAGAGTCGTGGCTCAACAGCGGGTTTGTTGCCACGAAGGAGATCAACAATCTCTTTTTTTGTATATATGTTTGTGTTTTTTTCTCCCTATTTTTTTTTCTTTTTCTTTTCCTTTTTTCTCTTTTTTCAGGAACCATATGCCTTGATGTCGCACACCACTGGACATTTGCCTCCATCTCAAGACCCTCCCATCTCTGGCTCTGAGGGGCAATGCTTCACTCGAACTTTGTGGCATTCTTATGCTTTTTTCTTTTGGTGGTCACGGTCATCTGTGGGATTGGGTAAATATTGGATGCAGTATTGTAACCATTACAGCTATGTTATGACTCTCTCTAACTTATTTCCATGGTAAAAATCACATATAATGTCCAGGGCCTAAACATCCCATACAAACGACGGACGCTCTATAAGGAGCTGGACTCTGCTGGGGCGGACGTTGTTTGCCTTCAAGAAACCCATTTTAGGAGACTGTCCCATCCCCCGCTAAAATGGCCGAACTTCACGACTCCATTCCATTCCACGGGCCCAACTAAATCCAAAGGAGTATCCATTTTGATTAGGAACAGAGTTGTATTTGAATTGCATCGTAAACTCTCAGATCCGAATGGCAGATACCGGATTCTAGTATGCTCACTGAATCACAGGGTTTACACTATTCTTAATCTTTACGCTCCCAATGAAAATCAGGTAGACTATGTGGCTTTGGTACTCGCTAAACTGTCTTTGGTAATGACTGGCACTCTGCTCATTTGTGGGGATTTTAATTTTAGTCTAGACCCTCTGAAAGATACTTCGGGGTTTGGATCTCGTCCTCTTGTTGGGAAACGCAAAAAACAGGTAGACAAATTTCAATCCCTGATAGGCAACTACGGTCTATATGATACATGGCGCCTATTTCACCCTAACGAAGTGGATTACACATTTTTCTCCAAAGTACACAAGACACATACTCGGATTGACTACATATTGACTCAGAGCCAATTGCTCCCAAGGGTAGAAAGTTGCTTGATAGGCACAATTTCGTGCTCAGACCATGCCCCCGTTACCTTGACCCTTAAAGACGACTATAAAGCATTCGGACAGTCGCCTTGGCGACTCAACGACATGGTACTGTCAGATGAGATAGCTAAAAGTGATCTAGCTTCCCAATTAGAATCTTATTTTGAATTAAATAACTGTGAAGACCTTTCTGCCACAACCATATGGCAGGCTCACAAGGTGGTATTGAGGGGACACTGCATTAAATGGGCATCCCGTTTTAAAAAATCCAAAGAGGCCGCTCGCCTTCTCCTCCTGCAAAAACTCGACTCCCTATACCCATCTCATAAGATCTCCCCGTCGGATGCCACGTCTCGCCTCCTAAGTGAAGCAAATGACGAACTGCACATTTTAGACAGGCAGTCTCATTTTTCTCACCTGCAGCGCCTTAAGACGTGTTTTTACGCTTACGGCAATAAACCTAGTAGACTACTAGCACAAAGACTCCGCACACTCTTACCCAGACAACGAATAGATAAGCTTGTTTCCCCCGGCCAAACTGCGGTACACAAACCCTCCGAAATAGCAGAAGAGTTTGCATCCTACTACTCATCTCTCTATAATTTGTCAGACAATGATAACATGCCACACCCCACCATCGCAGACATCGATGCCCATCTCTCACACCTTAACCTCCCTGCTTTGTCACACTCACAGACGGTACAACTGTCCTCGCCCTTTACAATTATGGAAATAACGAAAATCATATCCTCTTTACCACATGGTAAAGCACCAGGACCAGATGGATTCCCCTCCGCCTATTATAAAGCTTTTACACACCTTCTATCCCCACACTTACATAGGGTGTTTACACAGGCATCCTCTGAAGGCAGGTTCCCTAAAGAAATGTTACAGGCTACAATCGTCACGTTGCCTAAGCCGAGTAAACCCCCGACCTCCTGCCCTAATTTTCGACCCATCTCCTTATTAAACACAGACATAAAAATCTACGCTAAATTATTGGCCCTCCGGTTAAATGACATACTCCCTACTTTAAATCGGGCGAGATCAAGTTGGGTTTATCAAAGGCAGGCAAGGGACAGAAAACTCTAAGAAACTACTTGCCCTGATGGAATACCAATCTATTCATGATATCCCATGTTTATGGCTCTCGCTCGACGCAGAAAAAGCGTTCGATAGGGTTCACTGGAAATTCATGGATAGAGTTCTAAATAAATTTGGGTTCACTGAAGATCTCATTAAGTCCATTATGGCGTTATACGCCTCTCCCTCCGCTAGGGTGTTAAATAGTGGCTTTCTCTCTAAAACATTTAATATCACTAACGGCACGCGCCAAGGCTGCCCCTTATCCCCGCTGCTCTATGCTTTAATTTTAGAACCACTGGCACAGGCCATAAGACAAAACAACCTCATCCGCGGGGTCCAAATAGGCCCCCGGACGTTTAAATTAAATCTTTTCGCAGACGATATCCTTATAACGATCACTGAACCACTAGACTCTCTGCCCTCTTTACATGCAGCACTAACAGAATATGGCCTAGTCTCGTACCACTCCCTCAACCTCCTGAAAACGCAAGCACTAGCGTTGGGTCTTCCCCCTGCGGATCTAAGGTCTATAAAAGCTCGCTATTCTTTCGCGTGGAACGACCAAGGTATAAAATATCTAGGTATAACACTTCCAGGAAAGTTTGAAGACACAGTTTCTACAAATCACAAGAAGGTGTTTGCTGAAACTAAATCATTATTGTTGCGGTGGAGGTCAGTGAGATTATCCTGGCTGGGCAGAGCGGCAGCTGTTAAGGTGACGATTCTACCTAAACTGTTATACGTATTTCGCATGTTACCTATTCTCGTTCCAAAACCCTTACTTAATGCGGTCCAACGTGACATTTCTTCTTTTATATGGAACGGTAAACGACCACGCACCCCGTTTAAGGTCCTATCGGCCTCATTGGAAGATGGAGGACTCAAATTCCCACAAATATTGGCATATCACAAGGCAGCAATTATAGCCTCCCTGAGCGAATCCCTCCTGGTACACCAACCGTTATGGACCTATATTCAATCAATAGCAATACCAGGCCACTCTTTCTCCGGTTTGCTTTTTACTCCCTTTAAATCCAGGCCAGCTCTCCCAACAGCTTTACAGATCACTAGATGGTATTTCACGGTTTGGGACAGAAATGTTCGTGCCTACACCTCTCTCTACCCTCTATCCCTCGCCACCCCAGTAAATGCATGGACTTATGGACTCAGCATGGAGTCAGATATGTGTTCCAATTTTTCAGAAACTCCTCCGTCCTCTCCTTTGCACAAATGCAGACTACTCATGGCATACCCTCTCAAGCGTTTCTGTCTTACCTTCAAATATTATCCTACATGAGAACACTGGGAACGCTAAATTCTGTTTCAACCAACGAACCTATACTCACACCATTCGAGTCTTTTGTAATACGCCCTACACAAACCATAAAACTCCTGTCCCTTTGTTATTATCAATTGCTGTCCGGCATGGGATTGTCTAAGCGCACTTTTCAAAAGGCTTGGGAAGCTGAGTTAAACACGCACCTCACACTAGAACAGTGGACCCACGTGTTTTTATTGGATAAGAGTGCATCTAGGTGTATTTCGATCTTTGAAACGCGTCGTAAAGTGCTATATAGATGGTATTTAGTACCTGTCAGGGAATGTCACTTTAACAAAAATGTTCCTGACACATGCTGGCGTTGCCAAACAGCACGAGGGTCGATGTTACATGTATGGTGGTCCTGCCCATCACTGCAACCGTTCTGGACCCAAGTGGCGTTGTATGTTGAGGAGGTCCTGGGTGTCACAGTTCCATTTTCCCCATTACATTACCTTATTGGATTCCTCCCAGATGATGTGAGGAAAATGTCGAGACAACGTAAAATGTTTTGTATAATTATATCCTGCTGCTTCCTTCTTATCGCTAGGCTCTGGAAAAAAACGATAATCCCTTCTCTACCCTCCTTGACTAAAATGATCTCTGACTTGGCATTTTCTGAGGACTTGGCCCGATCGCACTTTAATCTTGCCTCCCCAGCACAAGACCCTTGGTCACTGTGGCAAGATCACCTAATATACCAAACTACTAGAACCAGGGACACGTAGGTCTCAAATTGTCATGCTAACACCTACTCTCCCGGCCCTATGCCTTCACGACTGGAGGCTCCTGATGTCTCATCCTAACTGGTTCCTTTCCTCCCCTCAAATTTTTTTTTTTTTTCTCTTACCTTTCTTCTTCCTTTTCCTTTTCGTCTCCTATAAGTCTCTTTTTCTGGGACAAGTTCGGTTAATTGTCAATTGACCTGATGTGATGATTTCATATCTTTGCCACTCTGTAGAGCAATTGTACTTCCTTTTTTCGTAACTGAATATCAAGGTTTAATTTCGTCGCTATGGTAAAATGTACCGAATTTTCCCCTTTTATGTATGTTATTGGTTTTCCCAGGGCCGTCTTTAACGCGGGGCAAAAGGGGCAGCTGCCCCGGGCCCAGTCATTGTTGAGGGGCCCAAAGCAGTTGCTCCTTAGGCCCACGTACATTTTCTGTGGATGCAATCCTGCTGTGCGCCCAGACGACACACGAGGCTTCCGTATCCGGCTCCTCCCCTATTCCCCCTCTCCATCCTGGTCCCGCGCATTGCACGCTGTGTGCACGGGGCAGGAGCTGCTGCTGCTGAGGAGACAGAGTGATTGCAGTCTGCAGCCAGCGACTGATAAGAACAGGTAGTGGAGTTTTTTTCAGCAGACACGGCAGACCTTGAGAATGCTCTCTCCTCCGCTTATGTCTTCACTAAATACCACACATTAACTCTCCCCCTTCCTCTCTCCTGTTCCCTGTTTTGTTTACTTTTCTCCCGAGACTGCCCTCCTCTCTGCTGCCTGCATTCTTCACTTCTTTCATGAAAGCAGCTTTAAGATGGTGTGTGTGTGTGTGTGTGTGTGTGTGTGTGTGTGTGTGTGTGTGTGTGTGTGTGTGTGTGTGTGTGTGGTGTGTGTGTGTGTGTCAGGGTCACTGGAAGCTTTCTGTAGCGTTCACCTTCCATATTAACTCTTTTATTGCTGTGGAGCTCTCTCTGATATACTCACAGACAGCACACACTACTGTGGTGAACATTACAGTAAGTTTAAAGCTGGCCACCCTCTCCCCAGAAAAATAAATATGATTTGGGTTATTTTTGCCCCCCCCCCTCTCTCCCTGTGATGAATTTACACCAAAGCAAGACAGATTTATCTGCCTTCACTGGGGAAAAAAAACCACTTCACCCTTCTTCCGGGAAAAAACTCCTAAGGAAAACAAATTTGCCTCCAACCTGGACTAAAATTACTTTCCAAAAATAAACCCCATAGTAAAACAGATATGACCCCCCCCCAACAACACATTTTATTTATTAGCCTCCCCCTTGAGAAAATACCCATTTTTTTTTTTTTTTTGCCCTCCTGCAAACCACAATAAAAACAATTGCGCAGTGTGTATGAGCATAGCACAAGCTCCAGAGAACTAAAACTCTGACTGCACATTATTGGATCAGAGCTCAATATGAATATATAAAATATAAACAATATAATCCACAGTAATGTGCAGCAGGTATGAGCATATCACAGCTCCACAGCAATAAAACTCTCAGAAATGTGCAGTGTGTTGGAGTGAGTTTTATTGCTGTGGATCTCTGTGATACAGTGATACACTGCATATTGCTGTGAGTTTTATTGCTGTGGAGCTGTAATATGGTCATACACACCGCACATTACTATGATGTTTATTTCTGTGGACCTCTGATACGGTCATACACACTGCACATTACTGTATCAGAGGTCCACAACAATAAACCTCACATCAATATACAGTGTGTATGACCATATCACAGAGCTCCACAGCTATAAAACTCAAAGTAATGTGCAGTGTGTTTGAATGTGAGTTTTATTGCTGTGGAGCTCTGTGATATGCTCATACACACCGCACATATCACAGAGCTCCACAGCAATAAACATCACAGTAAAATGAGGTGTGTATGTGAGACTAATATATTTCTAAAAGCTATAAATTATAAGATCATATGATTTTGTCTGTTTTAAAATCCACAATTTATACTGTTAATATTGTATCGCTTGCATTTTTTATATTGTGCGTGTCAGTAGGAGCCTCATGCTTGAGTTTAGCCTAAGGCCTCACAAAGTCTAGAGCTGCCTCTGCGCACATTACTGCGAGTTTTATTGCTGTGCAGCTCTGTGTTATGCTTATGAACACTGCATATTACTGTGGGGGTGGAGAGCAAAATGATGTGGTGGGTGTGGCATTCGGGCAGGGGGGCCCAAGAAAAATGTTTGCCCAGGGTCCAATCAATATTAAAGACGGGCCTGGGTTTTCCCCCTGTTTTCTTCTGTATCCCATTCTTTGATTGAAATAATAAAACATTTAAATATAAAAAAAAAAAATGTTCCGGGAAGGGGAGGAACTCCGGAGGCTCAGGCCTACGAATGTATTCTCTGCATTCACACTGTTACAGAACGCCAGAGCAGCCATGTACAGTATTTTTTCCCTTTTTCACTAGCCATGTAAAAGCATAGAATTCAAAGAGGGTGGACTGTCTTTTTTCACATGACTGTATAAAGTTTAATAAACCATAAAATATCAAAATAAAGCATAAACATGTAAAATAAATCAGGAGTGACCATTTGGCTCCCGACTTGTGTTACTCTCTGACTCAAAGAAAGAAATACGTTGTACATGAAAAAAATAAACCTTGGGTTTCATTAAGACTTTATTTTCTTCATTCTGTACGCAAACATCGGAAACAGGATTACAAACATGGAATGTAACAAAATATAAAACCAAGGCATACCAAGTCATCAGCCGGGATAGACATAAAACACATGTAAAGGCAGTTCTAAGTAACACAAGGAATCGGATCTCCTCTCAATGAAACATTCTTAAAAGACATCAAAGCATGGAGGTTAAGGCTCATTTATTAATATACATTACTGGGAATCCTTTACATTCAACAGACATGGCCAATCTAAGCTCATGTATTGAACACTCGCCAAGAAACCGCATCATGGCGAGTTTTTGCGTCCTCCGCTTTCAATTTATAGCTAGGAAAAACAAAATATGAACACGCACACCGTCATATCCATTGGGCACTTTAAAGTTCATCATTTCACAGTAGCTAGATCCCAAGCCTGTTTTATAATGTAAACAGATCTCGGGTAAAGTTAAGAGTCATTAAAGTTTATGGAATTTATAAAGTTGATCAGCGCTTGGTTTTAGTAGTATATTGAACCAATCAGTAATAGGTTCTTCCTAGACCAAATTTAACCATAAAAAGATGTCATTTTGCACATCTCCAGATACTTTGGCACTTGTACAGATTAATAGGGATTTGTTGTGCTGTAGACAAGAGGATTGTACAACTGATTGGTTGCTAGCTGCAGTTCTGTTTTTTTTATTGTTTTTGACAACATTTTGCTAGTGAAGGGGTTAAATTGTTATACTACCATGATCAAGTTTACAGATCTTCAAAAGTACCCGCAGGCGCCCTGAGATTGAGCATATTTATCTGTTCCAGAATGGGCCTATAAAACTTAGGACGTTAGAGACGATATGTTTATGTGTTGAACCCTTTAATGCTGCAGGACGACTATGCCAATGCCCGCAATGGGTGGGCCTAAATGCTGCAATAGCATGCCCCGCAGCCTATCCATAGACTGGATCGGCCTCCCCACATTGCACACGCCGATCGCATCATTGCCTACCGTGGGACTACTGACCCACAGAAGCCAACAACACGATTAGCACGCACATGATGTAGGCAGGCCGATGGCCGACCTCGGCACCAGAGGGGTGTGCTACGACGCCCGCAGCGTTGAGTTACCACCTTGCTGTCGGGAGCTCCCAGGCATCAAAGGGTTAAATTTTTGAAAAGCTTGGAGGGTCTGTTATTTTTCTTTGTAGTGGCACTTTTTGGACAACAGAGGGAACCCACTGCTTGTCATATAGGGCTTAATGGAAATGGATTTTCCAAAAAACCACTGGGTCCTGCCCTTGATTTTAGGGGGGGGGGGGAATCACTTGGTAGTAAAAGGGTTAGTGCACTCTAGAACTTCTAAAGGGTTCGCAATAGCCCCTATAACACTGAATGGACAATCACTAAATTGCTTATTGTGACCTAAGAATGCTAGAAGTCCATTAAAAAAAAATCTAAGCTAGGTTTACTTGTTACTAAGGGTTTAGACAAAAGAAACGTTTTGGTCTGGTTTGGTCATTGCATATTTTGACCTAAAATATAACTAGAACTAATTAGATTTGATTTTAGTAAATATATACACTGCAAAATCTAATTCAGGTGAAAGTCAAGTAGAAATTGGTGGCTCTAATGCATTTATTTTGGTGTAACGATTTATAAACAGTATTCATGCAGACTTTTTGAATAAGTGCCTTACTGTACAATGTGTGAACTTTATTAAAAAAGGAAAAAAAAAAAGGAAAACCAGTTGGAATCGAAATTACACTGGCCCGCAAACAACTATGATCAAGAGTCTACAGTGCAGACGCTCAAGCATTCCCAGCTCAGAGATGTCTTGCCTTGAGTTATACGTATGAAGAGAAATGGTTTTAGGAATAAATATATAAATAATGTGGATGAAGAATGAATATATTTATTGTCTGAAATGTCTGTGATGAGCCAGGGAGCTTTGCAAGTCTTTTTTTGTTTCCTTCACTCTGAAGTGGACTTTAGAATTTTTTTTCTTCTTAATCTTATGTTCCCTCTGGAAGTCCTGAATTTGCTGTGAATTCACAGGTTTACAGTTTACGTAGTGAGCCATATCCAAAGTAAGAAGTCTCTCAAGTCAATGTAAAGCTTCAGCAATGTCCAGACAGTAACAGACCACATGCAGTTCTGCATTACCTCGCTTCCTAAGCACAGCGACAGTACCTGATAGTTGTCTACAAACTCCCTGTGACATATGAATGAGGGGCTCGGCTTAAAGAGGTTTCATAGACTTTTATTGATTATGAAGCTACAAGACACTTCGTGCAGAGAAATGAAGGCAGGAACCTTCATGTATTAAAAATAATGCAGTGAGCGCACCTGGATACGAAAGTAGGAGTTTCTCCCCAAAATAGATCTTGTTTGTAAAAATTTCACACACCAACAGGGTTATTCAAATGTCAGAGAGGTGAAAACCAGGAGAATGACTGGAGAAGTGAAAATTCTTGGTCAAAATAGCCAAACCAAGAAAATTCTCCCATTTATCTTACTTTACAAATCTGCTATTTTTACCTAGAATTTTCACTTCTCCAGACATTCTCCTGGTTTTCACCCATTTCTGAATAACCCTGTCAGGGCTATTCAGTATGAGGTGAAAACCTTGAGAATGACTGGAGAATTGAAAATTCTAGGTCAAAATAGTCAAACCAGTAAAATTCTTCCATTTATCTCACTTTCCAAATTGTTCATTCTCCTGCCAATTCAAGGTTTTCACCTCTCTGAATAGCCCTGTGTATGTGATTTAATTTCCAAAAGCAATAACTTCCCTTCTGCGACAACCCCACTCATTGCACTTCTTAAGTCCAAGCAGTTTTTTGTGTTACCATTTCAAGGATAATTTAACTCCCTCTAGATCGAAGATTTGTGAATAAAAGTCATATTTAAAGTCGGTGCAATAGTAACCAAAATCTAGGTATAAATGTGCAGACAATGTAAAAAAAATAATTAAAATGGTCATCAGAAAACTTGTGTTTTGTAAAAGAAAAATAAAATTTTAAAGCACTCCTGGCCTTGTCAGTCAAACAACATGTTGCCTATCACCCCACACTCTCAAACCTTGTGTTTTTACACCCCTGTTTTTCAATGGAGTAAAAACATTTTTTTAAAAAAAATTAGAATTTGGTGTCCTATAAATCATAATTATTTGTTTGCTACTGCAATTTCCCTCCATCACTGTGTAGACTAATCTGCAAAGCAAAATCTTCAGGAGTAATGAAGAGTTGGAGACGAAAGAAATAGGTAGTTATTCAAAGACCACCAGTGTTTGGGGGGGGGGGAGGGGGTGGGGGACCATTGTTGCAACATCAACAAATGCCAGCGCTTCGTTAAACTGGAAATCCAAACCGTGGTAGGAGCAGCTTTACTGTGAGATAACTTAGGCATACACTGGCATTCTTCGATTAAATACGACAAGTTATGGGTATTAAAGTTACCTGTCTATTTAACAAAAAAAAGTAACTCCCTACTACTGTTCATTTATCAATTAAAAGTCTATTATTTCAAATCATTCCAGTTTCTATCAATAGTAGTAGGTAAATCTTCTTATGGTTTAAGTCCGATATATTGTACTTGCACTGTATAAACTGTGTGATTGCAGTATAACATCATCAATACATTTTTCCAAGGTCTGAGACTAGGTTTCTGAAATTTTGTCCAGCAAAATCTTTATATGAATGTGGGATCAGTTTATTTTATGGTACAAGAAAGACAAATGAGAGAATTATCACTTTTTACCCTGTGATAAATGGCACTCTATATATGTCCCAAGTAAAATGTATTTGCTACCCAGAATTATACCTCACGACAGTGACCCCCTCCCAAGGAAAAAAACATTTTTTTTAATTGGTTGCCCATGATGTTGGGAGTTATGCCTTTAACTGTGCTACAGAACTGTAACACTGGCCCAAAAATGCATTTCATATGGCTGTCCATCCCATACAAGGCAAAACATTGTCTTCCTACGCTCAATGAAGAAACACGAGATGGTTTGCATGGATTTGATCAAGGAGGAAGCATGCAACAATTCATACTGGGCCTCTGTTGCCTTACACATGGTAGTGTACCAACTATTCATGGCAAGTATGTCATAAATATAAAATAGAAACATCAACACACCAATTCATGTGAAAATTCTACCTTTTTTCAGCATTGTAACTTAAAAAATGTCAAGATGAGTGAAATAAAAGCACACATACTCCATTAGGTTATTTATACCAGTGTACCGCAGAATAAATAGAAGTGTTTGCTTACTGTATACAGCTGTGTGGACTTGTGGAATAGATAAACATGAATGCGACTTGTAAGATTTAGATGTGAATACACTAAATTACTATCATACATTAGAGTTCTAAGATAAGTGTTTTTTTTTTTGTTTTTAATTTTTTAATTCTATATTTTTAACACGACACCTACCTGGATTACAAGCTTTGATGCTTTGTTGTCCAGGTTTCAATGTCAGCAAAGAATAACTTACATTAAGTAGAAGCTCCAGAAAGGAGCCGCCATTCCACAAGTAGGTATTCTAGAAGGTCTAAAGACCGAAGTGCAGATGAGGCATCCTATACAATGGTACATTAAGGTTTCCTTGAACACGTTAATGCAGTCCTCCATAGTGATGAAACATTTAACTCCAAAATGGTCATCACCAAAACGTAAACATGTTTAGATAGTAATTAAATAAAATGAGTGTCATTTAGGGAACGCATCTAGTGACGTGCTAGAGAATTTCCACACTTGAAGTTTGTTCATATGTAGTGCAGTCATTCCAACTAAGTCCATTCAGTTACTGCAAGTACCGATAAACTTTGAAGCAATGGTTTCCAGAGTCTGCTACAACCACGTGACCATCTGACGTCAGAGCCAGTCCTTGAGGCCCATAGAGTGGGTCTGCAGAAGTGTTGATGTAAGACAGAAATGATCCACTGCCATCAAAAACCTGTAACACATCAACAGATGTGCATATTATAACGCTGTATATCATTAACTACAAAACAGAAATTAAATTCGAAAAATAAAGATGTTTTGGCAGATTTATTGTAAAATTAGAAACCAAATTTTAATTGACAAAATTTAAAAAAAACGGCACAATTTGTTTTTATTAATATTCTCCTCAAACAACTGTTTTCTTGGATCTTGCACACAGTACAAAAAAAAAGTGAATTTCATAAACTTTGGGTAATTATGAAGACTTCGTGTGCACACCATCGGAGATACAATGTATTTCATAACAGATCTATTTTATAGAATTAGAGAAAAAAATTATTCTGAAAACGATCTATTATGTCAAAATGAAAGCATCCTACCTGTATTCGACTGTTTCCCCAATCGGCCACAATAATATTTCCATTGGAATCCACTGCTACTCCCGTTGGTGCATTAAACTGCCCATTGCCTTCTCCATTTGACCCAAACTTCAGTATGAACTCTCCATCTTGATTAAACACCTCAAAATCATATAGAAAAACTAATTATTACCAATTATATGGTTACTATTGGGACCCATTTCATATCAACTATATTATAAATAAATAAATTAAAAAACAGCAAACACAAGCTTCCTTATCATATCCTAGAGTGTGAAGACGGAGAATAAAAAAAACACACAAAAAGTAAACACGTAATTTCGTACGAAATTGTACTACGACTAAACATCTTTCACCTCAGGGGTCAGCAACCTTGGCCCTCCAGATATTTTGG
Organism: Leptobrachium leishanense; assembly: GCA_009667805.1. Lineage (NCBI taxonomy): Eukaryota > Metazoa > Chordata > Amphibia > Anura > Megophryidae > Leptobrachium > Leptobrachium leishanense. The sequence continues at coordinate 397,994,758 of CM019063.1, forward strand.
AACTGCCCAAACTACTCCCATAATGCTCAGTTACGCATTATTCATGAGAAATGTAGTTCCAAAACATCTGGGGGCCAAGATTATGATCTTTGTAAGGTTGACCCATATCTTCCATACATAGAACATGGCAGTATCATAGTACCTTAACTGAATGGTTATGAAAGTCTGTCACTATTATTTCGTTGTTGCTATTAACAGCTGCAAAGTGAGGACCTGTACAGAAAGACAGAACACACATTAGGCATTTAAAAATCAATGAATCAATCAAGGAGAAAATGATACGAACACAAGCAACCATAAAAGTAATATTCATACCATTCCATGATATTGTGTGGCCAAGAGTAAAACTTAGTCAAAGGTTTACACGCTAACATGTCACATCTTGAAAGGTCAAAATCATTTACCTGCAGAATATTAAAAAGGAGAGCTCTGTGCTCTTTCTGTATTGTGATGACTTTTTTGTTTGAGAGGTCTCAGATAACAAAGCTCATACAGGAGGTCCCGCATTATGCAATAAATGTGCAGAAATCGAGCCAATAAATTTTAATTAAGCAAGGCACACATGGCTCTCCTAGCAAACTAGAGTAAATGAATGATGCAAGTAACTACAGAGTCATTATGCACATTAATGCCCATATATAGTTGGTAGACATATGATAGCTGTTGAAATTATGAAAAATATTGGGCTCTATCCCGTCGTCGGCGCTAATGTAGCTTTGATATGCAAGCGTTAGCATAAATAAGTTTAACATCGGGCATCGATATTCCAATGTTGACAGTAAACTGGGGTAAAATCAGTTGGTGCCTCGCAGCTTGTGCAGCTTAATGTACTTTGCATCTCTTATACCTGACATTTTTACCTCCTCGATAAGTGAGGTAGTCCAAGGTGCAGGCGCAAGTTACTGTCGGGGCGTAAAATGAAGAATTTTACCACCTCCTGAAAGCTGGTGTTAAATGATCCTATGGACTCCATGAGCGGATACTCGTGTCGGCATGAAAGCACTACTGCGGGTATCTGGGAGCTTATCTCAGCACCTCGCCCCGGGAACAATGCGCTAACATATTCCAGGGATGGTGCCAACACGGAGATGGTAAGGGAAAACCTGCAAGCGCAGATATTTCTGCTTGCCTTCTCCATGTTAGAGCAGGAATGGAATGGAGACCATTGTTTCTAGTTCAGGAGCTTTTTTCTTAACATTGATTTTTTACATCAATGTTTTATAGAATGGAATTTAACTGTTAATTTATGGTTGAATGTGTTCACATCAGAAGACAGATAGGCAACAATGCAATCACAAGACAAAATTATGCATTAATGAGAAATCAAAATAAGCACAGCACACAATTTGTTCTAGCTTTCTTCTCCCTGGCAGGGGTATATTTAGACTGGCTTAATGGTGCCCAAGGTACTCCAAATTCCGCTGCCGCCACCCACCTCTCCAACCAGAAATACATATAAACGTGAAATATTAAGGCCCTTTCAGTGATTTTAAGGTCAATAAAAATTTGGAAGAAATACAGAGTATCTTTTTTATGCCCAGTGAAGTCGTACAACATTTGCCATAATTTACAGACGCATTTCTGGGTTTTATTGTGTTGCAGCTCTGTTCTACACCTGCACACTTCAAGCATATTGAACCTCTGACTGGAAGGACATTAAGAAAAAATGCTGCACCCTAATCCAGTCTGCCCAGGCCTAGTTATGCAATGCAGGAATACACCCCTGCCAATGCCTTATGGCAGTATAACAGCATGGTACAAGTTCTAGCAGCACAGACCCTTGTAGCACTGTCATCTGATACAGCAAAACCAACACTAAAACACAAAAGTAGCAAAAGAATGGAAATATTAAAAAAAAACTTAAGATTTTTCACGCACCATGCACAATAAATAAAACAAGGGTGGTCTACATATTACCATCGAGTGTACCTGCAAACTGCTTGTCCCCATTTCCTCGACTACCAAACCTGGTCACTATTTTTCCATTTGGCTGGAAGATGAAAACGCAACACGCTTTGTTGTCCACTACAATAATGTGTCCGTTGCGATCGACTGAAACACCTTTGGGTCCCATCAGCTTCCCAGATCCAATCTTTGTCTTTTGAAATAATAATAAACATAATTAAGGATACTTCAGACTTGGGTTGTCAAATATTGTACTTTTGTTGCCCCATGGATAAAAAATAAAATAAAAAAGGCCCGATATGTACATTGCATATTATATACAATTGGCCGGTAAGTACCCCTTGCCTACATAGTTAATCTCATGTGCTCAGAATATTGCTATACATTTTAAGAAGCATAAATTGGATTAAAAAGATTCAAGGGACACATTTAATTAAGCCAGAATATAACATTTACCTTAAATTTGCCATCGGCTGAGAATATGCTGACCCACTTGTTGTCATAGTCTGCAATGATGATGTCTCCACTTGGATGGACAGCCACTCCAGTAGGTCTCTGGAGCTGACCTGGGGACCTTCCTCTAATGCCAAATCGGCTTTTAAACTGTCCATCATTGGAAAAGATCTGCCATACAAAATGGTGAGAAACACAAAATTAATATTCCGATACATCATTTTACACAATTTCTTTTTAAAAGAAGACCGTTTTAATCAATAGGTTACATCCCGAACAATTTTTAGAGCTGAAAGCGGTTTAAAATAAAGCTTAAAGTTCAAATTCTTCTATGTATCAGTCACAGTTACACAATGAGATTTAGAAAGTTGACACTTTTTGTCAGAAATTAGGTTAAATTTGATGCAATTTCCAGTTTCGCGATTTAGAACTTCATTTTTTCTTGTGTTTTCGCACACCGTGATCTACGGTTTCAAGAAATACCTTTCACAGGAGAAATTAAAATTAACAATGTGTGCTGTATGTGTTGCTGGAAATGAGTGCCTGCCACTGGAAGCTCCATAAAAGCAAAGAGTGCCAAGGCAAACAACGTTAAATAAAATCATTCCAATAGATAACACAATCAGGGTTATTCAGAGAGCGTGAAAAGCAGGAGAATGACTGGAGAATGAAAAATTCTAGGTCAAAATAGCCGATTTGGAAAGTGAGATGAAAGGGATAATTTTTCTGGTTTGGCTATTTTGACCTAGAATTTTTCATTCTCCAGTCATTCTCCTGCTTTTCATGCTCTCTGAATAACCCTGAATGTTTTTTGACATTCTGGGGAAAAGGCTTATGTTGAATTGTACAGCTTGGAAAAAAGACGAGACAGAGGAGATATGATAGAAACATTTAAATACGTAAAGGGAATCCACAAGGTAGAGGAAGGGAGTATATTTAAACGGAAACAAAGTAGCAAAACAAGAGGACATAGTCTTAGATTAGAGGGGCAAAGGTTTAAAAGTAACATCAGGAAGCATTATTTTACTGAGAGGGTGGTGGATACATGGAACAGCCTTCCAGTAGAAGTGGTAGAGGCCAAAACAGTAATTGAATTTAAGCAAGCATGGGATAGGCATAAGGCTATCCTAAACAAAAAGATAAATCCAGGTAAAGTATCCATGTAATTGGGCAGACTAGATGGGCCGAAAGGTTCTTATCTGCCAACATTTTTCTATGTTTCTAATTTACTCTTTCTGCAAAATACAGCACCTTGTTCGTTAAAACTCACTGGAAATATGGAAAAAACATTTTAATGGCTATAGAACTTGTCAAGATTTCAAACAGTATGGTAAAACAAAACATATCGGAAAGCACATTTTTAACTAGGGAAACAAGATTATAATGCCTGTTTAGTGGCGATTCCACATAGTCCAGCTCTGGCAGTGAATACAATGACTCATTGGAAATTTCCACACATAGCTATGTGAGGTCAGAAGAGGTTTGTAATGTTTGGATCAAGGCCTGGGATTTGCTAAGGCATCACATAATTTCAGCGTCAGAGAAATCAATTCTTTCAGAATGGAAATAATTGAATATGATCGGTTTATTATGAGGAATCCCCCCACCCCATAACACGGTCTTAGGATGCTAATGGTGTCCTAATGAGCAAGTTTTTAAAACTGGTATTATTATAATGTGTGCCGTGGGTCTTGTTGCTCCGGTATCCCTGTCCTGAAAGCTTTGCAGTGATGTGGCCAGTGTGCCTTTCTGGTAATGTCCCAGCAGAATGCTCACTTTGTCAACGACAATGATCAACGCGATCTGCAACTGCCCATTTCTCAAAAATAACTACAAAAAATAAATTGAAATCTTCATTATATGATGTACTCTAAATCAGAACAAATTAATTTATTTTGTATTACTCTTTAGCCGGACTAATTATGTACACATAATTACTGTATTTCTCAGAATACATCAAGTTAAAACACTCTGGGCACTATTACTTAGTTGACACTAACTTTAGCGTCTGGATGTGTAAGTGTATTTATCGCATGCCCTCCATATTACATTTCTGCCACTACACCCGTTACCTAGAACATAAACTGATGCGCTTCCACGAGCTTAAGGTACTTTGCGCATCCTAGACTCAACATGGGGAGCGCAAATATCCATTAGCATTCCAATAAGTAAGGTATTACAAAGTGCTAGCGTGAATTACCGCAGGGATGCGTGTGGGGACATTATACACATCACTCTCCTGTATGTTGAATTAGCCAGGTCTCTCTGCTTCTCGGCTTTCATTTACATATCACTAGCCTCTTTGGTTAATTACAACATGCTCTTCTTTTGGAAAGACACACCTACTCCATTATACAAATGGATCTCTGTAGTTCATTCTCTCTGCTTCCTGTTGTACTGCGGACTGGACAGTCCCCCTTGTTCTCCTGACTGATAAGTATACACTGGGCTGCTGGCCTTCTAGGCCTAGTTGTTATTGTTAATATTGGCGGCTTTGTAAATATTGTGTATATGTAATTTAGTGTGTGGCTCGTAATTCCTAATAAATGTTTATCCCCTTAAGGAACAATGACGTAACGGTTATGTCATAAATGCATTGACTTTAACCTCCCTGGCGGTCTATTATGAAATTTCCTGTCTGAAACCAGTCAGTTTTTTTTTCCCAGCCCCCCCCCTAGCGGCATCCCGAGTGTGGCTCTGGGTTAAATTCCTATGTTGGTAGCGGTAACCCCGAGCAACACTCGGGATGCCGCTGGATACATCACCTCTCCCTCGATGTCCCCAGCTGTCTCCTCCGGCGATCGCAACCTCATTACTTCCTGGTTCCCTCCTCGCGAGAAGGAATCCAGAAAGTAGGAGGTCGAGATCGCCGGAGAAGACTGCAGAGATCAGCGAGGGAGCGCAGGGACAAGTGATGTATACAGCCCGAGTTTGTCTCGGGGTTACCGCTCTCAGCCGTGAAATTTAACCCCGAGACACTCGGAAACACCGCCAGGGAGGATAAAGACCTTTGGTCCTTAAGGGGTTAATATAATGGACAAACCTGTCTTGTGAGAAATAATAATAAATAATAATTTATATATTTATTTATATATATATATATAATCTTTATAAAGTGCCTGCATATTCCGCAGCACTGTACAAAGGGGACAGTATAGATAGCGTTACAATACATTGAACAGCATTTTGACAAACCAGTACAGGAGGAAACGAGGGCCCTATTCCCATGGGAATTTACAATCTAGAAGGGTTGGTGGTGGAAACCGGAGGAGAGGACTGCTAGGTGAGAGCGATGGCCTGCTAGGTGAGAGCGATGGCCTGCTAGGTGAGAGCGATGGCCTGCTAGGTGAGAGCGATGGCCTGGTTGCGTCAGTGAGTTGGGTGGTAGGCTTCCCTAAATAGGAATGTCTTAAGGGAGCGTTTGAAGGAAGAGAAACTAGGGGGAAGTCTGACCATACGAGGGCGTTCCAGAGGATGGGGTCTGCGTGTGAGAAATCCTGCAGTCTATCATGGGAAGAGGTGATACGGGGAGAAGCTAGGGGCAGGTCACCGTTTGATCATAGGGAGTGGGCTGCGGTGTGTTTGGTGATTATTGAGGACAGGTAGTGGGGAGCTGAGTGAGAGCTTTGTAGGTCAGGGTAAGGATTTTGAATTAAATTCTGCAGTGGATGGGGAGCCAGTGAAGGGATATATATTTTGTGTTGGATGAGTGGTACACCAACAAATATATTTTCAAGGGCTCAGCGACAATTTACCACAATGCGGAGAGCCAAATGTTAGCACCTTCTAAAAGTTGGTGCTAACCAGTTATGCAAAATCATTTAACACCCCCTAAAAACACCCAATAAATCGGATGCTGCCCCCTCATCTTGCGGCAAGAACAGCGGCCCAATCCGCTGCTTCTTGTCACGGGAGCAGAAAGAGACTAGGAACAAATGGTTCACCCTCCATGATCATTCCGTGAGAGCGTGATCGCACAGGGCTCGCGGCTCAGAAGCACAAGCCTCCATGGAGTCCTATGAACTCCAGGTGGTGGAGCGGAAGCGTTACCGCTAGTATCCTAGCTCTGTGTTCCGGGGATAGGTGCTCAGCCTGTGCCTGCCCTGGAATATCGGTTTAACATGGGGACACAACAGCGAACATTTTCCACGTTAGTGTCCCCATAATAGCGTGAAGTAGTGAGTAGTGTTTGCTGCTGCAGCAGACACAACCTGCACGGCGGTAAGGGGTTAAAAATAAGTTTTTGTATGTGGCTGCAGTAAAAGAAAGATGGAAATTATGAACAAATAAACACACAAACTGAGAAACTGCCCAAATTACCAAAGTTAATGAGGCGGTGTCACTAAGGGGTTAGGGAGCAATTCAAACAGGCATTATCAAGGACACTGGGGAGTGGGGATTATTGCAACCATAAAACTTCAGCAATCCAGAAAGGGAAATTCAATTGCTTTATTTTATGACATTTAGCCTGCCTTTGTCTTTATTTCCCTCTCTGGATTGCTGAAGGTTATTGGTTTTTGTAATGGCGGCAATCAGTGAATAAACACTTGTGTCTGTCCTATAAAAACATACCCAGTGTCTAAATCCAAAAATAAGAGATGTGGGAACTCACTAATATTTCTGCCCCCGTGTTGTCAAATTTGTAAGTGAGATGACAGTTAAATTGTATATAAACAAAGTATTATGCAAATCATAATCTTTTATTGTGATCAAATAAGGAAATCTATGAAAAGCTTCATAAAGTGTGTTTCAAATAGGATCCCCGATCTTAGTAAATATAGTGGTGAGGGGGACTGCATTCACTTTCGAAAGGACCACTGGAAATAACAAATGATTGCACAGGATTCTGGACGCATTATAAAAGTCTCAAATGAATATTAAGAGGAGACTTTACAGCAGTGTGGCAAACATGTCAATTCAAACCCTTTTACTGCCATAGCTGTGATTTTTCCATAGGTTCTTGAGTTAATAGCATTCTTGACACTACATGATGTGTGTTAGAGAGGACTTTGGGCTTGTGGATAGGGGTGTTTAACAAGTTACCCGTCCAAACCTCCTAGACACAGGCACTGAGAAAATTGATCATCCAGTTCTCTATGCATTGCATACCAGTTTGAACAGGTTGGTCTCATCGCTGTTCATTTTCTCCTGGAGTACCCAGTGTCAATGTGTGTTCAGTTACGGTTGGATTTTTCTACAGTAACACTTTTTTGAAACCAAAGAAGACATAAGAGGTTATTCAAAGAGTGCTGAACTTGCCACCAAACAGTGAATTTAACCATACAGTGCAATTTCATGTCTATTTGGCTCATCAGAAAGCTGTCAATGTGCCAAATATTGGTACATTGCCAGCGAAATACTGTGCAATTCGCCTTTGATAGATCGGCTGTGTCCAGCACACTTCGGTGACTCTGCGGTGCTGAATTTACTGCAGGGTCGGCGAACTGAACTTGCCAAAATGCGTCGAAAGACAGCGCACTGAAATTTCGGTGCTCTCTGAATAACCCCTATAGTTTTCAATGCAAAGTTCTTTCTTTAGCTTCAGAAAGGCCACATGGAGACCTTCCATAGCAATGTGATACTTTTGAAGTGGAGAGGAAATTGTGTGGCCTGTGCCTGACTTCTACAGCTACAGTCAGGGCTAAATTACAATCTTCACGCAAACGTTTGCGCCGGCGCAAAAAAACATTAACACATGGGGTAAAACCATTTGTGTCGTATCCCGTATTAGATAGCGCAACAACCACGCGCGAACTTACTGTACTGCGCGCGTCCTATACTTAACATTGTGAGCGCAAATGCGAACTGGTACGATGATGGTATTACAATCTATTTCACGGTAATTGCCGCATAGCCTTTGCGCGCATAATTTTAGCGACTCCTAAAAGCTGGGGCTAACGGCATATCTGAACAACCTGGCTAACTCAAAAAAAAAAAAAAAAAAGCCCATAAAAAGGAATGCAGCAACATTATAATGGATGATAGCAGGTGTGTGTGTATTACTACATTAGCATATGTGCTCATTTTGCATCATAGACGCAGAACTCTGCCTCTGGCAGACGCAATTCAGTTGTGTTTGATAGGTGTGTTTCTTCATGTTGATTGGCTGAATGGGTGCAAAAAACTGTGCGCAAGCAATTTTTGCGCAAGGCGGTACTGCGCCTGCATTTGTGCAAAGTTTAACGCGTGGCGCAAAGATTTCTGCTTTGCGCAAAGATTTTCGCTTTGCGCGAGGCTTTTTGCGTGAAGAATATAATATAGCCCTCAGGCTGGGTTCACACCTGCGCGTTTAACGCGCGTATTGCGCAAACGTTAAGGCTCATTGCAGCGCGTTCGCAGCCATAGACTGCAGAGTGAACACGCTGCAAATACGCCCCAAAGAAGCTCCCGTACTTATTTAGGCATAGGACGTTTTACAGCGCGTTCCTGTGTGCGGTAAAACTCCCAGGTGTGACCGGGTCCCATAGGAAATCATGGGATTTCTGTGTCTCTGTGTTTTACAGCGTGCAGGAACGCGGTGTAAAACGCTGAGGTGTGAACGGGGCCTCAGTGTTTAAGTTTTATAGGTGGGAATCATAAAAACAGAATTTATAAAACAAGTGCATTTTGGAAAAAAATATGGTCTATAATTTTAACATTTCAATTAAAAGATTTTAGCAAATACCTGAACACACTGGTTATTACTATCCGCTATCAATATTTTTCCATTTGTGGATGCAGCTACACCTTGGAGATTCGTAAATTCACCTTTATTTCTTCCCTTTGTACCTGGAAAATTAAAATCAGACAATAAGCACAGTCCTCGTTTGTAGTATGATATAAACAAAAACATTTAAGAAATATTCTATGAACACACACTCACGTTGAGCATCCCTTATCCAAAGTGTTCGTAAAACCTGAGCGTTGACACTGCAACATTTCATATCCGACCTCAAGTGACAGGGGACAAAATTATAGAACAAGTATAAAATGGTCTTCAGATTATGGGCACTATTACAAAGTGCCTGCTAAAACAGGGACGCCAAGGCCGGGGTCAGACGGGAGCACTTCAGAGTGGAAGGAATGTCCGTGAGAGTGGACGTTCCTTCCACTCGACGCCCATCTGCCCACCTCGCTGAGCGCAGACCTGTTGACTCGTGTTTCGACGGGGAGGCTTTGTGGGCAGACGCTTGTTGCGCGTGCATTTTGTGCGCACGCACAACCATGTGACCGGCCCCGTTGCAGCGTCACTACGCTGCAACAGACGCCAGTAGGCACGTCAGTACGGGCGCACCTAGTGCACTCGTCTTACACCAGCCTAGGGAGAAAATCTGCACGTTTCCCCCTAGCGTCCCCGTTTTAGCACCCAATTACGGGGCAGGTGCCGATTCAGCAGCCTGCCCCATAACACAGCGCTAAGCCACTGGCTACTCGCGGCAGCTTTTACTTGGTGCCACGCGCATCACCTCCTGGAAACCATAGCACTCCATGGAGACTTAATGCCTGGTCACATGCACACAAGACCCTGCAGGTCCGCAGAGTGATCGCCCAGGGAGACCGGGGACCATTTGTCCCTAGTCTCACTCTGCTCCTGGCGGCGGATCGTTTCACCATTCACGCTGCAGTGTGAGAGGCAAGAATCTGATTGGGGGGGGGGGGGGTTCAGCTTTTGATGAATGACTCTGCAAAAGTGGCATCAGCTAACCACAGCTAGAAGCTGGTGCTAAACTTTCAGTGCGTTAATTAGCGTTGGGGAGCACAAAGTACAGTAAGGTCACGGAACTGAGCGCAATCTATGATGCACCTACAGGTTTTTTTTTAATCAGTTAGCGGTCGGAATGTAATATGGTGGTCATGCACTAGGTCCACTTAACGCTCACATATCTGAGCGCCAATGCTAGCGGTAAGTTTTTAATAGGGCACTGTGTGTAGGACATGTACATGAAACAAAACTGAATTTTGCTGTTGACTTGATCCCATCCAAGATCTCTCATTAGTATATGCAAATTCTCCAAAATCCAAGAAACTAACAATCAAAATACTTCTGGTCCCATTCATTTAGGATAAAGGATATGTTAACTGTATTATATTATGCACAGAATGGATCATAATTACCAAAACTGACAAATCAAGGGGTTATGCAGCCCCAACGCTAAAATGTTAGCTTCCAACATTGGGCGTGGCTTCTAAAATGTGTAGTTGACCTCAAATAAACCATATCAGCCAGTGACAAAATATGAGTCGGTCAAGACCATTATTCAAATTATAGATTCAGAAAAAAATGTTCTTCTATAGTGCATATAACTTGTAATAGATGTATTCCTGAAATTGCTAGTTAATTACATTTCCGAACGTAGTACACAACATGCTGTCCTATTATGTGTACATGAGCCACCGTAGGGGTGTTTGAGAGGTGTCTGGCATGACTAAATTCACCCTATAGTGGAGTGTATTAGTCCTCAATCTAGGTCCCTCACTAAACTATTTGGATAGGGTTTTTTTTAAATAAGAAAATATACACACACACACACAAAAACTACTGCATATACACTTGACCATTGCCAAGTAGAAGGGTTGTGGTATTTTCCCTCCATTACGGATGGATTGTTTTCCAATAAAGTGTTTTCAATCTAATTTGATGGGTGAACGACCTAATGAAATGTGCCATGACAGTTATAAAAACTACCATAATACTTTGGTAGCAGACTGTATTGAAAGTGATATTACAACGATTCTTGTCACACAGTGTGCAGATTTCCTTTACTTTCCTAGATTAGTGGTCCATAATTGATCAGAGTCTTCGTGCATTCTCAAATTGGCCCTGGGGAATGTGGCAGTGCTTGCAGACATCTGGGGACATTTCTGGACAAGGGACTGCAAACTGGAGATCCGTGTGAGGTTTGTACATAACACGACATGCAGGTGTGAACAAAGGAAGACACGGGTGTGAAAGGCTTAACTCGATGGACGCATGTCTTTTTTCAACCTATGTAACGTGCAGGAACAGTGATCCATTATTAAAATCAATAACTGCAACGTTGCATACGTTAACTGAGCCCTTATAAATCTTTTATATATAAAAAAATGTACTCTTCCCCCACATTTACATTGTTCAATACAAGAGATCAAATGATGAAAAAAGACCTCCAAAATAAAACACATTGCATACGGTTTTAGAATGATAAGCAGTAAATGCAAAGATATCTGGAAATAATGGAGTAGTGTGCAGGGGGAATATTAAATACACACACAAAAGGCCATTCTGACAGTAAAAGAAGGTCACACCTGGTGATTTTCTGAACCTCAAGGTTATGCCTTTGACAGCCCTGCAAAACACTGCAATCGCCTTTCCCTAAAAAGATTAACAATACCACCTCCTGTTCCAAGCTTCGAATTTAATGTTAAAAACACCATTTAAAAAAATTTTAAAAAAAAGATTCAATATGAAGACATTCTGCGCTTGTGTTTACTGGAAACACTAGCAACATGTGACAGCAGTGAGCAGAACAATAAGGTGACAGAACATTCTCATAGCAGAAACAAAGACTCCCAGCACAGAGTGTTACAGCATTAAACCAACCCCGAAACAACCCAATGCAGAACCTTTCTCAATAGTGCAAACACACACTACCCAGAATTAGAAATACAAACATGTAATCCTTGCACAACAGCTAAAAGCTACAAAAAAAAACCCTATTGCTAGAATGAACTGGACAACATTCTTTATGGAATGGTGAAGTTCTTCGTGCTTGTTGCTTAGCCTTATAGGCATAGATTCCACTCTCATTACTAGAAGATACACTATATTGCCAAAAGTATTCGCTCACCCATCCATATGCGAGTCAAGGCAGGTGAGCAAATACTTTTGGCAATATAGTGTATGATGGTGTGTCTACCTTGGCACATACTGTAAAATCATAGAACCAATGTAGCAGGACAAAACCGTCACCAGAACAACATGCAAACATTGGGGTAGTCACTTCAGTATATTATAAACTCATAACACGTGCCTCTCATTTTGCCTAAACACCTACAAAAAAAAACAGGTATTAAACTAAAAAGGGATAGTGTGCGATTAACAGTCTTGAAGGGAGGAGGTACTGACCCACTCTGAAGATCAAGTCATCTTCTATGGGATTCTCTTTCCTTTTCCCAGTGCTGTACATACTTGCAGGCCTCTTCACGGCCTTTTGTTTCACGTGCCCACTCCCCGGGGACTTCACTCTCCTCTTCACACCTTCCGTGGTGGGTGACACATCTGCAGATTTGACCACCTTCAGTTTGAAAGGACTTCCCTTTATATGCTGATCATAAAGCCTCAAAGACAAGGTGAAATCCCCTTCTTTTGGTATAGTGTACAAAAACTCGTAAGTGCCATTTTTATTGTCAAGTATTTCACCATCGGTGACGCTGCCGTCTGGGGTGAACAGTTCGGCAGATATGTAAGCACTACCAGTCTTGCAAAGTTCTCCATCTTTGTCTTTTGTGGTGATTGTGACAGACATGGGCTGTCCAATTACACTCTGCCTCAACCCTTCACCTGTTGCCACAGTTTCTGAAGCAACAGCGTTTGTCGTCAGGATTGTACCAAGGTTATGAATTGACTTTTTCAATCCGTCGGTTTCTACAATGAAATCCAGCTGGTCATTTTCATGGGGTTGCAGTGGGAAATCCTGCTCAGCCAATTCATTCAGCTTGTCACTCATCTGCTTCTTTACCAACAAGACCTCGGTTTCCGAGCCGTGATTAAGTGCCTGCGCAGTGAAGGTACTGCAGCTCTTAATGCTGTCCTGTCCTTCGATTAAGGTGTCTAGTTGTGCTTGGAGAACCTGGTCGTAAAAACAGAATAGTTACTAACCCATACAATATTGTAATTTTATTCTCACTTCTTAAATCAATACCTCAATCTTTTTCACTTTGTATAAACACAATTCTACAACTTACTGAAAAATATTTCAATTATGTACTGATGGCCTATATATCATTTATAGAGATGGTTTGAGGTTTAGGTTTATAACCCGCACCTATTCACTGCATCACCGTGCACATTTAGAAATAAATATTCCTAGAAACTTTAGGATTTGAAAAATGTAAGATTTGCAGAAGCCATGAGCTTTTAAGCCATCTGGCACAATGACCACTTACTTTGTGTTTCAAACCATAGTTTACTTCCAGTTCCATGAGCAGCACACTTTTTCGTACATTAAGCGTTTTCTGTAGGTCATCAAATGTAGAATGGATTTCATCCACAATGCTGGATTTTTGATTAGCCAACTGATTTACGATTTCAGACACAACTTGAAGGGCAGAATCTAGCTCAGGCAACCTAAAATATAACAATAATAATACGTAAAGAACTTTATACAGTCCCTGAAATTGCTCTTAGGCTGGGGTCAGACGAGCGTGATTTCTACGCAGTGGCGTCACTAGGGTCGGTGTCACCCGGTGCGGTAATTTATGGTGTCACCCCCCCCCCGAGTTTTTCAGATTTTATTTTTTTAACTACTCTTACTCCTAAATCAGTACTCCCATATAACACTGAATGCTCATACACACAGCGCACATTACTGTGAGGTTTATTGCTGTGGAGCTCTCTCATATGCTCACACAACTTTTTGCCAACTGCCAGCAAGTACGTTGCCCGTTCGAAGGCAGTGAAAGCACACATGGATATATATTGCCCCCAGCAGCTCTGGATATATATTGCCCCCAGCAGCTCACCCATGGATATATATTGCCCCAGCTCACATATGGATATATTGCGCCTCAGCTCACATATGGATATATTGCCCCAGACCAGCTCACACATGGATATATTGCCCCAGACCAGCTCACACATGGATATATTGCCCCAGACCAGCTCACACATGGATATATTGCCCCAGACCAGCTCACACATGGATATATATTGCCCCAGCTCACATATGGATATATTGCCCCAGACCAGCTCACACATGGATATATTGCCCCAGACCAGCTCACACATGGATATTGCCCCAGCTCTCATGGATATTGCCCCCAGCACACATGGATATGCCCCAGCTCCTCTCATGGATATTGCCCCAGCTGCTCTCATGTATATACTGCCCCAGCTGCTCTCATTGATAATGCTCCAGCTGCTCTCATGGATTTTGCCCCAGCTCATGGATATACTGCCCCAGCAGCTCATGGATATACTGCCCCAGCAGCTCATGGATATGCCCCAGCAGCTCATGGATATGCCCCAGCAGCTCATGGATATGCCCCAGCTCCTCTCATGGATTTGCCCCAGCAGCTCATGGATATGCCCCAGCTCCTCTCATGGATATGCCCCAGCAGCTCATGGATTTGCCCCAGCTCACTCATGGATATGCCCCAGCTCACTCATGGATATGCCCCAGCTCCTCTCATGGATATGCCCCAGCAGCTCATGGATTTGCCCCAGCTCACTCATGGATATGCCCCAGCTCACTCATGGATATGCCCCAGCTCCTCTCATGGATATGCCCCAGCTCCTCATGGATTTGCCCCAGCACCTCATGGATTTGCCCCAGCAGTTTATGGATTTTGCCCCAGCACCTCATGGATTTGCCCCAGCAGTTTATGGATTTTGCCCCAGCAGCTCATGGATATGCCCCAGCAGCTCATGGATTTGCCCCAGCAGCTCATGGATTTGCCCCAGCAGCTCATGGATTTGCCCCAGCAGCTCATGGATTTGCCCCAGCAGCTCATGGATTTGCCCCAGCAGTTTATGGATTTGCCCCAGCAGCTCATGGATTTGCCCCAGCAGCTCATGGATTTGCCCCAGCAGCTCATGGATTTGCCCCAGCAGCTCATGGATATGCCCCAGCTCCTCATGGATTTGCCCCAGCACCTCATGGATTTGCCCCAGGCCCCCATGGATTTGCCCCAGCAGCTCATGGATTTGCCCCAGCAGCTCAAGGATTTGCCCCAGCAGCTCATGGATTTGCCCCAGCTCACCTCCTGGTCCTGGTCCGGATAGCGGCCCAGGCAGCACCTCTCCGCCGCGTTTTTCGCTCCTTCTGAGCGTCCGGCGCGCAGCTTGGGCGCTCGTCTGGGGGAGCCACGTGACCAGCCGCGATTGGCTGGTGACGTATTTCCTCCAGGCGAGCGCCGAAGCTGCATGCTTCGGACGCTCGCACGGAGCGAATCCGCGGCGGTGGCGGGCGGTGGGTGAGACACCCGCCCTTAGGGTGACGGTGTCACCCTAAAGGCGGGTGTCACCTGGTGCGGGCCGCACCCCCCGCCCCCACGTTACGACGCCACTGTTTCTACGGACTGTACGTACGTGCACACGGACTTACGTCAGTACAGAAGACGCAGTAGTGGCCACAGAGTCTGTTTATTCACTGACGTATATTTTGACGGATGTAGGAGGGAAAATAAAATAAAAAGCAAAACCATTTTGTCCGTGAAAAATGCTGGACGTATAAATCCAGTCCATCTGACCACATTCCATCACACACAAAGCTATGCAGACGTTGCGGACGCAGCGCACTTTGTTCGGCCGTTCTAGGGGTTGTACGTTCTTGCCTGCCTTGCGTCCGTGGCCGTTGTGCATCCGCAGTTCAGTGCGGACGTACTTCGCATGACAGCCCATCGGAGCCCGTTACTCTATCACGGACGTTTAGGCGCAATCACGGACGTGAACACTACGCTCGTCTGACACCAGCCTTAGAAGTTACACTATAGACATCAAAATTATACATCCATTTAAACAGCCAATACGTTGTTAGCACTTTATAGGCTTACACAATGGTTTGTTTTTAACAGATTTTGAAATATAAAATCCTATGTATTTCACAGGTTTTTGAAAGATGCAATTTTTATTTTATTGTTTTTGGCACTGGTAAGTTTCTAGTGGTATCTCTGAGTCAATCTGCACAATGTTCCCTCCATTTTATTACATTACGGAACCTGAAGCTACAATGCATTTAATTGATATGTAAATGTTACAAACGAGTATTTAAATGAACTCAGAAATCAAGGCTTGACAAAGCTGGTAATCAGGATGGTCGAATGTGTCATCTGGGTGAGCCGATCCTGCTCGTCAGTGGTGGTGTGGGGGGGGGGCACCACAAGCTCCTCCAGCTCAATCGCGCAAATTTAATACATTTTACGGGCGGCCGTTTGAGTACCGCAGGCGCGGCACAGTCGTCGCATTCGAAGTCGGACCTTTGACAGTACACTGGCAGCTGCTAAACTGCCAATGAGCATGCAGCATCCTAGCTAGACTTGTACACACAGCAACTAGCTGCAGACTGGATTATCATTTTGATTTTGCAGCCTTTCTGCCTGGAGCCCTGCATACAGCTGAGCGGCAGCATGGCCAGACTTCGCAGTGGTGGTGAAAATTAAATTGTGGAACCGCAGAAACAGGAATCAGCTGGCCAGAATACATTCTATGAATAATACTTTGGATATATTTATATTGAATACTGTGACTGTCCATCTCTCAGATGTATCCTAGTCCTATGTCGTTGAATACTAGTAGCCTTACAAAATATGCAACATATATCAGATTGAATTATAGTATATGAGTTTCTGGAGGCTGCAATATTATAGGTGCCATTATAGGCTCATGAAACTGATCTAATGCAACCAGATATATGAATAATACATGATATATGGCAAACGCACCCGAGTATACCAAATTAGAGACCGTTAAAAAATCTAAATTAAGAGAAATCTCTCTAATCTAGCATTCCTTTCCAGGTTTTTCACTATTGAAGGAATTCCATCTTATACCCAGCACTTCTGCAATTTAGAAGCTGGAATTCTTTCAATATAGCGAATAACCCTGTAAGTGTAGAAGATGAAAGCCTTATTCCAAATATAACACCTTGAAGTTATGAAGTCATTCTGAAAGTTCATTATTATTTTTTAACCTCCCTGGCGGTGTTCCCGAGTGTGTCTCGGGGTTAAATTTCACCGCTGAGAGCGGTAACCTCGAGACACTCGGGCTGTATACATTACCTCTCCATGCGCTCCTTCGCTGATCACTGCAGCCTCCCCCGGCCATCGCAGCGTTTTACTTCCGGGATTCCTTCTCGCAAGGAGGAAACCAGGAAGTAATGAGGTCGCCGAAGGAGGCGGCTGGGGACATCAGGGAGAGGTAATGTATCCAGCGGCATCCCCAGTGTTGCTCGGGATTACTGCTTCCAACATAAGAATTTAACCCCGAGCCACACTCGGGATGCTGCTGGGGGGGGGGGGAATAAAAGAAAAAAATTGACTGTTTTCAGGACAGAATTTGCTGAAGAAATAGACCACCAGGGAGGTTAATTAAAAGGTGCACGACTGAAAGAATTCCAGCTTTACCCAAATTATGTAAGTGCCAGGAATTTGAGTGCAATTAATTCAATTGTAAATAACCCTGATATTTAGTTCCCTTTTATCCAGCAGTTTAGTAAATAATCCCCCGATAGGATATCTTTATAAAGGATTGCCAAATACAAGGCATTAGGGAATGCTCGATTAGGGAGATTTCTCTTAATTTTGATCTTTTAACTGTCTCTAATTTGGTATACTCAGATGAGTTTTCTCATATACCATGTATTATTCATACCAGATTGCTTTATATCATTTTCATGAGCTGGTAATAGCATATATTGCAGCCTCATGAAACCAATTCAACCAGATCTAACAATACATTGTTGAGCTAGCTACTAAATCTTTACACAAATGTAAAAACATAATAATATGGACAAATGTTTATTTTAGAGCTGCTGCAACAACCAATTGATAAAATCCGTTATGCAGGGTTTTCAACAAATCTCATTATTGATTACTTGTTGCTGGAAGCTTGGCAATTTACTTTAGCAATTTGAATGTGATTGAAGCACAGCCGTTACACACTAGGATCATTGAAAAATCTTTTCCTTGATAAAGGTTCTTCGGAACCGAAACGTTGGAATATATATTACTGGCCGCCCTCTCTGGGTGATTATACACATATACATACATAACCCCCCCCCCACCTGTAGATGACATCGAGGGAGGGTATATACTATGCGTAATGTGTGTCACAGCCCCTATGCTGGCTGGCGGCAGCATCCTCGCTGGCTTGTCGCCAAGTGAAATAGCTGGGGATCGTGGGTTGCTGATGCGGGCAGGGTGTGGAGTGATGACGCGATGCCCGCTGAAGCAAAAAAAAACAGGAAGGGGAGTTGAGCTTGCTGCCTTGCGAGGTTCTCCCTTCAGTGTGTTCCCTGTATATTCTGAATGTATTCTTTATATGACCCCTGGCTTTTGCTTAATGACTATTCCATTGTTGTAGCCCTTTTGCTCTCAACTCCATTTGTGTACGGACTCCAGGCTCTGATCCCTGGCTCCATCCGACTTTGTATTCTGTCTGACACCTCAGCATTGTACAAGAACTCATTCTGGTTCCGACCCCTGGCTTTGTCCAATTACTTTTACTGGTCTCCATCTTTGGCTTACCCGGGCTTCCTTTGTTCTGTGTTTAGCAATCCAGCTATTCTAAAGACCATCAGTGTAGGTAGATAGTGTTTGCATGTAGGGATCATAAAGTATATGTGATAGTATGGTATTGTGTGAATATATAGATGCGCGTTGCATTATAGAATTACTTCCTTTTAAGTTACTGTGCTGTGGTAGAAGCTCACTTTTTTTTGCAGGCGAGGGGGGAATTTCTTGTTGCAAACTTACTGGTCAAACAAATATTCACTGCAGAGCTTACGTTTTAGTCCTACTAATTGTGAAAACATTATGATTATTGGTTTTGAATACACCTTTTTAACATCAAGGTGCTATGAGTGGAAGAAAGCTTAGGTGGTGCCGGAAGAGAAAGAAGAAAATGAAGCAAAGAAATCTAGACAATTTTTGCAAAGCTGCCTAAAAACCCGTGGAAGAAGAGGTATTGGCAAAAGCCGAAAATGATAGCAGTATTTCAGTGTTTTGTCAGATATTCCTGAAGTAGAAGAAGAAACTACAGTAGATTCTGAAGTTCTACAGGAACATGAAGAGAGTTTTGAAGAAAAACTGATGTATCAAGTGCAGTTTGTGGCTTATTCCAGTTCAAGGACATTAGCTACTTAGCATTTGAGAAGACATCAGTTACCGAAAAGATTACAGAAACAGCTAACTGAATTGACTGTTTATGGGTAAGAAAAACTTCAAAACAAAGCAGGTCCATTTGTATTATCAAGTGGACGTTCAATGATCACATCATGGTTTAAGAGACGTCTTGCTAATAGTAATGGGGAGGAAGTGAATCGGTCAGGGTTGCTTTATTCACCTTTAATTTAAAGAAATCCGCGTACTGTTTTTGTGGTCTACTTTTTAGGTTCTCAAAATCCAATGCACGGTCATCTTTTGAAACCGCTGCAGGATTTTGCAAGTGGAAAAAAATTGAAAAAGTGTCGGTCACGGAAAGACTTTTGCAACTTTGAGAAACAGAACGCAGAATAATGCAAAGAAAAAGGAATAGATGCTGAAATTGAAGCCCAAATTCAGTCTGAAAGGCAAAAACGGCGATGTGTTCTAGAACAAGTACTTTCATCTATAAAGTTTCTTGTTACTCAAAACTTGCCACTTCATGGTCATGTAGAGGGATTGGCGCTTCTTGATGACAGCGGAAATACAGGAAACGTTCTAACGCTTCTCAAACTCATTGCCCAGTATGATCCAATTTTGAATCACTTGAAATCTGCTACAGAGAATCCATGATCAGTATCTTATCACCACAAATTCAAAATTAATGCATTAGTCTTTTTGCGTTTTAAGAAACGCAAACAGTGCTCAGAAGTGATCAGATACGTGGATATGGGTTACATAAGACCGAAAATATTTCTCCGTTTCATGCCAAAGATGCAGCCGCTATTGAAAAAGTAATTGTCGAAAAATTGAAATCTGACAAAATTCCCTTATCTGACTGCAGATCACAGTGCTACGATGACGCAGCCATCATGGCCGGGCCAATTTCTGGAATGCAGAAAAGAATCTGCAGTATAAATCAGAGCTTGGTTTCTGGATTATGAAAAACACAGCTTGAATTTGACAGGTGTGCATTCTGCAAAACAAGATCCAGGTGTTAAAACTATTTGGTACTGTAGAAAGCAGTTAAAGGTTTTAAAGAAAAATTTGAAACGCAAATCGGAAACAAAGCGTGCAAGAGTTGAGGCTGTAAATGTTATATTCAATTAACTTAATGAATTAATCAGTCTCTTAGAAAAAATGTCAATGAAAATTCTACACATTACTGCAAAATATTATAAAGTTTAATTTTCTGGTGTTAGTGATGAGCCGAACACCCCTGTGTTTGGTTCGTATCCGAACAGCCGAAATGTTCGAATACGAACGCGAACACAATGTTAATCAATGGGGGCCGAACACGCAAAATGTGTTCACAGTTCTCCTAAATGTACCGGCGGCTGCTGGTACATTTAGGAGACCTGTGGCTGCGGCCCCCGTAACTCACCTGTCCTGCAGCTGTCCCGGCCTCCTGTTCCCCGGTCCATCAGCTCCTCCGGTCCGTCTGGCCGCAGCTCCTCTGCCCCACGTCTTCATGCTGAATGATCTGATTGGGCAAAGTCCAGGTCAGGCGCAGGACTTTGCCCAATCAGAGCTCAGCATGAAGATGAGGCGTGGGGCAGAGCTTTAACCAAGCTCTGATTGGTTAAAGTCGGCGCAAGACTTTAACCAGAGCTTGCTTAAAGCTCATCTTCATGCTGAGCTCTGATTGGGCAAAGTCCTGCACCTGACCTGGACTTTGCCCAATCAGGGCTCAATATTGAATTTGGGCAAAGTCCAGGTCAGGCGCAGGACTTTGCCCAATCAGATCATTCAGCATGAAGACGTGGGGCAGAGGAGCTGCGGCCAGACGGACCGGAGGAGCTGAAGGACCGGGGAACAGGAGGCCGGGACAGCTGCAGGACAGGTGAGTTACAGGGGCCGCAGGTCTCCTAAATGTACCGGCAGCCGCCGGTACATTTAAGAGACCTGTGGACGCATTTTTTATTATGGAATGTCTGCGGTCGAACAAACTGCGAACATCCCATAATGTTCGGCAAAAACCTGAACGGCCGATGTTCGAGTCGAACCGAACGCCCATCTCTAGGTGTTAATATTCTTTGGCATAAAATTACACCAAAAATTGATAGTGTACAGAAATTTGGACCGGATCATGCAATGAATTTCTGGGATGCCGCTCGTGATCTTGAGTCTCTTGAAGCTGAACTAAGTGACGTTAGAGAAGAAATATGACAGCTTTTAATTGAAAGTGGAAAGAACAAATGCAAAGAATGGGCGATAACTACTGAAAGACAAAGCAAAGCATGCCGCCGAATCCCTGGGCAATTATCTACAGAGTCTGCCCAGTGAGCCTAGGAAGTGATGTGTGTTATGAAGAGTGTCCTTGACAGGTTTCAAGAGGAGATAAAAACCCTTCAGTCGTGTTAATTGACTAAATTTAAAGCAGGGCTCGAGTCGAGCGGGAACGCGTGGGAACGGCGTTTCCGCAATTCTCCCACAGCGGGAACACTGCGGGAACGCTGCGGGAACGCAGCGTTCCCGCTGTGGCCTGAGCCCGAACGACGCACATTGCCGGTGGCCTCGTGCATCCTGTTAAAACGGCCCGCTGACCGGAAGTGGAGCCGCTCGGCTTCACTTCCTGTCAGCGGCGTTGAAGCAGGAAGCCCGCGGCCACCTGCAATGTGCGGCGGCGGCAGCAGCCACAGAAGCAGAGGTGAGCTGGGGACAATATCCATGAGACCTGGGGGGCAATATCCATGAGACCTGGGGGGCAATATCCATGAGACCTGGGGGGCAATATCCATGAGACCTGGGGGGCAATATCCATGAGACCGGGGGGCAATATCCATGAGACCTGGGGGGCAATATCCATGAGACCTGGGGGGCAATATCAATGAGACCTGGGGGGCAATATCCATGAGACCTGGGGGGCAATATCCATACGAGCTGGGGGCATTATCCATACGAGCTGGGGGCATTATCCATGAGACCTGGGGGCATTATCCATGAGAGCTGGGGGGCATTATCCATACGAGCTGGGGGCAATATCCATACGAGCTGGGGGCAATATATACCCATATGAGCTGGGGGCAATGATATCCATGTGAACTGGGGAAAATATATCCATATAACCAGTGCTGTGCATATTATTCTGGGGGCTCAGTGCTGTGTATATTATCCTGGGGGCTCAGTGCTGTGTATGTTATTCTGTGGATTCAGCGCTGTGTATATAATTCTGGGGGGGGGGGGGTCTGTGCCTGGAGATATATATATATAAAATGCGTTAGTCCAGTTGCCACAATCACGAGTATACCTGTACGTAGTGATACGTTTCACTGATCAGTATAGTTTCCAGTTTACACTCTTGAAAGCTTGTCTTTTAAATGTAATGCTAACCCAATAAAAATGGTATCACCACGTACTGCTATGCTCGTAATATATATATATTTATTTTCTTCAGGTAATAGGGGTTGTGGAATTCGTGGGTGAGTTCCCTCACTTTTTTTCCCAGGACTTGACCCCTGATTTAAAGTTAAGGATCTTCTACACACAGTTGATTTGAATGCACTAAAGGAAATTGCAACAATTTTGGGCAATTTTACGATACTGATGTAGAAGGTGAAAAGCTGTATAAGGAGATCATTGACTGTCGTATGTTGCTCGTGATGACACTTTAATTCAAACGCCTACTGACCTTCACATTTATTGTACAATACGGTAATGATACATTTCCAAATATGAGAATTGCCCTGCAAATGCTCGTTACTGTCGCAACCTGTGAACGGTAATTCATTAAGTTGAAATTAATAAGGTCATTATGGAAAGCATCAAATGGGACAAAATCGCTTAAGTATTGAAAGGGAATCCTTTGAGGCAATTGATTTAAAAGATGTGACAGATCAGTTTGCAGCACTTAAGGCAAGAACAATTTAATTTTATCAAGGTATTTGAAGAAAAGTATTCTTAAGAGATAATTATTTTTATTTTCCAAAATACAAAAAGGGTATGGTATCCATCAAGAGACATTGTTTTTTGGAGATGTGTTGTCCGTTGCATATTTGGAGGTGTGGGATCCTGCACTTCTGGTTTTCAAGAGCTTTATACACCAGAGACAGTAGGCAGGAGTGTCCACTAGTTTCCGGTTTCAAAGCTGCCGCAGCTGCTTGAGAGACAGACCGCTCAGGGTGTTGCACAACTCTTCATAAGAACCTTATCTGCATGTGGTCATAAAGGTGCACACTAATTTACCTGTGTATTCATTTTATATGGTGTATAAAAAAGGTTTTTATAGGGGGGCGTGGCTTGGCTGCAGACCGCGATGGCCGCATAGACCGAGTGCTCCGCGCCGACCAGCACCATCCAGCCTCAAAAAGACACCGCAAAGGCTCTGATAGGGAAGCAGAACAAGACCCCCGCAACTAAGAAGACCCAGGAGGGTCCCCGGTGCCGTGAGTCTGCGCGCCTTCCTCCTCCCCTCGGAGGTTCTTCCGGAGGCCGCAAATAAGCCAGGGACTGGAGTAACTCCAATGGTGGCCACAGACTCGCCCGCAATTCCACCACCAATACCGCTCCCAGACCCACCGAACCTCGCGGTACCGATGTGCGCCATATCGCCGCCGAGATCCCCGACCAGGGAACTGGCGGAGGACACAGCCACGTGGGGTACCCTGCTGAGAGCTCTCCCCACACGAGCGGACATAAATACGCTCCAAACCTCCATCCTGACGGAGCTTCATCTCCTTCGGACGGATGTCCAGGGCCTGCATGACAGGGTGACTTCAGTGGAAGCGGTCTGCGATAAGAACAGGCAAGCTCAGATCATCAATACTGATCCACTGGATTTACGCTCGGCCCAGATGAGAAGCATGGCGCAACACCTCATGGATTTGGATAACAGGACGCCGGAACAATCTTCGGATCAGGGGCATGCCGGAATCAGAGGAATCCGACAGAACTCAGGTCGGCCTTAACTACGATTTTTAACTCACTCCTGGAACGTCCAGCAGACACACTAATTGAATTCGTGCGGGCCCACAGAGCTCTGCGACCGAAAGGCCCCGCAGGAGGCCCACCCCGGGACATTATCTGTTGTCTTTCAGACTTTGGCTTGAAGGAGCACATCTTACGCCATTCACGGAACTCTACCCAGATTTCTTACGAAGGGACCCCTTTACAGCTATTTCCTGACCTGTCCCCGGCAACTCTAGCCTATCGACGAGCCTTAAAACCCCTCACCAGTCAACTGATGATCCATAAGATTCGTTATAGATGGAATATACCTGTCGGTTTGGTTGTGACAACTCCTACGGGACAGTACTTGGTGGCCACGGAGGTAGACATTCCCCCGCTCCTAGAAGACCTGCAACTCCCACCCATACAATTGCAATGGCCGGATCCGCTAGCCCTGTCCTCCACACCCCGTGGATGCCCACCCTTAACTGGTCTCCCCAGGAGGCCCCCGAGGGCTGAAGCTCAGGCCCGGAGAAGGTCCGGAGTCGTCGGGTGATATAGACAACGGTTCCTCGACCTGTCGCTAGGGAGTCCAAAGTTCTTTCTGCAGGCTTCCCCTAGGAAAGATATGCTCCCACCGCCCGTGTCACCATGACTTACAACCTCCCAAGGGCTAATATGTCCTCGTCGTGCTGTGGTCCACTTTTTTTTTCTGGACTTCGCTGGATGGGAAGAAAGGTTCCACACTACCTGGCCGCTCATCGCCATGCTATCTTGAGAGACGAAGGTGTGACAGTTATCTCAGCTGTAATACGAACGGACTCCCTACCCACCGCGGAGGTGCTAGACCACTTGTCATCTTCATGACCAGACACGTGGCGGTGGTAATGTATTTGTAATGGATTTGATTGCGGTGTCTTTTGCTGTTTTATTCAAGTTAGTTTAATGCTGGTAATAATCGTAAAGGTTTTGTTTAAACCACATAGGTCGGTGCACAGTCCTACGTTTAGAGCCGCTGAAACATATTTCCTGACCGGTTGGTCTACCTGTCGCTCGGACTTGTTGCTAGGTCACGACCCCCACTTTTTCCCGAGGTTGAGTGTTCTCCTGTTCCCCCCCACCCCCCTCGGGTGAGCACTGCCTTCGGCTGAGGCGGAAGCCCCGGCGAGTGGATAGTAGCTCCCCCTACACTGGTACCTCTTGCTTTTAAATAGTTATTGTTGATTCCCCCCCTCTTGTGCAGTCACGCACCCCCCCCGAACTCCTTAGTTTTACCTTTTTGATCCCACCCCCTTCTGAGACTCCTCACATGGCGTTCACACAGGCTTCTCTGGTGTTATTTTGTATTAATGCGAAGGGGCTAAATATTCCGGAAAAACGCTCCACCGCCTTAACCGATTTTCGAAAGCACAAGGCTTCGATAGTGTTCGTGCAGGAGACTCATTTCCGCATCGGGTCCAGACCCAGATTTACTGACTCTAACTTCCCGACTGGGCTGTTCAGCGACACCCCGGGTTCTAAATCTAGAGGGACGGCCATCCTCTTTCATAAATCTGTCCCCTATCAAGAGAAAGCCACACTGACGGACGAGAATGGGAGATAAGTATTCACGAAGGGACAGATTGCTGGTCAATTGTTCACCTTCGCAACGTTTATGGTCCCAATAAAGCACAACACCGGTTCCTGGCCAAAACGCTAAAGGACACTGCACACCTTCTCTGAAGGCAAGCTGATACTGGGGGGCGACTTTAACGTACCCCTTCACCCATCCGTGGACACGTCGACGGGACGCTCCTCTATGCCATCTCACGTTCCATCTCACACACATTACACTCCTTCCGATTGGTAGACTGCTGGAGGGCGCTTCACCCCACTGACAGAGATTTCTCCTTCTACGCACACACTACTGCCTCTTACTCTCGCATTGACTATATCTTCCTTCCCTTCTATCACCTTCATCTCCTCCTTTCCGCGACTATTGGAAATATCGCCACTTTCCTGTCCCCTACTTTCCGACCTACTGCTCCTAATTGGCGTTTGAATGATGCTCATCTAGCGGACCCCGCGCTGTCGGCAGACAGCAGGTTGGTTCTGGAACGTTATTTTGAGGAAAATGTGGACCCAGAGATCCCCCGGGCCACGGTGTGGGAGGCTCACAAATGCGTCATGAGGGGGCATTTTGTCAGTGTGGGCTCGGCAATTAAAAAGCGCAGGGAGGCTGAAATTCAGGACCTGCTCAGTAAAACTGACACGACGGAGCTCCAACACAAACGCACAGGAGAGGCAGCTCTTCTTTCCTCACTGACGGAACGACGTTCCCTAGCCGACATAATGAATACTAAGCATCATAGGGACCTGCGAAGATCCCAAGCGTACTTCCATGTAAATGGCAACAAATGCGGACGCCTCCTGGCTCGACAACTGGCTAAGAGGCGAACTGCTACCTATATCCCCAGTATTAGAAACAAGAAGGGAGATCTGCAACACTTACCCCAACACATCCTGCAGTCCATTACGGACTATTATAAGTCCCTATATGCTGTCCCTGGCTCCCATCGGAAGCGGCCCGCTCACAGCTCCGATTAGACATTGACAGGTAGCTCAACCGCTTCCTTACACGGAAGGTCACACCGTCTGCTGCGGAACTTTTGGACGAGCCCCTCACCGACGAGGAATTACGCCTCGCCATCAAATCGTCGCAACCGGGTAAATGCCCGGGTCCCGACGGATTCCCGACTCACTATTACAAACACTTTGCTGACATCCTATCCCCTCATTTTCTCCGTGCATTCAATTCGCTCTCGGATACGAGGCTACTGCCTCCACAATCTCTGATGGCTAACATTGTCTTTCCCCTCTTTAGGTATCAGGACTAAGAACATTGCGCGAGTTATAGACCTATATCCCTCTTAAACTGTGACGTAAAATTATTTGCAAAAATTCTAGCGACCCACCTAAATGCCCATATCCCCTCATTGATACACTTGGACCAGGTGGGATTTGTACCGCACAGAGAGGCGAGAAATAATACGATCCGCGCCCTACATCTTATACACGCTGCACCTAGAGTCCCGGGTGGTCTATTGCTCCTGTCGACGGACGCGGAAAAAGCGTTCGACAGGGTGGGGTGGGATTTTCTTTTCGCTACGCTCCGTCACCTCGGGTTGGGACCTTCCCTATGTTCCTGGATTCAAGCGCTGTATATGGGCCCGTCGGCTAGGGTATGTGTTAACGGCATTTTTACAGACAGTTTTCCCATTTGTAACGGTACGCGACAGGGCTGTCCCCCATCGCCCTTGCTCTTTCTATTATCCCTGGAACTGTTTCTGGAAGCAGTCCGCCAGCACCCGGACATTTCCGGTGTATCACTGGGAAGTGACCCTCACAAGGTCGCCGCGTACGCAGACGATCTCCTCTTTTTCATCTCAAACCCTCTAATATCACTGCCTAACATCCTAACGGCATTTGAGGAATACTATACACTAGCTAACCTTAAACTTTACGAAGTCTTCCATACTAAATATCTCGGTCCCCTCCCACCGGGTGATCGCTAGGCGCCCTACCCTCCCCTTCCTATGGGCGGGTTCGGCTGACTGCGGACAGCACCCGTTTATATGACCTTAATTTTTCACCACTGCTGTCGGCTGTCCGCCGAGACCTCAAGGCGTGGGATCTTTCACACATTTCCTGGTTGGGGAGGGTTTCTGTTAATAAAATGAATATCCTGCCCCGATTTTTATACCTGTTCCAAACACTCCCCATTGCTATCCCCCACTCTTTCTTTGCTTCTCTCCGTTCTCTCCTGTCCTCTTACATCTGGAGACGAGCACGTCCGCGCATTAGATTTGACATACTGACACGGGCCAGGAATCAGGGTGGACTGGGTGTCCCAGACTTTTTTCGTTATTATGTCTCATGCCACCTACTGCGGGCCGCCTAGTGGACGAAGGATGGGGTGCGGAGGAGGTGGAAGTCGGCGGAGCAGGCTCTGCTGGAGGCTCCGCTGGCGATTTTGCCGTGGGTATCCAGATCGGTGGGCCTCCGCTTGACCCGGTCCTCTCCGTATACGCGAACTACTTTGCAATGTTGGCACCGAGCGACAACTCAGTCTAACCTCACGACCCACCCCTCCCCAATGACGCCAGTCACATACGGAGAAGGTTTTTTGTCTCACATGGGCCCGAGGGCGTTAACATCACTCATCTCTGTTCCTGTCCCTAGGGTACACCACTTTCTGACCAGTACAGGCCTGCTACCCTTGAACGCCCTATTAGGAGACAATCCGCCGACGTTCTTGCACCATTTTAAATACCGCCAGGTCACTGAATGCCTTTGAATCGCCCCGCGACAGCACATGCTTCGACGCCCCTTCACTCACCTAGAAACCAGATGCGCATCACCCACCCATTTGGCTAACGGTGTGTCCTTCATGTACTCCCTGCTTAGAGAGAGGCGGCCGCTACAGTCCCACTCCCATTTATGGGTAAATGGGAAACGATGCTGGACTGTACCTTTACTGAAGAGCAATGGATGGGCATATGTGAATTGACCCACCGATGTTCTATAGCCAGCAGAGCCCAAGAAACCGCATATAAATTGCTTTCACTATGGTATTACACTCCTCTCAGACTACATGCTATCTCCCCTGCAGCCTCTCGACTGTTGGAGATGCTTTAACGCCTTGGGCTCTGTTCTGCATTTATGGTGGGAATGTCCCCCGTACTGATCGAGCCTTCACTCCACTGCGAGGGTCCTCCTTGGTTACCCCCCGACATTCACACCAGCATCTATGTTGCTACACCATACATCAATGTCAGTGGCGGCGTACAGGAACGCTCTATTGCCCCGCATCTTGAATGTCGCCAAGAGCCTGATTCCCCTATACTGGAAACAGAATAGCCCACCCGCTATCCAAACGTGGTTTAAAAAAATGGAAGAGTTGAGAGTCGTGGAACGTCTCTACTTATCTACCGCTGACCAGCTACCCCGCTACTCGCAGATATGGTCCCAATGGGACACAATCACGACTACCACTGCCTTTCTCAACCCTACCCTTCCTCAGTTGGAACCCTCCATCTCCCCTCCCTGAAATTGACCCCCCCTTTTTTTTTATTATTTACTGTCTTTCAGATTGGTCTGGGTAATGTGTGAATAGAACTTGTTTATTCTGAGTCAGTTTTTCTTGATAATTACCTGTTCAATGATTATGAGCACATTTACTTTGTTGAAGTATGATTATCATTATATGGCCCTGCGTGGCCGAATGAATTATTTCTGTGTATTACAAACTCAATAAAATATTATTTACAAAAAAAGAAAAAGGTTTTTATATCCCTTTCTAAGTACAATGTGATCTGTTGATGTAGTAACTGGATTTATCATATTTCTATTGGAAAGATATGTTCATTTTGCATGAGAAACTTGAAAGGACTGCAAAATCCCGATTACAGCCCTTCTACAGTAAATTATACCACTAGGTGAGAAAACCAGATACAATCTGACGTAACTGTGCTGCCATGTTTTGTACGTGGATTACCCAGATCAGTTTGAGATTGCTAGTCCTCAAAAGTAATTACAATGAAAACAATTGCTGTACTGTGTGGGCCAAAACTTCTAGACCACTGATACCAAGATTTGTCGAAAATTCAGTCTGAATGGAGCACTATAATAAAGAGTTCAATCAATTTTGCTGTAACCTTTGTGCAATGTGATTGGAACTAACTCCATATTCACTCTAACTACCTCCTCCTTAACGATTATTGATTGCCCCCATCTGCAACAGCATGCACCGAGATCAGCTGTAATTCAGGGTTTCGGATGGCTGTGGCTGGCTGGTTGCCACGGCCATCTGAAGCCCTTAGAAGCCAGTGATTTGCTGTTCATGTATACATTTCCATAGAGGCATTTACCAACAGCAGTGCACACTGGGATCAGCAGATTAAAAAATATATATATTTTTTTTTACAGCAAAGATTGTCAGCACTAATCTGGTATATTTTAATGGAGCTCTGCTAATGTTTACAAACAGACTCCGTGTACAAAAGTGGTAAAAAGATTAAAAATGTGAATAGGATTGAGCCTTTAAATTAAAGAGATTATATGCATTTTTTTTTTTACCATTTAACCTGTTCTATGTGTTGTATGTGTTGCACCTTTCCAATTGTTACTGGGGAAAAAAAAGTTATAAATTTAATACCTTTCTTTGCAAAATAGATTTTAAAAATTGTATGCTAGGATTATTTTTGGGGGGGGGGCGCTAATCAAGGACTTGCTCCCGGGCCCCTCATGATCTTGATATGCCTCTGCTGCTTGTCCTCCTTTTAAATTCATAAAGGTTTTGGTTGCTTAGTGTTAAAAAGAAGGGGGGGAGGGACTAAGGCTGGCATCAGACGAACACCTTGCGAACGCGCGTGCAGCCGCACTTTATCAAGGCCGTAGTATCCAGCAAATGACGTCCAATGACAGGCAATATACGAAGTACGGCCGCACGAAAGTTCGGCTGGGCAACGCAAGCGGAAAACAAACGCATTTTTTCGAGAACGTAAACCCGCTAGTACTGACGTACAGAGTGCACTGCGTCCGCTAGCGGCGTGTGTATGTGATTAGGAGACCTCAGACGCTGCTAATGTCTGGCCTACAAAATGTCCAGACGTAAAAAGTGTTTTATTGATGATCCGTACAAAATCACGGCCGAAAATGCGCATCGTATGACCGCTATCGCGTATTCCGTGAAAAAAATACGTCCATTCGTTCGAACGCACTTTTTCACGGACAACGCAAAAAAATGCGTTCGTCTGACCCTAGCCTAAAAAAAAGTTAACACATTGTCCACAAGTACACATCCCAAAGTTGAATTGCACATGGGCAGACCATTCATCAGGTGATTATCTGGTGTTTCACCAAGATACCGTTTTATAAAAGCACTGTAGAATGTAGCAGATTCTGCATTTTTTTGGGGGAATCCCCACACTCCCCTCGCCTGTTACTACATATTTTTGAGTTTAGACAATTCCACGTGTGACTGAGGGACTTTACATAAAAACTGCAAAAGAATCACGGTACTTTTTTTTATTTATTTTTTTTTTTATACATTTTGCCAACATTTTTTCCCTGCAATAATACAGGACATTTAAGTTCCTGTAGTTTACATTGATTCCTAATTGTCGAAGAATTGCTGGAATCTGTTTCTAATGAGCATGGAGGTCAGCTGAATGCATGATGCCAAACTGAATTTTCGCTCTAATGGCAGTCTGGGGTTGAGGTTTTGGAGGAGAAAAGAGGAAAGAGGAAAGAGGAAAGAGGAAAGAGGAAAGGAAAGAGGAAAAAAAAAAAAAAAAAACAACAGCGGCAACCAATCAATACTTCCTTCATTGGAGGACTCAAAGATGATAAACCAAGTAATATAAAAGAAGCAGAAATACATTTTCCTAATGTTACCTTTTCTTGACAGCATCCAGCTGTGCCTGAAGAGCTGCCTTATGTTGCTCCACCACATCTTTGAGTGGTACTGTGGGATGCTCAGCATGTTCCCCACCGGTACAGTCTTGGCACATCGCAGTCTCACATGACTGGCAATAAAATTCCATCACCTGCAGGAATAAGAAAAATAAAACAAAACAAAATTAAGAAAGTCACGACTTCACCCAATAAATAAAAACACTTTATAAATGAGAGCCTATTAAAAAAGGGAATCCTGGATAAAAACGGTTGCTGGCTGAAGGTGCAGCATGCACGGTGCACAGACAATTCGTAGGTCATCTACTAATCTTTCCATACAGTACACAAAGGAACAAAGATACCGCTTAGAAATTAGAAATACCGTGGCTTAGTGAGGCTCTAGTAATGAGATTCTCTATCTTTTAAGTAGAATTAACAGTGATCTCTTCTAATCATTAGCCCTTTTATTCTCGTAGTCAAATGTACTGAGAGTAACAAGTGTTTTTATGGTTATTGGTTTTCGGGGGGGGGGGTCTATTTTTTTTTTTCTTAGAAATAACATTGCATACCACGCTATGCTGCAGCCGACAAACACAATAAGAATGCACAAATAAAAGCATAAATGAACAAAACCAAATGAAAACAGAATGCATTGTAATGTGATTAAATCTATTAAGGTGTGAACTTACTGACTGGAAAAATATAATATCGATATGGCTCAGTTTTCAAGGTTTTTACTCGAGCATGATAAGGAGGTTAAAAGACAAGCCGGACAAAGACAGCTTTCAAAGACAAATAATTGGCGATGGTTAGAAAATCACTGGTTCATGTGAGAAGGGGAGATTATCAGGCTCCAACAAAGCGTTTTCTTATTTAAAACAACACACACAGGTTTGTTCTTTTGGATCACGTAAACCCCACAGTCAGTCAGTGATTACAGACCCTCAATCAGGACACAATCCTTTCAAGAATAAAGTGGAAATTAAGGGATAAATATCAAAGCTCTTTTAAAGATTGCTTGTTATTCATAAATGAAATCAGAAGAATGCAAGATTTATTAAAAGGTCTTTATTCATGCAGAGATACGGAATCATTTTTGATTTTCCTGTGAACAAACAACTCTTCGGATTAAAGCAGGTGCATGCATTTAATAACACCAAATGTGCCCACAATTTCCATTAGTTTACTTCAGGTGAAAAAAACTAAATTTGCAAATCAATGCAGATTGAAGAAAAAGTCCACCTGTGCTCCCAAATCAAACTGTAGAAACGCAGTGTGCTTATTTGTACATCACAAGTGTAAAACAGGACATTCTACCTAATAAATAGGAATTAGGAGTTATTTAGCAAAGGATTGCGAACACTGCTCATCACTGGTGTAAACGTAACCTCATAGACCATGATAGCTCTAAGTTTACAACAGCTCTGATTCAGTTTAGGCTGGGGGTCAGACAAGCGTTTCAGAGCGGAAGGAACGTCCATGAGAGTGGACGTTTCCTTCCACTCTGACGCCCATCTGGCCACCTCGATGAGCACAGTTAGTGCGCCCAGCGCTGCAAGGCTCGCTCCTTCTACAAAGGATCGTGCTTCAAAGCATCACAACACTGCGATGGACGTCAGGAGGCATGTCGGTACAGGCGCACACATAGTTCGCTCACCTGACAACCTTGGAACAGGGCCCTACAATGGGTCTGGGGAGTTTACAACTGGGTTTGAAAACAGCTCTGTTTTTTTAGCAGTTGTTGGGCACTATTCCAATCTTGCGATAATCCAGGCATTAAGATGATTGCTGGAGTTCCTATTCTAAAACTTTCCTACCACTTAATTCAGACTCCCAGATCCTGGTGGCACACACACACACACACACACTTGCCACTAGGCAGGGAATATGTGAGCTTCCACGGTCCCTTGGTGGCTCCTGTGATCCCACAGAACTTATGGAAGGGTCACTCATGGTTCCAATGAGTTCTGTGGAGTCTAGGAGAGCATACCAGCAGCACACTGCTGCCATTAGTAGCTTCCGTTTATTCAGAACCGAGTTGCTTATATAGGGTCTGGTTCAAAATGGGCCCAGGAACTGAGAGTTGTAAGGGATTTTAGCCCCTGACGATTTTTTCCCCCATTAGACTCACAGTTGCTGACAGCACTGGACTAGGATCCAATGTGTCTGCAGCCGACCGTTTAGGGAGTAGGATTCCCATGACTCTCTGGTTCAGGGTTTCCTTTGCATTCCCTAGCAATCTCACAATACTGCGAGTTGGGTTGTGTACCTTACAGTGTATAGGTTTTAGTCAATTCCTCAAATTTCCCTGACCGTAGAAAGTCATGCTCTGTACCACAATCCATTACGTTTGTTTCCATGGTGAAATTGACCATTGGATTGAGAATTAATTTGCTGTATTGACTGGACAGGACAAACAACAAACCATCAAAAGGAACAATTGCGAAATTCCATGTGTAATGTTTATTATTCCCAGGACCATATGTCAGAGAAAAACAAACAGTATCCACCACAGACCTGCAAAATATGTGTTAGTGAAATTCAATATGACTTACGTTTCCATCATGGTTTGGACAAGACAGTGGTTTTCCAGCAGCAACAGCATTAACGGTCTCCAAAATGGAGGACTCTTCAATTCCATTATCTGGGCTTCGCTGCAGCACATCCATCAGGTTTGTAATGAAGAAGTTATTTTGTAGAGCAGATACACCCTTCTCGGGCAAAATTGAGGTTTGACGACACACCGGGCACGATAAAGTCAGACTGTGAGCTGGTATGTAGTTCTGCAAACACCTGAATTAAAAAAAAAGAGGGCAAACATACAATGGCTCTAGTTTCCTTACCATTTTTTAAAGCACAAAGATTCAAGTAGTAAAATAAATAAATGTTATTTTGAAAATCTAGATTATTGGGCGTCTGCCATGAGGTTTTAATTTATATTTTGCCCTCAAATC
This sequence comes from Leptobrachium leishanense, assembly GCA_009667805.1. Lineage (NCBI taxonomy): Eukaryota > Metazoa > Chordata > Amphibia > Anura > Megophryidae > Leptobrachium > Leptobrachium leishanense. The sequence continues at coordinate 398,029,431 of CM019063.1, forward strand.
TGGAGTACATTTAAATTATAGAAGGTTTGTAGCACCCTTTTTTTTCAGCTTGTTAATCCGTCAAAACATGGTGTAGTTAAAATGAGATTTAAATACAAAACTATAAAAGGGTCAATAAAAAGGTTTCTATTTCTACCTCCTACACCAATTCAAGACAGTGAAAAATGGTAACAAGTTACAGATTAGAGAGCAGACTGTCTTTAGAACTTCCTATTCTTCTACGCAAACATCTGCACTCTATGTTGTCGTCAAACACCATACAAAAATAATCTCAGCCAAACCTAGAGTTAAATGTGTGTGTATGTACGTACAGTATGTATGGATGTATGGATGTATGTCTCAGATATAGCCATCACGTATATTCTGAAAGAAGAACCACAACAGACCGCTCACCTTTCACAGAACGTGTGCAGACAAGGCAGTACTTTGGGATTCTTGTATCGGTCAAGGCATATACTACAGATCAGAAATTGCTTATCAATCTGGCGCACCACAGGGCTGGGGATATTGGAGCCTTCACTGGCCATCCTAGACCACTGACATGTGGGTTACCTTCCCTTCCACCTTGGACACTAGAGAATAATGGGGGGGGAGAAATGGAGTTAGATTAGATTTGGCAAAACAAAACATTTTTCTTCTAAAAAAATAAATAAAAATAACACAAAGGATTAAAGGAAAAACAATATCCCTCCAAAAGAACCGTTTGACACAAACTATAATAGGTCTTCAGCCCAACATGCGATATAAATTAAAATAATTTGCACATTAAACTAACAAATCACCTGCTGAGAACTCAAGTGGAATGCTGAAGACATTCAAAAGGAAACCTGTCATCTATGCATTTTTATGTCAGATGTAAAAATAGCCCAGAAATGGTATTCAAAATCATAAACATGCAAATTGCTAGCAATTCAAATGAAGCACGCTCTGTTCTAAAGAGAATTCAGGCAATGCTTCTGGTGATGACATCTGGCAATGTTTTCATTAAGCATATGACAAAGGTGTTCGATTATTGACTTAATCTCCAAAAGCACAATATCACAATGGAATGCATTACCCAGGTCCAAGACTCCGACCTCACAGATGTTTCTGAACTACAACTTCCGGGATCCTCTGGCCCTTTATTGCATTCATGGAATTCTGGGAATTGTAAGTAATAAACTCCAGGGGGACCAGAGTTTGAGTCCCAGGCTTAGAACTACCGAAGGCACAGTTCAGTCAAACATCATACACTTCTGATTGAGGGATAAAAACTACAGCATAAAAGCTCTGCTCCGCGGGTTGTGCCTGGCAGGAGGGGGTTAATGCCAGCAGGGCATACTAGTACGCCACACTTGCCGGCTGCTTCCTCCGGTGCGTCATTGACTGCAGGTGGACATCCTGAGTTCAGGCACTCAGGCATTAGCCGGCAGCGCGTGCCGACTGCTGGGCAGGGCCAAGTAAGCCCATAGAAGTCAACGGGGCATACTAGTACACCCTGCATCTTCAAGGCCCACCTGCCACAGGGAAGGCATGGTATGCCCTGCAACGGGAAAGGGTTAAAGTGATCAAACAACTGCACATGTAGGCAGAGGGCTGAAAAAAATGAGAATGCACTACCACCAACATGGACCTCTACACTAGGTTGACCTTACGTCCACGATTTCCGGGAACAGTCCCCGAACAAAGTTATGTCCCCAGGGCTTTTTCTGCCGGTAATCAGTATCGGCATTATCAGCAGGGCATAAGCTCCTCTGCTAGTATGCGGAAGATGTCTGTAGCCCATGGTGGAAGCTCCACTGGTCGGCGCCAGCCTGGTGCCAATTGCGGACTTCATCAGGGAGCCAACATAATTTAGGTCAGCTCCACCTGCGGGACGTATCTCCGTCCACTATCATCACGCATGGGTGTGATGACATCAGATTGGGAGTTCCCCTCCCGCCGGGCAGAGAATGCCCTATTTCCTATGGAGGAGATACTGGGGTCCCTTGGACTCCTGTATCTCTGGATCCATAGAGGCTAGAGGGTCATGCAAAGTGTCATTGAAAAGGTCGGAGCATGCCCTTTACATGGATACCAAAACATGACCAGGTTTCATGTAAGAATACATACAAAAATAAAAAATTGCTTTTTCCTAATGCAGCACTATTGTTCACTTTTCAATTCTAAAGTGAACAATGATGCTGCACGGTGGAGCTCTGTGATCCAGGAATGTGCGGTGTGTATGAGCTTTATTGCTGTGGAGCTCTGTGATAAACTATTCCCACAATACACACCTATGCTTAAGGGGCGCAGGAGCCAGACAACAAAAGGTCATGGCCTGGCCCTATGGGGCTGGTATAAACACTGTTTATTAGTTCATGCGCGCGTATGCCATCTTTCATTGGCTGCTCACTACCTGACGCTTCATGGGGAGTACCCCCACCTTTTCTCCTAGAAAGAAGAAAAAAAAAGCACTGCCGAAACTTATTTTTTTTTAAAAAATTAACGTACACTCATCCATCGATGAGTGCAGCCTCCTGTCTCCCACGCTGTCAGAAGCTGCGTACAGCATGTGCCGGTTACTATTAAAACCAACGCACGCTGTATATGCAGCTTCTGAGAAGATACGTTATTAGTGCAGCAGGGAAGCCGGCTGCACATTTTGCGCAGCTCCCGCTAACAACACAGCCCGTCAGAAGCTGCATACAGCGTGCCGGTTTAAATAGTAACTCGCACACGCTGTATCCCTTATATTGCCGTCGCTACAGGTGGCCAACTGCACACCCCCCCCCCCCCGTTATTCCTGACCTTATGTTGTAAAACTCCACCAATATTTTACGGTTCTGAATTGTTAATTTAGATTTTGTTGAACTAGAATTATTTGGTAAAAATGAAATACAAAATATGCATTGAAACATTTTTCTCTACATTATCGTCACAACATTTGGTCGTCATAGTCGCAAAAATGCGAGAGAAGTAGATATTTTTTAGCTCATTGACAAAAATGTGAGAAATACCGTATATACGTAGCATACAGTCACTCCATATACCACACATACCAAATACACTGCATATAGAATTTGAGGAAAATATGCCAATCGTTTACCATTTGCCAATAAAAAAAAAGTTATGTCACTTGATTTAATTTTAAAAATCTGGTTACCTTACTCCACACCACAGAGCAGAGCATTATGTGTGTGTGGAGAGGGGGGGGGGGTATATGCTGTTACACAGTTGAGTTTATAATTATTGCCTTGAACCATCCTTTAATTAGTTCACATGCTGCCATCTAGTGGCCTTTTCTGTAGTGCACATGTTTTCTCTCTGTTCCCTCGCTGTATGATGATCCACTTCCTGTTGTGTGTAATGTTCCACCCATCTTGCTCAGTAAGTTTCCGGTGTCATTGTGACGTCCTTTGCCCCCGCAGCACTGCCTGGGGGGGGGGGGTTTGGGCGCCCAGCGGCGTTGCTGGCTGGCCAGGTGCCAGAAGCAAGAGCTGGCAGATTGGTGTCTGAAGGGGGCGGGGCTTGGTGTGATGACGTGGAGCCGCCGGCCTTAAATACAGGGCGCGAGTCTCTACTCGTCGCCCTGACGTGGAGTATTTTCCCGCATCGCCAGCTGACAGAGTCTGTCTCTGCACACCTCGATTATTGTTGCCGATCGCTTGCCTGTACGAGGACCTTGCTTATTGATTGACCTGGATTACCCATTGACGATTCTCACGCTTAAACCCTGTATGGTTGTTTGTTTGTGTTTTCATGCCTAGGCTTCACTGCATGTTTTCACTTAGGAGATCTGCCCTTCAGGTTGCTCGCTTCATTAACCTCCCGGTCTGCCTAACAAGTACTGTGTCTAGGTACACTATAGCATATATGGTCTCTATATGGGGGTCTGTCTTTCAATGTACTAGATCAAACCTAAGTCCCAAGTGTTTGAGTAACGTCTGGTCTAAGTGCAAAGCTAATCGCAAGATCTATGATATATTCTGCAAGCTGCAGGGCAGGCCTGTTAAGTGATCTGTTTCAAACCAAGTCGCAAGCCAGTAACCTTACTTGTAGGACTGCCCTGCAGGTTGCCGAATGCAGCGAGTATTTACTCTATATGGTTGAGATCAAGTTTAGGAGTATTACCTCTGTTATCAATCCTGCACGTACCACAACCATTACCTATCTGAAACCTACCAATAATCACGCTTTTGATGTACAAGTCTCAAATCACTGTATCCATTTGAATATAGTTAATGTGTTTTTACTCAGCGGTCTCTTGGTCACGAAACCATTTGAGGCTGAGTGGTACCTAGGGTTTTGTATTACCTCCCTGGCTTGGGATTATAGGTATTACAGTCTTTTCCGCCTTGAAATTTCGTATCATAGAAATCTGTCCATAAAAGATCCTAACAGCGCTGAACCGGGGTGAGCGCCATTGCGCACGTTACAGTCATGCTGCAGTTAAGGCAAGCACATGTCTCACCATTGCATTCTACGAACAGTATCATCTTTTGACCGCATAAAATACCACAACTCATTCATCTGCTGCCACTTGTGATCTGTTGCAATTTGATGTACAGAATAAAACAACTTTGTGGATGGACAAATTATTTGGGGAGTTCAGCTAGCTGATAAAGATTGTCCTTGGTGATTGTATCTGCTTATACAGGCCAGGCATAGAGGACTCTGCAAGGGATAAAAATCGCCATTATAACAATCGGAGTCAGAATAGAGTAATTTTAAAGGAGATCATCAACTATGTATTAATGGAGTGATAGTACAATATAATACCCCATCATGATGCAAACATGTGAGAACCATATCATATTAATCGTAAAATAGTAATTTGTAATGAGCATAGACGCATGGGTGGTCACCCCAATGTAATATGTTGCGCACACACCTCTATTCAGGGCCATTATTGCGAAACAACTCTTACACGTCATGAATGTTTCATAGTACCATCAGAATTCTAGATCACAGATGGATGAACAAAGGTGCAAAATTTCAGCAAACCACTGAAGAGTTCAATTTCAGGCACTGATCTAAACTATAAAACAATAAGGGCTGGCGTGTCCGTCGCCAAAACCCTACTGCGCATGCGCTCGCAACCTGCGGCGGTTGGCTGCGCGCGCATCCAACGCCCGTGGCACGCGCACAGCAGGCGTGCGAGGGGCACACAGCACAGCGCCTCTCCAATGGATCGGATTTGTTTTCTGCATCTCCTCCGCGCCCGGCCTCCATCGCCTCCGCGCCCAGCCTCCATCTCCTCCCATGCCCGGCCTGCCATATTACCAGTCTGCCATGCACAATACCAGTTCACCAGCCATATTACCAGTTCGCCAGCCATATTACCAGTTCGCCAGCCATATTACCAGTTCGCCAGCCATATTACCAGTCTGCCATGCACAATGCCAGTCTGTCAGCCATAATACCAGTGTGCCTAAATACCAGCCTGCCATGCCATGCATACCACGTGCCATTAAATATACGCATAATGTATACACTACAAAAAAAAATGCCCACCCAAGCCCAACACAATCTAAGGGGCCCCATGAGCTCACAATCTAAGGGGCCCCATGAGCTCACAATCTAAGGGGCCCCATGAGCTCACAATCTAAGGGGCCCCATGAGCTCACAATCTAAGGGGCCCCATGAGCTCACAATCTAAGGGGCCCCACGAGTTTACAATCTGAGGGGTCCCACGAGTTTACAACCTGAGGGTCCGGTTCCCATGAGTTTACAATCTAAGAGGGAAGAGGAACCTACTCGAATATATAAATTCCTTTGTAATGTGCTGTCAGCTGTGTGCGCACCCATCACAGCTGCTCAGTCGGCCCTCCTGTTGCGGATGGGATGGCGATGGACGCGTTACAAACGTATTTATATAGAGAGATACTCTTGGATAGGACATTGAAAAAAAAACTATGTGGACTTGAATTCTGACCTGGCGACAACAACAATAGACTGCCCTCTGGGCAGGCTTTCCACCTAGTTGTTAATAAGCACATAATTATGGGAGTGTGGTACACTGAAACCATCAAACCGGCAGGATCTAGAGCAGTGGTTCCAGGGCCGGATTAACATAGGGGCTGATGGAGCAGCAGCTCCAGGCCCATGCCCCAGAATAGGCCCAGAGAAAGGATAACTATGTCTGCATTGATGGGCAGTTGGACCACTGTATCTCCAACACCATAGGAGCTACAGAGTCATGTGAGGTATCATTGGAAAAGCCAAAGCATGCCCTTTCCAATGATACCAAACATGACTAGTTTTTATCTAACAATAAAAAATAAATATTTTTTTATTTTTTCTTAATAACACAGCAACATTTTTCAATTATAAAGTGAACAATGATGCTGCACTAACTCACCATCACATTTGACATGTCACCAACAAGCGAGGAGGTGATGGCACAATCCGTTGTTACGAATTGTTACATCAAAAACCTAAACCAGTGAAGGGCACTGGGGGGGACTTTGGACCCCTGCGTCACTAATAGTTACACCTCACAAGATCAAGTGTCATTGGGCAGGTCAGAGTCTGGCCTTTGCATTGATACCAAATGTGACCATGTAAAATCTAAATGAAAACAGAAAAAAAGCGAAGTTGCAAAGCGATGGCATTGTCCATTTGTCACGTATAAAATGAGCAGTACCGCTGCCCTTACTCACCTTTTAATTTCCCACGCTGGAGCAAGGTCAGTGGTTTATACATAGTTATATTGTTCATAAACCACCATTCTCCAAAACACAGGATAAATATTTCATTTTTTAATTCAAATTGTATATTTTTACAGCTTCCCATTTCACTTTTTTTTTTTTTTTTTACAAGAATTCCCTATAGAATATAACACCACAAAGGTTTGGATGATAAAATGGGAAAAAATAATTTTACACTCTTTAAATGATTGAAAGCTGAATAAATAATTAAATCACACAGTATCTGCCTGGTTGGATATAGCCATATCTGCACTAATAAATAACCAAAAATATGATTTCATTTCACTAAATTCCAAAATAAGCCACCACGATATTCAGCTCCAGGCCCATAGAGATCTTAATCCAGCCCTGAGTGGTTCCCAATCGCGGTCCTCAAGTCCCCCCCTCATAGGGCAGGTTTTCCAGATATCTGAAGCACAGCACAGGTGATTGCAGGATTCAGTCTGCATTTCAAAGGCAATCCTTAAAACCTGGCCTGATAAGGGTATAGCTTTAGCATATATCATGTTTGTACCACTGAATCGGGGTATATAGCACCCTGCTATCGGTTACCGTTCGTGACCAATATGAAAAGTTACGTTTATTTCATTTCAACCTTTCAGGCTTCCTGGGGCTGTTTTAACTATTTGTATATCTACACAAATTTGATTGCTTTGGCAGCAAATATGGTTTCAATCACAATCTTTTATGCACCAGAAAGCATACGTTCACAGGTTATCATTTATCTCGTGGAGTAATGTTATTGTTACGCAAACGATTACACTATACTAAGCTATTCAAATCACAGTTTGCATGCAACGATAATAAATGACAGGTTTACTCAAATACAAAAAGTACACAGTCAGGCAGAGCGTTAATTTTTAGCATAGAAGAAATGGAATAAAATGTTAAGTTCTAGATGTGCAATGATTTGATTACAAATACACTAAATTAAAAAAATAAAAAAGGTGCTTTAACAAAGAATTACTTGCTGGGGATTGCAGACTTTGCAATCAGGGTGTTTTAGTTAATTTTTTATTTACTTTAAATGTTCCTAATAATTATCCACTTGGTTTTTATCTGGCTTTGTTGGAAGATCGCATTACAAATGTAAATTCAGCTTTCCCATGTGTAGACTTAGCGCGTATACACATATTGGCAGTTCTGAAAGCTAGATTTATTATGTACGTATCTTCTTATGACATACTAGTTCCTGTTTTGCATTTATTCCCTCACATACAATTACCTTCTTGGATGTGTAGAATTCAATAACAGATTGGTGGTTCCCAACCGCAGTCCTCAGGACCCCCCCAACAGGTCAGGTTTGCCAGATATCTGAAGCACAGCACAGCACAGCTGATTGAATCCTGCAATCACGGAGCAGCAAATCCTGTCTGCAGTTCCCCAAGGTGATCCTTAGGGGAACCAGAGGACCAGGGTAGGGAACCACTGACCTAGAGGGACACATATATCGGTGTAAGCTTGATTCTGGCACTTATCGGGTGGCAAGGTAATATATACACACTTTTTCCCTTGTGAATCCACCCCCCCCCCCGGGTAAGTGAATAAACTCCCATACCGGTAGATTCCATACACATCACAGGAACAGGCCTCTGTGCCACCAAGTAATTTATTATTACACTGGGCGAGGCAAGCAGACTGGTTAGATCAGAAAAGGAAGGAAAGGCTGTTTCCATGGAAATGCCCTTGGAAAATATAAAAATAGAACACAAATGTGCCTTGTATACCAGTTTCCACAAATGTGCAGGCATTTTATGGCCAAGGAAGACATGGACTGTTCAATTACAAGGAAATAAAGCTGAAGATCTGGATTAATGCACTCTCCTATACCAGATATATTTCAGATTTTTCATAGAAATGGTCTGCAAACATTGCTACTTTATTATAGCGGAAACCATAAACAGGAGAAGTACTAAATAAAATATATTTTGATACTATATAATGCTAAATCTGATCAGGGACCTGGCACAGCAGACTGGAATAGCACATACCATTCAAAGAACGCATTCCAATTATGCAAAATTCTCATTTTCTGGCTGGGTCATGTTTACAGAGGAAAACAACACTCTCCTCAAACGTCTGTACTAGATTCGGTCCCTGCCTAGTTTTCTATCAATATACATGACCTGATGAGATTTTTAAAAGCCCATTTCCTCTTTAGTGCCAAACAAAGCTGGATTGCTCCTACAAATAAAGATTGTAAAAGGAGGTCGGGTTAGCGGGTCATTTTGATCTGGTCATACAGCCCAGTTTTTACAGTTGGGTCAAAGAAATTCCTGACCAAGCAGGTCCGAAATTAGATTTTTGTCCACCACAACCTAAATTAGTACCGATTTACCCTGGTCATGCCTAGCTCCTGCTGGTGGGGATCTAAGAAACCCGAAACACCTCTGTCCAGGATTGACTTTTACCAGTTGCATAAACCTAATCTCTGCTAAAAAAAAGCCATCTAGTATGGCATGGCATTGATTGAAGAGTTCTGTGTGAAAGCAGACCCAGGATGCAAAATAATGGGAAGACATGCAAATGACGTCTGCAATTTCCCCAGAGTTCTGTGCTGCATATAAGGAGGAATGTAGCACATGAGCTCTGTGATGCAGTTCTTTGAATAGCGGTGATGTGTAAATTACCTCTGCAAAATATATATATATTATACCCAGTTGTTGGATTTTCTCTCGTCAATTCTGGTTTATAAGCAAACACCATCCAAATGCAGCCTCTTTCCATCTATAAAAGAAAACTTGGTATAGGTATTTGTTAGGTAATGGGGTCATAGAGACTAACAGGGTCAGCTCCAGATACAAGTCTCAGGGGAAGCCCTCCACCAATTTTGGCTGATGTTTGGTTTGCAGTAAGAGTGACAGGCAGAGCGGATGTCAGATATTTTGTATTATTGGAAAGGCCCAACTCTGACCTTTCCAAGGACACCCCATTTGACCTTGTGTGGTGCATGGAATCGGAGATCTCATACAATGGGTTCAAAGCTGGAGGGGGCCTTCCTTTGGGACTGTATTTGTACCATCGAACTAACTGAATTCCCCGGATTAGGCTAGGGTCAGACGAACGCATTTTTCACGTCTACCGTCAAAAAGTGCGTAGATGCGTCCAAACACATTTTTTCACAGAAGACGCGATAGCGGTCATACGATGCACAATTTTGGCTGTATTTTTTGACAGCTATAAAAAAACAAATGGACGGAATGTTGGCCAGACATGTGCAGCGTCTGATGTCTCCTAACCACGCACACACGCCGCTATGCCAATGCAGCGCACTCTGTGCGTCAGTACTAGCAGTTTCACATTCTCGAAAAAATGCGTTTGCCGCTTGCGTTGTGCGGCCGATCTTTCGTGCGGCTGTACTTCGTGTGTGGGCCTGCGTTGGACGTCATTTGCTGCTACTATAGCCGTAATAAAGTGCGGCTCATTGCACGTTTGCACTGCGTTCGTCTGACCCCAGCCTTAAAATGACCATCTCCGTTTCTACAGGGAGCTTTGCCCAAGATAGAAGTGGTTATTGTAGGCTCAAAATAGCTTACAACAATTTCAATGAAGAGGCAAAAAACCATGACAAAACCAAAAGAACAACAATTCCGAATATTGAAGTTAAACCTTTTTATTAAAACCCATTTAGCTAAACAATAAACCTTGGAGAACTTCCAAAATGAGGAGACCAAAATATTTGTGGTGTAGAAACTTTACGCTCATTTTATGGTTACCAATTAAACTACAGAGGCCTCAGCGAGTTAATGTTCACCTATTCAAGTTACATTGTGAAGTATATAAAAAAACATATTCAGCATTCCCATTACCCTCTCTCAAGGTGACCCTAAATTCGTCACCACCACAGGAAAACCAAGATTCTCTCATAAGCTGAAAAATCAATCTTTAGACAATCTGAATGACCTGTGCACAATCTGAATTCCTTTAATGACGAATCCCAAGTGATATTTGCTCTCACTCTTCCATTAATGTGTTTTCCTGGCAATGATGTAACCAAAATGATGTCTCAACAGGGAAATTAAAAGAAAAAAAAAAAGGCGAGTTGCATACAAAGACAGTTGGTGCTATAGTATTGTAGGTTTGGTTCACCTACCTTGAAGAAGAATTTCTAGAATTAGAGACAGCATTGCACTACTTGAACTGTGAACCAACCACTTACAAGAATGAGGCAATGAAACAACTTCAAAGGAGGAAAACAAAAGCTAGGACTAAAAATATTGAGTAGACTACTTATTGGGCCACTCAAATGCTCTGCATCATCTCCCTTTGGATTTGTTAGAAGTTTCAACACAAATCATAGGAGGCCAAGAGGGAGGAGTGTTGAGGAACATACCTTGGAAATCATGCTCATGAATTTCTTATCAAGAGTTTGATAAAAGGTATGCACAGCTCCACATATTGGGTTTTAATGAAAATAAAATTATAGGGCAGGAAGGTTGCAGGCATCACTGCACATGTTTACATGTGGCAAATTTGGAAGGATTGTGACCTCTCAGCCTGATATTGCCTTGGAGGTATGTCTGGCATAGTATGAAGTGATGAGTGTTAAAGAGAAATTCTAAGGTTAAATTGGGGGGGGGGGGGTTAAATATTAAACCTGCTCCATTTCACTCCGCATGGGAAAAAAAAAAAAATCCTGCTTCTTCTGTACGTATGATCTATAGAGCTAGGTCACTGTAAACCATCTGTTGGCACGTCACTCAAATCTCTATATAGTATAAACGTAAAAATATTTAACATTCCCCATGTTTATCGTAACACCACAATATAAACGGTACTGCCTATAGAGGCAATCAGTAATCATTAACATCCCACCTCCCGCATTAACCCCAGATTGTTTTAAAACACCTTATTTCTAGCGCTGGGCTACTTCTGCATTCCTCCAGACCTGACAGGCTGTTGGTTTCTCCTGAGCACAGGTGAAAAGGACACACAAGTAGGCCTCTACCAATGCATTGCCACTCAATGTGTGTGATTGGCAAGGATGCTCATTGCAATTTTGAAATCAATTTATATTGAGTGGTCACAGTGCCTAGAGTGTCCCATTAATTGATGCCATCCTTACCATGTTTGATGTCAAATGGGACTGTTTCTCCAAGTTTGAGAATCATTATTACATCACGTCATGATTAATTAAAATATAATCCAGCAATTTGAAGCTAAGGAAGACTGTACAGGGCTCACAAATTTGGGACTGTCCCACATATAAAGTCAAATTCTGGCCTGCACATTGACAGTCTGCTTCCTACATTGAAGCAGCACTATCTGAAGGCTGAGAGCTTATTTAGATCTCAAACCAATATGCTGCCTCGCAATAAAAAAAGTTGAGAGTCATTGGCTGATAGTCAAAGTACAACAGCATAGTTGATGCAACTGTTCTGCCAGTAGTGTCCACTCCGTTCCTATGTGACCTCAGAAAGCCCATGGCTTTGTCAGAGGTAAGGCTGAAGTTTAATTTGCATTCCAGAACAACGCCCGTGCCCCCATCAAGTTCAGTCATGGGGAAAAAGCCTAGATGGGTTATTCATTCATTGTGAGAATCTGACTTCCTGAAAGAGTTGACTACAACACATGCATTTAGAACAGGCCTCAAAATGACATCTCAGTAATGAGCAATGAAAAGAAAAAATGTCCTGTCTGTAAGGAAAAGATCAATATCCACTAACCTAACCACACAAAAAGGAAGCACTTCTTGTTTATGACTGTCAATGTAAATACAAAGCTCAAATAAAGCTCTTTAATATGCATTGCAGAAATAAATTATGCACACTTAGCTAAAAATCAATATATTTCGCCATGAGCCTCTCTAATAAGTGAACATGTGCATACAAATTTTCTTTTGACATCATGCCGTTATTGTAATTATAAACATGATTTACTAATGTTTTATGCCAATACTATCTTAAGTATCTTGCATTGCCCGGGCTTGTCACAGTTGAAACCTTCTGGTGATGAGGTAAAGAAAATATTAATTTCAAGTTTCCTTGTAGGTTTTATACTTTTAGTATTTTTTACATTTTCTTTTAGCCTCAGGGCTTAAAAGCCTGCGCTGAAAATCCTTACTGCATTGAGGATACACCGAGGGTGGTCCTTATTTATAGTCATTTTTTTTAAAATTTTTCATAGTCTTACCTCCTAATATTATTGCGTGTGTAAAAATAATAAAATTACATAAAACATTTGGGGAGGATTATAGATTCTTCGGACGTGTCACACCAAGTCCAAACTTCATAAGTAGGTTGTATCGGCAGTTAACTTAAGGAATTTCAAGATACGACAACATTCGCCAAATTAGATCGCACACGGAAGCCGATAAAGAGGTCCTCAGGAAACCTCCTGCTTTTCATCTTCATAACCTTGCAAGCGGAACTTTCTCCTTAGTGCAGGGACTTCCCTCATGTGATTCTGTGCTCGGCAGGAATTGAACGCGCTACTCTCCAGTCGCCACTAAGTTAGTGTACTATAACAACACCACAACAAGTGTGAACTTTGAACAGGACTTCAGCTTCATGCGGTTCAGGTGTAATTTGTAAAAACTCAGAAGTCTGCCTGGTCAGACAACCAATTGACATTTTTCCAGATAAGCGCTCATCGAAAGGAGAGGTTCTGTATCATTTACTCTTCCTTAGAATGGAAAATAACACCATTAACCTCCCTGACGGTATTCCTGAGTGTGGCTCGGGGTTAAATTTTTGTACCGAAAGCGGTATCCCCCGAGCCACACTTGGGCTGGATACTTACATGTCCTGCGCTCCCTCGCTAATCCCCTCAGTCTCCTCCAGCCGCTCGCAAAGTCACACTGCCTGGTTCCCTTCTCGCGAGGAGTGAACCAGGAAGTGTGACATCGCGATTGGCTGCAGTGTGACTGCGGGGACAGCGAGGGAGCGCAGGACATGTAAGTATCGGCCCGAGTGTGGCTCGGGATACCGCTTTCAGTATTGAAAGTTAACCCCCGAACCACACTTATACAGCTAGGGAGCCAAAATAAATGTCAGAATTGGACCGCCAGGGAGGTTAAGAATGCTTCAAGCATAATCGCTCAAGAGCTTATGTCAGTCTGGGGAAAAGCCAAAATGCCTGCCCTGGCGGTCTACATCATCCCGAAGGTTCAGAAGGAGTACAACCAGTGGCGTGCTCTTTGGAAGGGAAGTTCTCGGCGATCTGATCTGCAGATAAGGAATGAATATTTTCACAGAGGAATTGGCCAATCTTTTTGACATCACCCTTGACATTATTATCATTTCTGAAGACAAAGTTTCTACTAGGGATGTGCGTTTCGGGTTTCGGAAATTTCCCGATTCGTGTTTTCGGATGCGGCCGATTTTCCGAAAATTTTTAGATCCGAAAACGGCAGATTCCGAGCCGAAACTAAATATTTTAGGAATTTTCGAATGGACTTGAAATGTGTCAAATCGAAATTTATTGCTTTGAAACGAGAACAGACGTTCCGAAAAAACGAAAATTTCCGAAATCACGAAAAGTCGATACAAAAAACGAGCAAAGTGACACGAAAAAACGAAAAATAGTCGATATTCCGAAACAAAAATGTACACGAAAAACGAGTCGAGCCGAATCGAAACAGAAATCGGTCGAAACGAGCCGAATCAAATAGTTTGAAAATCCGAAAAATCGAATCGAACCGAAAAAAATATCAAAAAAAAAAATAAATAAAATAAAAAAAAAAAAAAAAAAAAAAAAAAAAAAAAAAAAAATCGGTGCACAAGCCTAGTTTCTACTGACCCAAAGAGAGAAGGGAAGGAGGGGATACATTTGTGGGGCAGACAAAAAGTTAGGAAGGCAGAAAGCCCTACAGAGACAGAAGGAAGACAATTTCGAGTGACAAACACATGTGAAACAAAAACACATGGAAGAAAGGGGTCATTTGCAAAGGTTGCATCGAGTAGCAGCAGCGCTGAAGAGTAAGATCACAAAGCTACCAAAGCAACAGCAGGTTCTCGAAAGAAAATGAAATGAGCGAGGAGGAACATTGTTATGCCAGCACTTGCCTCAGCACTTGATCACAGTAAAAGTGAATGACCGAAATGTATTCTACGTGCCCTCAGCAACTGCTGTCACTCTGGGACAGAATGATATTATAAGGGATTGAGCCTGTCCCTGCTCCAGCCCCGGACCGGACTGTTTAATACCTACATGAAGGGAAAGCAGGTCCCATCTTCTGACATGCTCTTGGCCCGTATTGTGGTCATCCCCAAGCCGGGCAAGGACCTGGCGGTATGCCCTAGTTATAGGCCCATCTCCCTGATAAACGAGGACATGAAGATCTACGCCAAAATTCTGGCTAACAGAATTGGTCGTTCTATCGCTGAGGTTATTCATCCTGACCAGGTGGGATTTGTCCCCGGTAGAGAGGCCCCGGATAATATCAGACGGGCCCTTAATCTGATTCAGGCCGCTAAAACCTCAGGTAGAGGCTCCTTTCTCCTCTCTCTAGACGCCGAAAAGGCCTTTGACCGGGTTGATTGGAACTACTTATGGGCTACATTGACCTCCTTCGGAATACGGGGGGACCTCTTGACAGCAATACGGGCTTTATATGCTGGCCCCAGGTAGACACGGGGGGGGGGTTCCTCTCGGCCCCCTTCTTTATTTTAAACGGGACCCGACAGGGATGCCCCTTGTCGCCGCTCCTATTCGCCCTATCGAACCCCTGGCGGCATATATTAGGGACCACCCTGATGTCCGAGGGGTGGAAGGGGTAAACCATATAAACTGTCTCTTTTTGCTGACGATGTCCTCTTATCCCTGACCTCGCCCATCACCTCTCTCCCCAACCTGATGAGGGCCCTGAGGGACTAAGGTTAAGTCTATTTGCCCGAGACCCTACCAAACAGAGGGGGAGAGGGCGGTGGTTCGAGATCGGTTCCCTTTTCGATGGTGCCGCTCCTCTATGAGTTCCTTGGGGACTCAGCTGACTCCCACTTGGGATCAGCTGTATGCGGCAAATTATGGGATACTGCTTCCTACCCTCCATGCATTGCTATCGACATGGTCCCATCTACGCCTTTCGCTATTTGGTCGGATATATGCGGTCAAGATGACCCTGCTCCCAAAGCTGCTGTACCGTTTCAGAACACTGACAATTCCTATTCGCAGGGCGGACCTGACCTTCCTCCAGTCGGCTATCCACTCTTATCTGGGGAGGGCGACGAGGTCGGTTGCCTAAAAACCTTATGTTTCAATCCAGACGACGGGGAGGCATGGGAGTCCCACACCTTTACTCATATTACAAGGCGACCCAATTTGCGATGCTCTCTATGATTAACCTGCAACACGGAGCACCGCTCTGGACTACCCTTGAGCAAGATATGGGGGGTCCGCAACTACTGCGCACGCTTCAATGGGCCCCTAAAGCTACTCTCCGGATCCTCCACGATAGCCCCACGCTGCAGCACTCACTGCGCCTCTGGAACCTCTATAGAGATGGAGATGATCTGTCCCCTCCGGGTTCGGGCCTCCAATCTTTATTTTATAATCCGAAGTTTCCGGAGGGTAACCCTCCCAGGGCATTCGGTTGGTGGCTCAGATCTGATATCACAGAACTGTGCGATCTGACTTTGCAGGGCCGCCCGGTCACCCTTGGTTATCTACGGGAGTCGAAAGCGCTACCCCCCTCTGAGACATTTAGAGCCCTCCAACTGCTACATTTTGTCAGGGGAACTCTTAGAGAGACGCCAGACCGCAGACTGACCCTCTATGAGACCTGCTGTCGGCGGAAGTACAGAGGACGCAGTTTGATATCCTCGCTTTATTCCCACATCCTTGACACAACCTTTCCGCAGGAGGCGCCGTATGTTACGAGGTGGGAGGATGACCTAGGGAGCTCTCTGGAGGAAGATGAGTGGGCAGACATTATTGACAGGACCTCACGGGTCACAATCTGTACTGCGGTTCGCGAGAACTGTTACAAGGTCATGGCGAGGTGGTATATCCACCCGCGGCGCCTCGCACAGATGTACCCGGGGATGCCGTCAACTTGCTTCAGGGGATGTGGCGAAGAGGGGACGTATATGCATGCATGGTGGGACTGTGGCATGGTCAGCACTATTTGGACGGAGGCGTTTGGTGATTTGAGCAGGGCACTAGGGATACACTTATGTCCGGATCCCTGGACAGCACTCCTCAACCGCCCGCACCCCGAGGCACGTCTTACACGTGGAGAGCATTCCCTGGTCTCTAGGGTGTGTGCTGCAGTCCGTATCTGTTTGGCCAAGACCTGGAAGGGCCCCCCTCCCCCGCGCCAGCTGATAGACGCCAAAATTTGGCACATGGTCACGATGGAACGCCTGACGGCAGTGGTTCTCGACAGGATGGCCCACTTTGAGACGGTTTGGTCGCCGTGGCTGGCGGCGTTTGCCTCCCCGGCCTCTGCTCGCATTGCTTTCTCAGGTTAGATGAAGGACCGGCGAGGTTGGGCCCGTGGTTTCACCACCTCTCCCCTCCCCTCCCCTGTACTCCTTTTCTCTTTTCTTCTCTTAGAAACATAGAAAAATGTCGGCAGAGAAGAACCTTTCGGCCCATCTAGTCTGCCCAATTACATGGATACTTTACCTGGATTTATCTTTTGTTTAGGATAGCCTTATGCCTATCCCATGCTTGCTTAAATTCAATTACTGTTTTGGCCTCTACCACTTCTACTGGAAGACTGTTCCATGTATCCACCACCCTCTCAGTAAAATAATGCTTCCTGATGTTACTTTTAAACCTTTGCCCCTCTAATCTAAGACTATGTCCTCTTGTTTTGCTACTTTGTTTCCTTTTAAATATACTCCCTTCCTCTACCTTGTGGATTCCTTTACGTATTTAAATGTTTCTATCATATCTCCTCTGTCTCGTCTTTTTTCCAAGCTGTACATGTTAAGATCATTAAGCCTTTCCTGGTAACTTTTCTCCTTCAAGCCGTACACCCTTTTAGTAGCCCTTCTCTGAACTCTCTCTAAGATGTCTATATCCTTCTGGAGATACGGTCTCCAGTACTGCACACAGTACTCCAAGTGAGGTCTCACCAGTGCTCTGTACAGTGGCATGAGCACTTCCCTTTTCCTACTGCTAATACCTCTCCCTACACAACCAAGCATTCTGCTAGCATTTCCTGCTGCTCTATTACATTGACTACTTACCCTTAGATCCTCTGAAATAATGACCCCTAAATCCCTTTCCTCAGATGTTGAGGTTAGGACTGTATCAAATATTCTATATTCAGCACTTGGGTTTTTACGTCCCAGGTGCATTATCTTGCACTTATCCACATTAAAACTCAATTGCCACAACTCCGACCATTTTTTTAGTTTACCTAAATCAGTTGTCATTTGGCTGATCCCTCCAGGAACGTCAACCCTGTTGCAAATCTTTGTGTCAACAGCAAAAAGACATACTTTTCCATTAATACCTTCTGCAATATCACTAATAAAAATATTAAAGAGAATGGGTCCAAGTACTGACCCCTGAGGTACCCCACTGGTAACAAGGCCTTGTGCCGAATAAACTCCATTTACCACAACCCTCTGTTGCCTGTCACTCAGCCCCTGTCTAATCCATTCAATAATATTGGAATCCAAGCTCAAAGATTGCAATTTATTGATAAGCCTTCTATGCGGAACAGTATCAAAAGCCTTACTGAAATCTAAATAAGCAATGTCTACTGCACCACCTGTGTCTATTATTTTTGTTACCCAATCAAAAAAATCAATAAGATTAGTTTGGCATGATTTCCCTGAGGTAAACCCATGTTGTTTCTGATCCTGTAATCTATGTGTTTTTAGATGTTCAACAATCCTTTCCTTTAACATGGTTTCCATTAATTTCCCCACTACTGACGTAAGACTAACTGGCCTATAGTTCCCCGATTCCTCCCTACTACCCTTCTTGTAAATGGGCACAACATTTGCTAATTTCCAGTCTTCTGGGACGACTCCCGTTAACAAGGATTGGTTAAATAAATCTGTTAATGGTTTTGCTATTACATCACTGAGCTCTTTTAATAATTTAGGGTGGATCCCATCAGGCCCCATTGACTTATTTGTCTTTACTTTAGACAGCTGCTGTAGAACCTCCTCCTCTGTAAACTGATATGTAAATGTCGCTTTAGTGTTCTCTCCTAACTGAGGTCCCTTTCCTTCCTTTTCTTCTGCAAAGACTGAACAAAAATATTCATTGAGGCAGTCAGCGAGACCTTTATCCTCTTCTACATACCTTCCTTCCTTTGTTTTTAATCTAACTAATCCTTGTTTTACTTTTCTTTTCTCGTTTATGTATCTAAAAAATGTTTTGTCCCCCTTTTTTACTGACTGAGCTATTTTCTCTTCTGCGTGTGCTTTGGAAGCTCTTATAAATTGCTTTGCCTCTTTCTGCCTAATCTTATAGGTTTGCCTATCTTCTTCACTCTGAGTTGTTTTATAATTATTGAATGCTATCTTTTTGTTCTTCACTATTTTGGCCACTTCTGCAGAGTACCACAGTGGTTTCTTCCCTTTTTTGTTTTTGCTAACAAGCCGAATGCAATTTCCTGTGGCCTTCAATAATGCTTCCTTTAAATAATCCCATTTCTCCTGGACTCCCTTTAAACTCCTCCAGTCTGATAATGACTCCTTCACACAAAATCTCATTTTAGAAAAATCTGTTTTTTTAAAGTCTAAAACTTTCGTTCTTGTGTGGTGCGGCTCCATCCCTGTTGTTATATTAAACCATACTGACTGGTGATCACTAGATCCCAAATTTTCACCTACAACAAGGTCTGATACCAAACCTCCATTTGTGAGTATTAAATCCAATATGGCCTCTTTACGGGTCGGCTCCTCAACTACTCTTCCCTTTTTTTTTTTCTCTTCCCTCTCTTTTTCTTATTTTATGCTTCCCTCACAGAATTTAACTCTAGACAGTGGATATTGTAGTATCGTTTGCGCATAGCTCCTTACCCTATAAAATAACTGTGGGAGTAGTTTGAAATGTTCGCTGTTATGCATATTTTGGTGTAGGGAATCTCGTATGCACCGTTGCTGATACGAGACTTGACTGTATTTCCTCTTTCCTGTATTGTTTATTCTCCATTAATAAAATTTCTTGAATTTAAAAAAAAAAATGATATATTATGAATCTGCCGAGTCTGCCGGAAAGAACGATATATAATATGTCTGGGTCGTATAATACAATGTGGCTTCAAATCGCATTTAAACATGAGCGAAAGTGGTAAAAATGAGCTCAGCACACAGCGGTGAAATGCCTCAGCAGTGCAAGGGTTAAAGGAACAGGGAGTTTTCCATAAAATAAGGGTTAAAAATAAAAACGTAAAATTCCTTCAAATATCGTGCCTAGGAGGTCCCCATAACCTGCCCGTGAAGTGGCGGATTTCTAGGATGTATGGAAACATCGCCATCACAGCACAGACCCACACACGACACCTGGCACCTCCAGTCTGCATACAATGTATCAAATTCATGAGACTGCACTAATTAGAAGCACATGTTATATCCAAACACTAATTAAACACCTGTTATTTACGCCATTTGAGAACACAGGTCATATATAGGGGAGAATCTTTGCACCTAGACATTAGTTTTTAATTCAATATCTAATAAATCGTTGCTTATAATATTCTGCAGTAAAGAGTCTCTTTATTTCTAGATTTTTTTAGTATTTAAGCATTCTTTATACTTTTTTCCAAATTATTATTTTATTTTTTCGAACTCGAACCAAACACGCCAAAAAGTTTGAAGTTAGCAAACTTTCAAACTGCCGATGTTCGAATCGAACTGATCGAACCGAACAGCTCATCCCTAGTGCCAGTGGCGGAAGTACCAGGGTCGCAGCGGTCGCAGTTGCGAACAGGCCCTGGCATTCCGCCACTGGAGGGGGGCCCGGCGCCGCCCGCCAGATTCCGGCAATCAGCGCCGGAATCTGGGAGCCGCGCGCTGGCTGGCCCTCTCCCTGCGAGCGGCCACTGACATGCAGCTTGGCCGCTCATGTGGGATAGGAACCACCTGACCAGCGCACGAGATCCTCTCGCGAGACCTCTGAGCGGATCAGGTGGTTTCCGGCGAGCGGCCAAGACGCATGTTTCCAGCGGCCGCTCGCCTCGGAGAAGAAGCTGCATCGCCGGCGGAGGTAAGAACTGGGGGACGGGGACCCAAATACCCATGAGAGCTGGGGGCCCTTATACCCATGAGCTGGGGGGCATACCCATGTGAGAGTTGGGGGGCATATCCATGAGCTGGGGGTGCATATCCATGAGCGGGGGTGGCATATGTGTGAGCTGGGGCATATCCATGTGTGAGTTGGGGCAGTATGAAATATATATATAT
This sequence comes from Leptobrachium leishanense, assembly GCA_009667805.1. Lineage (NCBI taxonomy): Eukaryota > Metazoa > Chordata > Amphibia > Anura > Megophryidae > Leptobrachium > Leptobrachium leishanense. Next base: position 398,050,417 of record CM019063.1, read on the forward strand.
ATAAATATAATCGGGGGGATATACATGTGAGCTGGGGGCATTTTTATATGGTCTGTTCTTATTGGAAAGCGTCACATGACATTAAAGAAAAGTATCGGTACTCGGTATCGGTGAGTACTTTTAAAAAGTATCGGTACTCGTACTCGGTCTTAAAAAAGTGGTATCGGTGCATCCCTAGGCAATACTATCTTTGTTTTATTTTGCAGTGAAAAATAAGTAAAAATACATAGATTTTTTTGGGGGGGGGGGCCCTTCGTGGATTCTTGCACCGGGGCCCTCAGGTTTCTAGTTACGCCACTGCCTATAGGAGGTATTAGCTATGCCTCCTGACAAGGTCTAACAAGGCTGAAACAATCGTTGGGGCTGCAGTTCCTCTCATGTAGTGGCGGCTGCCTTGGCATTTCAGCTCTGCCACCCTTTCTAGGTTTTAGATTATATCCTATGCACATCAGCCTTCTCTGTAATAGTACCATCAAGCTAAAACCTTGTAAGACCTGAGTGGGGATTCACCGTAAAGCAGGCCACTTATGCTGTTGCTTGTTCATGACCCTCAAAAACCTTGTGACGCTGTCTTTTCCCAGGTCCTTCACATATTTTTGCTATTATTTTTTTTAAAACTCGCTGCTCTTTCCGCAGTTTGTCGCATCTCAAAAGCGTTGAAATTAGGGAATATTTTCAAGAAGCATTTTTACCGTCCCATTTGGCAAGTCGTTGCAGTGTTCCCTTTTTAATGACAACCCTGAATCACAGGGAATACTTTAAATGAAAAAAAATAGACCTTTCTGACAACGTGTTAACATAAAATCAGATTCTGAAGTTACCAGTAGATGTTGGGAAGTTTCCATAAATGAAGATGTATCACCAGATAACAAGGCATGAAAGGCTTTAACTGGCAACATCATTCTGAAAGGATTTTATTCATGTATTCATCAAGCAGCAATATTCAGCAGAGCTGTGGAAGATGAACAGCACTGCGCATGCAAGATCACAGGCAACCGGGAGTTCAAGAATTTATTCATGTGGGTCTCCACAGAAATATACCAAAACTTGGATGCTCATGAGCACAAAGATGCTGCCGAATATTGCCAAATCTCCACAGCATAGCATTATGCCTCTAGAAATGAATTAAGTTCATATGTATTAAAATGTATTCATTAGTAAGAGCAGCCCGCTGCCCACATATAACAGATCTGTTTAATTACTGTAAAGATGACCCACTATGGGTTTGCTTTGCACTCCATCTTCCCAGCATCAATATTGTAGGTTTCGTATTAATCTGTGCTGCCTTTAAAGTTTTTTGTTTTTTTTTTATAACTTTCTACTTCATTAAGGCCAGATATTAGCATGAAACTCAAATTTGAAGGCTTTATTTCCCTCCATCTCTGGCTTTGTCAAAACTTTCCTATTCATATTGGTGACAACGCAAGACATTCTTTAAAATGTCACATGAATCACTTACGCCTCAGACAACGTTTGCCTCAAGTGAAAGGCTTCTTTGATAGAACGTCCTCTTAAAAGCCTTTACACCAGGAGCACGTTTTACTGGTGTGGAAAATGTATGCAGTCTGGGAATATGTATCAAATATACATTGCGTATGCTAGAAGAAAATAAAAATGGGTTTCTTTCTCAAAACATAGGAGTCAAAACCACATTTTAGGATCCAGTAACATTTTTTCTGCTTTACATGGGTTTGCATATACCAGTCCAGAAATTTAGTTGGAAAAGCCACCTGGAATTAGTTTGTAGATTTACAAGGGTTTAATGTGATGGTTTCTGAAATTACCAACCCAAAAATCCTAGAGTAAAAACTACCGGACCTGCAGGACATATAAACCGAAAATGTCGGCAGTTAAGAACCTTTTCGGCCCAATTACATGGATACTTTACCTGGATTTATCTTTTGTTTAGGATAGCCTTAGGCCTATCCCATGCCTGCTTAAATTCAATTACTGTTTTGGCCTCTACCACTTCAACTGGAAGGCTGTTCCATGTATCCACCACCCTCTGTAAAATAATGCTTCCTGATGTTACTTTTAAACCTTTGCCCCTCTAATCTAAGACTATGTCCTCTTGTTTTGCTACTTTGTTTCCTTTTAAATATACTCCCTTCCTCTACCTTGTGGATTCCCTTTACGTATTTAAATGTTTCTATCATATCTCCTCTGTCTCGTCTTTTTTCCAAGCTGTACATGTTAAGATCATTAAGCCTTTCCTGGTAACTTTTCTCCTTCAAGCCGTACACCATTTTAGTAGCCCTTCTCTGAACTCTCTCTAAGATCTCTATATCCTTCTGGAGATACGGTCTCCAGTACTGCACACAGTACTCCAAGTGAGGTCTCACCAGTGCTCTGTACAGTGGCATGAGCACTTCCCTTTTCCTACTGCTAATACCTCTCCCTACACAACCAAGCATTCTGCTAGCATTTCCTGCTGCTCTATTACATTGACTACTTACCCTTAGATCCTCTGAAATAATGACCCCTAAATCCCTTTCCTCAGATATTGAGGTTAGGACTGTATCAAATGTTCTATATTCAGCCCATGGGTTTTTACGACCCAGGTGCATTATCTTGCACTTATCCACATTAAAACTCAATTGCCGCAGCTCCCACCATTTTTTTAGTTTACCTAAATCATTTGTCATTGTCGATTCAAAGCTGTACACTGGTAAATGGCTGTGTGAGTGATGCGTCACATCATACACAAAACACATGAAACTGCCTGATGCCTTAATTCTTCATGAATAGAAATGTTCAGTTGAACAAAGCAAGCAAAATCGAATAGGTTATTCTCAGCTCAGTCCCGCCATGTATGGCTTCCCATTGACTCAAAAGCACAATCCAGAAGGTAGGCTTTATGGAATATATGACCTGATAATAGGAAGCTTTGGGACCAACAAACCCATCTCCAAAAGGACGGAGCAACAGGTCATAGATATGTAAATAATTATGAAAAGTGGTGTGCTGTAGTCACACAAAAACTAATCAATCCAGTTGTAACAAAAAAAAAAAAATCAGACAAATATTCACAGGTTGGGTACCTGTAATCTGGAATGATCGTGACACCAAGCATTCCAGATCCCAGAATTTGGGAGAATCTGATGCTTTTAAAGGAAGGATATGGTGTCGGGAGAGCAGTGATCCTTCTCGACCACCTGGGAGATCTCTAATTCTTCCACTGCGGACATGATGCCTGTGGGTCAGTGAGACTCCAGGCACTTGTTTGGTCCAGCGCTTAGGCTCCCGAGTAGCAGCGCATCACTGGAGCACCCCTTATCCAGAAGGCCTCCAAAAATCCCAACTTTTGGATTCGTCTGGATTTTAGAAGTCTAGATAAGGGGTGCCAGACCTGTACTAAACATAGGTCCCAATTCTTACCTAGCCGGTATCAGGGAGTCAGCAAGGGGAAAAAAAAAAGTCTGAAATCTGATTTGCCTTAAAAACTCCATTACAGAGCTTATGCCAAGCCAGCCAATGTATTGCTTGTGGCAGTTTCCACCTCCCCCTCTAGACCATGGAAGTAGGCAAGAGATTTATTGGTGGGACTTTGCTTTCGCAAAAATCACATTACTCATCCTGATCACTTTATAGTTTTAAAATGTTACGAGGAGTGCCCACCCTCCCCCCAGCTACCCTGATCTGGCAGAAATGATGGGAGAAGGAGTTTCCTCCACCCCACATAGGATTTTTGAATTTCCCGTCTGCCAGTCATCAATCGGTCACTAGTGACGTCAGCATGCAGAAAACGCGCCAATGTCATCCTCTGAGACTACCTGCTGTATCAAGTGGTCTCAGAAAGGTGCATGCAGCTCCGATCCATTGTTCCGCGCAGGCACTATGGAACTTGCACATGTAAAGTGCTCAATTCCCATAGCGGAGCACAGTTGGATGTTCCTACATTACACAAGTTGGGTAGGAGAGAAAATTGCGCAGAAAATCTTCAAGGACGTCTGGGTTCGGGAGTCCCCAGGCCAAAAAGAGGAGAAGTGTGTGGAGAGAGACAAAAAGGAAGGTAGAAATCACCTAAAAACAGAGGGGAAAAAAACTAAATTGGGCAGAGGCTGCTGACAGCCTCTGCCCAATTATTTAAAAGGGCAAAAAAAAAAAAAAAAAAAGGGAATTCTATTAGAATAGAGTATTCCTTTATGCAGGGTTTAAGAGATAGCATTCATTTCTGATCTGTCTAAAAGGAATGCTCTTCCCTCCCCACGGACATATTTAATCAGTAAGGTTAACCTGCTGTAATGGTTTCATTAATAGTCAATTTGATGACGAGTACAGCGTTAAAGTGCACCGGTTATGTAAAAACTTGTTTTGCCCGTTTGACAGGCCTTTATCTGGCCCTTTATATAGATCAGCGTTTCTCTTTGACCTATATAATTGAAATAAAGGGCAGATATTTGCTAGCACAAATTCTTCTTCTCCCATAGCCCAGCGCAACATCTCAGGGGGCAGAGGCCACTGAGGTGAGAGCCATCCTCCGTTTAAAACTGACGGCTAACACAACACACCGAGTGGAGGAAAGTCACGTAGGATGGCTCCCTCGCAGCAGTCCCTCCCGCCTATAGAATGCCACATGTCAAGATATGGGGGACCAGGAAAAAAACAAAACTCTTATCTATATAAAGGGAGTGATGCCCTGACAGTGGCACTTCAGCCAGCTGTTACGGTTTAAATATATATTAAAATAAAAAAAAGGATCGATCAGTAATAAATGGTCCCCATAACACTATTTACCCCTCCCTGACATGGCACAGGTAGGGGCATATTTGCTTCTCTCTACCAACGCTGGGGTTAAACTGTTAGTATTCACGGATATTGAGGGGGATGACATCAAGTATGTCTTCTCCTAGCCCCCAATGTGCAGCAGGTGGGGGTTTCATAAAAGAAAATATGAGGGTGTGGACTTGCCAGTGGTCCCCCAAGTTCCACCCAAGTGCAGTGGGTGGAGCTATTAATTAAGATGAGGCATGCTATTTGTTACGAAAAGCCCAAGGTCAAATATTTGCCCTCGGCCGCCGTGATTCTTTTTCCTCTGCCAGTTCCCAGATTCTCCCCTCAGCATGGAGCGCTGAAACAATGTCAGATCTTAATTTCTCCCAATAAAGCAGACAACACTCTTCATATTGGGTTAAGCAGACTCTCTGGCCATTTCACATGGCCTGCTTTTATTTGGTTCAGAATTAGATAACAGTTAACATTCCCGCCCCAAGACATCTCAGCACCGCCATTCAGCCTTCTCTCCATCAGTTCCTCTCAGATTGATACTGTTCTAGGTGTTTAACTTGCATGTATATTGGTTATTCGGTCTCTCCCATTGTACAGCGCTACGGTACTTGGTGGTGCCTTATAAATAACTGCGGTCATACAGAGCAAGGGTCCTTGTGTGGGTGGGGGATTCCAGGGGTACCGTTTGATAGCTTGGGCCCCTAGGCTGTCACAGTCCAAAACGTGCCCAGATCTGCAAGCAGGGGCAAGGATGGCAGCGTGTAGCAGTTACCCCCAGGGGATGCTGCATGGTCGCTGCTGCCTGAGCTCCTGGGACCAAGAAAGGCTCAGCAACGTGGGATCCCGAGGGAGCTCCCTCCTGAAAATCACCACAACGGTAGCTCCCAGGAGGAGGACCTTAACCCAAATAGAGCACCATGCTGGAGCAAAGGGTTTTCAGGGCACCAAGGTTTAAAGTTTCTGCAGATGGTTCCATTAAAGTAAAAGCTGTGCAGTCTTTGAATGGGATGGGTTGGCACTTCTAGCTCCTAGGATTGCGATTGACTGGAGTTTCAAACCCAGCTCATGCGTTCAAACCCAGGCTACTCCTGGTGTCAGATAACACAGTGAGCATGAGGGACAGGCTTAAAGGCATTTTGGATTATGTTCTGCTGGGGGAAAGTCACAAAACATCGCTTTAAACCTTAAAACATAGACAAATAGCTTACATAAGGGGGAATAGCAGAGGAGCGAGGTTTTAGTACAGTCCAGTCTCTGAGCAAGGGATTCCATGAAACTATTGAACCCCCACCCATAGTATCTCAAGGCTTGTGTAATAAACCTTCACCTGTGCCTTGTCAGGTAGGTGTGTAGGATGTAGGAGAGTCATTATGACCCCATATGTATTTATTAGAACACAGTGGTGGATGGATAGTCCCCACTAATTCAGTTCTCCGCACAGCTACTACAGGCTGTAGGAAAACAGTTTTTTGGGGGTTTTGTTTTCATTTGAACAGAATTCTGCATAATCCTCCTCGATTACGATAAAATATATTTTTACACTGGTCCATGGAAAATAAAACTCAATAGTAATGGACTGGGGGGCTCGACTGCATTGCCGAGTGCAGGATCAAGTATAAAACAGCACGGATAATTTGCATGTAGCAGGAGACCAATGAGAATCTCCAAGATCGCTTGTTATTCTCTCAAGCCAATATATGGAATAGGAAACAGCAAGTCTAGAATATATGTAGGAAGAAAACAGTTTTGCAATATTATTAGCCATGTCAGGTCTTGACATATCAAAGTGTAAGGAAGCTTCTTGCCAGAGAATTTTCATGATGTACCAAAGGTCTGGATTATTTTAGATAAATCTGATGCAACGGTGTCGAGCTAGGGGATCTTGTATCAAACACCAAGCTGAAATAATTGTAAATATTTTTAAAAAGGGGACCCCCAAAACATTCAATCCCAATCAATTTTGCAGGCAAAAATAGGACATAAAATCACCACGAGCAATTCCGAGAGTCATGTAAAAAAAAAAAAAAAAGAAGAAAAAAAAAAAAAAAAAAATTCCTGAGCAAAGTAAGAGTGAGTGAATCAAAAATATTAAATTTCTATAGTGACTTTTAGAATTTCATTCCATAATTTCTCTTCGATCCCAACGTCTAATCAAGAGAGTGGTGACCGATTGTGACGTAGAATAAGGTGAAAGGTACAGTACAAACATCACTTTCGGAAATTGCTTTTCTGGGGTCCACCCACGTTCAAAACAAAATCCTGCCAAAGGGATTTGCAGCAAAATGAGATGGCGGATAAAGAAAATCTAATATTATGACTCACACCAACCCATCTGTTGCAGAGCCTTGGGGTCATTTAAAGGAGCAATTTAATGAATCACTGTCAAGAAAAATGACATTAAGTATTTGGATATATCCAGGTTTCATTACTAAACTTAACCTTAAGAAAATATATATATTTCTTTTTGTTTCAGCCTTCAGATCATGCTCATTGTCATTTTGAAATCGTCAAAACAACATAACTATTAATTCGGTGTGAAGAAACCTGAGCACCTCCAATTCTTTCCAATTTTTAGCTAATCTGCAGAAATACATTTTTAGAACCTGTTCTTGCAGATGTTAAACTAAGCCTATAATTTGCAATACAAAATTACAGGTACATTAAGATTGTTATTACAGTATTTGCTTTAAATCTCATCAATTGCCTAGTTTCAATAATGGAGATTACAAGTAGCCTATGTTACCAGGAGTCACTTTTCTAGCGTTTAATTTTTTTTATTGTGGAGGCTTTTTTATCTATTTTTTTGCCCTCCGCCACAACCCAAATAAAGTACTATTTTTTTAATATAGCATAAATAAAGTGATAAAGAATTTTAGTGACTACGGCCATTTGCGTATACCTAGGTGTTAATATTTATTTAGGATACTACAGATCTGCGATGCTTATAATGCTGAATTTATACCATATTGAGAAGAGGAAGAGAAGGACGGGGATAATCTGACGGAGAAAGAGGAAGGCAGCAGAAAACAAGCATTGAACAAAAAAATATTGATATTGGTGACAGGTTCTTGTTAACCCTTTAACAACCAAACTGCAATGTATGAAGGGAAAAAAAAAAGCACATCTTAGGGTAAAATAAAAAGGGCAATATTTCAAAGCTGTTGAAAACATAACTCTGTAGAACAGTGGTTCCCAACCGCGGTCCTTAAGTACCCCAACAGGTCAGGTTTGCCAGATATCTGAACCACAGCACAGTTGATACGATTTGCTGCTCAGTGTTGCAGAATTCAGTCTGCATTTCCCCAAGGTGATCCTTAAAATCTGACCTGTTGGGGGTACTTGAGGACCGCGGTTGGGAACCGCTGCCATAGACTAATGGCTCAGGTAAGTTTACAACAGCTCTGGTTAACCCCGTAGTGACTGGACTGTTTTACCATGGTCTGAAAGTGCACACTGCTGTTTTCACATTTCTGAGCTGTTTGTATTTAGCTCCAACTTTCCTCGACATTAAATGGACTTTTTAATTTATAAAAAAAAATCCCCACTTTTTCAAACTTTGACCCCCAAAATCTCGCTTTCGCAGCTACAACTGCCAAAAAAGACCCCGGCTAAAAGAGTTTCTTAATCTTGTCCATAGTTTAGAAATACCCAGGGCCATATTACATAGTTGGTGCTAACTTAACCAGACCTGTTGTTAACTTACCAACTCCATAGGCTATAATGGCTTTGGTAAGTTTACAACTGCTCTGGTTAAGTTAGCACCAGCTTTGTGATACTGCCCCCAATGTTTGCATGGTTTGTGCAACTTCTATGACAATCAGTGCAATTAGCACTTTGCGATTTCCAAAGCATCTCACCCCCAAAATATATTCTGAATGAGGGGGGGGGGGTGTTCTTTTTTAAAATTATTATTTGGCTGAGTGCCTTGACCCCTTGAGGCACTAATTTCGCCTGTCTGCCGCTTCGAGGTATCCCTGCAGTAGTAGAAGAGCAGCTGAAAGCAATGCTGATCACTTCCAGTGCTCTATTTCGCTGCCGGGCCGTATCTGGGGAGCGATCACAAAAAGGGCATGGCAGCTGAACGCACTATTGTAGGATGCCTCAATGCCGTGGCATCTCTGCAATAGCAATATAATGGCTGGAAGAGCTACGGATCACGTACAGTGCTCTGTTTACTAATGGACGTACCAGGTAGGTCCTTGGTCGTTAAGCAACCTTTTTCGTAGGATGTACCTGGTACATCCACAGGTGATAAGGGGTTAAGTTAGCACCAACTATGGAATAGGGCCCAAAAGAGTTTTATTAACTGTTAAACCCGGGGGAGTGGGGATACGATAAAAAAAAAAAAAAAAAAAATGCTGGGCCCTATGCAGAGGTTGCTGTAAATTTAACCCCAAAGACCAGTCGTTCCCAACCGCGGTCCTCGAGTACCCCTAACAGGCCAGATTCTGCATATCACCTTTGAGAAAAAAACAGACTGAATCCTGCAGTCACTGAGCAGCAAATCATATCAGCTGTGCTGTGCTTCAGCTATCTGGAAAACCTGACCTGTTATGGGTACTTGAGGACCGCGGTTGGGAACCACTGCCATAGACTTTGGGTTGTATTCTAACCCGGGTGTAAACATAACCAGGGTTGTTGTAAATGTAGCAACTCCATAGACTATGGGCCTTATTCCCTAGTGAACGTCAACTGTAGCATTTGAAGGAGTAAGCCTCAACGCTAGGCTTTAACACATGACCCCAATGCTAAACTCGTAAAAACTCTTCGTGCAATCACCGATGCACTAGCTTACTGTACTTTGCACACCCTAGTCTTAACGCCATTTACTGATTGCAATACCTTACAGAACACGAAAGTCCTAGCGCTAGTTACTGCAATAATGTGTAAACCAAAAACGTTGATACCGCTTTAATGAAATCACCCTCTAAACACCCCCCCTCCCCAATTACTCCGATACTCATCTCGCAACCAGCAGCGAGAAGGGTGTCCTGTTTTGCCACCTCTCCTGGCTGGGAGCAGAGCGAGACTGGGAACAAATAGTCCCTAGTCTCCCTACGCGTCGCTGCGAGATCACGCAGGGCTTGCGGCACAGCAGCACGATCTTCCATGGAGTCCTATGGACTCCAGGAAGTGGAGGTGATACACGCAGCAGCGCAGAAGAGCCAACATGTGAATCACTGAGGGTAGCGCTGCATTCCGGGGCAAGTGCCGTGGTATTGTCTGCCCCGTAATCTAAAAGCTACAATGGAGACGCTACGCGGAACCTACAGGCGCAGATTTTCCCTGTTACTGTCCCCATTTTAGCGTTCGGAAGGGAATAGGGCCCTATAATGGCTCTGGGAAGTTTAGAACAGCTCTGGTTAAGTTCACACCAACCTTAGAATAGGGCCCTATACATCTGGGGCATTTGGAGACACGGAATCATCTCGCCATACCTGGACATGAACAGTGCAGACAGGGAGAGAAGAAAATTTGACAGGAAGAGCTTTTACCAAACACTCATCCGGTCACTCAGCCCCAAGAATACGGTGATTGAGCCAGCAGAATGCTGAAGCACGCTTTTATTCTAAAGAGCTGTGGCTCCAGGCACCCTGTCCGTGTGACCAAACAGGTATGTTGCATGACAGGAAGGATTTCAAACTCTACCCCCACATATATCGGTGACATACAATTCCAAGAAATCTTTGAATGCAATAGATGGAGACTCATGGGAGTTATAGTTCAGCAACATCTGCGGGATAAGGGGACAGAGTTTGAGATGCCAGCGGTAAAACATTAGGCTGTAAGGCTTCAGCAGTGAGCACCTGGACGTGGAACAGTCAAATGGACCCCTCGCATTCTTGTCAATAAAAATGTACAATTTTCAATTCATTGCTGAGCATGTAGTCATGGGCATAGAGTGCCGCTTGACGGAAGGAGAGTGTAGTAAGAAGTAAGGTGAGTGAAGCACATTGTAAGACAAGACTTACAGGGTTATCCAAAGAGATTCGAAAAGTCACCGCACGTTCGGTGACTTTTCGTTCTCTTCAATTCGGTTCCTTTTGCCGATTGCATTTCGGTGACCCTGCGGTGTATTCAGCAAACAGCACAGGGTCCCCGAATTGCAGGGAAAAGCTGCCGCAAACCTGACGAAAACTAACCGAATGCACGCTGAAAACAAGCAAAAACATCTGGATTAACCTTCGAAAAAGCCGAACATGAGCCGAACAGGAGCCGAATCACACAGAGCCAAAGCAGCTGAGACGCAGAGGAGGCAGTGAATAAATTAGAAAAACCATTTGTATGAATCTGGGAAAATGAAACGCTGTTTGCAAAGAAACTACTGAGCGAAAATGTCTGAAATTTTCACAGGAGGTCCAGGGAATGATAATAAAAAGGGCTGTTACAAAAAAAATAAGTAAACTGAAAAAAAATAAAAAAAATCAAAAAAAAAAATCGGACTTTTAAAAAAAAAAAAAAAAATCTGAAAAATGCTTAAAGTATCCTAAAAATCTATAAATAAAGAGACTCTTTGCTGCAGAATTTTATAATGAACGGTTTATTAGATATTGAATTAAAACGGGAATATTTTTAACATTGAAGTCTATGGGATTCTCCTGAATAAATTTGCCGAATTAAACCACCGAATGGCAGGGCATTAGGGGAACCTTTCACTGCTGGTTTGTGTTCTCTGAATAGCCGAAGCATTGCTTCTCTATGGGGATTTCACTGCCCTCGAACAGGCACCGAACAGGCACCGTATGTTCAGGCAATTCGCCAGGATTTGGCGAATTGCCTGCTCTCTGGATAGCCGAATGGCCAGGAAAGGTAACCGAACGCTGATTTTCAGCATTCGGTTACCTTTCTCAAGCAATTCGGATCTCTTTGGATAACCCTGTAAGACTAATGTTTTGTGTAAAGATTCAAGAATAGAAGTCAACTTGGAAATTATGGTTTTGGGGTGGGGGGGGGGGGGGAGTTCTTTAAAAATGAAGATAAGCAAGAATCACATTAACTGCATCTTTCATCAAAAAGTAGTGGATACAATCAATTAGAATAGTCATTACATCAGGTTTCACCTGAAAGACTATCAGGGCTATTCAGAGAGGTGAAAACCTTGAGAATTGCCAGGAGAATGAACAATCTAGACCAAATAGGAGAATTTTTCTGGTTTGACCATTTTTACCTAGCATTTTTCAATTCTCCAGTCATTCAAGGTTTTCACCTTTCTCTGAATAACCCTGTATGTGGATAGAGCGCAGTAAGGAGACCCAAGTCAAAAGGTGACACAAAGCAACATGTCCAAAAGGTCAAACGGACGAGTCGCTCATAAGCCATTAAGTATGACAACAGGGTATTGCGTTGAAGAGGTGGAAAAATAAGCTTTTTGTGAAGATTGAGTTTCAGTATGTGGGAAGACACCCAGTTCTAGGCAAAGGAGAAGCAGTGTATAAGCCGTTTTGAAGTCCAAGGAGAGATCTTTGGGGACCTCCATCCAAAGAGGGACGGGGGGGGGGGGGGCTGAAAGAAGGCACTGCCAGGATCCATATAAAAAGGAATATTGGAACAGGTGTGATAAATAAAAAAGGAAAGACAGCTTCCTACATGTGTTACTTTTATGACTTTTCTCCTAGACTTATTTTAAAATTATGAAGGTTTTCTGATCAGACAACTGAATTCCAGCACGCAATTCTCTTTGCTGAACTCTCAATGACCACGATTCCTTGAAAATTCACCACACAATGCATATTGAGCCTATACATTCCCTCCTTTAAATATTCATAGAACTCGCTTCTCATTTCACAATTGATTATGCTTGGCAGCAGTAATATAGTTGGGATGCCAGAACATTTCTATACATCACTGTCATAAATCAGTTAAAAGCACAGGTACACACAGCTCATTTTACAGTACTTTAACACAGTATAAAATAACCCACTGATTAAAGGCTATGATATACACAGATTAAAATTATGGAAGTTGTGAGTGACACAGATAACTAAAGGTATTTGATCACAGTATCTCCACCACCACATTACGATCCCTGCGAGCTGTAACAGCCTTCCAAAGTGGAGATCTTTTGTCCTCCCTGCATACTGTCAATCAGTGCACATCCAACAGGGTTTCAATCAACTTCTCAATGCCATCTGAAATCATTAAGAGGCATCCAATTGGCTACGTTTTGAGCCCCCAACCCTGTTAAGCCTAGAATATTCCTTTAATAAATGTGAAAGCTGAAATATGTAAAAAAAAAAAAAAAAAAAAAAGGTTTCCTGAATAACATACATTATGCTTATGGCTCAATAGCACATCAGTTTACGGTCAGAAACCCCTTTGTATAGAGGAGGCCTTGAAGCCTATGTTCTCATGACCTCTCCCTCCCTAGAAAGACAAGGGTATTTACAAAAGGCATTTTCAGCAGCAATCCCACAAAGTCTCTGCTCTATGAATGCGGCCACTAGAATCTTCCATCTCTGAAATTGCAAAAAAATGCTCAAGGAATTATAATTTCAGGCCTTTACACCAATTTTTTTAGTCCCCTTCTCAAAACAGGTTTCAAATCTCACCGGACGGTAGATTAACCTGCAAAAATGGATGTCTGCTGAAAAATAGTATTATGCTTCTGCCACTTTAAAAAAGAAAAAAACTCAATTCCACCAGAATCTGTGAGAATGCATGGCGGCTGCCAAAATCATGGAATTGTTCCCTTGCCATCTGCTTCCCATCCAGCCTCTTCACAGTGTGAAGGTAAAGGATGAAGAAAGATCACAGGCTCCTGCCTCCATTCATCTGGTACCCTACTGAGAAAGGAGAGGCTTCTGATGGGAGGACATTCCCTGAACAACCACAATCAAAATCTAGGTTTAAATTGAGGGGCGAACGTAACAATAGGTTTCCATCAAAATATAATATTATATATATATATATATATATATAATTTATATTATACATACATACACTAAAAGGCTGCATTCAACCAGCCCATGTATTTTTCATAAGTGCTTCGGACACCATTTATTAAATATATCACTCTACTTAAACATAGTAGCAAAAAAAAAAAAAAATACGTATTTTTAATAATAAAAACAGTATACAATTATTTCTTTGGTACAACAATTGGGGGGGGGGGGTTAGATCAATATATAATGTCATTTAAGACATTTGATTTTCTAGAACCTATTTAAAGGAGGATGGAAGCACAGTCACCCCCAATTCATTTATTTCAATGCAACAGTTCCTGAATTAAGCACTTTAATATCATTAGAAACAAAAATAACAGACATCACAAACACAGAAAAAAAAAGAAAGAAACGTATTTAATGGCAAGCTTACCCATTTTTAAATTGCGAACTGTATAAAAATCAGCAAATGGCCAGCATAGAGATTGAGTTTTACAGATGAATAGCCAATAATCCCCCTGTGGAAAGCATGGTTCCCTCTAGAAGAGACTTCCAGACACTGTGCAGGGAGAGGCTGGACAAGCCATCCCCAGTATCAGAGCCATTTCCCAGCAGTCCCGTATCTAGGAAGGATGCTGTAATCCGGGTACAGGAGTGACGCACAGAGAAAAAGAATACAGTAGGAATAGGAGAGGCGGCCGCTGCTTTGTCACCAGGTGGGGTGACAGATTAGTTCTTGGATCAGATGACTATAAAAGATCTCCTGAAAGGGTTCACACCCAACCAATCTTTATTCAGAGCATCCTTTTCTCGCTCCTCACCATCTTCCGTAAACTGATGTTGAAGGACTGCAGCAAGCGATGCAATGCATTGTGGGATTGGGATGCAGCAGCGAGCTGCAAAGAGATTCGTTGGGGGATTTTTCCCACCCTTTGAGCATCAATCAGCTGTTTAAATGATGAGTGGGCTATTGAAAGGAGTGGGAGGGAAGGGGGGGGTGAAAGCTACAAGAAAGACTAGCAGAATGAGCTGAGTCAAGGCACACACACACAAAATACATATTGCACACACACACACAAAATAAACTGTAAACGTTCATATACACACAGTGCTACAGGCAATGCAGGAGAGAAAAGATACAAAGAAAATGGTAAACCATAATTTACATTGTCATGCTATTAAAATCATCATAAAAAAGTATTCTAACATGAAGCTACTAGAAATCGTGGATATTCTGCATCAATGACATCACAACGCTAAACCATGTCACTAGATTAGACCATAGTTCATTCCCATAAGCATGTACAATTCATTTCATTATACAGGTACATCAGACCCCTGGAACATTTATGGATTACACTCTGGAATACATCAAATAGAAGCTTTAGGAGGAGGAATTGCAATCACTACCCCCACCCCAAATATTTCTGAACTACACCTCCCATGATTCCATAACCATCTCTTGCGGTCAAAGAATTCTGCGAATTGTATGCAATAAATATCTGGCGTGGGGGGGGCAGGGTTTGAGATTCCTGCTTACGCCCGTGTCAGATGAGCGCACTGATCACGTCCGTGTTGCCGCACATTTGTACGTCCGTTACAGCATATAATTATGACCAATGGAGCCCCACACACGAAGTACGTCCGCACGGAACTGCGGACGCACAACCGACGTGGCAAATGTACTCAAGAACGTAAATTCGCTAGAGCGGACGCACAGAGTGCGCTGTGTCTGCAACGTCCGCATAGCTTTGTGTGAGAGTGATGGAACGAAATCAAACGGACTGCATTTTTGACGGACAAAATGTTTTTCATATTATTTTCCCTTCTACATCAGTCAAACAAAACATCAGTCACAAAAACGGACCGTGTGGTCGCCACCTTGTCGTCAGTCAGAAAGTACGTCCGTTGTGCACGGACGAACAGTCCACACAGAATGCGCTCGTCTGACCCCAGCCTTAAGGCTGGGGGTCAGACGAACGCAGTGTTAACGTCCGTGGTAGCAGATAATCATGACCAATTAAGGCCCACACACGAAGTACGTACGAACAGAAGTGCGAACGCACTACGGATGCAGCAAACAGACGCAGGTTAGCAAGAACATTGAACCGCTAGGACGGAAGTGCGGAGTGCGCCACATCCGCATAGCTTTGTGTGGGAGTGATGGAAAGTGGTCAGACAGACTGCATTTTTGACAGACAAAATAGTTTTCCATTTTAATTTATTTTCCCCATCTACAGTCAAAAAATACATCAGTGAAAAACACGGACTGTGTGGCCACTACCTTGTTGTCAGTCAGTAAGTACGTCCATACTGCACGGACGCACAGTCTGTACAAAATGCGCTCATCGGACCCTAGCCTTAGAGTGTACCCATTTTATTTACCTACAGGGTTCCAGTATTAATTTAGTCAACTAATAAATTTTGGAATATTACCCATAGACATATTTTTGTCATTGAAAAAAATGTACTTAACTTCTGATGATTAAAACTATGACAAATCTATTGGCATTTTCACCACCCAATAAAAACTAGATAAAGGATGTTGCGGCATCCAAAGACCTCCCAGCACTGACTTTTTGCTGCTTTTCAGTCAGTTGTAGCAGGGCCTACTAGTAGCCACATCTACTGCAATCCTCCATTCCACCTGCAATCCTACACAATTAGCTGGTATATTAGAAGGGCCTTGGTCCCTCATAATTACAAAGCTCCTTAATTTACTCTTGAGGTTTCATTGCTTAGAAGACATTGATGCTAGGATACTATGCACACAATAAACACTAAAGTCAAGAGACTCGTGAGAAAATAAATATAGAATTTATGGCCACATTCAAGAAGTAGAAGAAGAGCATTACAAAACTACGTGACAGCCCAAGATATAGCAACACCAAATATTATTATCCTTTAGTGCCACAAATTTCACAGCGCTTTACAAGATCAGTGTACAAAGAGTTGATACATTAGAATGATGGATGGACACATGGATGATGACCTGGTAACGACCTAGGTGCAAACCGATTTAATCACTTTGCAAAAATGAAACAAAGGGAATAGTATTCAGAGAGTAAAAGGAAAAGCACCGGGACACGGTCATTACGATTTTATGAAATACTAACAGTGTAGAGTCAGAACGTACTGCCTTTTAGAGAAAATAAATCAAAGCTAGATTTCTGCCGTTCCTTTTCCATAAACCTGTAACCCTCTGGCAACAAATAGTTAATGCAGTCTGAACACAAAGAAAAGCAATTGGCACTGTACAATCAGGGGGCTCATTAAAGCATAGAAATTTGAGATTACTGTTCTCCAGAGACACAAAGCCCTAAAACTAACTGCACTTAAGCATGTGCTATAGTAACCTTACCTGAATTCAGTCATATGTAATACAAAAAAACGTAAAATTACTCATTTATATAATCCACTATATAGATACCATAGCCATGTGGAAAATAATTTCTACTTTAGAGCATAGTCTACAAAAATTTACACCATTTATAAACATTCTGAATAGGTTAAATAGCTGAAGTACAGATTCCATATTCAGGTTGAACGTCTGCATAGTTATCACAGAATCTCAATGCAGAGATATGAGACGCAGCATGGGGGATTGTGTTTATTGTGCTCTTCTTTTAAGTGGTGTCTCTATTCTGTTATAGGCAGATGTTTGGCTTCATGGGGTGGAACAGTTTGCCATTTGTATTTCTCCTAGAATCACAAAACAACACCGTTGTTTCCAGTTTCTTGAATGGAAAACTAACCATAATCGTTATAGTAAAAAAAAATTTTTTTTACAGTGGCAAGAAAAGAGTAGGTGAACACTTTGCCTTTATGTATAAATGTTTATTAAAGTCTGGTTTGATGTTCATCTAAGTACAATAATCTGTTTTACTAAAATCAATCATTGTAATTTTGTGGATGTTGACTATGAAATATTTACAGTAATAGATTGTATAACCCTAGTCCAATGATTGCAACAAAAGCTAATTAATTAGAGTTGGAAATCGGCAAATCTGTTTAGATTTGAGTTAATAGGGCTACTTTGACTTTTTTTTAATGTAAAACACCCCACTCATTTTGAGTTTGCTTTAAACAAAAAGCACTTAGAGCTCTCAAAAGACATGGGGTCAAGAATTGTTGTGTTGCATAAAACTTTAAAGGGTTACAAAGTTATCTCAAAGGAGTTTAACTATTCATTTGTCCACTAATAAAGACAACGTAGTACTGCGGATGCGGACATACTCATAAGGGCACGCTGCAAAATCCTCAAGGAGATGAAAAACAACAGCTAAAGACTTCAATCATTGGAACTGGACAAAATAGCTTTTAAAGAGTCTACTATACAGATAAGACACTACGAGGAAAGCTGCCGCTTTAGAAAAAGAAAAACCACATTGCTGTGTGCCTGACTTTTTCTAACCACCTTGAGACTCCACAACTCTATTGGGAAAGCTTTTGTGGGTTTATGAAACCAAGGTTGAGTTGTTTGGGAAGAACACACAGCACATTTTATGGTGTAAAAAGTGCAAGGCATACCAACATGAAAACATCTCACCAGTCACGTATGATGGAGGGAGCATTACTATTTTGGGATTGCCTTCATTGCGGGACAAATTAATTCCCAAGGTTATCAAGATATCCTACAGGATAATATCAGAGTGCTATGCACCAGCTGAAGCTACTTAGAAGTTGGGTTAGAAACATAGAAAAAAGTCGGCAGATAAGAACCTTTCGGCCCATCTAGTCTGACATGGATACTTTACCTGGATTTATCTTTTGTTTAGGATAGCCTTATGCCTATCCCATGCTTGCTTAAATTCAATTACTGTTTTGGCCTCTACCACTTCTACTGGAAGACTGTTCCATGTATCCACCACCCTCTCAGTAAAATAATGCTTCCTGATGTTACTTTTAAACCTTTGCCCCTCTAATCTAAGACTATGTCCTCTTGTTTTGCTATTTTGTTTCCTTTTAAATATACTCCCTTCCTCTACCTTGTGGATTCCCTTTACGTATTTAAATGTTTCTATCATATCTCCTCTGTCTCGTCTTTTTTCCAAGCTGTACATGTTAAGATCATTAAGCCTTTCCTGGTAACTTTTCTCCTTCAAGCCATACACCATTTTAGTAGCCCTTCTCTGAACTCTCTCTAAGATGTCTATAACCTTCTGGAGATACGGTCTCCAGTACTGTGCACAGTACTCCAAGTGAGGTCTCACCAGTGCTCTGTACAGTGGCATGAGCACTTCCCTTTTCCTACTGCTAATACCTCTTACACAACCAAGCATTCTGCTAGGGTTAATGCAGCAAGTCACTGATCCTAAATAAAGTTAATCCAGTACATAAATGGCAAAAGCCTTAGACGGAGTCTTTTTTGGCAGTTGTAGAGCTTTGGGATTGAAGGTCAAGTGTGGTTTTCAATTTTTTCATCATATTTCATAAATTGTTTTATAGTAAATTATAGGATATGATGGAAATAATGGTAGATTTAGAAAGTCTATATAATGGCGAAAAAAACGGTATATAATATGTGTGGGTTCCATAAACGAGTAAGAGGAAAATTAGACCTAAACACAAACATCACAGAAACGTAAAAAAAACCAGCAGTGGGCATAGACAATGGTAAAATCGCCCAGTCACCATGGGGTTAAAAGATTATGTGGTCTAGTGAAACCAAACCGGAATCCTTTGGCCTTAATGTTAACGTATGTGTGGAGTAAAACCAACACTTTTCTTCATCACACTAAGATGACCAAGACCATATCCACAGCAGCCTTACTACTGGTGTCCCAGGGTCTTCTGAAAAAAAGACGCCTACAATATAAAGCTGAGGAAAGGAATAATGTATAGAGCACGATACACAAAAATGCCAGATTATTATTATTGTCATCATTTATACAGCGCCAACAGTTTCCGCAGATGAAACCTGTTTTGTTTGAAGGACGTTAGAAATTTGATAGACGTTCAAATTTCAGTTGCCTTCAACTCTACACTGATGGGTTTCAACCCAAGAACCCGGTCAAAGCCCAGATTTCAAAATGAAAACCTGTGAAAGAACATGGACATTTCTGTTCATCAATGAGCCCTCAGCCATCAGTGGAATTTTACCGGGGATGATCCGGATATAATAAGCTGGCACAGACTTAACCAAAATACCGCCAACAATACTTATAGGTCTAGTCACTAAAGGGTGAAGTCAGGAATACTGAAAAATCCAGGTCAAAATAGCCAAACAAGAAAAAGTCTACCATTTATCTCACTTTCCAAATCGGCTATTTGGTCTAAATTGTTCTCTTCTGCCAATTCTCCAGAGTTTCACCCTTTAGATTTTGTAAGCTATGGTGTCTCAGTAAAATAACAGGTTTGACATTCAAATAGAAAATTGGCCGAAATAAATTAGGATACTTTGAAAAAGGGGTGAATACAAATACAAGGCACAGCCTTACTCTTAACATACTCCAGACAAAACATGGACTGTCGCAAAATACCAGGAACACCAACGATTTTTGCTTCAAGTTGGCAGCAAGAGATAAGAAATTGCAAGTGAATAGAGGAGTTTGTCTTCACATTATTGTGCTTACTTTTTACAAATTATACTACTGTATATCTCCTTTTAAAAAGTGAACTTGCAGTACTAGGAGATTGTGCTTTTTAAGGAATACATGGGAAAGTTTTGTATTTTCCTATTGTCCTCACACTGCGTCACTCACTGCTCTCCACAACATCATGTGAAAAGGCTAATCAGAAACATATTTAACTCTAGTAGCAATATCCTGTAGGTGTAGAAGAATTTAAGTCCATAAGCAATTTACATCAAGACAACTTTGTTTTAGTTCATTAATCCATTACAGATATTGCTGAAGTGCCAACACGTTCCCACAATGCTGTACAATTGTTAGGACAAAGAAAAAATAAAAGACAAGTAGAGAACAATGGTCGAAGAGGACCCTGCGCAGGAGCTTACAATCTAAAAAGGAATGGGAAGATAGCTGTTTATCTTCAATTTTCAGTATGAAAAGTAATGAAATTAGGATAGGCACAAAGGGAGTATGCTATGCAGTCAGGTGATAGACCGCCAGGGAGGTTAAAGACCACTTGAAAGCATATTTATTTTAAAATTTTCTGACTAAAAGCGATTTATTTTTTTGCCCACCCCTAGTGGTATCCTGAGTGTGGCTCGGGGTTAAATTCCTATGTTGGAAGCTGTAACCCCGAGCAACACTCGGGATGCCGCTGTATACATCACCTGTCCCTGCGCTCCCTCGATGTCCCACGCAGCCTCCTCCAGTGATCGTGACCTCATACTTCCTGGTCCACTCCTCACGAGAAGGAATCCAGGAAGTATAAGGTCGCGATCGCCGGAGGAGACTGCGAGGATCAGCAAGGGATCGCAGAGAGGAGGTGACATATACAGCCAAAGTGTGTCTCGAGGTTCCCGCGCTCAGCAGTGAAATTTAACCCCGAGACACTCGGGAAAACCCGTCAGGCTTCTCTAAAATAAATGCATGTTTAACCCCCCCCCAACTGCATGGGGAGAATCTAACGTTTTAAGTAGCAAGTTCCATCGATTAGGGGCATCTCCTTAAAATTTAAGGCGAGAGTTAGGAGTTCGGGTAGGAGGAGAAGAACAAATCATTAGCAGAGCAAAATGACCGAGATGGAACATACCTGCTGATAAAAAGGTCTCTTCCGTCTGAGAGTGCCTGCCTATTACAGTGGCTTAATTATTGCCTCGTGATTTAAAGGATAGCTGGGTATTGTAGGCAGCACGAACCGCCAAGGTCTCTTTTAAAATCACGAGAAATTTGTCCGTCTTTATGGCACTTCAAGATGTCCTACATGGCTTTGTGACATAACCTATATCCTCATCTATTAATATTCTGGCATAGTGACTCACCTCAGTAAGTGTACTCTAGGTTTAGGTTTATTAGGCTAGGGTCTTACCAATTTTAATTGCATTAATTAACCCCATAGGGACCAGGTGAGTTTTCCATTGTCTGTCCGAAAGTACCCATCACTGTTTTTACATTTCTGCATGGTTTGTGTTTAGCTCTAAAAAATTTCCTCTTACTCGCTTATTGTACCCACACATATTAGAAAACGGTTTTCTCGCCATTAAAAGGCACTTTCTAAAAAAGATTTTCATCTTATTGTATAATTTTACTATAATTTTTTTTTAAATATTAATATGATGGGCGGGGGGGGGAACTGGAAAAAAAAACAAAACTAAAAACATTTTTTCGTACTTTGACTCCTGCCAAAAGAAATAAAATTTGTGTTCTGAGCTCATTTTGGCTGTTTTACGCAAATTTTTTCTTACTAAATCAAACCTGGTCATGTTTGACATCACTGGAAAGGCCATGATCTGGCCTTTCTAAATTATATCAAACGTGACTCTCTAGCTGCCACGAATTGGGGGGGGGGTCCAAATGACCCACCTATCTACACTTGGCAGTTAGGGGGTTAACTGGTCAACTGACATCACGCATATGGCGATCTGAGGGGGTGGCCCCGAAGGATTGGCTGACATCCAAAATGTCAGCCACCTCTGGGAGCGGACCGCAATGCGACACCTAAGGGATTAAAAAGACACCACGTTGGAAAGGCCAGACTGTGCCCCTATTCCCCCCCCCCATCTTAATCTGCTCGGGAGGGAGAGGGGTCCAAATGACCCCCCCTTTCAGGTTCTCCCCTGTCAGGTGCTGGGGGGGCATGACTCTGACGTCATCGCGCCTGGCGATGTTATCAGTGTGACGACTGGGCCCATAAAACCATCAGTCTGGCTTTGAGGAAGCCAGTCTGAAGTGGGACTCCTGCCAGAGAAGTGAATATAGGGAGGGAGGGGACAAGGGACCACTGACGTACATAGCAACTTAACATTTAACTCCATAAACACCACTGACGTACATAGTACATCAGTGGTGCTTATGGAGTTAAATGTTAAGTTTTAATTTTCGCATTCTCTAATCTACCTAGTTGTGACCCATTTTACAGGCCACTTTAAACCTATTAATACGAGTTTATTACTCAGGGTTACATCCCCAGATTGGTACCCTGCGGTACTATATTTTGCCAAGATGAGGGGGGGGGGCACAGTTAAGGGGAGCTTTATATGTGATGACCATTAGTTGGAATTTAATTCTGAAAGAAACAAAGCCAGTGCAGAAACTGAAAGGGGTAATGTGTGAAAGGTAAAAGATGTGAGGTTGATACACTGCCAGCCCTTCCATTTGTTCCTAGGGGGTGGCAAAATGCTGTCCCTGTTTAATCAGAGGACGCAGACGTTCTGGTCATGGGTGGTAGCCAGAACCAGGAGGTACAGGGGATGGGGGCGCACAGATACCCCTTAGTAATCTAAGTGCAGGGGACAACCAGCCAGGAATCGCCAAATACTGTGTTGATAAATGGTTCCGTTAACACCCAATTCTGAATCTAGCCCAGAGTTTCTATTGCAATGTAGCACAGACACTGAAAGGTATAAAATTATATTGTCCTAGACCAATATATATTTTACTGGGTAACAATAACATAGCCGTAACGTCACTGAAAGAGGATAAATGTAAGAAATGTAAGAAAAAAAAAAAAAAAATCACTGAAAGATATTTTACAAACTCAACAACATACCAAGACACAGCATTAACTGTATATAGCATATACTAAAACGGGACTGGAGAATAAAAATCCTGGCGGTATACATTGATCTCTACCTGGGGCTAATCCGGTCATCTATCTACCTGACATCATACAATCTTGCATAAATCAGAAGATGCCCCTGAAGTAGCTAAATCGCTTGATGATACTACTATTAGAGACAATATTCTAACCGGTCATCTTGCCTACAGGAGGGGGGGGGGGAAATACACCTTTTTCAGGAGTTGCATTTTTCTAAATCCCGTCCCAACATGAAAATAAACCACTTACCAAGCACAACATCAGAGCGGCTGCGGCTCTACTAATCCTGTAAAAACACTTTTTTTAAATGGCATGTAAATATGCATCCAAAATCCAACGGGGATGATGAAGACATGTTTGCTGCGAGCTTATTTCTGGTTGTTTGTATACACATGAGAAACTCCAAATCGGGAACAATCCCTCCCCTGACACACTCCCTCTCCGCCAATATGAGAGGAGGAGGTATGACACATGCACATATTAAAAATAGCTGGACGTGTACAGGGATCACGCTCCCTCCTACCATTTATCTTAACGGGTTTAGCCCACAATAAACAACAACGGGGAAGATTTTACCGCTTGGTATCTTTAGGTTTAATATCATGCTTATGTTGTATTGTCACAAAATGACAAAAAAGGATGAAGTAGCTTGATTTCTAAAAACGTGCTTGGCTTAGCATTATTATTTATAGATATTTAGGCTAACTGGGGGATAAAGCAAAACACATGTGCTCCACAGGAAAACAACAGAGGGAATGGCAAGGATCCAGGGAGCGGAAAATAGCTGTCAGCAGCCTCATGCAAAGCCAGGAGATGACAGAGTTTGTTGTTCTCTACATCAGTGTCAATTTTAAAGTGTCACAGATTTTCTAGGCATTGCATCACAATCTATCCAACTGGAGACCAGGAGGCCCACAGAGACTTTAGAAAAATTAGACACTTTAGGCATGGTGACGACTCAGTGTTATTGGAGTGCTCACAGTGATCAGATTGAGCAAGCGCTGATCCTTAGATTCATAAGAAGTTTCCAGAAGCATGACACTTTTCGGTACCCGGCTCCTGCCAGGGGCTCTAAAAGTGCTCACATTAATAGGATTAGATACACAGTTGCTTGAGTGTCCAGCATCCTCACAGTCATGTGACAGCTGCTGCTTACAGGAAGTGTACCGGCTGGTGCAGTAGAGGTAACATCACTGCTCTGCATGGAGAGGGCCTGGGGAGACATGGGTTCAATCCCGATGAGCACCTCTCCAGTAAGTATCCTTGGGCAAGACACCTAACGGTACATACTCACCACCCAGGACATACTTGAAAACGAGAGAAATCTCAATGTATCCTTCCTGGTAAAATCCTTTCTCAAAAAAACAAAACAAAAAAAAAACGAAGTCACAACAGGTCACATCCAGTGGATACACTTTGTTACTAGTATAGCCTGAATTGTCTTTTTTAAAAAGGCAGAGGTGGAAAATGGCTCCAAAATAGCTGGCTAGCATGGGAAGGACTAGGAGTCCACACCCTGTCATTAACAAGACACTTAAATTACTACTCTTCCTGTAGGTATGTGAAGTATGTGTATTTATTTATAAAAGTATTTTACCAGGAAGGATACTTGAAAACAAGAGAAATATTAATGTATGTCCTGGGTTTAAGAACATTGTATTTCTGTAATGACTAACAATTCAAAGTAATAAAATGCAAGGTATTAAAAAAACAACACAAATAGGCATATTTTTTTACCTATATTAAAAAAATAAAATAAAAAAATATATATGTTGGGAATATTTCAATAAGGCGTGCAGGGCTTTTATTGTAAATATGCAGCTATTCTCTTTTACAGATTTTATATAGCACGTGCAATTTCCAAGCTGTAAAACTGGAGACAAACAGGTATAACAACCATGTTTCTAATGATCATCTCAAAACGAATCACTCGGCACACAATGCCAAAAAGCTAAATAAAAAACGGTAAGTGCAAAGGTTACAGTTAAGTGAAATGCAAAGGACTTCACATTTTTCCTCAGTGCACCATTACTGTAGAAACAGATTACATTTTATGTGACAAGTGGAAATCAAACATTGTTCAGGGCTCTGTCAAAAGCCAGAAGAGCGAATTACTGAACGGTCAAATAATGATTTGTCACCAAATAGCAGAAATTAAGAATATCAAGTGCTGATATTTTCAAAAGATAATTTTGAGGTATATTCCATATATGAAAACTAGATTAGGAGTGCCTTTGTACAAGGTCAAGTACTTAGGGTCTCTTTATTCATTTATAAAGTATTTTACTAGGAAGGATACATTGAGATTTCTCTCGTTTTCAAGTACGTCCTGGGTTCAAGAACATTGTATTTCTGTAACAACTGTAACATTTCAAATACAATGCAAGATATTAAAACACCACTAATTTACAGATTAATACAGAAAATATGTAGGAAATAGTCACTATGTTACATGTTTACAGGTGCATTCCGTATTGAGGTATGTTAATAGGGAGCTCGAGTGACTTTAGACTGGGCGAAGATTTGATGGCATCTGGGAGGTTATTCCATAACTGCGGTGCTCTGTAGGAAAATGAGGATCGAGCCACTTTCCTTTTGTATTGTGGTATTGCAAGTAAGTTGCAGGTCCTGGATTGGCGGTTATAGGAGGAGGGAACGGCTAGGGGAAGCAGCCTATTCAGGTAGGGTGGCAGCTTCCCAGAAAAGTTTTTAAAACACCAGGTTGGAAAGTTGAAGGGTGCGTCTAGATTCTAGCGACGGCCAGTTTAGCTCTTTTAACATGTCACAATGGTGGGTCATGTAGTTAAATTGTAGCGCAAAGCAGCAGAATGAGTTATACAATGTAGTAAGTTTCTGAAGGTGTGCTTACGGGGCAGCTGCATACACTCAGTGGCGTAGCGTGGGTTGGTCCACGCCCGGGGCAAGGCAAAAATTGTGTGCCCCCCAACCTGTGGACACGGTTGAATAATTCGTTCAGTCGAATAATGCTGCACTGCTTCACGTGACTCATGTCAGCATTAACGAGGAGTCAGGACACAACCAGAATTTTCTGTCCTGGTCCTCCTTTCCGGACGCTGAGTGCTAAGTCACCGCCGGTGCCGCAAAGCAGGCGGCTACCCATGCAAGGGCGTCTCACGGACACCAGTGTCTGTGAGCAGACACCTTGCTGATACCTTCTGGAAAATATTAATTGGTTTAAACTTTTGAAATTTTGCGCCCCTAAGAGAATTGCACCCAGGGCGACCGTCCTGAGGGCCCCCCCCCACGCTATGCCACTGCATACACTACATCTCTGTATGCAATAGCCAGCATAAGCATTTGCTGTACAATCTGCTTTCTTACCGCGGGGCTCAGGCAGGATTTGTTTCTGTACAGGGCACCTAGTTTGGGTAAAGTTTAGGTGAGAGCTTTTCAATGTGGGGGCCAAAGGATAGATTTGGGTCTAACCACATACCTAGATATGAGAGAAGTGACTGGTCAGCGTGCCATTTGATCTTGTCCTGACACATAGATGGGGATTTTGCAATTTATGTAGTTTAGGTGCGGTTCCAAAGAGCATTGTTACAGTGGTCAGTATTTGATCCACTTTTCTGCCTCTGAATTGTTCTTGCAGCACGGCCTCCAGCTGCGGGAGATTTGGTTTGCTGGTATTTACGGTGTCGTCTGCGTACATGTGTACAGTTGAGGCTTTGCAGACATTGGGCAGATCATTTATGAATATTGTGAATAGCAGGGGGTCGAGTACTGAGCCTTGGGGTACACCGCATGTGACTGGAAGGGGGAGGAGCTGCCAGAAATGGACACATATGTATCCGACCGATCACAATATGATTGAAACCAGGTTAGTGTGCGATCACCAATACCAGAGTTTTTAAGTTTTTGTAACAAGAGGCCATGGTCTACAGTGTCAAAGGCCTTGGCAAAAATCAAGGATTGATGGCTCCAGTTAGGTTTCCTTTTTCCATACCAGCTTGGATACCATTGCAGACTTTTAAAAGGGCGGTTGTAGTTGAGTGATTTGGACAAAAGGCGGATTGATCTTGGGTTAAATAGTTCCAATATTGATAATAATCACATAATTGTGTGTAGACACATTTTTCCAAAATTTGACATTACAGGGGAGCAATGATAATCGGGAGAACCAGAAATTGGAACTCTTACTCACATTCTTGGACAGATTGTATGGCAGGGGTAGCTACTAAGGCCCAATGAACGATGACAAGATGCCAAAAGTTGTATCATGATGCGTCTCGCATGCAGAGGACGTGCATCTTGCATTTCAGTTTCAGACTTTCTGTAATGGGATTAGACTCAAATATATGAAGTCTTGTTGTCCTCTAACAGCACAGGTCTTTGTGGGACCCATCTAATAGCAAGATATGGAGTTTTTCCAAACGGTTATCCATCCTCCAAGTTCACTTTGGTTATCTATCTAGCCACCAAACAGGTGGTTAGTAGTGGGAGTTGGGTATAGAAACATTGGACCAGAAGTTTTCGGCTGGGGCCAGACAAGCGTACTCTTTGCGCCCGTACTAACGTGCCATCCGGTGTCTGTCGCAGAGTTGTGACGCTGCAATGGGGCCGGCAACACGCTGATGCGCGCACAACAGTGGCCATGCTGCATCTGTGCAGCAAGCCTCCCCATCAAAGCGCTAGGACACGCGTTGATAGAGCTGCAAGCTCGATCCTCCATAGGGGGGGGGGGAATAAAATAAATATAGAGCCTTGCAGCGCTGAGCGCATTAACTACCAGCTGGATGGAGTAGCGGTAATGTCACCGCTCTGCGTGGAGAGAGCCTGTGGAGTCATGGGTTCGATCCCAGCGAGCAACCTCTCCAGTAAGTGTCATTGGGCAAGACACCTAACGGTACATACTCAGCACCCAGGACATACTTGAAAACGAGAGAAATCTCAATGTATCCTTCCTGGTAAAATCCTTTCACAAAAAAAAAAAAAAAAAAAAAAAGCGCTCAGCAAGGTGTCCAGATGGGCGGCAGAGTGGAAGGAATGTCCACTCACATTGACGTTCCTTCAGCTTTTCAAAACACTCGTCTGACCCCTTATTAGCGGTTATATCCCTTCCACTTTGCTCTGCCAATGATCTGATGTCATCATCTCCTAATACCCCTACCCCCCAACTCTCACCTTCAGCACTGCTCCCGAGCTTCTCCCTTTTATTATGGAACCCCTCCCTCTGCAACACAATAATTTAGTGAAGCCTATCGGCTCACGCCACAATTCTCCCACTGTACATTTCTTGCTCCAACATCAAATTCAGCTACTACCCTCACCTAGTGTGCCACTCCTCTCACCTTAGAGTGTAAACTCTCAAGCAGGGTCCTGTCTCATGTTAAACACACAGAACAGTAGATTTGTTATTCTCTCTCACCCATTGTACAGCGCTACAGAACTCACTTTAAACTACATGCTGCAGGTTTCTGACCATTCTGAGATCTGGGCACCAGTTTCAAACCTTTTCCTTCTCTCATCCCACCAAGAACTAAAAGGGGTTATTCAATAAGTGAATTTCACCATATGGTGTAATTTCACGGCAGTACGACTATTCACTAAGCAGTCAATAATTTGCCAAATACTGGCGAATTGACAGCGAAATACGGTGCAGCTTGCTCACAATGAAATGGTCTCAGAAGTAAATGGATGTGATCATAGGCGTGCGCAGCCTATTGCATTAGGGTGTGCACCCAAAAGTTCAAACACATAAATTAATTTGCCACAGAACTCATAGCACTCTGGGTGTTCTAAAATTTAAAAAAAAAAAAAAAAAAAAAAAAAAAAAAAAAAATCGCATACATTCATGCATGCATGTTATACTTATCACAAACATTCACACACACTGTCACAGCCATTCACGCCATCATTCACACACATTTACACTATCACATTTATTTACACTATTATTCACACATACACATCACAAATCTTTACACCATCATTCACACACATTCACACTATTACATACATTTACACATCAAACATTTACACCATCATTCACACACGCTATCGCATACATTCACATATGCTATCCCATACATTTAAGCTATCATTCCCACACGCTATCACACAAGAATGCAACTAATGCTCACAGGGAAAAAAGAATTCACACCAAAGGTGCAAGTGGAGGACTGTTCAAATATACTTTTTATTAACTAATGCCCACAGGGCCCATAGGAAAAATGTATGTGTACGTCACTCCCATATACACACGATGCCCCCTCAACACATACAATGCACACATGCCTCCCCCACATACACACCCCTTCACACATGTACAAATCCCTCCAAATATACTGCACACATGCCTCTTCACACATACACACATGCCCCCCAAATACACAGTAGACATGCCACTACACACGCGCCCCAAATACACTGCAGACATGCCCCTACACACATGCCCCCCAAAAATACACTGCACACATGCTCCTTCACAAATACACACATGCCCCCCACAGAGGCCCCACAAATACACTGCACACATGCCCCCACAAATACACACATGCTCCACTAATACACTGCACACATGCCCCTTCGAACATTTCCCCACACATTCAACACTTCATATCACACATACAGCACTCCATGTACTCTACTAATGCTCACAGGGAAAATATAATTCACACCCAAAAGGTGCAAGTGGAGGACTGTTCAAATATACTTTTTATTAACTAATGCCCACAGGAAAAATGTATGTGTACGCCACTCCCATATACACCTACACATATACATATGATGCCTCCTCAACACATACAATGCACACATGCCTCCCCCACATACACACCCCTTCACACATGTACAAATCCCCCCAAATATACTGCACACATACACATGCCCCCCCACAAATACAATGCACACATGCACCTTCATAGATACACACATGCCCCACAAATACACAGTAGACATGCCCCCGACAAATACACTGCAGTGACACATGCTCCTTCACATATACACACATGCCCCCCCAAACAAACACTGCACACCTGCTCCTTCACACATACACACATGCCCCCACAAATACACACATGCTCCCCTAATACACTGCACACATGACCCTTCACACATTTCCCCACACATTCAACACTTGATATCACACATACAGCACTCCATGTACTCAACGTGCTGCCTGGCAAGGAACACTTTTACTGTGCTGTCTGTAGACACCAGAAATGAGATCCTGCGATACTGTGCACAGGTAAGAGGATGGATGAGCCAGGACACAGTGATAGAAAGCAGGCTCCACATGCAGAGCACCCACCAGTACCAATGGACTACTGCAGCTGCTGCTGATGGGGAGATAGGGATACAAATAAAATAGTTAAGGGAGGACAGGTAGCCTGGTCAGCACAGACTGCATGTAATCTCCTTTACAGCAGGACTTGTCTGCTCGGCCTCATTGAGTAGAACTTTGCAAGCAACAGGAGGCAAGCAGAAATGGTAGTAGAGTTGTCAGCATGAGGACTTGCTACTTACACAGAAGATGGCACCTCGCAGGAAGCACGCCCCCTCCCCCACCCACAGAGTCAGCTGGAGCAGGAAGTGGGGGTGGACAGACTCTAGTCTATTGTGGGCGTGACACGTGCTCTAGGCAGCTCCTGCATGTGTGCGCACACTTCTAGCCCCAGGATCGCGCGCTTGATTGCAGTGACGGCCGGATCTATTTTCTTGGTTTCACTCACATCATCATACTGCGGCCTACAGAGCCCCAGACTGCCATTCAATTCCTGCGGCCTCGCTCTGTGTCGGCTGCACGTCCTCAATAGCCAATCGAAGCACTGGCACTGTTCCTTCCTATGCGGTTAGACTGAGTCAGCGCTAGAGAGTGCCAAGTAGCCACAGATGATTAGGGTGTGCCCAGGCACACCCAGCACACCCCGTGTGCACGCCTATGGATGTGATAAAGAGAATGCCGAACAGCACTGAAGTGTCAGTGAAATTACCAGATTTTCTGGGATTCAGTTCGACAGGTTTAAACAAGCGAATCCCATAGTCAATGGAAAAATAAAAATAAAAGGGGCTAAATTACAATCTTCGCGCAAACGTTTGCGCCGGGGCAAAAAAACATTAACGGGAGGGGTAAAACCCTTTGATCCGAACGCCGTGTTACATTGTCAGTGCAACAACCACGCATAATCCTCATACCGCGGGTGAACCTGCGCGAACCCTTTGCGAGCTTACTGTACTGCGCGCGTCCTATACTTAACATTGTGAGCGCAAACGCGAAGGTGCGCTGGTATTACAATCTATGTGCAGGATTTAACGCATAGCCTTTGCGTGCATAATTTTAGCAACTCCTAAAAGCTGGTGTTAATGGCAACTCTGAACAACCTGGCCAAACCCACCAGCTCAAAAAAAAAATTTTTAAAAGATAAATTCAACAATGTATAGTTACAATGTATAGTCTACTCATACCAAACCAATAAAATTGAGAAGTTCTGTATTTATTATTGCCGCAGCATATATGCTCAGATTAACTTTGGCAGGCGCAAAAACGTAAATTGTGGTTCTCAATTCTGATTGGCTGAATCGCGAGAAAAAAAAAAAGAAAAACAGTGCGCACACTGATTTGTGCGCGTCCGGTTTACGCGACAGATGAAAACGCAATTCCAGCGATGATTTGCGCACGTAAACGTTTAGGCTAGGGTCAGACTGAGGCAGTGCGAACGCGCGTGCAGCCGCACTTAATCACGGCCGCACTAGCAGCAGATGCCGGGCAATGACGGCCAATATACGAAGTACGGTCGCACAAAAGTCCGGCTGCGCAACGCAAGTGGAAAATGAACGCATTTTTTCGAGAACGTGAAACCGCAGGTACTGACGTACAGAGTGCGCTGCGTCCGCTAGCGGCGTGTGTGCGTGATTAGGAGACGTCAGACGCTGCTAATGTCCGGCCAACATAACGTCCAGACACAAAAAGTGTTTTATTGATGATCCGTACAAAATCACGGACGAAAATGCGCATAGTATGACCACTATCACGTATTCTGTGAAAAAATGCGTCCATTCGTTCGAACGCACTTTTTCACAGACAACATAAAAATGCGTTCGTCTGACCCTAGCCTTAACGTTGACGCACAAATTCAGGCGTTGCATGTGCGTTTTTGCTTGAAGAATGTAATATAGCCCAAGAAGTTTACTTATTTTCAGCAAATGGATGGAGAGATATATTTTTACACACACTTTTTTTTTTTTAAAGACAAAATTGAGGATTTCAATCTAATTGTTTTTTTATTTCTGTAACGGACCTTTTTAATGCAATTTAATTGATTTAAACACCCAATAGCAGAGGTTTTTTTCTCTTTTCTGCTGCAGTTCAGCGCACTTCGGGGACCCTGCGGTGTGACATGGCAACTCCATTCTAGCAGCTGTAATTTAGCTTTTTTTTTTTTTTCCACAAAACCTTGCTTTTGTCATAGGATGAATTGATTCATGTAATAAAATGAATGAACCCCCTTGTCAAAATTATAAAACATCAAAGCAAATGGATCAGATTCAAGCAAGCCTGATCTGCGTGTTATTAGATCAACATAGGCAGTGTTCTCCTGCATCGCAAATCAATGGCCTCTGTCAAAATATCCTCAGAGACTGAACAGCACGTATCTGTTGCAGATTGCAACTGAAAGCTTTGGAGCCTGTTCCTTCATGCTTAATTAAGCAAAAATCAGGAAATTATTATCATCATCATTTATATAGCGCCAACAGTTTCCGCAGCGCTCTACAATAACCAAAGGGAACTAAATACATATAGACGGACCATCCATCCATCCTATGATGGAAACAAGAGGTGTAGAGGGCCCTGCTCATAGGAGCTTACAGTCTAGAGAAAACAAACGATCTTGAAAATTCCGTTAGACAAAGAAATCTAGATTCCCAGCCTGGTGTAACATTAAGCAGAGCTCTATTAAACTCACCAACTCCATAGACTTCAATGGCTTTGTTAAAATTTACACCAGGCTTGGAATCTAGGCCACAGTATCCCCAAGAAAGAGACATGAGGCTTGGTCCATATGTGCCATTTAGTATAACTGCCCCATTAGTTAATTCAATCCACTCCCATGCTATTCCAGCTTGACTGGTATGGCTGCTTATTGTACATTATGCTAAAGTGAGGCATCTGGAGAATAAGCCTCATCTGCAGTCACTAGTTTAAATAAAATCATGGGTGTCAAGTGATGACATGAGCAAAATCATTAAAAAAAAAAAAATCCAAATAGCTAGAGAAAAATCCAATACTTACGTCTCACCTCACATGGAAGAGGATGGTACAAACCGCTGTCTCCGCTCGCTGAAAATAGTTCCTGGTGCTTTACTGCCAGCCGTGCACAAGATCTCATGCAATTCTTGATCACAGATGAAGATAACAGTAGTTGCATCTATTAACAGCTCCCTAGAGTCATAAGTAAAGTGTCACAGAACCCCGCAATGAGAGACTGGACTGTACTAAATCCTCGCTCCTCCTCTACCGCCCCATTTAAGCTATTGGTCTGTTTATACTTTCATGTTACAAGGTGGTGCTTTTGTGACTTTCCCCCCCAAGCAGTACATAATCCAAATGCCCTAAGGCTAGGGTCAGACGAACGCATTTTCACGTTGTCTGTGAAAAAGTGCGTTCGAATGAATGGACGCATTTTTTCACGGAATACGCGATAGCGGTCATACGATGCGCATTTGCGTTCATGATTTTGTACGGATCATCAATAAAACACTTTGTGCATCTGGACGTTATGTTGGCCGGACATTAGCAGTGTCTGACATCTCCAATTCACACACACACGGCGCTAGCGGACGCAGCGCACTCTGTACAACCGTACTAGCGGTTTTACGTTCGACAAAATGCGTTCGTTTGCCACTTGCGTTGCCGGACTTTTGTGCGACCGTACTTCGTATATTGGCCGTCATTTGCTGCTACTACGGCCGTGATTAAGTGCGCCTGCACGCGCATTCGCACTGCCTCAGTCTGACCCTAGCCTTAAGTCTGTCCCTTGTGTTCCCTGACACCAGGGGAAGCCTGGTTTTGAAACCCCGGCCAATCACCATCCAGGAGCCTGATTTGAAACCCCAGCCAAATCACCAAAGAGCCAACCAATCCCATTAAAAGGACCACTCGGCCTTCACTTTAATGGAAACATCTGCAGAAACTTTAAACCCCTAGCGCCTCGAAAACCCCTTGCCCCACCAGGGCACTCTTTTGGGGTTAGGATCCCCCTCAGGGGAACTGCAGTTGGAGTGATTTTCAGGAGGGAGCTCCATCGGGATCCCAAGCCTTTCTTGGCCCCAGTTAACAGCAGCCATGGTGAATCACCGGGGTAACTTCCCCATGCTGCCACTCTGGCCCACGCCTGCAGATATGGGTGCTTTTTGGATTGACACCATAGGGGCCTGAGCTATCAAACAGTACTCCCGGTTTGCAGCTGCTCCCCTGAAGTCTCCCCAAACAAGGACCTTTGCTCTGTATGACTGCAGTTATCAATAAAAGGCACCACCAAGTTCCGTAGCGCTGTACAATGGGAGAGACAGAATAACCAATATACATACAAGTTAAACACAGAGAGGACCCTGCTCAAGAGCTTTCAATCTGCAAGGAGGACCTGATAGAGACC
The DNA here is from genome assembly GCA_009667805.1 of Leptobrachium leishanense. Taxonomy (NCBI): domain Eukaryota; kingdom Metazoa; phylum Chordata; class Amphibia; order Anura; family Megophryidae; genus Leptobrachium; species Leptobrachium leishanense. Next base: position 398,085,308 of record CM019063.1, read on the forward strand.
ATGGTAAACTGTGGTGCCGGGATGTCCGGAATGTTAACGGTCGTCTGTACCAAATAAAAAGAAGCCTGCTGAAATGGCCAGTGAGTCTGCTTAACCCAATATGACAAGTGTCCTCTGCTTTATTGGGAGAAATTAAAAACATTGATTCAGTGCTGCTCGCTGAGAGAAGAATCCAGGGACTAGCGGAGGAAAACGAGTCAGGACGGCCAAGGGAAAATATTTGACCTGGGCTCTCATAACATCAAGACTATCATAGCTGGTCATTCAGAATACAAAAGAAGCAGCCCCATATGGGTAACAGCTTGCGCAGACGTTGTCATTTCCCGGTTAGAGGTTCAGCCGTAGTCAGGCCTTTGAAATGGCAAGTGGAGCCATTGTAGATGCGAACAGTTGGCAATAATATTGCTGACCTGACATAGGAAGAATTCAAATGTTACATGAAGGCAATCACAAAGCCTCATTTAGGGAGCGGATTTCACCCCTGCAGCATATGAATTGTACATACCACAACAAGGCAGAAGTCTCATGTTTGCATTAGCATGTTGTACCCCGAACAGGCCGAATTTTAAAGATTACCTTGGAGAACTGCAGACGGAATCCTTCAATGAGCTGTAAATATCTGGCAAACATCTAAGGCTAGGGTCAGACTGACGCATTTTTCACGTTGTCCGTGAAAAGTGCATCGAAGGAATGGACGTATTTTTTCACGGAATACGCAATAGCGGTCATACGATGCGCATTTTCGTCCGTGATTTTGTACGGATCATCAATAAAACCCTTTTTGCGTCTGGACGTTATGTTGGCCGGACGTGTGCAGCGTCTGACGTCTCCCAATCACGCCGCTATGCGGCCGCAGAGCACTCTGTACGTCAGTAGTAGCGGTTTGACGTTCTCAAAAAAAATGCGTTCGTTTGCCACTTGCGTTGCCCGGACGAACTTTCGTGCGGCCGTTCGTCGTATGTTCCCCGGCATTGGACGTCATTTGCTGCTAGCACGGCCGTGGTTTCGTGCGGCTAAACGCACGTTAAAACTGCTTTCGTCTGACCTTAGCCTTAGTGCTCCCTGTGGACTAGGGTTGCAGATCAACCATGGTCTCCTGGTCTCATACCTTATTCATGGTGCAGGGTGGCGTATGACACCCTGCAGCATGTAGAATTCATACACTGCATTTAAGAAACCAACAGAGGGATCCCAGGTAATTCATTTCCTTACTAAAACATAAAATAAACATGTTGCAGGGCAGCAGGTCCTCTCCATCAGCATGAAGTAGTAAAAACGTGTCTAGGAAAGCATGGTTAAATCTGGAAACCATACTGTGAACAGAGCTGGGAGCATTTACATGTAGAGCAGGGCTGTCCCCCCCCCCCCCAGATGTTGATGCCTAAAACTTCCAGAAGTCTTTCAATGCAATAGATGGACATAGAATCATGACAGTTAGTACTGAGACAACTGGGAGGCAAGAGATTGACAGCACTGATGTAGAGGTTATGGGTGTGAATTAAAACGTGAGCCCCCCCGCAAAGCTAATAAGAGCAATAATAATAATAAAAAAGGAAACGTCACCATTTAGTGAATGAACCACTTATTAAACCAATGTGTAATGAGGCAGCTCTTTAGACATTAATATGCCAAGACTTGATTAATGACAGGATACTGGCCTATAAAGAGTACATTTAATAGCAACTACTGTTACATACATTACCCATAAAAATAGGTTTATCCTCCAGCTGTTCTATGGCTTGTAGGAGTAATTTACAAGATACATCCCAAAAAACAGAAAAAGTGCTGTAGTAGCGAAAGTGTTCCATATACAGGACACAAAGGAAGCAGCCCCAGCCTCCAGCTGTTCGTGTTCCTGTGTACAGACAGGCTGCTCACATACTGACACACTGTAACAAAGCATGGAAACATTGTATTCACACATGTACTCACTGACACTCCATAGCTTTCTCCAGGGTGCATAGTCAGAGATCTCCCCACGATCCTCCCAGAAATCAGCCCAGATGCCTCAATTCAGCTGCACAATGAATGGCTCCTCTCTGCACAAACACAAACAGCCTGTCAGCTCCAGCCAGGGGAGGTGGAGCTCAGGCAGCAGGGGACTGTCAGCACTACTGGGATCAGCTCCTGCTGCCTCCAAGCCAAGGGGGACAATCATTTAATTGCTTAATGGGGGCTCTGGTTTCCCAGAAAGTGAAGAGGAGGCAAGAAGCCAGGGGATCAGGAGAGATCATAGGAAAGTAGTTGCCCTTAGGCTAGCATCTTCACAGGAGGGAGTTTCCTCCATTCAAAAATTAGAAAAGGAGTTAAGAGAGTAAGATCAGCTTCACCTTGTGGTGTCACTTCCTCCTAATTACAGGATTCTAGGCTATTCAGGAATCTTTATTTCTGTATAGCTTTCACAATAATAATAGTGATACAAAATCATGTGTGTGTGTATATATATATATATATATACACATACATACATACACACACAGGATATGTGTGTTAATATAGTCAGACACTTTTCCCTATAGGACTATTATTTAATCTATACATTAGTTGCAAAAGGATTGCTAAGGTCTGCAACCTACCAATATGTTTATTGCCTAATTATCTGAGCATCTTCAATTTACTTCACTAATATGAATAATAAACCTCATCAGCATTATGTAATGTTAATGCACAATTAGCTTTTTTAACTATTGTTTGCCTTACCCCATTCACAGATGATTGTAAATGCTTCTTTGATGCAATGTAAGGCAGGGTGCATTCTGGTATGCCCACAGGGGTGTACACAGCCCACTTAGAGCCCTATTAGGCCGGGTTCACACCTGCACGTTCTTCAAACATGCGCAAAACGCGCGTTCGCGCAAACGGAAAACTGTGCGAATGCGCATTTCAGCGCGTTCGCGGATATGTCTATGGCCTCGAACGCGCTGCTATGAGCACCAAAAGAAGCTCCCAGACTTCTTTGGGCGTGGGACGTTTTAAATCGTCGTGGTCCTGCGTGCTTTAAAACACCCAGGTGTGAACGGGTCCTATTGAAAAGCATGGGATTTCCCCGTCCATGCATTTTAAAGCGTGCAGGAACGCGCTTTAAAACGTATAGGTGTGAACGGGGCCTTACATTCTTCACACAAACATTAACGCGTGCGCAAAAACGCATTAACGCGAGGGGCAAAACCCTTTGCCCTGAACGTCGTATTACAATGTCAGTGCAACAAACGTGCGTATACCGCAGGTGAACCTGCGCGAGCGTACTTTACTGCACGCGTCCTATACTTAACATTGTGAGTTAAATGCTGGTGTTAATGGCCTAAAAGCTGGTGTTAATGGCAAATTCTATCAACCTGGCCAAAACCAAATACACCAGCCCCAAAAAAAATGCAGCAAACTATAGTTACACATGCTACACATACCAAACCAATAAATTTGAGAAGTTGTGCGTGCTTTTTTTTTTTGATACAGCATATATGCGCAGAATGACTTTGACAGGCGCAAAAACTTAACGTAAGACAATTGTGGTTCTTAATTCTGATTGGCTGAATTGCGTGAAAAAAACAGTCCGCACACTGATTTCTGCGCGCAACGTTACTGCGCGCGCGTTTTTGCGCGTTATTTTTTGACGGATGAAAAAATGCACGAGGATTGTAATACCAGCATTGATTTACGCGCGTTAGCGTTTGACGCTTTACGCACAAATTCAAGCATTTACCGTGCGTTTTTGCGCGAAGAATGTAATAGGGCCCTTATTCGGGTGCACACACATAGAATACATTACATTTAAGGCAGGGATCATAAACTCTGAGCCCAAGATGTTTATGAACTACACCTCCCATGATTCTCTGACCATTTATTGCATTGAAAGAATTCTGCAAATTCAGTCAGTCAATAAATAAACAAAGAAATATTTAGGAAGTCAGAGTTTGAGACCTCTGATTTAAATGTCTTTTCACAAAAGCAGCAGTGTTGGAGCACCAACAAACGTTGCCAATAACATCCAAAGAGCGACAGGAAAAAACTCAGAAAATGACCAAGTGAATACAGAATAGAGTCAACTTTCACTGCTGTTTACCATGAACCAGATAAGGAACAAAGACCTAGATGTAGGACCAGTTACGTGATCCAGCCCTATTGAGCCTTATTGAGAACCAGCCATACTGGGCTCAGCACAATTAAGTCAATATCAAAGTGAAGCTTCATGAGGCCTGATTATACATTTGGATGAGTGGAAATCCATTGTCTCAATTTTTAGTAAAGATATGACACTAGCCTGTATGTAAAAGGTTGCAGACCAGGGGCGGACTGACCCATCGGGCACTGCCCGAGGGCCCGCGGGTCAGTAGGGGCCCGGTTTGAGGCGACGCAGAGGGGCCCCCGCCGGTTTCCCTCCGATCACTGAACAGGCTGACAGCGCCACCCCCTCATGTGTCACGCGAGGGGGCGGCGCAGGCGCCACCGTGGAATTTTTGTAGCGCTGCTGTCTGCCTGTTCAGTGATCGGAGGGAAACCGGCGGGGGCCCCTCTGCATCACCTCAAACCAGCCCCTCAGACAGTGCAGCCGGTGAGCAAGGGGGGGGCGCAATATATACCCATGTTTGAGCTGGGGGGCGCAATATATACCCATGTTTGAGCTGGGGGCGCAATATATACCCATGTTTGAGCTGCTGAGGGCAATTTATTTCAATGAGTGAGCTGCTGGGGCAATTTATATCAATGTTTGAGCTGCTGGGGGCAATTTATTTCAATGTTTGAGCTGCTGGGGGCAATTTATTTCAATGTTTGAGCTGCTGGGGGCAATTTATATCAATGTTTGAGCTGCTGGGGGCAATTTATATCAATGTTTGAGCTGCTGGGGGCAATTTATATCAATGTTTGAGCTGCTGGGGGCAATTTATTTCAATGTTTGAGCTGCTGGGGGCAATTTATTTCAATGTTTGAGCTGCTGGGGGCAATTTATATCAATGTTTGAGCTGCTGGGGGCAATTTATATCAATGTTTGAGCTGCTGGGGGCAATTTATGTCCATGTTTGAGCTACTGGGGCAATTTATATCAATGTTTGAGCTACTGGGGCAATTTATATCAATGTTTGAACTGCTAGGGGCAATTTATATGCAAGTTTGAGCTGCTGGGGCAGTATATACCCATGTGTGAGCTGCTGGGGGCAGTATATACCCACGTGTGAGCTGCTGGGGGCAGTATATACCCATGTGTGAGCTTCTGGGGGCAATAGATCCATGTGTTTGCTGCACATTACTGTGCGTTTATTGCTGTGCAGCTCTGTAATACGCTCATACACACTGCACATTCCAGTGAGTTTTATTGCTGTGGAGCTCTGTAATGTGCAGTGTGTCAGGATTGTATAGTATCTGTTAAAGTGTTCGGCAGTTTCCCACATTTTCCACAGGGACTTTCTGTGCCGCGGCGCAGCCTTAGCTGCAATGAGTGGGTGATGGCTGCTGCAGCAGTGCGGTGGCCATCTGTAACTATGGAGGGGGGGGGGCACAATTCGCTACTGCGTCCAAATGGATTTTATCCACACAATTTTCAAAAAGGTTATTTTTAGGAGTTCAGAAACAAATTCTTTAGCACAATAATGTACTTGTGGGTGTTCCATTGTAGGGTGAGGGTTTTTTTATGGTTGGGGCCCCATGACCTCCTATTGCCCGGGGGCCCCATTAGTTTTCAGTCCGCCCCTGTTGCAGACACAGCCTTGTGCCATAACAACTACAGTTACAAGGTTTAATAAAGCACCAACAAGTCCTGTAGCACTGTACAATGGGAGGCAGAATAATAAAAATACATACAAGTTAAACACACAAAACAGTAGGAGAGAGGACCCTGCTCGAGAGCTTACAATCTAAGAGGAGAGAATTGACACACTAGGGGCCAAATTACAATCTTCGCGCAAACGTTTGCGCCCGCGCAAAAACACATTAACCCTTTCGCTGCTGAGGCTTTTCCCGCCCCTGTGCTGAGGTCATTTTTTACCTGTTTTGCGCATCATGTTTAAACGTGTTTTGAAGGCTTATTTTAGTATATGACATCGACATATTATATATCGTTCTTTCCGTCAGACTCGGTAGATTCATAATATGTCATTATTATATGTATACGTTATGTCATGTTTGTATATTATAACAAAAAATGCAATAAAATATGTATTTTCAATAATTTACAGCGTGTAAAGTGTTTTTTTCCACATTTTAACATGCGAGCAATTGCGGTTATATTTTGTATGGGGTGCGCTTGTTAAAAAAATTAGAGATGGGGTCTCGTTACATTTTTTTGGGGGAAAATGACACCATTTTTAACAAACGCACCGCATACAAAAATCGTTAATGCAGCATCATTGTTCACATTATAATTGAAATGGGAACAATATTGCTGCATTAACAAACCAAAAAAAATAAAAAAAAGTGTTTATTTTTTTTTTTTAAATTTTTTTTTTTTTTTTTTTTATTTTTCTTTTTTTTTTTTTTTTTTACAATTTTTTTTACTTTCATGTTTGGTATCGTTGGAACGGCCATGCTCTGGCCGATCCAACGATATCAAAATTTAACCCCTAACTGCCACGGATCGGGAGATAGGGAGTTCATTGGAACTCCCTATCTCCACAGTTCGTGGCAGTTAGGGGTTAATGCTAGGACTGGCGTCATCGTGCTGCGCACGATGACGCCAGTCCTCTGGGGGAGTTCCCGGAAGCTTGGCCGACATCCAAGATGTCGGCCAGCTCCCGGGAAGGATCGCAAATCGGCGCTTTTCAGCGCCGATTTGCGATCCAGCTCCCCAGGGGTTAATGCCAGGCATCATTTGGAAGGGCAGGCTGTGCCCTTCCAAATGATGCCTGGGTTAAGCCCCTGTGAGCCGCCGATCGGGAGGGAGAGAGGTCCGAAGGACCTCCCCCCCTCCCTTTCAGGCGCCTCCTCCGCACATGCGGGGGGGGCGCCTGAATTAGGTGTCATCGCGGGGGCGCGATGACACCTAATAATGGCGGCCACTGCTCCGGATGCCGGGCTGACATCCAGGATGTCAGCCCGCACCGGAGGGGCCAGCGATCGGCCGGTACCCGGCCGAACGCTGACCCCAATGCGAGGACGCGCTCAGCGCGTCCTCCGCATACCAGCGGCAATGCTGAGGACGCGCTGAGCGCGTCCTTAGCATTGAAGTGGTTAACGCGAGGGGTAAAACCCTTTGCGCCGAACGTCATATTACATTGTCAGCGCAACAAACGCGCGTAATCGTCTACCAAGTGTGAACTTGCGCGAACCCTTTGCGAGCTTACTGTACTGCGCTCGTCCTATACTTAACATTGTGAGCGCAAACGCGAATGACCGCTGGTACCCGGATGGTATTACAATCTGCGCAGGATTTAACGCATAGCCTTTGCGCACATAATTTTAACAACACCTAAAAGCTGGTGTTAATGCAAATCTGAACAACCTGGCCGAACCCAAATACACCAGCCCATAAAAAAAATGCAGCAAAGTATAGTTTCACATTCTACTCATACCAAACCAATAAAATGGAGAAGTTGTTTGTGCATTTATTATTGCTGCAGCATATATGCTCAGATTGACTTTGGCAGGCGCAAAAACTTAACGTGAGATAATTGTGGTTCTTAATTCTGATTGGCTGAATCGCGTGAAAAAAAAACCAGTGCGCACACTGATTTCTGCGTGCAACGGTACTGAGCGAGCATTTGTGCGCGTCCGGTTTACGTGCGTTATTAATCGATGGATGAAAAAATGCGCAAGGATTGCAATTTCAGCAGCGATTTATGCGCGCAAAACTTTACCGTTTGGCGCAAATATTTTTGCTTTGCGCGAGCCTTTTTGCACGACGATTGTAATATGGCCCTAGGTGAGGGTAAATAGTTAATATGAAGTAGCGGGGTGCATGTGGGCTGAGTGGGAAGATGGAGTAAGGGATGACCAGAGGGGGTTTATAGAGTGAGACGATAGGCTTCTCTAAAATAGTGTATTTTCAGAGACTTCTTGAAGGATTGGAGAGACGGGCAGAGTCTAGTGCTGCGGGGAAGGGAGTTCTGTAGAAAGGGGGCAGCTCGGGAGAATTCCTGAAGGCGGCGGTTGGGGGTACGAGGAGACGATAACATCAGATCATTGACAGACCGAAGTGGTTGGGATGGGATGTACCTGTTAATAAGGGAGGAGAAGTAAGCAGGTAGGAGGTGAGGTGGATGAGCCTGGCACAGGCATTCATAACAGACTGCAGAGGGAGAATCTGGGACCTCTTAAGGCCAGAGAGGAGGTTACAGTAGTCAAGACGGGAAATAATAAGAGCTTGGATGAGCATTTTAGCAGAGTCCTGATTAAAACAGGGATGGACACACACACAATGTTTTTTAGGTGGAAGTACTAGAAAAAGTAGAGGACAATTTAACATATATGTTTTTCATATGTGATTTGGTGCAATATAATCAATAAATCCCAAAATACTAATTTTAAAATGTAGGTATGATAGAATACTATTGAAGAATTTTTCAACTGTTTTGGCCTAAAGTGTTCAAACTAATCTTCAATTCTTCACCGTTATTGTTCCTTACCACTATTCACTTTTAATTGTTATAAGTGATAAGTACATCATTTAAAAACATTTATAATGCTGCATCAAAAGGTGCTGATCCATAACAACAGTCATCAAGATGTCAGGATTTTGCTGGAGTGTGTGCTGTCTGTGTAAATGTTAACAATGTAATTTGGAGATGTGCTTTGGTGTTCCAACAGACTGAAGGAATGCAATCAGTTAAGAAACTGTTTCGGTAGCAAGCTTTTTTTATCAGCTCTGCACATTCAGATCCCAAAGCTATCATCTGTCAGCACAAATGCCTACTGCATACACCTATTACATAATCTATAGGCTTCAATGCGGGCTGACAAAACCCTGCCTCAAGATATGTACTGTAGTAACAGTGAAGACAATGTTATTTCCCAAGTTCGTCTTTCAGTTGGGGTACCTCAATGCTCTGTTCTGGGTCCCCTACTCTTCTCGATCTATGCTGCCTGTCTGGGCAATGTCATTTCTTCCAACAATATCTCTATGCTGACAACACCCAAATCTACCTTTCCTCACTGATGTCTTTCGTCCTGTGTTGGACCGTGTTACAGCCTGTCTGTTGGCTGTCTCCTACTGGATGACTTCACGTTTCCTAAAGCTTAAATTCTCCAAAACTGAACTTCTCGTCTTCCCTCCCTCTAAACCCAACATTCCTGCACCTATTTCCCTTCAGGTGAATGGTGCCACCATTACTTCTACCTCACAGGCTCGTTGCCTTGGGTTCCTCTTGGACTCTGATCTCTCCTTCATTCCTCACATTCAGTCACTAACCAAATCCTACTATTTCCACCTAAAAAACATTGTACATCCGTCCCTTCCTTAATCAGGACTCTACTAAAATGCTCATCCAAGGTCTTATTATCTCTCACCTTGACTACTGTAACCTCCTTCTCTCTGGGCTTAAGAGATCCCAGATTCTCCCTTTGCAGTCTGTTATAAATGCCTGTGCTAGGCGCATCCACCTCACCTCACCTCACACATCTCTCACACCTCACCCTTTGTAAATCTTTACACTGACTCCCTCTTTCTGTTAGAATCCAATTCAAAATACTGGTGCTCTTGAACAAAGCTCTACATAACCGCACCTCTGCCTATGTCTCCTCCCTTATTAACAGGTACATCCCGTACTGACCACTTCGCTCTGGCAATGATCTGATGCTATCAACTCCACGTACCCGCACCCCCAACTCCAACCAGGGGCGGATCCAGAGACTAGTCTCGGGAGGGGCACTTACAGAAAATAAGGTGTTTTAGCAGAGAGCCCGACTCACGAGAATTTACAGAGGGCCCGGCTCACAGGAGCTTACAATCTAGAGGAGCAGAGGGCCCGGCTCACAGGAGCTTACAATCTAGAAGAGCAGAGGGCACCCAGGAGCTTACAATCTAGAGGAGCAGAGGGCACCCAGGAGCTTACAATCTAGAGGAGCAGAGGGCACCCAGGAGCTTACAATCTAGAGGAGCAGAGGACACCCAGGAGCTTACAATCTAGAGGAGCAGAGGGCACCCCGGATTTTACAATCTAGAGGAGCAGAGAGCCCCCAGCTCACACATGGATTTGCCCCCAGCTCATAGATTTGCCCCAGCTCATGGATTTGCCCCCAGCTCATGGATTTGCCCAGCTCATGGATTTGCCCCCAGCTCATGGATATGCCCCAACACATGGATTTGCCCAGCTCATGGATTTGCCCCCAGCTCATGGATTTGCCCCCAGCTCATGGATTTGCCCCCAGCTCATGGATTTGCCCAGCTCATGGATTTGCCCCCAGGTCATGGATTTGCCCCCAGCTCATGGATTTGCCCCCAGCTCATGGATTTGCCCCCAGCTCACACATGGATTTGCCCCCAGCTCATGGATTTGCCCCCAGGTCATGGATTTGCCCCCAGCTTACACATGGATTTGCCCAGCTCTCACCTGGATATTGCTCCAGGCCTCCAGCTCCGGCAGGGGTTGACTCTGAGCCGGGGACCCAGATGCCGGGCAGCGCGGGAGTGCCTGCCCGGTCCTGAAGAGTCCGTCCTGTTGAGTGATGCGGCTGCGTGCGTGCGCAGGTCACGCGGTCCGGCCAGTCAGGTGGTACAGAGACTCAGTACCACCTGATTAGCCGGACCACGTGACCGCCGGCGCCTGCCCGCAGCCGCATCCCTTTAACAGGACGGACTCTTCAGGACCGGGCAGGCACTCCCGCGCTGCCCGGCATCTGGGTCCCCGGCTCAAATCTCGGGGGGGGGGGGCAATTGCCCCGTTGCCCCCCCCTGGATCCGCCCCTGACTCCAACCTTCAAGACTTCTCCCGAGCTGCCCCCTTTCTATGGAACTCCATCCCCCACAACATTAGATTCTCCCGTCTCTCTAGTCCTTCAAGAAGTCTCTGAAAACACATTACTTTAGAGAAGCCTTCTCAGCTCACTCCTTCATTCCTCAACTGTACATTCTTGCACCATCTACCCACACAGCCCACATGCACCCTGCTACTTTTTTGTGCATGCGCTACAGCGTGTAACTGGCCCCGTTGAAGCATCACAATGCTGCGACAGACACCGGGAGGCACGTCAGGACAGGAGAACATAGTGCGCTCGTCTGACCCGGTCCAAACGACTCCTCTGAAGAAGGCCCTTAGTTATTCAAGAATAAGGGCGTGAAGGACCCCAGCTGTTTTTGGAATAATATGGGATATAGTTTGCTGGTGGTAACGGGAGCATTAAAGTCTGCAGTGTATGGTTTGCAAAAACACACTTTTATGCAATCTGTTTTATTTATTGGCTGCAAAACAGATTCTCTTATCTTTAATACTTTCAGGTCTATTCAAAGAAAGGTGAACCTCAAGAGAATGACCCGTCATTGGAAGTGAAAATTCTAGGGCAAAATAGCCAAACCAGAAAAAGGTCTCCCATTTATCTCACTTTCCAAATCGGCTATTTGGTCTAGATTGTTCTCTTCTCCTGCCAATTCTCCTTATTTTCACCTTTCTCTGAATAACCCTGTTAGTAATGGAAAGGCCTTTCCTTCCTTCACAAAACAGTCTTAATTTGTCTAGATTTGTTATTTGTATTTAAACGGATATTGGACATCAAACAAAACCATCTTTCAACTCCATTGTTCAAAAGGATGAAAAACTTTTATTTACCCCATGCTAAGCATCCTGTTTTAAAATGGATTTTTATGTGAAGATAATGAAGCATCCAGTACATGCCCTCCTAGGAGGAAAATGCTGTTTTGTAATTTAGTTTGATTGTTTAGATATATGGACCTGGTATCTAAAGCTTGTCTACAAAGTGTTGTTCTGTTATGTTGTAATATACTGTATTTTAGGTTATTTTATATATGTAATATACACATAAAGAGTGGGTCAGAGAATTGAGAAGATTCTAAACATTTTTATATCAGACCATCAGTACAAAATATCAGGGCCCTATTCCAAAGTTGGTAATAACTTAACCAGAGCTGTTGTAAATTTATCAGAGTCATTATAGGGCTAGAGTACATACCGAATGCTAAACTCTGTAAAAATCCATTTGCGCATTGGTGATTGCGCTAGCTTGCGTGAGTTTACTGTACTTTGCACTCCCAATACTTAACATGGCGGAACTAAATCACTAATTAGCGTTAGGATAAGTAAGGTAGTCTAAAGTCCTAGCGTTAATTACCACACCGATGGGCTAAACACATTTTTGCTGATTGCTTAAGCTGGTACTAAAAGATTCCGCTTTTGCAGAACCATTTAGTGTTTCCGCAAATGGTCCGCTAACCACCAGGGAACCACTAATACTTTAATCACAGACAAACAGGGGCGACTTCTTACTTCGAAAGCAGAACAAGAAGATCGATGGACAGAGCACTTTAATGAAGTTCTGAACAGACCACCAGCAACAACAGAAGCTGACATCCAAGAGGCAAAGATTGACATTGATATCAATGTTGCACCACCAGAAAAAGAAGAAATCATCTCAGCCATTAAATCCCTCAAGAATGGTAAAGCCCCTGGACAGGACAACCTCATTGCAGAACTATTTAAGGCAGATCCAGAGGTTGCATGCAGAATGTTACAGCCACTATTTACAACCATTTGGGAAGTAAAGAAGATACCAGATGACTGGACAAAAGGCATCATTGTAAAGATCCCAAAGAAAGGCTCCTTGAGTAACTGCAACAACTGACGAGGACTCACCCTGCTGTCAGTTCCATGCAAAATATGTGCCAAGATTATCATACAATCTCAGACGCAGTAATCAAACAACTCCGGAAAGAGCAATCGGGATTTAAAAAGAGAAGAGGATCTGCAGACCAAATATTCTCCCTACGCAACATCATCGAGCAATGCACAGAATGGCAGAGGCAACTTTACATAAAACTTGTAGACTCCGACAAGGCCTTCAATAGCATCCACAGAGACAGCCTTTTGCGTATACATTGTGCCTATGGGATCCCACAAGAGATTGTCAGCCTTATCAGGAGTCTCTACACCAATTTTACATGTAGAGTAGGAAACAGTGATCACAGCTTTCAAATAAGAACGGGAGTGAGACAAGGCTGCGTAATGTCAGCACAGCTATTCAACATAGCTATAGACTGGGTAATGTGTCAAACAATGAAGGACCAACCAAGAGGCATCAGGTGGACTCCCTTCTCAACACTAGAAGATTTGTATTTTGCAGATGACCTAGCATTGGTCTCTCACACTCGCCAGCATATGCAAGAAAAAACATCCCGACTCAATACATTTGCACTGCAGATAGGCCTGAAGATCAGCCAGAAAAAAACAGAGGTGATGACACTTAATATTCCAGACTGTTTATCAATTCAAATTGATGGTGTAGATATACATACAACAGAAGAGTTCACCTACCTGGTTTCACGTTTCCTCGTTCCAGCCCTGTCCCCCTGTCCTCTGTATTCATGTATGCCTTTGCAGGCCTGGACCTATGCTGCTATTGCCTGGGTTGCAGCCCAGGGGTTAATTGATTCTCGGCTGATCAGCTCACCTGTTGGCCCTTGTGTGCTGATCTCCTCCCTATTTAAAGCAATGAGCCCATTATCCATTGCTCTGTCATTTGGTTCACTTTACCTGGTTTCCAGTGCTGCTCTGTTCTAGAGCTCCCTGATGTTTATTCCAGTCCTAGTTTGTATTTCTTGTACTAGTTTATCACTTTGGTCTTCCCTGTCTGTCTAGCTGTTTCCTCAGTTATTCTCGTGTACCTGGTTTATTTCTGTTTATCCTGTGTATGCTGTTCATAGTTGTTTTCCCTCGTTGTGTTTTGGGTTTTCTGTTTGTTATATGTATACTGATTCCCTGGTTCTGACTTATTGGCTTGTATGACTTCCCTCCCAGTTCTGATTCCTGCATCCTGTATGATGTTCCTGTTCTGGCTTCCGGACCCCTGGCTACGATTAGTACTACTCTCTCGTTTAATCCTTGTCTGTACCGTTTATATTGTCTCCTGCTATGTGTATAAATCAATAGACTCTGCACAGCTTCACGGTAATCTTTTCTATAGAGCAGATCCAGCTATCTCTAAGGTCCAGTCTATCAGGTCAGGGCTGCTTTGGTATTCGCTGTGCAGAGGTCTTTTGCTTATACTGTGTTACTCAGTGTTGTTCTGTAACCTGTTGTCTGCATATTGGGGCTTTCCCATGAACCAGGCACGTTCCAGGTGCCCCCAGCGTGACACCTGGGCAGCATTGTCAGGCCTGATGGAGGAACAGGCAGAGACATCATGAGCCGCCTCAGCAAGGCCAGAAACGTCTTTCAGATGTTAAACAACATATGGAAATCTCCTCAGTACAGCACCAATACCAAACGGAGACTGTACCAGAGTTGCATACTTTCCACCCTGCTGTATGGTTCAGAAAGCTGGAAAATGACAGAAAATGACCTCTCTAAACTATCAATATTTTTTTTGAGAAAGGATTTTACCAGGAAGGATACATTGAGATTTCTCTCGTTTTTAGGTATGTCCTGGGTGGAGAGTATGTGCAGTTGGGTGGCTTGCCCAGGGACACTTGCTGGAGAGGTGCTCGTCGGGATCAAACCCATGACTCCACAGGTGCTCTCCATGCAGAGCAGTGATGTTACCTCTACTCCACAAAGAACCTCCGAAGAATCCTGCGAATCTTCTGGCCAAAAATCATCAGCAACCAACAACTCCTCATTCAGTGTAGACAAGAATGTATGGAGACTATCATCACAAGAAGACGATGAAGATGGATTGGGCATGTCATCAGAAAAGAGCATGGGGACATCACCAGAACTGCCTTTCATTGGACACCAGTAGGAAAACGCAAGAGAGGAAGACCAAAGAGCACCTGGCGCTGAATGGTGGACAGAGAACTCAAGACTATGAAGCACACGTGGGTTACCATACAAAAGCTGGCCCAGAAAAACAGGAGTGGCGAACCGTTGTTGCTGCCCTACATGCCAATAGGCATAATGGGCAATAAGTAATTTACCACCAGCTAAACCCCCCTCCAATAAATCCGATACTTAACTCTCATTCCACGGCAAGAACAGCAGTCAGATTTGCTGCTTCTTGCTGCCAGGAGCAGAGTGAGACTGAGGACAAATAGTCCCCAGTCTCCCTCTGGGATCACTCCACTACATGATCTTGCGAGATCAGGATCGCACAGGTCTCGCAGCCCAGCAGCGCAACTGTTCATAGAGTGCTATGGACTCCAGGAGGTGATACTGGTGAGAGCACTACCGCAAGTATCCCTCGAGAATAGCGCATGGTTCCAGGACAAGGTGCTGAAGTAGCACCTGCCACAGAATCTCACTCTGAAATGGGGACACTATGGGGAAACCTGCAGGCGCAGGTTTTCCTCATTAGTGTCCCCATTTTAGTGTGAGCAATATAATCTAGCCAATAGTCTATGGAGTTTTTACATTTACAACAACTCTGGTTAAGTTAGCACCAACTATGAAATATTGCCCCAGATTTGATTTCCAAAGGAAAAGTAACGGAGTTAAATTTAGTCCAGTAATGGTCAACCCCAAACAGAAAAGTCATATATCTCAGACAGAAAAGCAACAAGTAAAAATCTTGGTCAGTAAAAATGTTTCCTTGGTGGGGTAAGAGACTTTGTTACTTCAAGATGGCTTTAGTATTTTATCTCATACCAGCAAGCCCATACCGACCATTGGGCACACTGGGCATAGTTCCGGTAGGCCGCAGTAAGAGTGGGTCAGGTACCTTGGTGAAGAGACAAAGCCAACCCATGACCTCTCAAACCCTGCCAATGGCTGCCCAAATCCACTCATAGCCAGCCTAAATCCTGATTGTGGCTGGCTTTGAGTGTAATACATGCATCGGCCTTGATGTGTGGGCTCCCTGGCCATACTCCTTCCCTGGCCTGTTTTTAGCCCCAGTCCCAGTAAAGATTATTGAAACATTTTAACTTTAATCACAGACATCTGGGGAACAGGCACTGTTATCTTACTGTGATATCAAACATGCTGCTCGTCCTCTCTCCTTTGTAAACATGGACTTTGAAACAGTCGGTTTTAGATGTTGGCATCTTTGTATTTCTGGAGCCGCTGTAAGAACTCATTAGAATGACTTTAATAAGTGTTACAGACAGGTACATTCATTTCTATGGACTGGAGAATCTTATTTTTGAAATTCAGTTTGTGAGGTGTCAATGTTGGGATTAGAATTAGGATTTCCTAACTAGATTTGACAACTGTGGTTTAAATTTAAAACGTGATTTCATGACAATGTTCAATTTAATGCATATACACACTGAACATTAAAATGATTCCATGCATTTATTGAACTTTTCCTGAATCAATTTAGCATGATATGGGGTCAGCCTAGTGGTTTTAAAGGGAACATTAAGAAATCCAATTAAAATAAGCGTTTTAGCTATTACACTACTTATTTTCTGCATACAAGAAGCTAGCCCTATTTCAGCAGCCTTCAGGATACTACAAAGCACTTTCTTTTCCTTATGTTCCTGGTCACAGCAGGGTGTGGGAATTTCTGCTACTGTTTTCATTGCTGAAAAGCAGACGCAGGAAAGTTTTATGTGTAGGGTATATTAAACTAGGAAGCTAAAACATGTCACATTTAAGATGTACAGTTGTGTTCAAAATTATTCAACCCCCCAATGCTGTAAAGGGTTTTAAGGAATTTAGTGTACATTTGTAATTGTATTCAGAATGAAATCCTACAAGGACTTTTTAAAGAACCATATGCAACTAAAATGACATCAATTGGTTTTGTAATACAGTAGTAAATGTTTCTTTTGTGAATTCTTCATTGACACAATTATTCAACCCCTTAAAGACTACCACTCTGAAGAACAGAGGTTCATTCAAGTGTTTTCAATCAGGTATTGAAAACGCCTGTGGATGTCACGGAGCAGCAATAAAGCATAATAAGCACCAATTAGGCAGCTTTAAAATGACTGTGATACTCAGCTCCTTCTAGACATTTACTGGTGTGGTTACAAACATGGTGAAGTCAAGAGAATGGTCCAGGAAGACAAGAGAAGAAGTGATTACTCTTCACAGGAAGGGCAATGGCTATAAGAAGATTGCAAAGATGTTAAACATACCAAGAGAGACCATAGGAAGCATCATTCGCAAATTCAAGGCAAAGGGCACTGTTGAAACGCTACTTGGTCGTGGCAGAAAGAAGATGCTGACTTCGACTGCTGTGCGCTACGTGAAGCGTAGAGTGGAGAAAAGTCCCCGTGTGACTGCTGAGGAACTGAGAAAAGATTTGTCAGATGTGGGTACTGAAGTTTCAGCTCAGACAATACGGCGCACACTGCTTAATGAAGGCCTCCATGCCAGAACTCCCAGGCGCACCCCCTTGCTTTCTCCAAAGAATAAGAAGAGTCGACTGCAGTATGCCAAAAGTCATGTGGACAAACCACAGAAGTTTTGGGATAGTGTTCTGTGGACTGATGAAACAAAATTAGAACTGTTTGGGGCCATGGATCAACGCTATGTTTGGAGGAGGAAGAACAAGGCCTATGAAGAAAAGAACACCTTGCCTACTGTGAAGCATGGCGGGGGGTCAATCATGCTTTGGGGCTGTTTTGCTTCTGCAGGTACAGGGAAGCTTCAGCGTGTGCAAGGTACCATGAATTCTCTTCAGTACCAGGAGATATTGGATGGCAATGTGATGCAGTCCGTCAAAACCTGAGGCTTGGGAGACGTTGGACCTTTCAACAGGACAATGATCCCAAGCATACCTCCAAGTCCACTAGAGCATGGATGCAGATTAAAGGCTGGAACATTTTGGAGTGGCCATCGCAGTCACCTGACTTAAATCCGATTGAGAACCTCTGGTGGGACTTAAAGAAAGCAGTTGCAGTGCGCAAGCCTAAGAATGTGACTGAACTGGAGGCTTTTGCCCATGACGAATGGGCGAAGATACCCGTAGATCGCTGCAAGACACTTGTGTCAAACTATGCTTCACGTTTAAAAGCTGTTATAACTGTAAAAGGATGTTGTACTAAGTACTAAGATTGAATGTCACTTGGGGGTTGAATAAAACTGATAATGATGTGAGCACAGAAAAGACATTTGTGGTTATTTCATTATAAATGTTATGTTATATTTGTCTGACCTACACGTGCCTCTTTGATTTAATTGTAAGCAAGATGACTGAATGATCAAAATCAATGTCAAACTGGCCAAAACACTCAATTTCAGTGGGGGTTGAATAATTTTGAACACAACTGTAAAGACAGAACAGATTCATTGAGCCTTATTGAGAACCAGCCATACCGGGCTCAGCACAATTAAGTCAATATCAAAGTTGAGTTTCATGAGGCCTAATTACACATTTGAATGGGTGGAAATCCATTTTCTCAATTTTTACTAAAATTAAAGACATGACACTAGCCTGTATGTAACAGGTTGCAGGCACAGCCTTGTGCTATAACCATTACAGTCCAAGTTTTTATAACGTGCCAACAAGTTCCGTAGTGCTGCACAATGGGAGGCAGAATAACAAATATGCATACAAGTTAAACACACAGAACAGTAGGAGAGAGGACCCTGCCCAAGAGCTTACTATCTAAGAGGAGAGGGGCAAGACACTAGGTGAGGGTAATAGCTGAGTATGTGAAGTAGTGGGGTGCATGGGGGCTGTGGGCAAGATGGAGCAAGAAATGTAGTTCATGTGAAGCTTTAATGGGTGGAGTAGTGGGCGGGGAGAAGGTTGGGAATATTCAGGAAGTAGGAGCTGAGGAAACACCCCCAGCTGAGGGGCATTACCGGAGAAGATGAAGTGACAGAGTTTAAAGCAAGAAAATAAAAAAAATTACACATTTTTAAAACTTTTATTGACTGATTCTAGTTTGTCTATAGGTATAAAAGTGTTTAAATATCATTTTAAAAAAATATTTCTAGAAATGCATATCCCTTTAACCCCATAAGGACCACTGACGTACATAGTACGTCCTGGGGAAAATTCCCCTTAAGGGCCAAGGAAGTACTATGTACATCATGGTCTTTTAACCCCCTCCCTCCCTATACTCCCCTCTCTGGTCAGGGTACCCTTTTCAGCGGTATCGCTCTTTAACCCCTTAGGTGCCGTATCGCGGTTCGGTGTCGAAAAGTGATTCACACCCAGAAGTGGCTGACATCTTGGATGTCAGCCAAGCCTCCGGGTTACTCCCCACCAACTGACATTGTCATCATAAGTACGATCACGTCAGTCGGCCAGTTAAGCCCCTAACTGCCAAGTGGAGCCCGGGGGATCTTTTGGATCCCTGTATCTCCCGATCCGGGGTGGTTAGAGGGTCAAGTTTGGTATCATTGGAAAGTGCCGATCATGGCCTTTTGATGATACTGAACATGACTAGGCATGAGGTAAAAATTAAAAAGTGTTTGTGGTTTTTTTTTAAAAAAAAAAATTGTCTGGGGTATAATAAAGTAGGACTTCAAATCGTTTAAACATGATGAGCATAAACCGGTCAAAATGAGCGCAACACACAGAGGTGAAATGGCTCAGCAGTGAAGGGGTTAAAAAACAAAAACATGTAACAAAAATTGGGTATTTCTAATTTCCTGACAAAAATTCAAAACTATTTAACCAGGGTTTTTTTTGGGCGGCTGTAGATTTTGGGGATTCAAGTTGGAAAAAAAGTGTGTTTTTTCCATTTTGTTCATCATATGTCATAAATTTTTTATAGTAAATTATATGATATGATGGAAATAATGGTATCTTTAGAAAGTCCATTTAGTGGAAAGAAAAAAGGTATATAATTTGTGTGGGTTCCATAAACGAATGAGAGGAAAATTAGACCTAAACACAAACAGCACAGAAACGTAAAAACAGCAGAGGGTACTTTCGGACAGACAATGCTAAATCTGCCTGGTAACGATGGGGGTTAAGGACCGTGCAGGCTGGCAGCAAGAGGCAAATCGGTAAACAAAGCAGTGGGTCTGGTACATAGGTAGGCAGATTCTGGTTAGCAACAGGACCGGCTTCTGGCTGAGCAGAATCTCACTGAGAATCTCACCTCAATGCTGAAGCTCCCTGGGAAGGGTGCGACTTCCTTTTAGTAGGAGCACACTGGCTGGTAAATACGTCCACCTGAGTATAGTGGAGTAGCAGAAAAGTCCAGTATCGGGCAGCACTTTTTATGCACTGCCCAGGTAGTATTCAGGGTGCAGCAACATGGGGTATGCCTTTTCTCCGCCGGCGGCGGCGAGGGCCGTGACATATCTTAATATTCAATAAAAATAATAGCAGGAAATTATTATCAATGAATGAGCATATCAGATATGACCTTTTGCACAAGATGCCTCAATGCTGTGTGTGACTAAGCTCAGGCACAAAATGGATTTTGAATTAACTAGACATTTGATATTTTCTTTTACTACTGCCATATATGTAACTTATTATTTGATGCACTGATAGCTATGTCTACTCTTGTGAAGCTCTCATATGTACTCAGTGGTTGATTTACAATGTGGAAATAAATGATTCTCACATAGAAACATAGAAAAATGTCGGCAGATAAGAACCTTTCGGCCCATCTAGTCTGCCCAATTACATGGAACTTTACCTGGATTTATCTTTTGTTTAGGATAGCCTTATGCCTATCCCATGCCTGCTTAAATTCAATCACTGTTTTGGCCTCTACCACTTCAACTGGAAGGCTGTTCCATGTATCCACCACCCTCTCAGTAAAATAATGCTTCCTGATGTTACTTTTAAACCTTTGCCCCTCTAATCTAAGACTATGTCCTTTTGTTTTGCTACTTTGTTTCCTTTTAACCCTTTCGCTGCTGAGGCTTTTCCCGCCCCTATGCTGAGGTCATTTTTACCTGTTTTGCGCATCATGTTTAAACGTGTTTTGAAGGCTTATTTTAGTATATGACCCAGACATATTATATATCGTTCTTTCCGTCAGACTCGGTAGATTCATAATATGTCATTATTATATGTATACGTTATGTCATGTCTGTATATTATAACAAAAAATGCAATAAAATATGTATTTTCAATAATTTACAATGTGTAAAGTGTTTTTTTCCACATTTTAACATGCGAGCAATTGCGGTTATATTTTGTATGGGGTGCGCTTGTTAAAAAAATTAGAGATGGGGTCTCGTTACATTTTGTTTTGGGGAAAATGACACTATTTTTAACAAACGCACCGCATACAAAAATCGTTAGTGCAGCATCATTGTTCACATTATAATTGAAATGGGAACAATATTGCTGCATTAACAAACCCAAAAAAAAAAAAAAAAAGTGTTTAATTTTTTTTTTTTTAATTTTTTTTGTTAATTTTTTTTATTTTTATTTTATTTTTATTTTATTTTTTACAAAATTTTTCACTGTAGTGTTTGGTATCGTTGGAACGGCCATGCTCTGGCCGATCCAACGATACCAAAATTTAACCCCTAACTGCCACGGATCGGGAGATAGGGAGTTCATTGGAACTCCCTATCTCCACAGTTGGTGGCAGTTAGGGGTTAAGTCTAGGACTGGCGTCATCGTGCTACGCACGATGACGCCAGTCCTCTGGGGGAGTTCCCGGAGGCTTGGCCGACATCCAAGATGTCGGCCAGCTCCGGGAAAGGATCGCGAACCGGCGCTTTTCAGCGCCGATTCGCGATCCAGCTCCCCAGGGGTTAATGCCAGGCATCATTTGGAAGGGCAGGCTGTGCCCTTCCAAATGATGCCTGGGTTAACCCCCTGTGCGCCGCCGATCGGGAGGGAGAGAGGTCCGAAGGACCTCCCCCCCCTCCCTTTCAGGCGCCTCCCCCGCACATGCGGGGGGGGGCGCCTGAATTAGGTGTCATCGCGCCCCCGCGATGACACCTAATGCTGGCAGCTGCTGGTCCGGATGCCGGGCTGACATCCAGGATGTCAGCCCGCACCGGAGGGGCCAGCGATCGGCCGGAACCCGGCCGAACGCTGACCCCAATGTGAGGACGCGCTCAGCGCGTCCTCAGCACACCAGCGGGAATGCTGAGGACGCGCTGAGCGCGTCCTTAGCATTCAAGTGGTTAAATATACTCCCTTACTCTACCTTGTGGATTTTCTTTATGTATTTAAATGTTTCTATCATATATCATATAACACATAGCACTCACAAAGTTCATTTCATATGAGCAACCAATCAGAACAGCAGTGAACAAGTAGGGACCATTGCTTACAATCTTCCCAATTCTATTTGATGCCATAATGTAGGTTATAATACAATATTAACCACTTAAGGAAGGGGGCAATTTTATAAGTTTGGAACTCTTCAAAAAGTGATGTCATGCCCTGCCAGAATGCTATATCAAAAAATAAATTTTTCGATAAAAATTTCAATCATCCACAGTGTGTAACATAATTTTTTCACATTTTATCATCCGAGTCTTTGTGGTTATATATTCTATGGGATAGGCTTGTTAAAAAAATTAGAACAGGGAACCCATTACTTTCAGGGTTATTCAGAGAAGTGAAAATTCTAGGTCAAAATAGCCGATTTGGAAAGTGAGATGAATGGGAAAATTTTTCTAGTTTGGCTATTTTGACCTAGAATTTTCCATTCTCCAGTCATTCTCCTGCTTTTCACCGCTCTCTGAATAACCCTGTTTATTTTTCTGAGAAATTACGTGATTTTAGCTAACCCACCCAAAAAATCGTTAGTGCAGCATCATTGTTCACATTATAATTGAAATGTGAACAATAATGTTGTATTAATAAAAAAAAAACATGTTTGTATTTATTTATTTAATTTTTTTAACAATTTATTTTTACTTTTAACATGGTCATATTTGGTATAATTGGAAAGGCCATACTCTGGCTATTCCAATTATATCAAACATGACCTTCTAGCTACCACGGATTGGGAGATATGGGGGGTTCAAATAACCCCCCTATCTCCACTACAGGATTTCCCTGGGCAGCTAGGGGTTTTCCAGTTAACTGGCATCATCGTTCGATGCCTGATGATGTTAGTGGATGTGGGGAGACCCGGAGGTGGGCCTGCCATCCAAGATGGCAGCCCCCACCGTAAATAGACCGCGATCCAGCACCATTTGGTGTCGGATCGCAACCTTACTGCCAAGGGGTTAATGCAATGCATCACTGGAAAGGCCAGACTGTGAGATAGCGATAGAGGGATCCAAAGAACCCCCCCCCCCTTCCCTTCAGGCTCCTCTGCTCCGCCAGAAGCGCCTGAAACTGACATCATCGCGTCTGGCGCGATGACGTCAGTGCACCAGGAGGGTATAAAACCGCTGATCTGACTTCATGAAAGTCAGATCTGCGTTGGAACCCCGGGAGAGGGGAGTATCGGCGGGAGGCGGGCTGCAGACGCGCAGGACGTACAATTCCACCCTGCAGCATTAAAGCCCACTTGATGCAGGATTTATTTATTTATTTATAAAGTATTTTACCAGGAAGGATACATTGAAATTTCTCTCGTTTTCAAGTATGTCCTGGGTTCAAGAACATTGAAATGTTACAGTTGTTACAGAAATACAAAGTAATAAAATGCAAGATATTAAAAAACACAAATATACATATTAACAGAAAATAAATATATGTAATAGTACATCCTGCGTCTTTAAGGGGTCAAACATACAATTAAAATGAACAACAGCATATCACCAATCCTTAGATTGATGTCACGGTGGCACATGGAATATGGTGCTCGTGGACTCTGCACACTGCCCAGTTCTCTTTGCGAGAAGCGTGTTCAACCTAGCCAACAGAATGTAATAGTAGTGTTTTTTTTATTTATCTGCCACATATTTTGCGTTTTGAAGTACATGTAACATGTATTGCAGAATAATACACTTTGAAATATATTTCAGCATTCATTCTGAACATATATTTACAAATATATTAAAATACATTTTTGAAATATATTGAACATGACCAAAATTGTAGTATTTCAAATACAGTTGTGTTCAAAATTATTCAACCCCCACTGAAATTGAGTGTTTTGGCCAGTTTGACATTGATTTTGATCATTCAGTCATCTTGCTTACAATTAAATCAAAGAGGCACGTGTAGGTCAGACAAATATAACATAACATTTATAATGAAATAACCACAAATGTCTTTTCTGTGCTCACATCATTATCAGTTTTATTCAACCCCCAAGTGACATTCAATCTTAGTACTTAGTACAACATCCTTTTACAGTTATAACAGCTTTTAAACGTGAAGCATAGCTTGACACATGTGTCTTGCAGCGATCTACGGGTATCTTCGCCCATTCGTCATGGGCAAAAGCCTCCAGTTCAGTCACATTCTTAGGCTTGCGCACTGCAACTGCTTTCTGTAAGTCCCACCAGAGGTTCTCAATCGGATTTAAGTCAGGTGACTGCGATGGCCACTCCAAAATGTTCCAGCCTTTAATCTGCAACCATGCTCTAGTGGACTTGGAGGTATGCTTGGGATCATTGTCCTGTTGAAAGGTCCAACGTCTCCCAAGCCTCAGGTTTGTGACGGACTGCATCACATTGTCATCCAATATCTCCTGGTACTGAAGAGAATTCATGGTACCTTGCACACGCTGAAGCTTCCCTGTACCTGCAGAAGCAAAACAGCCCCAAAGCATGATTGACCCCCCGCCATGCTTCACAGTAGGCAAGGTGTTCTTTTCTTCATAGGCCTTGTTCTTCCTCCTCCAAACATAGCGTTGATCCATGGGCCCAAACAGTTCTAATTTTGTTTCATCAGTCCACAGAACACTATCCCAAAACTTCTGTGGTTTGTCCACATGACTTTTGGCATACTGCAGTCGACTCTTCTTATTCTTTGGAGACAGCAAGGGGGTGCGCCTGGGAGTTCTGGCATGGAGGCCTTCATTACGCAGTGTGCGCCGTATTGTCTGAGCTGAAACTTCAGTACCCACATCTGACAAATTTTTTCTCAGTTCCTCAGCAGTCACACGAGGACTTTTCTCCACTCTACGCTTCAGGTAGCGCACAGCAGTCGAAGTCAGCATCTTCTTTCTGCCACGACCAGGTAGCGTTTCAACAGTGCCCTTTGCCTTGAATTTGCGAATGATGCTTCCTATGGTCTCTCTTGGTATATTTAACATCTTTGCAATCTTCTTATAGCCATTGCCCTTCCTGTGAAGAGTAATCACCTCTTCTCTTGTCTTCCTGGACCATTCTCTTGACTTCACCATGTTTGTAACCACACCAGTAAATGTCTAGAAGGAGCTGAGTATCACAGTCATTTTAAAGCTGCCTAATTGGTGCTTATTATGCTTTATTGCTGCTCCGTGACATCCACAGGTGTTTTCAATACCTGATTGAAAACACTTGAATGAACCTCTGCTCTTCAGAGTGGTAGTCTTTAAGGGGTTGAATAATTGTGTCAATGAAGAATTCACAAAAGAAACATTTACTACTGTATTACAAAACCAATTGATGTAATTTTAGTTGCATATGGTTCTTTAAAAAGTCCTTGTAGGATTTCATTCTGAATACAATTACAAATGTACACTAAATTCCCTAAAACCCTTTACAGCATTGGGGGTTGAATAATTTTGAACACAACTGTATATGTCAATATATTTTGGAATAATATATTAAGAATGTAATTTAAAATATATTTATTTTCCATGTGGGCCAGATCAGGGCTGCAGGGAGAGGGAGAAATGGAAGGGTGGCACAACTCACATTCTGACCACTTTAAAACAATAAAGTGGTCAGGATGAGTAAAGTGTTCCTTTAACCCTTTAACTTCCAAACGTCTCAAATTTACATTCTAATACACTGAAAAGTACTCATTAGCATATCAATACCCAATTTTCACACCTTTTTAAAGCAAGATTAATGTGCTGCCTTTAGAGAAACAAAATCCACTGGTTTATCTCTCTCTCTTGGCACTCTGCAGAGAGATACAACTTGCTGTAAACTGCAGCCCCAAACCTCACTGTAACAAAAAGTTCAAAAACATTACAGCTGCCAAGAAGAGGGCAGAATACAGAGACACTCATTGCTGTACAAGGATATGATTCAGGGGGTTATGACTGAAAATCCCTGTACAGTACAGAAACAAGGTGTTACTGTAATTTACATACAAAGGCATTAAGTCACATACAGATAATATTTTTATATTCTATTGGTATAATTTTGGAAGCTGCGTTGCTAATAATTTCATTATGATCACTACAAATCCCCATGAGCAGGAGATCTGACGATTTTTATTATTCATCTTTATCACATTTACGGTATTTGACACAAAGTCCTTTTCTGTCTGCATGCTGATAATGTAAACCCCATGTGACATTGTGCAAGATAAGGGGTGCCATCTCTAGTTCAGAATCTTTCATTCCAATAATATCTCTGTAATGGTTAAACGAATACATGAAAAATTAAAAATGAGCAAATTTATTATTTTAAAATTTTAACTCTCAGAACAATCTCTGTGTAATTTTTTTTCATTTTACCCTAGATTTAATTTATTGTTAACCTTGCATTCCATGTTTCAAATAAATGTTATGATAAAACGTTTTTCAACAAAAATCGCTTAGAGAAGGGGTTAAACATAGGTGTGCGCAGCTCATATTTTAGGGTGTACACACATGGAATATTTATTAATTACAAACAGTAAATAATCACACACATCCAATTTTCATACTATTTTACAATGAACCATTTGAGGAACATCTATAAACTGTAGGTGGGAATGTAATATAATATGAACAAGCCACATCAATTCACTCATCTGGCCCTCTCCTGCAAACACATCATTAGAGTTAAATAAAATGTTATATAGACTATAATTTACAAATATAATATAAATATAATAATTCATAAATATATTGATGTGAAATCCACTGTATTTCTATAGATTATGGATGTCTCTCTGAGACAAAATTATGCAATAAGTCGCAAACATTCCTGAATAAAAACAGAATAGGTTGAAATGTTTACCTACACGTAACACAGCCAGTAGCAGGGTTATTCAGAGAGCGGTGAAAAGCAGGAGAATGACTGGAGAATGGAAAATTTTAGGTTAAAAAAACTGATATGGGAGAATTTTTCTGGTTTGGTTATTTTGACCTAGAATTTTCCATTCTCCAGTCATTCTCCTGCTTTTCACCGCTCTCTGAATAACCCTTTGTGTTTCTTAATGCCCTCCTATTGTGCATTTGTAATCACAGCAGTCAGCACCATTAATGGTTATGAAACTCAGCTAAGATCCTATGCAGAAGAGGACTGCTCTGAGGCTACAATTATAAAGCTTTACCTTTGCACACCTACACTCTGCAGGAGGGTGTACACTACCATCATCTAATTTATTTGGCATCCACCGATAAGCATATAAAATATTTGTATGAAGCTGATAATGCTTGAGCTTGTCATAAAGTCAACACCCTATCAAATACTTGCTTGGAAAATGTTAAATTCTTATACGGCAGAATAATTGAAATGCTGAGCATTTCTTAGTAGAATGACAGGCAGACACACAATAATGCACTTACATACAGAAAAGGCGATGCCGCGCCCATTCCCACCAGGGCGGCTGCAACGACCAGGAGTAACAACCCAGTTCATGTATAAAACATAACATTTACTTGAATGGCCATTGCAGTGTAAGCTCACCTACAGGTGCCTTGACGAAGCAGGTGAGCTTACATTTCAATGGCCATTCAAGTAAACCAAAAGCTCTGTGTTTTGTGTCACATGGAGTTGTATAGAAAAGAGCGCAGATGACACTTTTTTTTCTTGTTACACAATAATGCACTGTCTGTCTTTTCCCAGGTCTAGAGAGTGTTGTTCAATTGCAGGATCAACTTATTGATTACATGCAAGTGAAGGAAATAAGAATGAGGTGGAGTTGTTGGCTGCCAATAAATGTACGAGGTTTAGGAAGACATTCTTTGTTGCAATTTTTTTCTGCCAAGTACACTGTAATATGAATAGAAAGCCATCATGGACAACTAGTGAATGTCTATCAAAATAGACTAGACTAGGGATCTCAAGCTCCGACTGCCCAGATGTTGATGGCCTACAATACCCCTTTATTCTTTGAATGCAATAGATTGATAGAGAATCACGAGAGTTGAATTTCAGAAAAATCTGGGAGGCCAGACCATTTGATAGAATTAAAGTAATTGGTATTCTTATTAGAAAACCTTATTCCCGATAGCTTGACTTGTATAAAAAGTGAGTATAGGAAGGACAAAGACTAGACCAACAGCTGAAATGCTTTTATCTATCAAGTTCTAAGAATTGCTTACTAGGTTAAATCCTACAGCTGTGGTAAGAAAAAATACCAGGAGTTTATTCTTGCATAGGCCAACTATGAATGAATAAAGAATGGAAGGGGGGTGGGCAGTTTTTCCTAATGTCCTTTCTTGTAGATGTCTCATATTTGAGGTGTACATAAGACTCTGAACTTTATCCTCCTCTCTGTCGTACCCTGTGACCCCTGTGTGCTGAGCCATTTATTGTTCATTACATTTAAATTCAATAAAATACATGGTTTATTGTAGGACCCAGGCAAATTATATATTGTGTTTTGTGTCATGTCACATCAGTATGCTATAATAAAAAATATAAAAAAATTGCTTATTGCCGTTTGTTCTTCACTCATATACAACATGTAAAATTATTTTTTCCTCATTTTATTATCTAAACCTTTGTGGTATAGCATATATTTCAAAATGAAAAAAATCAGAAATGGAGAAGCTGTTGCTGCATTTTTTTTTAGGAAATGCGCAATTTTTAAAAAATCGAGAGGACAGAATTTTTCTGTAGTATTTTGGTGCACTAAATTTCTTAAATGACATGTGTGGGAAATCTGAAAGTGAATAATGGCAGTGGCATTGTTCATTTTGTATGTGGAAGTGGACTATGCCACTGC
The DNA here is from genome assembly GCA_009667805.1 of Leptobrachium leishanense. NCBI lineage: Eukaryota > Metazoa > Chordata > Amphibia > Anura > Megophryidae > Leptobrachium > Leptobrachium leishanense. The sequence continues at coordinate 398,114,171 of CM019063.1, forward strand.
CTTAGAACAAAAAAATATATGTTTAGGGATTTTATACATTTTGATGTTTTTTTTTTTCTTTATTGTTACATTTTACATGGCCAATTTGGTATTATTCGATAAGCCAGACTCTAGCCTTTTCAATTTACAAAAACGTTTTTCGTGTGCACTCAAAATCCCATTGTCCCATTGGAATGAAAAGCAGAGATTTGTGGCCTACTTAAATGGCCATGAAAGTAATAAGTCCACTGCCACATCAAGGCAGATCTCAAAGGTGGGGTGAAATACGTAGTGAAAAAAGCATAATGAAATAGTATTTGCGAAAAAACACAATAGCATAAAGTGCCTGATAAGGAGATCTAGCTTCAACAATGTACAGTGTCTCTCAAAATGCGCTATATTCTTTTTCACATTGCTATATTTATACCAAGTGCCCTATACAAGTGCTACTATTTTTTTTAAACATTTTTGTCCTTTTAGAGGTAGAAAGTACATTTGAAAATTTTCAACAAATAAGCCAATAATAATAGCCTTAATTCCCATATAAATAGCCTTTGACCTATTTCAGCTCAGATCACATCTTCACCCAACACCCAACACCCAAAACAAAAATAGTAGCACTTATATATGTACCTAGTGCACTATACAACAAATAGATAAAGAATATAGCATGTTTTAAAAGACACTTTACATTTTTGAGTCTGGACTTTTGAGGGGAGGGGATGTCCAGGCCAGAGAAAGCATCAGGAGACGACATTTGCAACCCAAAAACTGCTGAATTAATCTAAAAATCCACCAAACTAATCTAACAAACCGCTGCAAAACCACTGATTCAAATGCAAAAACCGCCACAAAACCAGCAAGATAAACTGCAGTAAAAAAAAGCCGACCGCAGCCGACGATCCGCCGCAAAACCGCCGACCGCATCGGAAAAAAGCAGATGATCTGCCGAACAAAGAGCTGACCAGCCGCCAGAAAAGCTGACAAGCCGATGAATGCAGTAAAAAAAAACAAAATAAAACACCACAACTTTTAAAAGCTGTTTGCAGATAATCTACTGCACGAAAATGCATGAAAATTACATCTAAGGTCCTATGAATAATAATAAAAAGGTCTGTTACAGAAAGAAATAAAATTTAAAAGAAATCAGAAAACAAATTGCCAAAAAAAAACCTGAAAAATAAAGAGACTTTTTGCTGCAGATTAAAAAGATAAACGGTTTAATAAATATTGACTAAAAACGGGAATATTTCTAACATCGAAACCTATGGGATTCGCCTGATTAAACCTGCTGAATGAAACCACCGAACATCAGGGCATTTCACTGACATTTTACTGCTGTTCGGTGTTCTCTAAATAGATTAACCATTTCGTCTCTATGGGGACTACACTGGTGCCGAAGATCACCATATTTTGCTGGCAATTTGCCCATATTTGGCGAATTGCCCGATATTGAATAGCCGCATGGCCACGAAATTGCACCGTACGAGGAAATTCAATGTTCGGTGCAAATTCGGGACCAGTTCGGCTCTCTTTGAATAACCCTGTAATACCTGTATGATGCTTTAACGTTTTACTGGCATTTTGCTATTCAATAGGCTACACAAGCAATTGCCCAACAGTAACACCACAATTGACTTATGCAGGACTGCATGGCTTCTCAGGTATTCAGCAACAGCAAAAACTTTGATTTCCAAGGATGTTGCTGCTCCTATCAGAGATATAAGTGCATGGCAGTCTACGCCAGCATTGATATTAAGTGGTTAATGAAGTTAGTAAGCATGTTTTGGAATGAAATAGAGCTAGGGCATGGAATTAAATGAAATAAAGTTGATCAAACAGGATCTTTAGGATAAAAATTGTACAGGGTATGTGATTAGGGCAATCAGGTTAAGGCATTGTTAAGGGAGCAATGCAGGGAGACGTAGGGGACATCACAGAAGATACATGATGCATTTGCCTTCAAGGGACACATACGCATCATGGCCTTTAAATGTTGAGCTGAATATCCCTCCCCCCACCCCCCACCTCCATCCTGTTGATTCAGCTTCCAAACAGCAGAGATGTTTCTCCCTTCTGGAACACTGTCAATCAACTCGAGCTGGACAGGGGTATTAGTCAGAAATTTACAGCTGTGCATTTTCAACCAACTCACGCAACCAGTCGAGTGTACATCTAGCCCTGCGACACTTATTATTCTGAATAAAAATAACCGTGACAGTCTCTTAGAGAAAAGGCGAGTATTAAAGGGCACTCTAAGGCAGAAATGGGAGTATAGGCTAAGGTGGGGGGTCAGATAATGTGAATATATAACCACTCTTTTTACTTTAAATATTTGAAACATCGAATTTTAAAGCATGTTGTTTGCAGTGTTCATTTGTCTTTCTTTTAACATCTTTGTCAGACAATATATTAATATTCTTCCTTTGAAATAGTGCAAATGTGCTATAAATACAGAAAGTATAATGTTAGTGCAAAAATGGAAGTGAGGGGTATAAAACAAAAGAAAAAGTTTTAATAGAAAATGTTGTTGCTTTCTGTTTTATGCACTAAAGTACAAAACAATTGTAGATATTAGCACTGTGATTTCAATGACGGCATCACATGTTACACCTAGATTAACACAGTAAAATATTAACTAGGTAGCAGGCGTCTGGTCCCAGCAGAGCCAAAGTAGAAAAAAAATATTCCCGGGCACTTTAAAAGCACAGCAGCCTTCTTTTTATCTTTAACCCCTTCACTACCAATCATTTTTTTTTCGAGAAAAAAAAAGAATCATAACATTTAATTGAAACACGGGATGCAAAGTTAGCAAATATAGAGTAAAATAGAAAATGTGCACAGAAATTGTTGTTCTGAGATAGCTAAAAATAATGTAAATGTGCTCATTTTTAATTTTGTTTCACCACAGGGGACACTAATCTTGCTTTAAAAAGGTGTGAAAATTGGGTTTTGATATGCTAATGATTTTGCATTGTAATACATTGAATAGCAATCAAGATAACTTGACTTTGGGAGTGAACGGGTTAAATAGACATACCCACGCATCCATAGCCACACAGAATTACACACACTTAGGCCCCGTTCACACCTGGGCATTTTACAGCACGTTCCTGTGCGCTGTAAATGCCTAAACACGGAAATCCCATGAATTCCTATGGGGCCTGTTCACACCTGGGCGTTTTACAGTGCGTAGGAACGCGCTGTAAAACGTCCTACGCCCAAAGAAGTACAGGAGCTTCTTTGGGGCGTATTGCAACGCGTTACAGCCATAGACATGGATGTGAATACACGGTTATCAGCGTTCGCGCGTTTTTTACGTTTGCGAAAATACGCGCGTCAAAAAACGCACGTATTATGCGCATCAAAAAACGCACTTATTATGCGCATCTAAAAACGCACGTATTATGCGCGTCAAAAAACGCTGGGGTCAGACGAACGCAGTGTTTATGTCCGTATTGCCGCACTTTAATACATCTGAGGTAGCAGATAATCATGACCAAAGAAGGCCCACGTCCAAAAACTATGTGCTCTGCTCAATGTCAGATTGCACTGACCAGCAACAGAGCACATGACCGAATGGCTTCCTTGCCTACAGGCAGACCGGTTCCCATGATCACCAGCTGATCTGCCTTTAAGTCACCTGCTCACCAGGCAAATGTCCAATGGATCTGGTGGTCATTCTGATGGTGTGTTAGATGCATGGTCAATAGAAAGTACTGTGTTTGGACTTTTAGCTAGGTTGACTCACTTGTAAGATTGGCCATGTTTTCCTGGAAATATATCACTATTTCATGCTAATGGAAAACACAGGGAAGGTGTTGCCTTTAAAGTATGTAGAATTCACATGCTGCAGGAGGGAAATTAGATACTTAACCCTTTAACGCCGCAGGACATTCCATGACGTCCTGGCGGCGCGCGGGCTTTGAAGCCGCTGTCTTTAATGGGGCCGCCTCGGCCCCTCCCCGCAGCCTGCGTGCGCTGACTCGTGGCGCGCGTCATTGGCTGCACAGGGACGGCCTGAAATCAAGCCATCCCCTGCAGCCAATGAGGCGCACTGCACGCAGGCTGCGGGGAGGGCTCCGAATCAGTGCCGCACGACGGCACCTGTCGGCGAGGTGTACCTGTACGCCTCGCCGGCGAAATCGACCCCTTAAAGGGCGCCACCCCTGCGTCCTTAAGAGGTTAACCAAATCAGATAATCTGGGATTTCACTTTGACCTCTTACCTGCAGCATATGAGGTCTACATACTACTACTGGGTTGTATATTCATTCACTGCCCATCAGCGTGTATAAATTAATCGTGCCCATGAATACATGTTGGATCTGGCAACCTTGGGTTCTTGTCTGTGGAATTGGTTTATACAGACAAAGGTTTATATATTTATTTTCTATCAGGGTTATTCAAAGAGAGCCGAATTGGCTCTGAAATTGCACCAAATGGTGAGTTTCCCCTGTACGGTGCAATTTTGTGGTCATTCAGGTAATCAAAAAGCAGGCTGTTCACCTTTATTTTTGGCTGTTTATCGCATTCCTCCAATTTTTTTTTCCCAGTGCTTGTGCGGCGGCTTTTCCATTCATATCGGCGGTTTTGCAGCGTTTTTTCTGTACGAATCAGCAACTTTGTGCATGCAGTCGACAGCTTTTCCCTGCACTTCGGGGACCCTGCGTTGAATGCTGCATTCCAACCCTGTTTATCGTCTGTATTTCTCATCTCATTCAAATTTCCTATTTAAAGCCTTAATTATCTACTCGTTTTATTTTACTCCATCCTAGCAATTTCTCTTACAAAGTGACATTTACGGTTTCTTGACTTTCTTCTTGAGCTACATTATTCACCTTCCCTTCCTGTGTCTTTTTTTTTTCTTTTTGTTGTTGTTTGCTGGGGTGGTGGTGGGAATTATGTTAAAAAGAGATTTCACATTTATAACCATTGTACCAGGGCCAAGACTAATGAGCAACATCTTATTCCATTATTGTAGCAATTATGGAGATTCTATCCAAAGTATAGGATGTGTGCAAGCACATTATGTAATGTGCGAAAACCAAAACAAATTACCAATACCTCTATCAATGCTCATAGCATTATAGAGTTTTGGCAGGTTTAGATGTACCTATCATATTAAAATATTGAAAAATAATTTTAGTTAAAAATTGCTCAGGGCTCCAGTCCAGTGGGAACACCTGGAAACGCAGTTTGCCCACAATTTTAACAGATAGCTAAACTCCAATTTGGTTAACATAATCGAATGCTGCAATATCTTTCTAGTCAGGCAAGATTTTTACAATAATTCCTATCAGAGCTTTTTTAAGCCGATAAGCGACAGTTCTTAGTACCGACACCTACTGGTAGGGCAGATGCTTGTCCAGGAGGACGCCTGTAGCCCTTGGTAGACATTCCGCTGAATGGCACCAGACTGGCGTTGATTGTGCACTTTTACCACAGGGGGGCTGTCATCTTGGATGTCAGCCCCACTTGCAGGGTCATATCCCCACCCACTGATGTCATTGCGCATGGGCATGATGACTTCACATTTGGGACTTCCCCAACCAGGTAGGGAACTCCCTATGGAGGAGATACAGGGATATTTTGGGTGGACAGAAATCTTGTTTCCACAGTTGCGTTTTTAGGATTTGACCCCAGTAAATGACAAATTTTGTCATTTTTGACAACTTTGTTATGGGGCCCATTTGCAAACTGCAATTTTTTATTTTGCAACTGAGCTTTTGCTTATGAATCACACAACAGCACACATTTAGACTGAGAGTGTAATTAAAAAAATCTTTAACAATGCACCATGTGAAAAGAAAGACAAACAGCTTGAGGTTGCACATTACAATATTCAATCAATATAAAATATATTCAATGGCATGCACTGCCCATGTCATTAGAGCAGGGGTCAGCAACTCTGGCACTCTACACGATTTGGAGCTCTATTTTCCATAAAGCTTCAGCCAACCTAGTGAGAGGTTGAGCATCATGGGGAATTAATGTTCCAAAACATCTGGAGGGCCAACGTTGCTGACCCCTGTATTAGAGCATTTTCCCATGGAACAGTTAGTATTCTGCTTCCCTAAGCAAAGCTGTGAGGCGTGGATGCTTTAGACTAGCGAAGTCTGTATTTGACCAGTACTCACACGATGAAGTTCGGCGGATAGCTTCAACTCAGCAAAACTGACACATAGAAAGATGAATCCAGTTGAAGAGTTTAATGATCAGACTCACAATCTTTATAATAGTGTACAGCAATGCAGGTAAAAAGACATTAGTTTTGTCCAGCAGTGAGCACAGAATGGCTGCTATGTGACCAGGAAGTAACTCAGAACATGACACTGAGAAAGGGGTGGAAACTAGCTGGATACAGCAAAGCTAAGGAAACCCAGCAGGGACAAAATAGCTATGAAAGATAGCTGCTAGCAGCGAAAGGCAGATTCAACACATAACAGTAAAAATATACAAATAAATCCTAAATCAGGGGGCATGACAGTTAGTAATTACAAATGTATGCTTATATTATTTCTAAGTTTGTTTTCTTATTTTTGATCGTAACGCTCTTCTCTTCCCCGATCACCTTATCACAAGAATTTGGACACATGCCGGCTCGGAGCAAGACTAGACTTCATTTCTACCACTGCCATACTTCAATTCCAGATATTTCTACATTCAGAAAATAGGGGTTATTCACTACAGGAAGTCATATTGTGAAGAATTGCAAAGAAATGTACACATTCTAAGCCAAAATAGCTAAATTTGTAGGTTTACGAGTTCTGGAAATTATTCAGCTGGACTATCTTTGAAAACTTGCTATTTCGTTACAATTCTTCTCCAATTACCCAGTGCTACTAACATCAATATTGTCCATATTTATCTTGGTTCACAATTGTGTTGAAAAAGCGGCAAGTCTTAAAACCCCTTCACTTCCAAGATTGAGTGTACTCAAACTTCAAAAGCACTTGCTCATGCCCCTTTAACTAGTATACTCAATGTGATCTATATTTGGAGCAATGCAAAGGAATTTTGTTTATTGCAAATTAAATTCATTTGCAAATGGGTTCCAAAACATGCTCCCGAAATTTCAACTCATAGCACATGACAAGTTCAACCAATGTATTAAAATAGCTGAAAAGCTTTGAGATCTATTTTTCCTGCACAGAACCACAAATCTCATGTTTAAATGCAGTAGCACGTTTTGGCCAGTAAAGCCTATGCTTGTCAAAAGGTACCTTCAGTGAACATATACAGAGAGACTATAGGGGTAATGGAAAGTTATTTTCCATAAAACCCATTGGGTACTGCTGTTGCTTGTATGGAAAATAACTTGGTAGTGAAAGAGTTAAATCAACATGTATATGTGCACTAAAGCAAAAGCAATACTAGAATGTAAAGTATTTAATATTTTACTCATAGCATGTGCAATGAGCATTATTCTACTAATTGATGTCCCCTGTTAAATCAATTGCTTTTATGGGCTGTACCATCCGATATGCAACGCACAATTATAGCACCATATTGCCATAGCCGTAGGGGTTCGCGATAATAGCAGGTGCATCCTCACTCACAATGCATTTTTATGAAGATGGCTTTTATTGCAATAATTTATCCTTGCCGGATTACCTTGATGTTAATGGCCCTTAATCCTTAGACCAAAAACAATAACAATTAAATATACAAGGAACTAATCACACAGGTAAGACTCTTGAAGAAAAAGGTAACATCTTTTGCAAAGACATCAGAGGTCAAAACCTGAAAACCAACTCAACCATGGACATAAGGGCAGGTCCAACTGCACAGGGTTTAAATATCCAAAACATTGTCATAATAAAGGCTCAGATGAGTACATAGTGCGTCATGACATAAGCATAATAATACAATATATTTCATCTATTGTAGACATTCTCCCTGCCGGAATCAGCCATGAAACCAGGTCATTACAAGCTGATACCTATACCATGAGCAATGAAGCCACTATGCAGTGTGCTTTGTTGAAACCTGCTTACAAATTGTATACAGTAGATATACTTACATGTACAAAGAAACCGATTGCAGGGGCAATATGTGATGGACGAATGCAAAGAAGGTGTATGTTTGGTATCTGCGGTGTAGAAGCAGCGTACAGACTGCAGTGTGGGTTTCTCACTGCTCCTTCTATGTATGCTGTGACTTGCTTTCTGTCTGCCTGCACTGCATCTGTCACAACTGACTACCTAAATGCCTGGGAGCCTACACAAAATCACACACACACGCAAACTGCAAATTGTGAGATAATAATATCCACGAGCAATGAGGATTATATGAGTGCTGCAGCAAAATTCTACAACTGTGGAAAGTGATCGAAAATTCATGCTAATTGCTCTAATTCTAGAACTTTGACCCTGAAATTCTCTTAAAACATATAGCGAATGTGTTATTGTCTAATCGGGTTTTGACTGTCTCTGACCTCTTAATATAGGATTTACCATGAAATGATGGCCTGGATTAACCCTGGAGGTATGACCTTCAACCTCTGTTCATCTCTAAATATCTGTTTCGGGCCTATTAATCTCTGAGGTCCTGGATAGAATGGAAAGACTGGCGTAATAACTATTGATGTCATGTGCGTCCCCATTCTCATTTCTGAGGCTTAGCTTTATTGCATACCTAATATATGTTGTGTCAAATGTTGGTTTAACATTTTTAAATACACTGTCAAGTGAAAAGAAAGTGAAAACCACCTTGCTCTACCTTAAAGTGGTTATCAGTTTACAATGTCCCTAACATGATATATTAATGGGGTATTCCTGTACAGCAGTGGATCCCAAAGTGGTCCTCAAATACCCCTAACAATGATTACTTTGAGGAAATACAGACTGAATACTGCAATCACTGAGCAGCAAATCATATCACATGGGCTGTGCTTCAGATATATGGAAAACCTTCCCTGTTAGAGGGACTTGAGGACCAGGGTTGGGAAACACTGCTTTACAGTATTAATTTATGGTATGTAAGGGTCAGTATGAGCTTTAAAATAAAAAAAAATCAGATGCCCTATTCCATAGTTGGCAGTAAAATGGAGACCGTAAGCAGCAGAATCTGCATCTGGGGTAGGAGCTTTATTACCGGGTAGCCCTGGAATGTAGTGCAAAGTTGCCAGATAGTAGCAGCGGTGCTCCTCACCTCCGCGAGTATCAGCTTGTGGAGGACTCCATGGAGGGTTGCGTATCCCATCCGCTAGCTGTGCACGAGATTGAATAGCGCAGCAGAGTAATTGCTGATGGAGACTAGGAACTATTTGTTCCCTGTCTCACTCTGCTCTCGGCAAGAAACAGCGGCGGACCGCGCCACCCTTTTCACTGCGTGATGAGAGGTGAGTATGGGATTTATTGGGGGTTTAGAAAATGTTTCATGCTTTTGCATTTGCAAAACCATTTAACACCAGCTTTTAGGAGTTGCTATTTCTCAGTGAAATACTGCCTTCCGCGTGGAATCACAGGCTACTTTAGAATAGCCTGCACTTCCACACGGAGGTTACCATAATAAGCATAGGACAAATTCATTTACAGTAACCTCATGCATGGAAATGTCTACATCCAAGCCGCAAGCTCCACTTGCGGCAGGAATGGAAAGGCGATTCCAGTCGATTAACTAACTACAGTAGACAATATGTTTAACGTTTCCTGTAGTTAGCTTATTATCAACAACTATGAAATATAGCCAAGAGATTTCTCCGAAAAAATAACAAAACTCTTCTTCATATCCTATTCATTAAATGCTGAAGGCCATTCTTTCATGGAATGTTTTCCATTCGGATTCATTTTCCACTCTCAGCAGCAGTTGGGTTCTGATAACTAGTTCAAAGTGTCATGAAAAACCACAGGAAAGCACCACGGACAAGACAATCTAATGATAGCAGGGCATAATTACATTTCAGTCCAGCTCACTTGGGCAGCTGAAAATTCTGAATGTTTGACGCTATTGTAGGCAATTCAAAGCTGTTATTATTATTCTCATCTTCACTATAATTTAATATAAAATAGAAGCTCATTGGGCCCACCACACCGCTCGCTACTGATTTTTAAAGTTGCTTATCTCTTCATCATAGTATAATTCCCCACTTTATATAGTAAAGTGCTGTGGAAACTGAAGTCTGAAAACAGTGATGATAATTTATCTATTTGTAACTGAATTCAGGTTGGGTATTGATTCGTAATCATACTGTATTTTAATACCTTTTCTATATAATATATTTAAATGTCAAGTTGAAGGTTCCATTTGCATAGACAGTTTCTATATACTAGGGCATCTTAAAATGAAAATATAAGGGCAGAGAGTGTTTTTTATACTCAACCATAGTAGTGTTAGCACGTTTAAGAATACATATATATATATAACAAAATATATTACTGTAAAATCATATTCTCATAGTATAAAGAGTTCTGGAATTTCTAGATAATATAACAAGATTATACATGTATTTGTATTAAAATGTATCACCATGGAACAATGTAAATTTTAATCACATATTTATTTACAACACAATCTACAACAAAAACGTCCTAGCTGCAACCGAGTACATATAAAGCATTGATTTCTGCAATCTGATAGCTTTAATAGATCCCAAATTTGGTTAGAAACAGATCAGATGCATTGTCTTTATTGCACAATGTCATTGCCTTTTATTGACGTGAAGCCAGGTAAAGATCTGTCACATTCTAGCATTCTAGCATTCTTCCATACAAAGTACATACACTGATCAACTGCAGCCCTTTCATAAAAGCAGGCAGGAGAATATCCTGACAGAGGACCAAACGTGACAGAGCATCATTATTCAGCAGCCCTCACCCTTGAAATCCAACATCTCAACCAGTGCCTTTTCTTGATTTGTAAACCAATTGTTTGTCAGGTATATGGCTTTAGTTATACACATAAAGGCCTGCAAGGTACGTAGGGCTTCCTACTATATATGTATATATATATATATATATAAAACAATCTCTTTTTCAGTCTATCAGCTATATATCACCTGATGGACGCATGCCTTTTTTCAGCCTATGTAACTATATGTAACCATATATATATATATATATATGTGATAGACGATAGACATAGTTGAAAACGAGAGAAATCTCATTGTATCCTTCTTGGTAAAATCCTTTATAAATAAATAAATATATATATAACTAAAACAATTTAAAAAATAAACATACCCACATTGAAGAAGAAACAGTAGTTCATTTACCGTAGTAATATTCCAATGTAAAATAAGGTTCTTTGTGCAGATAGCTAAATGCTGTACAGCTCTCAAACAATTGTCTGCGCCTCTGGATCATCTCAAAACCAAGGATGCACAAAGTTCCCATTCATTCCGAGGACACGTAAAGCTACCAGGGTCCTCCAGCTGCCTGCTCTTCCTCCCAAAACCTGTACCTAGGAGAATGCCTGCCTTAGTGACAGCCAATCCCGCTCATGATGCATTTGAGACGTCTATCCACTCATTGCCATTCACCTCATTTCCCTCTGAGTAGCTGTCTCGGGGGGTACTGTTTCCATGGAAACTGCAGATGGAAAATTTTCCTTCTAGAGACTATCACCATGGATACTCAGTCTGATGCATACAGATGCTTCAATATTGTACGCTGCATATGTTTTCTACCTAATCTTTAACTCATTAGCGACCTTGGCTCTTGCTAGGGTTATCACTTGTAAGAGTAAAGCACTAGATATTTTTATATATAATATATATATATATTAGTAATATGTTGCTATTAAATTATAGACTTTAAAAACAGAGACATGCGATTGTACGTCTGTTCATTTTTGCAGTTCGTAGCAGTCTGGCCTCGTCAGAGTTAATTCTTCTGTCTATTCTGTGAATTATAGTGTATAACTGTACCGTTACAGTCTACAGCATCATCACTAATGTCACACACTAAACCAGTGATGACTCATTGTGTTTCAGAATCATAGTTTTCATGATGCTTAGCCAGCACTAAGGAGGAAAAAAATGTAAATATAGTATTAGATACAGAAGGTATAATGCTAAAAAGTATATATATTTTATTACATCATAACATAATTTATTTATTTATTTCTAAAGGATTTTACCAGGAAGGATACATTGAGATTTCTCTCGTTTTCAAGTACATCTGACTCCTGGGTTCAAGAACATTAAAATGTTACAGTTGTTACAGAAATACAAAGTAATACAATGCAAGATATAAAAAGAAACAAACAAAAAACACAAATATACAGATTAACAGAAAATAAATATGTAGGAAATAGTCACTATGTTACATGTTTACAGGTGCATTCTGTATTGAGGTATGTTAATAGTTAGCTCTTGAGTGATTTAAGACTGGGGGAAGATTTGATGGTGTCTGGGAGGTCATTCCATAATTGTGGTGCTCTGTAGGAAAATGAGGACCGAGCCACTGTCTTGTTGTATTGCGGTATTGCACGTAAGGTGCTGGTCCTGGATCGGAGATTATAGGATGAGGGAACTGCTGGAGGAAGCAATCTATTCAGGTAGGTTGGTAGCTTCCCAGAAAAGCTCTTAAACACCAGGTTGGAAAGGTGAAGGGTGCGTTTAGTCTCCAGCGACGGCCAGTTTAGCTCTTTTAACATGTCACAATGGTGGGTCATGTAGTTAAATTGTAGCGCAAAGCGACAGCATGAGTTATACAATGTGGTAAGTTTCTGAACGTGTGTTTGCGGGGCTGCTGCATACACTACATCTCCGTAATCAATAGCCGGCATAAGCATTTGTTGTACAATTTGCTTTCTTACCGTAGGGCTCAGGCAGGATTTGTTTCTGTACAGGGCACCTAGTTTGGGGTAAATTTTAGATGAGAGTTTTTCGATGTGGGGGCCAAAGGATAGATTTGGGTCTAACCACATACTGAGATATTTGAGAGAAGTGACTGTGGCCAGCGTGTCATTTGATTTTGTCCTGACACATAGACGGGGATTTTGCAATTTATGTAGTTTAGGTGCTGTTCCAAAGAGCATCGTTACCGTTTTGTCAGTATTTAAAAAAAGTTTGTTGTGTTTGATCCACTTTTCTACCTCTGTGAATTGTTCTTGCAGCATGGCCTTCAGTTGTTGGAGATTTGGTTTGCTGGTATAGATTACAGTGTCGTCTGCGTACATATGTAGAGTTGAGGCTTTCCAGACTTAGGCAGATCATTTATGAATATTGTAAGTAGCAGGGGGCCGTGTATTGAGCCTTGGGGTACAACGCAAGTGACTGGGAGGGGGAGGGAGGAGCTGCCAGAAATGGACACATATTGCCATCGGCCGGATACATATGATTGAAACCAGGTTAGTGTGCGATCACCAATACCAGAGTCTTTAAGTTTTTTTAACAAGATGCCATGGTCTACTGTGTCAAAGGCTTTGGCAAAATCAAGGAAGATGGCTCCAGTTAGGTTTCCTTGTTCCATCCCAGCTTGGATATCATTGCAGACTTTTAAAAGGGCGGTTGTAGTTGAGTGATTTGGACGAAAGACGGATTGATCCGTGGTTAAGTAGTTAACAATATTGATAATAATCACGTAATTGTGTGTAGACGCATTTTTCCAAAATTTTTGACATTACAGGGAGCAATGATATCGGATGGTAGTTGGATACCAAAGTACTGTCACCACTTTCATGGATAGGTAGTACTCTCGCAGTCTTCCAGAGTTTGGGTATGTATTCAGTCACCAGTGATTCATTCATTAGGGTTACGACAGGATTTGCAATTGCCGGCGCACTGATTTTCAGCAGCATTGCTGGGATTTGATCAGTTCCAGAGTGGTATTTAATTTTTTGGTTACGGAGAAGTTTAGTAACGACACTGACAGGCACTGGTCTAAAACGGAATTCCTGTCTGATACAGGGTCTTTGCACAGTTAGAGGGGCCTGACCTGCGTGCGGCCTTTCTGATTGCATGTCATTTCCTAGCTTAGCAATCAGGGTGGTGGGACATCCAACAAAATAATCATTAAAAGCATTTGCTACATCTAGGGGGTGTTGCAGGGTTTGGTTGTTTACTTTGATAGCAGCCGGCTGGGAGTGGACAGGGGGTGCTTGTATGTTACTTATAGTTTTCCAAATGTTTCTAGGGTTTGATATGTTGTTGTTTAGATTGTCATTGAAGTAATGGGCTTTCGCTATTTTTGCTTGTTTTGTGCATGCATTCCGGAGTTTTCGGTATTCATAGTGATCGTTCATGGAACCAGTAGTCTTGAAATTTGACCACAGTGAATCTCTAAGCTGGTACATTAGTGTAAGATCAGCTGTAACCCAGGGGAGATGGGTCCCTCTTACTCGCACTTTACGCAGCAGGGCATGGGAATTCCAGACTTGCAGGAGCTCGGACTGAAAGTATGCAATTGCACAGTCTAGGTCTGGGATTAGGTTTAGTCTGTACCATGGGAGCTGTTTGAGATCACTTAGGAAGGATTCAAGAATAAATTTCTTGAAAGACCTGGTGGTTATTACCTTTGGTGGAGAATTTGTGGCCTTTATTTTACGCACGCAGTACACAAGACAGTGGTCACTAAAGCTATTAGCGAGAACGCCTGCCTCCTGTATTCTATTAGGATATGAGGAGAGAATCCAGTCCAGCAAAGTATGGTTAGGGCTTTTCATATTAATGCGAGTGGGGGAGGAGATTAATTGAGTTAGCTGCAAAGTTTTAAACAGCGAGCAGTGTTTATTGTTTTTAGGATTTAGCCAATCTGTATTAAAATCGTCGAGGACCAGCAGTTCACTTTTTTGGTTTTGTGCAAGTAGGTTATTAAGGATTTGAGTTATGTCAGAGAGGGGGTGCACTGGGGAGCTCGGTGGGCGATAGAATCCAGCAACAATGATGGATTTACTGAATGGGATCTCAATTAAACCAGAGAGGAAATCAAAGGTGGCAGGGGAGCTAGGATTCTGTAAGGGGGTGAACTTTATAGACTCCTCAACATAAATAACAATTCCTCCTTCTCTCTTTGCTCTGTCCTTTCTATAACATGAATACCGCTGCATTGATATGGCAGAGTCTTGTACTTTTGGGGTTAACCATGATTCTGTGAGCACAATGATTTTGGGTTTGTAATAGCAACACCAAGCCTGAAGCTCATCCAGTTTAGGGAGTAAACTGCAAATGTTGCAGTGCACAAATGAGAGGCCTTTTTTAGTGGTGAGACTAAAGGTTGTGTCAGCTATAGTACCAGGTTTAGTTTCCACATCGTTTGACAGGGAAAGTAGCAGGATAAATAGGAATTTGGACAGAGTTTTCTTTTGGTAATAATGTGATTGCAGAGTTTTAAATTTCTGTGAGGGGGTAGGAGGGCTGGATTTTAACACTCTCCACCAGCACTCAGGTTAAAAGAACTGAGCAGGCTGTGGTGTATTGGAACTTGTTTTCCATCCTTGGGCAATTGGAAAGGTGTATAGAAGGAGAGAGTAGTTTTAGAGAGAAGGGATGAGAAAGAAAAGAGAAGCAACAGTGGGATAAACATTATAAATGTGGTGGAGAAAGGTGGTGGAGATGAGTAAAAACAGGAAATAGAGAGGTACCAGAGTAAATGGTGTAGGTTGCTGCGATATCACATGATCATTGAGTTGACTATATATTAAATGAAAACCATGGGGTGGGCGGGAGCAAAGTCCAGCTGGATGAGGGTAATAAGCTGCTCTCTGCAAGGGCCAGGTAAGAATGCTGAATGATTTTTGGGCGTGTGCTTCAGCGAATGATGTTGGTGTAATCTCATAGCAACAAATACATAAATGTGCTTTTGTGAAAAGGCAGATACAGTCCTATACCAAGCAGGCATTTGCCAAAGCCACAAACAATTATTAGAAGACGAAGGGGGTTATTCAGAGAGATCTGAAATGTGGCCGAAATGTAACCGGACACTGAATTTCAGCGAACGAGGACATTTCGGGGCCATTCGGCTATTCAGAGACCAGGCAATTCGCCAAATTTCGGGGAATTGCCTGCACGTACGGTGCCTGTTCGAGGGCAGTGAAATCCCCCATAGAGAAGCCATGCTTCGTCTATTCAAACACCAAACAGCAGGGAAAAGTTGCCGAAATGCCCTGCTGTTTGGTGATTTCATTTGGCACGTTTATTTAGGCGAATCCCATAGGCTTCAATGTTAAAAATATTCCTGTTTTAATCCAATATATAATAAACCGTTTATTATTTTATGCTGCTGTGAAGAGTCTCTTTATTTCTAGATTTGTTAGGCATTTTTTGGGATATTTTCGGCAACATTTTTTTTCCATTTTATTTTTTAATCGTTTTTAAAATTTTCTTTAACAGACCTTTTTATTATCATTCATAGGACCTTATATGAAAATTCCAGGCATTTTGTTATGTAGTTAGTTTGCAAACAGCGTTTCAAATTTCAATCTTTCAAGGCTACTTTTTTTTTTTTTCACCACATTCGACTGCTTGTCGGGTTTTTCTGGCGGCTGCTCTGCACTGTGATCAGCGGCTAGTTGGGTGTATCCGGCGTGTTCGGTGGTGTTTGTGCAGTGGTTTCTGCGGATTTTCTGTGAGTATTCGGTGAGTGTTAGGTGATTGTTCGGCGAGTGTTCTGTGGGTTTGCGGCGAGTTTTCCCTGCACTACGGGGGCCCTGCGTTGCTTGCTGAATACACCGCAGAGTCGGCGAACTAGAGTCGCCGAATCGCCCAGAAGTGCAGGGAATGAAAGGGCACCGAACGTGCGGTGACTTTTCGATTCTCTCTGAATAACCCTGTAAGTGAACCACAAAATCAAGAACTAAAGCACAAGACAAAGGGCTGCGTAGTAGAGAAGTAATTCCCATTGTTTCGCCAGGAGCTGTGCTACGGCCATTAAGCAACACAAAATTCAAAAGCATTCAGGGTGCTACCCAGGAAACAGGAATTTTATATACCCAGGCCCTGGGAATTCTGGAAGGTTTTGGCCTGGTGGGCAAGTAAAAGCAAATAGCCCTTATAGAAACATAGAAAATGTCGGCAGATAAGAACCTTTCGGCCCATCTAGTCTGCCCAATTACATGGATACTTGACCTGGATTTATCTTTTGTTTAGGATAGCCTTATGCCTATCCCATGCTTGCTTAAATTCAATTACTGTTTTGGCCTCTACCACTTCAACTGGAAGACTGTTCCATGTATCCACCACCCTCTCAGTAAAATAATGCTTCCTGATGTTACTGTTAAACCATTGCCCCTCTAATCTAAGACTATCAGGGTTATTCAAAGAGATTCGAAAAGTCACCGCACGTTCGGTGACTTTTCGTTCTCTTCAATTCGGTTCCTTTTGCCGATCCCATTTCGGTGACCCTGCGGTGTATTCAGCAAGCACCACAGGGTCCCCGAATTGCAGGGAAAAGCTGCCGCAAACCTGACGAAAACTAACCGCAAAACCCACCGAATGCACGCCGAAAACCCCCAAAAACATCTGGATTAACCTGCGAGAACCACGAAAAAAGCCCGAGCAGGAGCCGATCACACACAGCCGAAGCAGCGGAGACGCAGACTCAGACGAGGGAGGTGAATAAATTAGCAAAACCGTTTGTATGAATCTGTGAAAATGAAATGCTGTTTGCAAAGAAACTATTGAGCGAAAATGTTTGAAATTTACACAGGAGGTCCAGGGAATGATAATAAAAAGGGCTGTTACAGAAAAAATAAGTAAACTTAATAAAAAAAAAAAAGAAAAATATCGGACTTTTAAAAAAAAATAAAAAATTCAGAAAAATGCTTAAAGTATCCTACAAAATCTATAAATAAAGAGACTTTTTGCTGCAGAATTTTATAATGAACGGTTTATTAGATATTGAATTAAAACGGGAATATTTTTAACATTGAAGCCTATGGGATTCTCCTGAATTAACTTGCCGAATGAAATCACCGAATGGCAGAGCATTAGGGGAACCTTTCACTGCTGGTTTGTGTTCTCTGAATAGCCGAAGCAGTGCTTTTTCATGGGGATTTCACTGCCCTCGAACAGGCACTGAACAGGCACCGTATGTGCAGGCAATTCGCCAGGATTTGGCGCATTGCCTGCTCTCTGGATAGCCGAATGGCCAGGAAAGGTAACTGAACACTGATTTTCAACGTTCGGTTACCTTTCTCAAGAAATTCGGATCTCTTTGAATAACCCTGTATGTCCTCATGTTTTGCTACTTTGTTTCCTTTTAAATATACTCCCTTCCTCTACATGGAATTAAGGGTCAAAAGTCAGCCCCCCCTATTTTCCCCTTAAATAATTGGTCAGTTCGGCTGACGGCATCTGCCCAATTATTTTTTTAAAATGTCATTAATTTAAACTTAAATACTATAGGGGTTATTCAAAGAGCACCAAATTGGCCATGGGATTGCACTGAACAGTGAATTTCACCATACGATGCAATTTCTTGGCCATTTGGCTATTCCAAAAGCTGGCAATTCTCCAGTGAAATACAGTGACCTGCGACGTCAGTGAAATCCCCATAGAAAAGTAATGCTTAATCTATCCAGACAACACCGAACAGCAGAGAAATAGTGAAATGCCCTAATTTTCTGTGGTTTCATTCGGCAGGTTTAATCAGGTGAATCCCATAGGCTTCAATGTAGAAAAAATATTTCTCAAGAAGAACAAAATGGCAGAACCCTATATCGCAGAGCGCTCAAAGAAGAAAGTACTATAATTACTGATACAGTGCTGCTCTATAAATAAATGAGGTGACACAGTTAATTCCCAAAAAAACTCTGTCAGGAAAATAGATACTAAACGTAAGCAATTTTGGAGTATATAGGACGCACTGAAGCACTTTCTGTTTATTCGGAACCATTCCCTGGATATTTAACTGGATTTTACTCCGTTGTTTGGTTCATGCAGAAATTATATATATTGATTTATTGTGTATATACAGTTGTGTTCAAAATTATTCAACCCCCACTGAAATTGAGTGTTTTGGCCAGTTTGATATTGATTTTGATCATTCAGTCATCTTGCTTACAATTAAATCAAAGGGGCACGTGTAGGTCAGACAAATATAACATAACATTTATAATGAAATAACCACAAATGTCTTTTCTGTGCTCACATCATTATCAGTTTTATTCAACCCCCAAGTAACATTCAATCTTAGTACTTAGTACAACATCCTTTTACAGTTATAACAGCTTTTAAACGTGAAGCATAGCTTGACACAAGTGTTTTGCAGCGATCTATGGGTATCTTCGCCCATTCGTCATGGGCAAAAGCCTCCAGTTCAGTCACATTCTTAGGCTTGCGCACTGCAACTGCTTTCTTTAAGTCCCACCAGAGGTTCTCAATCGGATTTAAGTCTGGTGACTGCGATGGCCACTCCAAAATGTTCCAGCCTTTAATCTGCAACCATGCTCTAGTGGACTTGGAGGTATGCTTGGGATCATTGTCCTGTTGAAAGGTCCAACGTCTCCCAAGCCTCAGGTTTGTGACGGACTGCATCACATTGTCATTGTCACGGATCCCTCTGATTACCAAAAGTGTGGTCCCTTTACGCAGACCGCTCTCTACCCTTCCGATCCTTGAATGGTCGGCAAAACTAGGAAGACAATTAACCAGACAATAGATAAACAAGGGGTAACACCAGACAGAGGTATGGAATAGAGTATTGTCACGAATCCTTCTGACTACCAAGATATTGATCTCTTTATGTAGCTCCCTTTCTACTCTTCCGATCCTTGAATGGTCGGCAAAGCTATATAGACAATGAAGCAGGTAACAGATAAAGAAAGGGAAACACCAGACAGGGGTACAGAACAGATCACAAGTCCTCCCTAGGACTTTAGTAATAGCAGAGGTAATCTGATGCGTGCTTAGGGTGCCACATAGACTGACCTCGGTACCAACGTTAAGGGCAGAACCTAGAGCAGAGTAAATGCCAATACCAGGGGTTATACACAGGAGGGTTCGTTTGCCAATGCCAGAGTCATACACAGGAGGGTTCGTTTGCCAATGCCAAGGGTCATACACAGGAGGGTTCGTTTGCCAATGCCAAGGGTCATACACAGGAGGGTTCGTTTGCCAATGCCAAGGGTCATACACAGGAGGGTTCGTTTGCCAATGCCAGGGTCATACACAGGAGGGTTCGTTTGCCAATGCCAAGGGTCATACACAGGAGGATTCGTTTGCCAATGCCAAGGGTCATACACAGGAGATAGCCAAATACACAAGAGCTCTGCGGGAGGTGAATACCACGTCAGGGCACCGGTGTAATGGTGAGACTGGGTTTTAAACCCGGCGGGTCCGCGTCATAACGCCAGGCCCCGCCCCTCGGCGTCCCACGTGAGCGCACCCGGAAGCGTTTACATTCGGCGCCTGGCCAGCGAGCAGCGAGGAAGCTGCTGCCAGGCGCCCCATCCCCTGACCCACCGTGACAGAACCCCCCCCTCCAGGGGCGGCCACTGGACGACCCCCAGGGGCACGGGGGTGCGCCAAATAGAAGGCCTTCACTAGCCTAGGAGCATGGACTTCCGCAGCCGGTACCCAAGAACGATCCTCCGGACCGTAACCCACCCAATCGACCAAGTACTGCAAAGACCCCCTAGACATCCTGGCACCCAGAATGGCCTTAACTTCGAACTCCTCCTCGCCCTCCACAGAGACAGGAGGCGGTGGAGCATGGACTTTGGTGTACCGGTTACATAACAACGGCTTCAAAAGGTTTACATGGAATACATTGTGTATCTTAAAATGGGGGGGTAACGCCAAAGCATAGGAGACAGGGTTGAGTCGCCGTAGAATCTTATAGGGACCGATATACCTAGGAGCCAACTTCATGGAAGGCACTAAGAGCTTGATGTTACGTGAAGACAGCCAAACCCTGTCCCCAACTTGATACACGGGTGCCTGCCTCCTGTGTCTGTCGGCCTTAGTTTTCTGGATGGCACTACTCTCCTCCAGTGCCCGTCTCACTCTCCCCCAAGTCTCTTTCAATGATGCCAGTTGCTCATCTAAAGCAGGAATCGTGGTATCAGGAAACGTGGCGGGGAGCACGGGAGGATCAAAACCATAAACAGCGAAGAAAGGAGAATGCCCTGTGGATTCACTCACTGCGCTGTTAATAGCATATTCTGCCCATGGTAGCAGGTCTGACCAGTTATCTTGTTGTTCTGAGATAAAGCACCTGAGATATTTCTCTATATTTTGGTTTGCTCGTTCTGCTGCTCCGTTGGTCTGGGGGTGATAAGCCGAAGAGAAAGAGAGGTCTATCCCTACGTTCTTACAAAACCCTCTCCAGAATCCGGAGATGAATTGGGTCCCCCTATCAGAGACAATCTCCAGAGGGACACCGTGTATGCGGACCACGTTGGCAATGAATATGGGCACCAGTTCAGCTGCCGAAGGTAGTTTCCGAAGAGGAACATAGTGACCCATCTTGGAAAATCGATCTATGATCGTAAGTATCACTGTATTCCCTCTTGACTCAGGTAACTCTACTATAAAATCCATGGCTACATGTGACCAGGGTCGTTCGGGGATCGGCAAAGGCTGGAGTAAGCCAATGGGTGCTGTTTTGGGACTTTTCTGCCTTGTGCACACTTCGCACACGGCAATGTAATCTTTGACATCTCGGCGCAACGTGGGCCACCAGAGGAGTTTACTGATACTAGACACAGTCTTGGTGATACCCATATGCCCGGAAGTTTTATTATCATGATAGATGTTAAGTACTTCCTCTCTTTCGTTCTCAGGTACAAAGAGTCTCGCAGGAGGTTTTCCCCCAGGAGCTGCGCCCTGGACGGTCTGCAACCTTTTCATTAGAGGAGACGAAGACACTAATCGTGGTAGCGGCTATAATCCTTTCCTGGGGTACAATGGGATGCTGATCTTGGATATTATGTTCATAAGACTCATACTGTCTCGACAATGCGTCTGCTTTAATGTTTCTGGACCCAGGTCTATAGGTAAGCACGAAATTAAAACTTGAAAGAAACAATGACCATCTCGCTTGTCTGGAATTTAAACGTTTGGCATCTCCAATGTACGTGAGATTCTTATGGTCGGTTATGATAACGATGGGGTCCTTAGACCCCTCTAATAAGTATCTCCATTCGGCCAAGGCCGCGATGACTGCTAACAATTCTCTATTTCCAATGTCATAGTTCTTCTCTGCCGGGGACAACTTCCGAGAATAGAAGCCGCATGGATGCAAGGGTTTGTCAGGAGCCTCCCTTTGGGACAAGACTGCACCAAGACCTAGTTCGGAGGCGTCAACTTCTACTTGGAAAGGCAGAGCCGGATCTGGATGTCGGAGAACAGGGGCAGTAGTAAAAGCTTGCTTTAGTGCCTCAAAGGCTTGAGTGGCTTGAGGTGTCCATTTCTGATTTCCCACCCCTTTCTTTGTCATAGCCGTGAGGGGGCCACCAAGGCCGAAAAATCTTTAATGAACCTTCGGTAATAGTTCGTAAACCCCAGAAACCTCTGAATGGCTTTAAGTCCTTGGGGTAGAGGCCAGTCAAGAATAGCTGAGAGCTTCTTAGGATCCATTTGAAAACCCCCAGGAGTTATTATATAACCAAGGAATTGCACAGTTACTATGTCGAATAGACATTTTTCTAGCTTACAGTACAATCCAGCCTTCAATAGTTTTTTCAACACTTGTTTCACGTGGACATGATGAGTGTCCACATCAGGAGAGTATATCAGGATATCATCCAGATATACTATGACGAATTCTTGCAGAAATTCCCTTAGAGTGTCGTTTATAAGGTCCTGGAAGACGGCTGGCGCATTACACAACCCAAAAGGCATCACCAGGTATTCATAATGCCCGCTACGTGTATTAAAAGCCGTTTTCCATTCGTCTCCCTTTTTAACCCTGACCAGGTTGTACGCTCCGCGTAAATCAAGCTTCGTATAGACACGAGCCCCTTTTAATCGGTCGAACAATTCTGTTATGAGAGGTATGGGATATGCATTTCTTATAGTGATCCTATTCAAACCCCTATAGTCGATGCAAGGTCGCAGATCTCCCTCTTTCTTGGAAACAAAAAAGAAACCTGCTCCTGCTGGAGAGGAGGACCGTCTAATGAATCCTCGTTCCAGATTCTCCCTTATGTATTCCTCCATAATGTCGTTCTCTCTTTGTGATAAAGGGTATACGTGACCCCTAGGAGGCATCGTACCAGGGAGTAAATCAATGGCACAGTCATATGGACGATGTGGTGGTAGGACCTCAGTCCTGGCTTTAGAGAACACCTCCTTTAATGCCAAGTAACATTCAGGAACCTCTGTGGACAAAGGAGGGGCTGTGGCAATATTGAGGCTACCAATCACATTAACTCTGCCTAGGCACTTAGACTGACAACTCTGACCCAAACATTTTATGTCTCTCTGGACCCAATCGACAACTGGGTTGTGCTCTGTTAGCCATGGAAACCCAAGAACGACAGGACATGAGGGTGATTCAATAATTTGAAATCTTATAGTTTCCTGGTGCAAAACTCCTGTTTTCATACATACATCGACTGTGTCGTGAGTGATATGTGGACATGACAGGGGTTTACCATCTATGGCCTCCACCATTAGAGGTCTTTCCTGAGAACCAGAGGTAGGAGGTTTTTGGCAGCAAAATTCTTATCCATAAAATTGCCTGAGGCCCCAGAGTCTAAGAACGCCTCAGTCTTGAGGTGAACCCCCTCCCAGGTTAGGGAGATCGGTAACAGAATCCTGGATTTTTTTTTTTCATTATCCACAAAGGAGGCACACAGAGAACCGATAACCTGGGTGTTTCCTGTTCTGAATCCTACTTTGCTATGTTCAGCCCTGCTAACCCTGGGTCTCTGAGGACATTGAAGGCGGAAGTGATCTGCCCCTGCACAATAGAAGCAGAGCCCCTTTTCTCTTCTGTGCGCTCTTTCTGCTTCTGAAATACCTGTCTTCCCTATTTGCATGGGTTCAACGACTGGCAAATCTGTTTTCACATTCTCCGAACCACCTGACGTACTGGTGTGTCTGGGTAACGAGGGTAAAGGAGGCAAGACCCTTCTGGGTCTATCTCTGGGGTGTCTCCTTTCCCTGATTTGATCGTCCATGGCTATACAGAAATCTATCAGGTGGTCCAGACTTTCTGGTAATTTTAAGGAGCCAGCTCAAACATAAAAGCCTCGTTCAAGCCTTCGGTAAAGGCTAAGGTTAAAACGTCGTTCGGCCAAAGTACCTCAGAAGTCAAAGTTTTAAACTCTATGGCATAATCGGCGACCCTCTTATTACCTTGTTTGATGTGAAACAAGGACCTACCCGCATTGGTAGCCCTTCTAGAGGGATCAAAGGTACGTCTTTAACTCAGAGGTAAAACCCTCATAGTCATAAATGATGGGTTTCTTATTTTCCCACAACGGCGTAGCCCACAATAAAGCTTTTTCTGTTAAATGATTAATCAGATATCCTACTTTGGCTTTATCAGACATACAAGAACCTGGATTGTTCTCAAACACAATCTCGAGTTGAGTCAAAAACCCCCGACATAGGCTTGGTGTACCATCATAGCGTAGGGGTGCCTTCATACTAAGCCTATGTCCTTCAGGGGGGACGGAACTGACCCTAGGTAACACTGGATCTGGAGGGTTTGTGGTACCTGTATTGGACCGATTTAACAGGGTTTGCAGAGCGAGAGAAATCTGGTCCATCCTATGGTCCTGTTCCTCTTGTCTGGCTGCGATACGTGCCAGCTGGTTAGAGAGGTCTGCGGGATCCATTGGCCCTGACGTAATGTCACGGATCCCTCTGATTACCAAAAGTGTGGTCCCTTTACGCAGACCGCTCTCTACCCTTCCGATCCTTGAATGGTCGGCAAAACTAGAAGACAATTAACCAGACAATAGATAAACAAGGGGTAACACCAGACAGAGGTATGGAATAGAGTATTGTCACGAATCCTTCTGACTACCAAGATATTGATCTCTTTATGTAGCTCCCTTTCTACTCTTCCGATCCTTGAATGGTCGGCAAAGCTATATAGACAATGAAGCAGGTAACAGATAAAGAAAGGGAAACACCAGACAGGGGTACAGAACAGATCACAAGTCCTCCCTAGGACTTTAGTAATAGCAGAGGTAATCTGATGCGTGCTTAGGGTGCCACATAGACTGACCTCGGTACCAACGTTAAGGGCAGAACCTAGAGCAGAGTAAATGCCAATACCAGGGGTTATACACAGGAGGGTTCGTTTGCCAATGCCAAGGGTCATACACAGGAGGGTTCGTTTGCCAATGCCAAGGGTCATACACAGGAGGGTTCGTTTGCCAATGCCAAGGGTCATACACAGGAGGGTTCGTTTGCCAATGCCAAGGGTCATACACAGGAGGGTTCGTTTGCCAATGCCAAGGGTCATACACAGGAGGATTCGTTTGCCAATGCCAAGGGTCATACACAGGAGATAGCCAAATACACAAGAGCTCTGCGGGAGGTGAATACCACGTCAGGGCACCGGTGTAATGGTGATACTGGGTTTTAAACCCGGCGGGTCCGCGTCATAACGCCAGGCCCCGCCCCTCGGCGTCCCACGTGAGCGCACCCGGAAGCGTTTACATTCGGCGCCTGGCCAGCGAGCAGCGAGGAAGCTGCTGCCAGGCGCCCCATCCCCTGACCCACCGTGACAGTCATCCAGTATCTCCTGGTACTGAAGAGAATTCATGGTACCTTGCACATGCTGAAGCTTCCCTGTACCTGCAGAAGCAAAACAGCCCCAAAGCATGATTGACCCCCCGCCATGCTTCACAGTAGGCAAGGTGTTCTTTTCTTCATGGCCTTGTTCTTCCTCCTCCAAACATAGTGTTGATCCATGGGCCCACAGTTCTAAATTTTGTTTCATCAGTCCACAGAACACTATCCCAAAAACTTCTGTGGTTTGTCCACATTTATTTATTATTATTATTCTTTATTTATAAAGCGCCAGCATATTCCGCAGCGCTGTACAATAAGCACAGTATAGACAGGGTTACAATACATTGAACAACATTTGACAAACAGTACAGGAGGAGATGAGGGCCCTATTCCCGTAGGAACTCACAATCTGGGAGGGTTGGGGTTGGAAACAGGAGGAGAGGACTGTAAGGTGAGAGTGATTGATGGTGCGTCAGTGAGTTGGGTGGTAGGCTTCCCTAAATAGGAATGTTTTAAGGGAGCGTTTGAAGGAAGAGAAGTTAGGGGAAAGTCTGACAGTACGAGGGGAGAGCGTTCCAGAGAGTGGGGGCTGCGCGTGAGAGAAATCCTGCAGTCTATCATGGGAAGAGGTGATGCGGGGAGAAGCTAGGCGCAGGTCACTGTTTGACCTTAGGGAGCGGGCTGGGGTGTATTTGGTGATTAGTGAGGACAGGTAGTGGGAGCTGAGTTAGTGAGGCTTTTGTAGGTAAGGATAAGGATTTTGAACTTAACTTAATTCTGCAGTGGATGGGGAGCCAGTGAAGGGACTCGCAGAGGGGAGCGGCAGAGACAGAGCGGCGGGTGAGGTGAATTAGCCTGGCGGAGGCGTTCAGGATGGATTGTAGGGGGGAGAGGTGGGACAGAGGGAGGCCAGATAAGAGATTATTGCAATAGTCGAGTCGGGAGATTACCAGGGCGTGTATGAGTTGTTTTGTGGCGACAGCGGTAAGAAATGGCCGAATTCTGTAAATATTACGCAGTTGGTATCGGCAGGAGGAGGAAAGAGACTTGATGTGGGGGATGAAGGAAAGAGCAGAGTCAAGTGTAACTCCAAGACAGCGAACTTGGTTTGATTGGGAGATGGTGATACCCTCCACCGTGATCGAGAAGTCAGGAGGTGGGGCGGCATTAGAGGGAGGAATAAGTAGGAGCTCAGTCTTTGACATGTTGATCTTTAGGTGGTGGGAGGCCATCCAGGAGGAGATGCCAGATAAACAGTCACTGACTTTGGAAAGGACAGGGGGAGAGAGATCAGGGGTAGAGAGGTAGATCTGAGTGTCATCAGCGTAGAGGTGGTAATTAAAGCCAAAGCTGTTGATGATTTTGCCCAGGGAGGAGGTGTAGATGGAAAAGAGCAGAGGACCAAGGACAGAGCCTTGAGGTACACCAACAGATAGAGGCAATGAGGAGGAGGAGTTACCAGCAAAGGACACACAGAAGGACCTGTTGGATAAATAGGAGTCAATCCAAGCAAGTGCAGTGTCACCGAGACCCAGAGAGTTGAGGGTCAGTAGAAGGAGGGGGTGGTCAACAGTGTCAAAAGCAGCCGAGAGGTCAAGCAGGATGAGAATAGACACATGACTTTTGGCATACTGCAGTCGACTCTTCTTATTCTTTGGAGACAGCAAGCGGGTGCGCCTGGGAGTTCTGGCATGGAGGCCTTCATTACGCAGTGTGCGCCGTATTGTCTGAGCTGATACTTCAGTACCCACATCTAACAAATCTTTTCAGAGTTCTTCAGCAGTCACACAGGGACTTTTCTCCACTCTACGCTTCAGGTAGCGCACAGCAGTCAAAGTCAGCATCTTCTTTCTGCCACGACCAGGTAGCATTTCAATAGTGCCCTTTGCCTTGAATTTGCGAATGATGCTTCCTATGGTCTCTCTTGGTATGTTTAACATCTTTGCAATCTTCTTATAGCCATTGCCCTTCCTGTGAAGAGTAATCACCTCTTCTCTTGTCTTCCTGGACCATTCTCTTGACTTCACCATGTTTGTAACCACACCAGTAAATGTCTAGAAGGAGCTGAGTATCAGTCATTTTAAAGCTGCCTAATTGGTGCTTATTATGCTTTATTGCTGCTCCGTGACATCCACAGGTGTTTTCAATACCTGATTGAAAACACTTGAATGAACCTCTGTTCTTCAGAGTGGTAGTCTTTAAGGGGTTGAATAATTGTGTCAATGAAGAATTCACAAAAGAAACATTTACCACCGTATTACAAAACCAATTGATGTCATTTTAGTTGCATATGGTTCTTTAAAAAGTCCTTGTAGGATTTCATTCTGAATACAATTACAAATATACACTAAATTCCCTAAAACCCTTTACAGCATTGGGGGTTGAATAATTTTGAACACAACTGTACGTCTTATACATTTTCTTATGTTTTATGTTTCTAGCATTGTATGCACTTTATTTGGATACAGATTCCTCTCCTTACATTTTTCACGCTTTGCTGATTTTTTTCACAAATTTGCTAAAAGAGCACATGTGGAAGAGGTGTTCCCTTTTTTTTCTTTCTTCTTCGGTATCATTGCTTCCTTGATTGAAGAAATAGGTATAGAGATTCCCTCACAGACGTCATTTTATGTCTTGCTATTTTTGCACAAATCTTTCACAAGAACACATAGAAAAATTTATTTTTTAGGAGCACAGCATTTTATAGAATCATATTTATTTATATATATATATATATATATATTTTACATTATAGTTTTAAATACTCATCAGGATCATTATGACAAGCCACTTGTGCTGGTGTGATTTAATTCACTACTATATTTGAAAACAGCACTGATATTTTTGCGCTCGAGTGTGTCGCTTATGTAAAAAATATTTATGTTTTTCTGAAATATTTATGCGACCTTCAATTCTTTTCATTAGCAGCAAAAAGTCTCTATTTATTTTTTAGGCATTTTCCGGGATTTTTTTGCCCAAATTTTTTTTCGGATTTGGTTTAAAATGGCAGCTTTTTTTCCTGTAACAGACCTTTTTATTGTTATTCATAGGGCCTTATATATTATTTCCATGTATTTTCAAGCCGTAGTTATTTTTTAAAACTTACATTTTTGGGGGGGATTTACCCCTGTTCAGTGGCTGGTCGACTTTTTTCGGATAGATTTGGTGGTCTGTTCTGCAGATCGGTGTATATATTCGGTGAGTTATGGGATAGATTTGGCGGTTTTTCGGATTGATTCGGTGGTTTGAAGATGCGTTTGGTGAGTCGATTCGCCGCACTTCGGGGACCCTGCAGTGAATGCTGAATTCACCGCAGGGTCTGGCAAATTCAACTAGGGACCTGCAAAGCTTCGAGATTCGATTCGAAATTGAATCGCTGGTCGAATTCGATTCAAATTCGATTTTGAGGCGTGATTCGAAATTTTTTCGAATCTGTCTGATCGCACGCAGAGCGCCTTCCAGACGCGCAGCACATGGCTGCGAAGGAACGGCACACTGCTAGGCGCTGCCCACCTCAAGGTCCCTTCACAGTGGAGGCTGCGGTGGACTGGAAGGCAGCTGCGGTTGGAGCTCCTGCAGTGAAGTCTGTCTGGACGTGGTCGGAGGAGAAGAGAGCTGCAAGTAGGCTGAGTCTGACCCAATTGTTGGTGGTGAGTATTAGTATATTAATTTAAATAACTATCCCTGGCCTGAGAAGTGTCACGTATTGTGCTTCTTTTGCAGGAAGCCAGAAGATGGCCGCCGGTGGGGAGGTGGGGGATCCAGGGGGGCCCTGCTGAATATTAATGTTTATTTTATTCCTAGCTCTGTGGGAGATAATTCTGGGGGTCTCACTCACTGCTGTCTGCTGCTCTGTGTGGGAGATAATTAATTATGGGGTCACTCACTGCTGTCTGCTGCTCTGTGTGGGAGATAATTAATTATGGGGTCACTCACTGCTGTCTGCTGCTCTGTGTGGGAGATAATTAATTATGGGGTCACTCACTGCTGTCTGCTGCTCTGTGTGGGAGATAATTAATTATGGGGTCACTCACTGCTGTCTGCTGCTCTGTGTGGGAGATAATTAATTCTGGGGGTCTCACTGCTGTCTGCTGCTCTGTGTGGGAGATAATTCTGGGGGTCTCACTGCTATCTGCTGCTCTGTGTGGGAGATAATTCTGGGGGTCTCACTGCTATCTGCTGCTCTGTGTGGGAGATAATTCTGGGGGTCTCACTGCTGTCTGCTGCTCTGTGTGGAAGATGATAAATTATGGGGGTCACTCACTGCTGTCTGCTGCTCTGTGGAAGATAATAAATTATGGGGGTCACTCACTGCTGTCTGCTGCTATGTGGAAGATAATAAATTATGGGGGTCACTCACTGCTGTCTGCTGCTCTGTGGAAGATAATAAATTATGGGGGTCACTCACTGCTGTCTGCTGCTCTGTGTGGGAGATAATTAATTATGGGGTCACTCACTGCTGTCTGCTGCTCTGTGTGGGAGATAATTAATTATGGGGTCACTCACTGCTGTCTGCTGCTCTGTGTGGGAGATAATTAATTCTGGGGGTCTCACTGCTGTCTGCTGCTCTGTGTGGGAGATAATTCTGGGGGTCTCACTGCTATCTGCTGCTCTGTGTGGGAGATAATTCTGGGGGTCTCACTGCTATCTGCTGCTCTGTGGGAGATAATTATGGGGCACTCACTGCTATCTGCTGCTCTGTGTGGGAGATAATTCTGGGGGTCTCACTGCTGTCTGCTGCTCTGTGTGGGAGATAATTCTGGGGTCTTACTGCTGTCTGCTGCTCTGTGTGGAAGATGATAAATTATGGGGGTCACTCACTGCTGTCTGCTGCTCTGTGGAAGATAATAAATTATGGGGGTCACTCACTGCTGTCTGCTGCTATGTGGAAGATAATAAATTATGGGGTCACTCACTGCTGTCTGCTGCTCTGTGGAGATAATAAATTATGGGGTCACTCACTGCTGTCTGCTGCTCTGTGTGGGAGATAATTAATTATGGGGTCACTCACTGCTGTCTGCTGCTCTGTGTGGGAGATAATTAATTATGGGGTCACTCACTGCTGTCTGCTGCTCTGTGGGAGATAATTAATTCTGGGGGTCTCACTGCTGTCTGCTGCTCTGTGTGGGAGATAATTCTGGGGGTCTCACTGCTATCTGCTGCTCTGTGTGGGAGATAATTCTGGGGGTCTCACTGCTATCTGCTGCTCTGTGTGGGAGATAATTCTGGGGTCTCACTGCTATCTGCTGCTGCTCTGTGTGGAGATAATTCTGGGGGTCTCACTGCTGTCTGCTGCTCTGTGTGGAAGATGATAAATTATGGGGTCACTCACTGCTGTCTGCTGCTCTGTGGAAGATAATAAATTATGGGGGTCACTCACTGCTGTCTGCTGCTATGTGGAAGATAATAAATTATGGGGGTCACTCACTGCTGTCTGCTGCTCTGTGGAAGATAATAAATTATGGGGGTCACTCACTGCTGTCTGCTGCTCTGTGTGGGAGATAATTAATTATGGGGTCACTCACTGCTGTCTGCTGCTCTGTGTGGGAGATAATTAATTATGGGGTCACTCACTGCTGTCTGCTGCTCTGTGTGGGAGATAATTAATTCTGGGGGTCTCACTGCTGTCTGCTGCTCTGTGTGGGAGATAATTCTGGGGGTCTCACTGCTATCTGCTGCTCTGTGTGGGAGATAATTCTGGGGGTCTCACTGCTATCTGCTGCTCTGTGTGGGAGATAATTCTGGGGGTCTCACTGCTATCTGCTGCTCTGTGTGGGAGATAATTCTGGGGGTCTCACTGCTATCTGCTGCTCTGTGTGGGAGATAATTCTGGGGGTCTCACTGCTGTCTGCTGCTCTGTGTGGAAGATGATAAATTATGGGGGTCACTCACTGCTGTCTGCTGCTCTGTGGAAGATAATAAATTATGGGGGTCACTCACTGCTGTCTGCTGCTATGTGGAAGATAATAAATTATGGGGGTCACTCACTGCTGTCTGCTGCTCTGTGGAAGATAATAAATTATGGGGGTCACTCACTGCTGTCTGCTGCTCTGTGGAAGATAATAAATTATGGGGTCTCACTGCTGTCTGCTGCTCTGTGGAAGATAATTAATTCTGGGGCCACTCACTGCTGTCTGCTGCTCTGTGTGGAAGATAATTCTGGGGGTCTCACTGCTGTCTGCTGCTGTGTGAGATAATTCTGGGGGTCTCACTGCTGTCTGCTGCTCTGTGTGAGATAATTCTGGGGGTCTCACTGCTGTCTGCTGCTCTGTGTGAGATACTTCTGGGGGTCTCACTGCTGTCTGCTGCTCTGTGTGGGAGATAATTAATTATGGGGGTCACTCACTACTGTCTGCTGCTCTGTGGGAGATAATCAATTAGGATTTATGATGTGAATGTACTTTGCTATAGGCTACTATATTAATTAAGCCCATCTGTTAGATTGTGCATACAGGTTTAGCTGACGTTACAGCTGCAATCAAAGCATACCTATCCAGGCTGTATCGTACACGAAATGCTCGAAAGCGTCATTTTTCATATTCGATTCGAGTTCGAACCTAACAGCCGATTCGATTCGAGCGAAAATTTATGATTCGCAGGTTCCTAAATGCAACTCGCCGAAGTGCGGTGAACGAGAGAGCACCGAAATGTCTGTGACATTTCGGTGCTCTCTGAATACTCCCTTATTACATACTTAACTTTTCTCCAGCGGTGCTGGACTCCCCCTCCTCTTCCACTGCAGGCCTTCCAAATACAGACGTCCTTGAAGCCTTTTGCGTGCAAACACAGCATTCGTTGCACGGCACAGCGTATATAAAAACCAGTATATCCTTGCATACACATTTTCGGTGTTTATTTGTACTGATGGGTTCATCATCACCCAAACAGCCAATAATAGTTGAATAGTTGGACGTACACTCCTGCAGCAAATAATAGAAAATAATTTAGAAAAGAGAATGTTTCCTGTACTGCAAGCTATGTAATTAATTAGCATATATTATGATAATGTTTGGCGCATCTCTTTAAATTTATTTGATAACACAAGCTAGATATAAAACCCCCCCAAGAACAACAAATTCAACAGAACCCTAACACAAGATCCTACCCGCGAATATACTTACCTTGCCTTTAACAAGTTTAAATGTGAGGTGCAGGTTTCAATGTAGTTGTCAAACTTGAAACCACCGTTGTCTCCATCGCACAAACTCAGGTGAACTAGAGCATAAATAATAATATAAATATTTTATACCACACAATTTAAAAAGTCATTATTAAGGCTAGGGTCAGACTGAGGCAGTGCGAACGCGCGTGCAGGCGCACTTAATCACGGCCGCACTAGCAGCAAATGACGGGCAATGACGGCCAATATACGAAGTACGGTCGCACAAAAGTCCGGCTGCGCAACGCAAGTGGAAAACGAACGCATTTTTTCGAGAACGTGAAACCTCTAGTACTGACGTACAGAGTGCGCTGCGTCCGCTAGAGGCGTGTGTGCGTGAATTGGAGATGTCAGACACTGCTAATGTTCGGCCAACATAACGTCCAGATGCACAAAGTGTTTTATTGATGATCCGTACAAAATCACGGATGCAAATGCGCATCGTATGACCGCTATCGCGTACTCCGTGAAAAAATGCGTCCATTCGTTCGAACGCACTTTTTCACAGACAACGTGAAAATGCGTTCGTCTGACCCTAGCCTAAATAGAGACTTACATGTGTAGGCTTCATATTTTCCACATCACTAAATGTTCATATTTCTCAGGTTTTGTAAAAAAATGGATCAAACTGATCAGTGACTAATGAGTAGTGACAGAGGGCCCATCAGCCCCCCAATCCCCATCATTAACACCAGGTTGCCCTATTAAGAGGCTCAGCATCATCAAAAGGACAAGAAATAAGCCGCTAGAAGGATCAAATGTGTTAAGGCACTCAGTCTTTCCTTTGGCATGGCAAAGAAGATTCCTGCATGGCTCCTGGGTTTTCTACATTGCCCGCGGAACACAGATCTGTTATGTACTGAATGAGCCAAAGGAACCAGACACTTGATAGGATTTCTTGCTAATCCATGCAAAAATAATGCTTGGAGCAAGAGAAGATAGCATACGCTCTGTTTACTAATCCACAGACAATGATATCTTCTTATAGCAGCTTTCGATTCTCTGTTACAAACTAGTTAAAATCTTTTCATTTGTACAAAATCAGAATTGCTAAATTCAAGATTTCTTGCCACCCCCAAAAATATATATTTATATTTTTTCCAATCATTACTTTCAGATGCAAAACCATCAAATTTCTTTCTGAGTTCTTAATTTTAAAATGTATCAGCGTGACAGAGATAACTGTCCAGTTACTAGAATATAAGAAAGATGAAATGTAGACAGCAGGAAATAATATATTTATGTAAAAAGGTTACATAGGGCTTCATGTCACCCTAAAGAGTAGGAAAAGATACAAGAAAGAAAATATGTTGATCAATTGAAATATAGCACGTCATATGGTTAAAGTACGTAAAAGAATAAAGAAATAAAAAGAGACAGAAGTGAGGTCTCAAACGGTGTCTAAACACAGGGTAATCTCAATGCACTTGACTCAGGTAAAGCTGTCAGGCATCCCAGTAGTTGCTTTGAGGGATGCTTGTATGTGACCGCTGAGTAGGACCCTCCAGCAATCTCAACAGCCAAAACCGCCATTGACCACCTGGGATCTGGAAGTTGAATGCATGGGTCACTCCAGGGACGGGCTGAGGAGGATCACTTTTCTCAAAGGTCCACAGATCAGACGTCAGTGTAAGAATAAACATTGAAATAGGAGCGATCTCTGCAGGAGCAACAAGTATCATCACAAGGACATCAAGCAGCCAATGTATTTTACCAGGAAGGATACATTGAGATTTCTCTCGTTTTCAAGTATGTCCTGGGTTCAAGAACATTGAAATGTTACAGTTGTTACAGAAATACAAAGTAATACAATGCAAGATATTAAAAACAAACAACACAATTATACAGATTAACAGAAAATAAATATGTAAGAAATCGTCATTATGTGTCATGGTCCTCGCAGTCGCCGCCGCAGCAAAGGCAAAACTAGAGCTGCTGCGCACTGACATTCCTTGGGCAGCACATGAAAGGTGCTGCCCTAGATTTAAAACCAGACTTCTCAGCCAGCTCTGCACTACAGGTGCACCTAATCAGCCAGCCTGACTGATTCCATATAATGGAACCGCGCCCCTCCCAAAGTGCTTCAGCATCAGTTTCCACTCCCTAAGAGGAGCTTGTTCAGCCAGGAGCCTGTCCTGTTTCTACCCAGAATTCAGATTCAACATGTACCAGACCCCCTGCTTGCTTAAACGGATTTGTTGCCCTCTGTATCCCTAGACCTTTGGACCCCATCTGACTACGATTCTGGATCATCACTTTGGCACCACGCAATATTTCTTCACCGCTTCACCTGTTTACCCCCCCCCCTTCCACTTCATCCAAGGACTCCTTCATACAGATCTTCTGCTTATTGTTTATTCAACTACCGGACTCCCTGTTTACTGGACTTCTGCTACATTCCAGAAAACCCTGCTCTCAGCCCTGTTCCTGTGTTATCCCTCTGTCTGTAAGTTAACCTCATGTCCTCTCTCATTCCCCTATTGTATGCATTGTTAGCCCTGCTCCAGTTCTGTTTATGAAGTTCGTTTACTTCTCCCTCTCAGCCCCTTAACCTGCATATTACATGGTTAACCCCTTCCTATCAGCTTTCCCATCTACCCCATCAGTCTATGTTTGATTATCCAATAAACCCTTTATTATTTGAAACACATTGCCTGCTTCGTACACAGGTGCATTCTGTATTGAGGTATGTTAATACTCTCTTAAGTGACTTTAGACTGGGGGGGGGGAGATTTGATCTGGGAGGTTATTCCATAACTGCGGTGCTCTGTAGGAAAATGAGGACCGAGCCACTGTCTTGCTGGTCCTGGATCGGAGGTTATAGGATGAGGGAACTGCTTGTGGAAGCAGCCTATTCAGGTAGGGTGGCAGCTTCCCAGAAAATCTCTTAAACACCAGGCTGGAAAGGTTAAGGGTGCGTCTAGTCTCCAGCGACGGCCAGTTTAGCTCTTTTAACATGTCACAATGGTGGGTCATGTAGTTACATTGTATAAACTCATTCTGCCACTTTGTGCTACAAATGTAAGTTTCTGAATGTGTGTTTCCGGGGCCGCTGCATACACTCAATTCTCAGGAGTCCAAGTATATATGGCTCCATATATGGAATATATAGGGACACTTGCCCTTCTTTGAACAGCAAGGACTCTCAATAGGGAGAATGATTGTTGCAAATTGAGCAGATCGCAAACATATTTTTCAGTCTTTAAAAATACACTTTAATAAAAAATTAGATTGTAAAACCAACAATCATATACAAGCTGGACCCTCATCTGGAATTCTGGGAGACTCAAATCAAGAATTTTTGGTATCTTCCATATTTGTTTTACTTACCTCCCATGATGCTCTGGATGAGTCCTGTTACACGCTGACATTTCTCCAATGTTCCAGCCCTTTTAACACAATGGGAGTGTTCAACTCCAATATGTGACATGCTGAACAAAGACGTTGTACAAAAGGGCTGCATAGTGCAGTGTATTGCAGCTCCCCTGCTGCCTCCAGCCTTCCTTCTGACTCTGGATCTCCTGGAATCTGAAATCCAGAAGACTCCTAAAACACTTGATAGCACAGTGTTTATATACAGTCTGTATATCTTCAAAACATTAATAGGTAGTCTTGCTTCTGTACATATATATAGTCAACCATGGTGTAGATCCTCGCTTGGGCTATTGGCTCGTGCTCCTTCTGACTGCGTCTGTGTGCGTACCACTTAGGGTTGCCACCTGTCCAGTGTTCACCCGGGCAGTTCGGGTTTGTAATCATCATGTGTTTGGATTTAAGCCCCCACTCCCAACAGAGCACATAATGTAGACCGGATCAAGCCTGGACTGAATACCAGCAAGTGCCTGTGTATGTACTTGAGAGTCTGAGTGTCAGTGGCGTCGTAACGTGGGGGCGGGGGGTGCGGCCCGCACCAGGTGACACCCGCTTTTTAGAGTGACACCGTCACCCTAAGGGCGGGTGTCTCATTCTCTGCCGCGTATTCGCTCCCTGCAAGCGTCCGAAGCATGCAGCTTCGGCGCTCGCCTGGAGGAAACACTTCACCAGCCAATTGCGGCTGGTCACGTGGCTCCCCCAGGCGAGCGCCCAAGCTGCGCGCCCCCGGACGCTCAGAGGGAGCGAACACGCGGCGGAGGTGAGCTGGGGCAATATATCCATGAGGTGAGCTGGGGCAATATATCCATGAGGTGAGCTGGGGCAATATATCCATGAGGTGAGCTGGGGCAATATATCCATGAGGTGAGCTGAGGGGCAATATATAACTGAACTGGGGCAATATATATCCGTGTGTGCTTTCACTGCCTTCGAACAGGTAACGTTGGCAGTTGGCAAAAATTTGTGTGAGCATATGAGAGTTCCACAGCAATAAACCTCACAGTAATGTGCGCTGTGTGTATGAGCATTCAGTGTTATATGGGAGTACTGATTTAGGAGTAAGAGTAGTTAAAAAAAATCTGTAAAACTCGGGGGGGGGGGACACCATAAGTTACCGCACTGGGTGACACCAACCCTAGTGACGCCACTGCTGAGTGTATCAGTGTTTGCTTCTCCAGGTTTGTTTTTCATACTGCCAGAGTCACAAACACATCAAGATAACTCACATTGACAGTATTTGGGTCTGTGGTCTGGGGTCCCTGAAGAATGTATGAGCAAGTGGTGATCAATAAACTCCAGGATTAAGAGAGCTTTATTTCGCCCAAGTGGACCAGGCAACGTTTCAACTCAGAATGAGTCTTTGCCAAGCTTATCACTCATGATTCTCACCTGGAATCCGTATTAAACAAAAACCAGCTCTGTGAACCTGATATGAAGTGAATTTACACAATCACTTAAAGAATCTTTACTCCCCTCTTGTCCTGCCATGCAGAGAACAACACAATCCAAGGCCGCCTCCTGTTTTCTCTTGTGTAAGGACGCTTGAGACAAAGTACAGCCGACAATGTGTCAATGGATACTGACCCAGCCGTGAGCGCCATCAGACATAGACCTCAGTCATCTTTCATACACAAAGTGTGTATACTCTACATAATTAATTCTTTCGCCGTGCAACATTTTGAGTGTTCGGTTTTGGCTTGAAGGAAAGATGACAACCCTAGTACCACTTGTGTGTATGACTGTTTGCTTTTGTATAAATTGTTGTTTTGCATGTAGACTCAAAAGAACACGCTTAGATGTTATAGCAGTATTGTTTATAAAATCTTGTTTAAAAAAAATCATAATTTTGATATGAAATATAAAATCCAAAAGTGCTGGAATGTGCATAAATATAATTGCATTCCTTATTAAGTAAAGGTATAAAGGAAGATCGTGAAGATAAAACAAAAAGATAAAAAAGAGTATTAGTAGGACTCTTAAGAGGTTAGTCACTAAGCACCAGTGTTGCAAATACTGGTGAAAATCGCTGCTATTGCAATGCCGACAAACTGTAAGATTTCACAAAACTAAAATCCAAAATGTAACAGGAGAAGCTTCACAGGAAAGTTTTTCCTGCTGCTCTTTTAATTCTAATCTTGTGAAATGCTGGAACTGCAATACTGGTGATTTTCGCCAGGATTGCAACACCGTCTCTTAGTGAATGACCCATTTATAATATCTGCAGTAATCCAATCAGCATAAGAAGAAGGAATGTATACTATAATTAAATGACATACTGGATCTATAATGCAGTCCTATCCTGACCTTTGATACAGGAAGAAAAAATAGGCTAGAAATGGAAATGAATAAATAAGGTGGTGAGTGCATAAATAATGTCAGTCCTATAATGGTCCTAATAAAGACAAATAAATGATAAAAGGAATAGAAGAACGGAAAAAGAGAATCATAAACTAGACGTAGGATCAGTCCACTAGTGTACCGGGTGCTATGGCGCTCACCCCGGAGTAGCGTAGTCCGGATCTTAATGGACAGAGTGCAGTGCGCGATGACATCTATTAGTGCCTGCTGCGGTCCCGGATGCTGGGCTGACATCAAGGATGTCAGCCCGCAATGGAGGGCACAGCAATCGGCCGATCACTGGCTGCAAAGGGAGGACGCGCTCAGCACGTCCTCCAGCCTCCGCTTCCTACGGCTGGACGCACTGAGCGTGTCCTCCGCAGCAAAGTGGTTAAATGTGGAAGAATAAAGACAAATTTCCAAATCCTTATGTGTGCATTTTTCAACATATTTTAAATGTTGGGATAATCTCATTCTTTTGTTTTTCCAAGTCGATTGAGATGCTATACCCAGTTTTGACCACGTGATGTCAGTAACGTTTCATACATTTCTAAAATACACACAGATTCTGAGCACTAGCTCCTGCCTACAGCTAAAACGGGGACGCTAAGGTTAAAAATTTGCGGTCGCTCATCTCCCCTTAGCATACCTGTTTTACCTTTAGTTTACGGGGCAGGTGCTGAGTCCAGGATATTGCTCCTTGCTTGTGATAATTCTAATAATATAGATTCATACTGGAGGAGGGAACGGTCACCCACCGTCAGGGATTGGGTTCTGAGGGTGGAGGGGATCAGAGCTCTAGAAGAAGCGCACTACAATAGTTTGGGTAAATATGAGGAATTTGATGCGATTTGGCGCCCATGGTCCTCGAACCTTCGCTCAATAACGGTATCAGACAGGTCACCGGAGGAGGAAGAAGCGGTCTCGTAAGATAGTTGACCTGTTATTGGGGGTTAGAGGTGAATTAAGACCTGAGCCCGGTGCTGTGCTGTTTTGTCTTGACATACCATCCTGGTACTAGCTTTACTGCTGTTTATCTATAGATACGATGATCACCTTTTTAGTTCGTTAATTTAGAGTTTGTTATTTGTTGTATTATAAAATTCTGGCACTGTCTATGACCTAGAGGCACTTTGATTATATTCCATATTATTGTGACTTTTTTCACTATTGTCTCTTATGTGACTTGTATTTTATACTTTGCCAATAAAAATATTTTACACAAAAAAAATATTATATAGATTCCCTACAACCCAGGCTATAATAGTGGCAATATCACACTTTAGTGTCATCTAAGAGCATGATAAAATGATTGCTGGGAGACTGGGATGGGGGGGGGGCAGAAATCTTGGTGGGTTCTTGCATTTCCACTTGATCCTTGCTACAAAGTTCTACCCATACCCATTATATTTACTGAGTGATTATTTAAGTCAACAAAGCTTTATTCTTGGTTTCCAGAATCCAAATACCCTTACCTGCCGTGCAAGGTTTTGTTACTTGTCTTTTGTTATTGAGCTCATTCTTCCTTGAAAACAACTTCACTTGAGTTGGTAACATTAATGAGTAGGCCGTTAAGTATAACAGTTCAACCTGTTAATGGTCCCGCACTATTACAAGCCGCACTCTAACTGGGGATTGTATTGGCTGCCTAATGTACAATGACACTTTCTTTACCTTTCTCTGGATACACAAATCTTGAGGGAGCCATAGAATAATGAGCAAATACCAAGGTCATTTGATATTTTTGTAAATCATTCTCTACAAAAACCTTGTGTAACGTGATTTTGCATTCGCAAAACCATTTTTAAAAAATACACTAACAGGGTTATTCAGAGAGAGGTGAATAGCAGGAGAATGGCTGGAGAATGGAAAATTCTAGGTCAAAATAGACAATTTGGAAAGTGAGATAAATGGGAGAATTTTTCTGGTTTGACTATTTTGACCTAGAATTTTGCATTCTCCAGCCATTCTCCAGCTTTTCACCTCTCTCTGAATAACCCTGTAAAAAATGTCAAACACATTTCTCAGAGGAAGAATGAAGAGCTCATTCCACCACCTGCGCTCTCTGTAGGTTGAAGGACACAGAAAACAAAAAGATGTCCTTCTGCCAGCACAGTACAATCCCTATGCATTCATATAGCCCCTGGCTATATTGAGTAAGTAATAGGGAGCCGCTAATACATAATGGCTTACATTGATTTTTTGTATTAGTGACTCCCTATTACTGGCTTTGAAAATAAGGCCACATGTGTTTTCACCAGTAGGGTGGGCAGCAAGGCTGCTATTTGTTACGGAACAATGTGACCAACTGTTGATTCTTGCACATTTATGTTGCCCACTCCTTAAGAGCTTTAATATATCAGATGACGTATTCGATCAACTTTTGCTATAGACTGCCTGACCCAATAAAAAATATTTTGAAAAAGTGACATGTCTGAAATTGATGCCTAGGCATCACTTTCAGAAGCGTTGTTTTGGTGCAGCCGAAAAACATTCAGGATCACTTGAAAATTTTGATAGCTTCCAAAAACACAACAATTTGTGAGCAATCAATTTCTAGTGTTAAGGTTACAGTTTGAAATGAATGTTAGGTTACTGTTTGTGCTTGTTTTAAGGTTAGGGTTACATTTAGGGTTAACCCTTTCCCCAGTATTCTGCTTCATTTTTAGGCAACATTTTCTGCACCTTCTTTTGATGCTTGCTATGCTGCTCCTTTAGTGAGGTTAAAACACACAATTACGCAGGCGATTGAGTTGTAATCACATGCTTTATTTAAATATGGTTT
The DNA here is from genome assembly GCA_009667805.1 of Leptobrachium leishanense. Classification (NCBI taxonomy): domain Eukaryota; kingdom Metazoa; phylum Chordata; class Amphibia; order Anura; family Megophryidae; genus Leptobrachium; species Leptobrachium leishanense. The sequence goes on from CM019063.1 coordinate 398,155,387, forward strand.
TCAGCTAGAGCGACCCTTTAAGGAACCCTAGAAAATCAAAATCCTGATAGCTTTTTAATGAGGCATTATCGATCCTCTTCAAATTATATTATTTACTAATTGTCAAGATATTGCTTTCGTTGGCTAAAGTTAATCACACAATTTACTGCATTTCCCTGAAGAATTTACAAACATGTGACATGAGTTCATATTCGTCTATAATCATATTGACCTTTGCCTGGAGGTTTCTAATCAAAGAATACTCACGTGATACAAAAATCGGATCCTGAGAATGTTCCTGGTGAATAATTAAAGAAAAGTGATGTAATTGAAAAATGTCAAACTATGTATGAACTATATTATACAGCAGGACAATGAAATAAAGTAACATTGTACCTTCTAATAGTGTTCAATAAAGCTAAGCAGAGAAAGGCCCGAGATAGAGATCAGTATAGCATAATAGGCCCAGTGGCCTTGATAGGGGATAACCCTAGGAGCAGGGCCGGATTTACTATTAGGCACAGTAGGCATGTGCCTACAGGCGCCTGCCACAAGGGGGCGCCTTGCTGTGTGTGTAAAAAGAAAATAAAAAATTTACAATTTGCAATTATTTAGACCACTGTATCTCTAGAGCCCTAAGGGCTAGAGGGACCTATGAGGTATCATTGGAAAGGTCGATTTATAGCCTTTCCAGTGATACCAAATATAACCAGGTTAGATTTATGTAAAAATAAAATATCTATTAGAAAAAAAATAGGAAAAATATTATTTTAACACGTCACTAATATTCAGTTTACAATTATAAAGTGAACATTGATGCTGCACTAACTCACCTCATTTACCATACTGCCAGCAAGTGTGTATCTGGTGAAGCAACGCATTTTTTGTCAAAACCTAGACTGTGGCGCTGCAGTGAGGAGGGGACAGGGGGACTTTGGTACCTGCATCCCTGAATTGTACAGCACACAAGGTTAAGTGAGATATCATTGGAAAGGTCAGAGTCTAGTCTTTAGTATGATACCAAACATGACCATGTAATGTGTACAAATAAAAAAACGAAAAAAGTAAATGAAAATTTTTTTTTCTGTTCTACAGCAGAGGCAATATATCCTTTTACACATAAAACAAACAATGCTGCTGCATTTACTGCCCTCCTCCTTTAACCATTCTACCCCACTGACTCCCTGCCCCCTCTTCTACCTCTTCTATGTCTTCCTTTTCTACAGTCTCGGAGGAGGATGTAACAGAACTTCTTATGTCCTGTCCTCCTACCCTGACAACCTGTCCACTTGATCCCATCCCCTCACACCTTATTTCGGCCTGTCTTACCGGTTACTGCAGTGGCGTAGCGTGGGGGGTGCCTCGGGGGCGGTCGCCCCGGGCGCAATTTTCCTAGGGGGCGCAAAATTTCAAAAGAAATTTGAACCACTAATATTTTCCAGCAGGGATCAGCAAGGTGTCCGCCAGTTTTGCCACACCGGTGGTGACTTAGAACTCAGTGTCCAAAAGGGAGGACCAGGACATAAAATTCTGGTCCTGTTCCGACTCCTCCTTAACGCTGACATGAGTGACATGAAGCAGCGCAGCATTATTCAACGGAACACCCTGTACCACGCTTGTCAGTCCCCCTTGAAGCCGCCCCCCTTGAAGCCCTGTTCCAACCCCCCGCTGCTGGCAGCCCTGCAGCCACTGAACAGGAAGGAGGGAGGGAGGTGCCTGCTCTGCAGCACATTTAAAATCTGGTCTCCACTAAGCCCCCTGGACAGCTCCCCCCCTGGCCACCAGCAACACCACGCAGATAGGCAACACTGTATGACACCAAAGCAGCGTGACCACCACACAGTGAGGGGATACAGGAAGAGGGTGACTGGAGGTTCAGGGAAAGAGTGACTGGGGATATTGGATAGAGTGACTGTGGGTACTGGGAGAAAGTGGGGGTACTTGGTCGAGAGAGAGAGTGAGTGACTGGGGGTACTGGGAGAGAGTGACTGGGGGTACTGGGAGAGAGTGACTGGGGGTACTGGGAGAGAGTGAGTGACTGGGGTACTTGGAGAGAGAGACTGGGGGTATTTGGAGAAAGTGGGGTACTGAGAGTGACTGGGGTACTTGGAGGGAGAGGGTGACTGGGGGTACTGGGAGAGAGTGACTGGGTACAGTGTGAGAGTGGAACTATGATATATACTGGGACAGGGTGACTGGTAGCAGTGGTGTAGCTTGGGGGGTATGTGTATTTAATTTTTTTATTATATCAGTATTTTGTTAATATACAATACATGTGCTTGTGGGGTAAACGGGGTCAATACTCTAATGGTGTCAGGGAATCATGGTGTGTTACCGTGTCCACAGGTTGGGGGGGGCACACAATTCTTACCCTGCCCCGGGCGCTGACAACCCACGCTACGCCGCTGGGTTACTGTCCCTGCTTTTGACTCCTATTTTTAACCTCTCCCTCTCCTCTGGAACCTTCCCCTCTGGGGTGATCAAAGCACATTTGAATACATTCTAAAAAAGCCATCTCTTGATCCTACCTCCCTCTTGAACGACTGTCCCATGTCTCTGCTCCCCTTTGCCTCCAAAATCTTAGAATGTCTGATCCATAACCAGCTCACCAGTTTTCTTGCTGCTAACTCTCTACTCGATCTGCACCAGTCTAGCTTTCGCTCCCAACAATCTACTGAGACTGCTCTGACTAAGGTGACTAAGGATTTAGCTACCGCTAAAACCAAAGGTCACTTCTCCCTCCTTATTCTTCTTGACCTTTCCGCTGCATTCAACACTGGTGATCACCCTCTCCTGCTCCTAACGCTGCGTCAACTTGGCCTCAGTGACATCACTCTCTCCTGGTCCTCTTCCTGTCTCTCTTTTCGCTCCTTCAGTTTCTTCTTCCCTGGTGTCTCTTCACCACACATTCATCTCAGTTGGGGTACCTCAAGGCTAGGTTCTGGGTCCCCTACTCTTCTCGATCTATACTGCCTCTTTGGACAACTTTATCTATTCCTATGGATTCCAATATCACCTCTATGCTGATGACACCCAAATCTACCTTTCCTCTTTCGATCTTTCTCCTCCGGTGCTGGACCATGTTACTGCCGACCTATCGGCTGTCTCCGACTGGATGACTTCCCATTTCCTAAATCTCAACCTCTCTAAAACTGAACTTCTCACCTTCCCTCCCTCTAAAACCTCCATTCCTGCGCCAATTTCTCTTCAGGTGAATGGTGCCACCATTACTTCTACCTCTCAAGCTCCATTGCCTCAGGGTCCACTTGGACTCCAATCTATCCTTTACTCCTCACATTCAGTCGCTAACCAAATCTTGCTACTTCCACCTAAAAAACATTGCACGCATCTGTCCCTTTCTTAATCCTGACTCTACTAAAATGCTCATCCAAGCTCTTATTATCACCCGCCTTGACTACTGTAACCTCCTTCTCTCTGGCCTTAAGAGATCCCAGATTCTGCCTCTGCAGTCTGTAATGAACGCCTATGCCAGACTCGGCTTCAAGACTTCTCCCAAGCTGCACCCTTTCTATGGAACTCCCTCCCCCGCAACATCAGACTCACCCGTCACTCCAGTCCTTCAAGAAGTCTCTGAAAACGCATTACTATAGAGAACAGAAGCCTATCAGCTCACTCCATGATCCCCCACTGTTATTTCCTGCTCCTCTTCCCATTCAGTCCTCATGCAACCCGCTACTTCAAATACCCTATTCATCCTCACCTAATGTGTCACCCCTCTCCTCTTAGTTTGTAAGCTCTTGAGCAGGATCCTTCCTCCTTCTGTTCTGCGTGTGTAACATATATGTATATTTTGTTATTCTGTTTCTCCCATTGTACAGTGCTATGGAATTTGTTGACGCTTTATAAATACTTGTAACTGTAACTAATTAAACTAAGGCAACAGATTCTGCCTCTTCTTTTGATTTGAGCACAGAGAAAAATAGTTTCAGTTTTGGGGAGGTAGGGGCGCTCCGCATTTTTGTGCCTACAGGCTCCTGAGGTGCAAATCCGGCCCTGCCTAGGAGGAAATGGCAAAATGTTCTAATCTAGGACATTCGTGTCTCTGGAAATTCGTGAGAAGTTAAAATGTAACTTTTACTAAATATCAAAAGTAAAAAGCCACACCAAGGACAAGTTATCCATGGGTGGAGAATGTGTGGTAGCAATTATAGATTAAGTAGGCAGGGGTGGTAGCACATCTGTTTAAGCCCTCCTCTAGGGGGTGAGGAGGTGATTGACACATTCCACTGTGTGAAATATCAAGGATAATTATCCTCCACACATTCCCCTCCCTTGGATAACTTGTCCTTGCTTTTTACACAGTTGAGTGTGTCAATCAACTCCTCCCCGCTCAAAGAGGGCCTAGGCAGATGTGCTACCACCTCTGCCTGCTTAACCAATAATTGCCTTTTGTATAAATATCCTCATGGTGTGGCTTTTTACTTTTGATACTTAGTAAAAGTTACATTTTAACTTCTCACGAATTTCCAGAGACCCCAGTGTCCTAGAACTTTTTACCATTTATACAGCAAGACAGCACGTCCTGGGATCCTATGACCCGGCTGCCACCTTGCTGTAAAATAAGCACCCTAACCAGCAGATTCTGATTAACCTAACCCTAAAATTAACGTTAGCCTCTTTTTAAAAAAAAGTCATCTGAAAGTTACACTACATTTTTAAAACCTGCTGTTTTTTTTCCTCATCAATTTTCTTTGCGCCCACAAGGTGGCCACCTACCGGTAGTAAGCCAAAAGAAGTAGAACTATAACTGCTTTAACATCAAAGTGTAAACTAATGAAATCAAATTAAAATAAAGAAAATTTATATTATTCTTTATAGCAGTGTTTCCCAACCGTGCCCTCAAGTACTCCAGGTTTTAAGGATTACCCTGGGGAAACGCAGACTGAATCCTGTGATCACTGAGCAGCAAATCACATCACCTGTGCTGTGCTTCAGATATCTGGCAAACCTGGTCTGTTAGGGGTACCTGAGTATACTGTAGGGTAGAGAAACACTGCTATCTAGTGAGATAAATAAGTAAATAATTTTCTCCAGTAAGTGTCCTTGGGCAAGACATCTAACGGCACATACTCGCCATCCAGGACATACTTGAAAACGAGAGAAATCTCAATGTATCCTTCCTGGTAAAATACTTTCTCAAAAAAATTATATCATGGGATGAACTAACATAGCAATCAAGGGCCACTTAAAAAACTCACTGGAGATATTGTACACATACCATTTTTTTATCCCCAAACCAAGCCTGCATGCCATAGAATGACTAGAATTCCAAGCATTTCCCTGTGATGTAACAATGTAACACATATTGCGTGCAATAAAATCAATATAATAAAAAATCTCAGGCATCTCTCCATTCAGTACCGTGTTTCTATAGGTATGCAAATTCCCACATAGTCTCTTTATGCCCAACTTTTTTTGTCTGCAGTTTAATGGAATGTGGTGTGTTTGTTGTGAAAATCTACTTGTAGACATGTATGTACATGGGGGGCCTGCCGGCTATTTGTTTTTACTGTGAAATGAAACAAGTTTGGCTGCCTAGCAACCAGAAGAATTAATTAGATATTAAATACACCCTTTCTTTAATGGAAAGGAATCATTTATATCCACATTTATTCCCTTTTTTTATTATATATTTGTGCGTTTCATTAAATAGTTACATTTGTATATTGAATTCAATGTTCGTTTTTCAAATTGTTGAATTTTCCACGTATGTACACAAAGATTCAATGAGCCACGGAGACACGCAATATTATTGGATTCCCCGCATTCTAGATATATCGGTAGTGTTAGAAACTGCCCTGCACATAGAAAACAGTCGTGATCATAGATCGTAAGATATAGCAAAGCCTAACGTTTTAAAAACACACTGCAGTCGGTATTGTGTGAGGCCGATTACAGTCAAAATTAAGATAATCAGGGTTATTCAAAGAGAATCGAAAAGTCACCGCACGTTCGGTGACTTTTCTTTCTCTTCAATTCGGCACGATTTGGCGATCCCATTTCGGCAACCTTGCGGTAATCAGCAAGCACCACAGGGCCGCCGTAATGCAGGGAAAAGTCGCTGCAAACCCGCCGAAAACTCACCGCAAAACCCAGCGAAGGCACACCGAAACCCCGAAAATGACGGAAAAACCCTAGCAGGAGCCGATCACACGCAGCGCAGCCGCCGGAAAAACCCGACACCGCAGACGAATGGAGTTAAACAAAAACATTTGCTTGAATGTTTGAAAAGAAACTAATGAGCGAAAATGCCTGAAATTTACATATAAGATCCAATGAATGATAATAAAAAGGGCTGTTACAGAAAAAGAGAACAAACGTTTCAAAAAAAAAATTTAAAAAAAATCGGCAAAGATTTTTTGGCAACAAAATCCCAAAAAATGCTTAAAATATCCCAAAAAAATCTATAAATAAAGAGACTTTTTACTGCAGAATATTATAATCAACAGTTTATTAGATATTGAATTAAAATGGGAATATTTTTAACATTGAAGCCTATGGGATTCTCCTGAATTAATCTGCTGCATGAAGCAACCGAATGGCAGGGCATTTCGGCAACTTTTCACTGCTGGTTTTTGTTCTCTGAATAGACGAAGCATTGCTTCTCTATGGGGATTTGACTGCCCTCGAACAGGCACCATATGTGCAGGCAATTCGCCAGGATTTGGCAAACTGCCTGCTCTCTGGATAGCCGAATGGCCAAGACAGGTAACCGATCGCTGATTTTCAGCGTTCGGTTACCTTTCGGCAGCCATTCGGATCTCTTTGAATTACCCTGAATATATCAAATTCATTGATAAAACACTCCTTGTGCTTTGAAGTATGAATGTGTTTATCTTCTCTCTTGGAAATAGGCTGATTAAATACAAACAGAGCCTTTTCCTGCAAGAAGGAGCACTTACACTCATGCTCGTTCCTGGTGGTATGTTCAAGTCTTGTGATTGGATGCATAGACAACCAATCCCAAAGCAGATTTGAATAAGCCTTGGTCTTCTGAAGCTAGGACAAGGAGACCTGTACTTTCATAACTTCTGGCATCTGCCAATGTTCACTCCTATTTGTACAAAAAGGAATCAGGGATTCCTATTGAGATGTCACCTCAAATGTGAGACTAACAGGTCTATTCAAAGAAAGGTGAAACTCAGGAGAATGACTGGAGAAGTGAAAATTCTAGGTCAAAATAGCCAAATCAGAAACATTCTCCCATTTATCTCACTTTCCAAATCGGCTATTTGGTCTAGATCAGTGTTTCTGAAGTGGTGGGTCGTGACCCAAATGTGGGTCGCGACCAGGGGCGGACTGGGTCACGGAGCAATTGCCCCCAGGCCTTTCTAATGCCTGGGACCCACTGATGCATCTTACCTGCAGCAGCGAGTCCCAGGTGGTGCAGCTACCTCTGAATGTTCCCAGGCACCACCTGGGACCCGCTGCATCAGGTAAGATGCTCTGTAATGGCAAGGCGGGGGGGATATGAAATGGGAGGTGTGGGGTGGGACTCAGTGACTGGTGGCACGCTCTGTAGTCCAAAACACCAGGAGCCACTGTGCACAATCCACACCTCAGTTAAGCAAAGTATATTTATATAAGCCAGCCTCCCCATGGAGGTGTTTTTTGAATGGCATGGACCAACGGTGCTTTCCCATTGGTCCAAGCTATTCCATCCCTCTTCAGTGTCTCTGAGGCACTGAAGAGTGTAGGTTCAGGAAGTAGGCAGCACCAGACGCGTACTGCAGAATTCTCAATCTCTTGGCCAGCTTGAGTTTATGGGATTAGCGTAGCGTTCTGCTACGCAAATTGCGTAGGCTCAGGGAGGGCAGGCTGCTGCGAAAAAATAATGTGTGCAGCGGCAGAGACAGACGGCGGGGGAGCGCGGAGCAGGTGAGTTTACGTTTTTTTATTATTCATTCATTAGTGATTTAAATTAGACTTGCTTTGTCTACCATCACCTCACACTTTGAGACACTTATTAAGAGCAAGAAGTATCCCCAGTTTTCCCTTAAGTTCTAATTAATTTCATATGTTCAATTACAGTTTCTTTTATTGAGTTTTTGCCTCAACAGCACTTTTCGTTTTCACCAGTGCTGTGATTACTGCACTATTCATTTTGGAAAGAATCCTTGTTTATTTACAAAATTGTTTAAAATGTGCATATATTGTAGAATATTGCGCACGTTGTTTTGTGGAATAAATTATAATTTTTCAGAAATTCAATTATTTTTGGGTCACGACTTAATAACCAAAGACAATTGTGGGTCCTGAGGATCCACAGGTTGAGAACCACTGGTCTAGATTGTTCTTTTCTCCTGCCAATTCTTCTGGTTTTCACCATTCTCTGACTAACCCTGTTGGTGTTTTAAATTAAACTGGTTACAATATCGCAAAATCACTTTATGGCACGTTAAAGACTTGCAGTTGCGGTGCATTTTTATGGTATTGAATGTTATTCTAGCATTAGTACAGGTTTCCTCATCCTGTAAATCAAATATAGGACACACAAATAAGGGTTATAAACGTGCAAATAACGATTGTTATTGGAGGTTGCCACTCGTCTTGGAGTAAAACAGTACAGTAATGATTAGATGATGACTCGTAGTAATTACCGAGCCTCACGTAATTGTTACCACACCTAATAGAAAAGAGCCCCCTGGGTTTGTGTAATTGTCAATCAGGAGGGTCACATTACAGATAGATGAACATTTGAGAGTGCTCAAACCTCTTCTCTTCACAGCTCAATTATCTGCCAAAATTCTTACTAGCAGGGTTATTAAAAGAGAATCGAAAAGCCACCGCACGTTTGTTGACTTTTCGTTCTCTTCAATTCGGTTCGATTTGGCGATCCCATTTCGGCGACCCTGCAGTGTATTCAGCAAGCACCACAGGGTCCCCGAATTGCAGAGAAAGGTCGCCGCAATCCCGCTGAAAACTCACCGCAAAACGAGGGCGAACGCACACCGAAACCCGCAAAAACATCTGGATTAACTCCCCCCGGAAAAAGCCGAGCAGGAGCTGATCACACGCAGAGCAGCCGCCGGTAAAAGCCGACACCGCAGACGAATGCAGTGAATAAATTAGAAAAACAGTTTGCTTGAATGTTTGAAAAGTAAAACGCTGTTTGCAAACAAACTACTGAGCGAAAATGTCTGAAATTTACATATGAGGTCCAAGGAATGATAATAAAAAGGGCTGTTAAAGAAAAAATAAATAAAGTTAAAAGAAATAATTTAAAAAATCCCAAAAAATGCTTAAAATATCCTAAAAAAATCTACAAATAAAGAGACTTTTTACTGCAGAATATTATAATCAACGATTAGATATTGAATTAAAATGGGAATATTTTTAACATTGAAGCCTATGGGATTCTCCTGAATAAACCTGTCGAATTAAACCACTGAATGGCAGGGCATTTAGGGAACCTTTCACTGCTGGTTTTTGTTCTTTGAATAGCCGAAGCATTGCTTCTCTATGGGGATTTCACTGCCCTCAAACAGGCACCGTATGTGCAGGCAATTCGCCAGGATTTGGCGAATTGCCTGCTCTCTGGATAGCCGAATGGCCAAGAAAGGTAACCGAACGCTGATGCATGAGGGCAGTGAAATCCCCATGAAAAAGCACTGCTTCGGCTATTCAGAGAACACAAACCAGCAGTGAAAGGTTCCCGAAATGCCCTGCCATTCGGTGGTTTAATTCGGCAAGTTTATTCAGGCGAATCCCATAGTCTTCAATGTTAAAAACTATTCCCGTTTTAATTTAATATCTAATAAACCATTCATTATAAAATTCTGCAGTAAAGAGTCTATTTATAGATTTTTTTTTAGGATATTTTAAGCATTTTTTTTTTTAAAAAGTAAGATTTTTTTTATTCTTAACTTTACTTATTTTTTCTGTAACAGCCCTTTTTATTATCATTCCCTGGACCTCATATGTAAATTTCAGACATTTTTGCTCAGTAGTTTCTTTGCAAACAGCGTTTTACTCTTCAAACGGTTTTGCTAATTTATTCACTGCCTTCGTCCGCGGTGTCGGCTTTTTCCGGAGGCTTCGCTGCGTGTGATCGGCTCCTGCTCGGGTTTTTCCGACGGGTTAATCCAGATGTTTTTGCGGGTTTTCTGCGTGCATTCGCCGGGTTTTCTGCAGCTTTTCCCTGCACTTCGACAGCCTTGTGTTGCTTGCTGAATACACCGCAGGGTCGCCGAAATGGGAAAGCTGATTTGCACCGAATTGAAGAGAACGAAAAGTCACCGAACATGCGGTGACTTTTCAAATCTCTTTGAATAACCCTGTATGATTTTCTGTCTTCTCCCAGGAAAGAAAATTCTGGTTGTGTCCTCCTAAAAGGAATTTATGCTGCTAGTACCATACCATTAGAATATTCTCACATACATTATTAACACAGAGAGCAAGAAAAGAGACACAGTAAGCCTCAACATTTTGGTAGACATGCCCTTTTGAAAGGAAACCTTTTGAAAAAGGCATTTTTGGTACTACAACAGGGTTTAACGGTGTTTTCTGTCATGCATTGTCTGTATTTTTGTAACCTTTCTATACTATCAGGGATATTCAGAGAGGGGTGAAAACCTGGAGAATGACTGGAGAAGTGCAAATTCTAGGTCAAAAAATATCCAAACCAGAAAAATTCTCCCATTTATCTCACTTTCCCAATTGGCTATTTGGTCTAGAATGATTGTTCATTCTCCTGGTTTTCACCTGTCTCTGAATAACCCTGTAAGTGTTTAGTTTAGTTCGGAATCCAAATTTGGACGAAAATCATCATTTTCGAATTTTAGAAGCATTTCCGAAAATGAAAATCGGGCATCTGAAATTCTGGATTGATCCAAAAATACAATTTGTGGTTAAAACACAAACGAAACGATCTGAAAATTATCCGAACCGGTGAACCAAACTGAATGCAATAATCTGAAATGGAAAAAAAAAACGTAACCAAATGATCTGAAATGGAAAAAATACAACGAAATGATCTAAAACAGAAAAAAACCCAGAAGAAATGATCCAAAACTAATTTTAATGCCGCATATGAATCCGCACACTGCTGGGAAGCTCCTCTCTGCAGTATAATTAATGCAGCATATGAATCCGCACACTGCTGGGAAGCGCCTCTCTGCAGTATAATTAATGCAGCATATGAATCCGCACACTGCGGGGAAGCGCCTCTCTGCAGTATAATTAATGCAGCAAATGAATCTACACACTGCTGGGAAGCGACTCTCTGCAGTATAATTAATGCAGCATATGAATCCACACACTGCTGGGAAGCGACTCTCTGCGATATAATTAATGCAGCATATGAATCCACACACTGCTGGGAAGCGACTCTCTGCGATATAATTAATGCAGCATATGAATCCGCACACTGCGGGGAAGCGCCTCTCTGCAGTATAATTCAGCATATGAATCCACACACTGCTGGGAAGTGACTCTCTGCAGTATAATTAATGCAGCATATGAATCCACACACTGCTGGGAAGCGCCTCTCTGCAGTATAATTCAGCATATGAATCCACACACTGCTGGGAAGTGACTCTCTGCAGTATAATTAATTCAGCATATGAATCCACACACTGCTGGTGAAGTGACTCTCTGCAGTATAATTAATGCAGCATATGAATCCGCACACTGCTGGGAAGCGACTCTCTGCGGTATAATTAATGCAGCATATGAATCCACACACTGCTGGGAAGCTCCTCTCTGCGGTATAATTAATGCAGCATATGAATCCACACACTGCTGGCAAGCACCTCTCTGCGGTACAATTAATGCAGCATATGAATCCACACACTGCTGGGAAGCGCCTCTCTGCAGTATAAAATGCAGCATATGAATCCGCACACTGTGGGAAAGCACCTCTCTGCGGTATAATTAATGCGGCATATGAATCCACAAATTATAGGGAAGCGACTCTCTGCTGTATAATTAATGCAGCATATGAATCCACACACTGCTGGGAAACCCTCTCTGCGGTATAATTAATGCAGCATATGAATCCACACACTGCTGGGAAGCGACTCTCTGCAGTATAAAATGCAGCATATGAATCCACACACTGCTGGGAAGCGACTCTCTGCAGTATAAAATGCAGCATATGAATCCGCACACTGCGGGAAAGCACCTCTCTGCGGTATAATTAATGCGGCATGTGAATCCACAAATTGCAGGGAAGCGCCTCTCTGCAGTATAATTAATGCAGCATATGAATCCGCACACTGCGGGAAAGCACCTCTCTGCGGTATAATTAATGCGGCATATGAATTCACACACTGTGGGGAAGCGCCTCTCTGCAGTATAATTAATGCAGCATGATGAATCTACAAACTTCAGGGAAGCACTTCTCTGCAGTATAATTAATGCAGCACATGAGTCCACAGACTGCAGGGAAGCACCTCTCTACAGTATAATTAATTAATGCAGCGTAGGAATCCTTCAAGAAAAGAGAAGTGAAGCGCACAGTCATACACGTGGATTTGAAAAGACGAACATACGTTGTTTCCTTGTTAGATGGACCAGTTCATGGCTTACATTACCTCAATAAAGTACAGCCGGTACTGCAATAAAAATACCAGCCGGTACCAAAATAATCCCATAGGTTTCAATGTTAAAAATTCCCCGTATTTGTTAAACCATTTATTTTTTTGTTTGCAGCATTTAGGCTAGGGTCAGACGAACGCATTTTTAACGTGCGTTTAGCTGCACAAAATCACGGCCGTGCTAGCAGCAAATGACGTCCAATGCCGGGGAACACACGAAGTACGGCCGCACGACAGTTCGTCCGCGCAACACAAGTGGCAAACGAACGCATTTTTTTCTAGAACGTCAAACCGTACTACTGACGTACAGAGTGCGCTGCGTCCGCTAGCGGCGTGTTTGCGTGATTAGGAGACGTCAGACGCTGCTAATGTCCGGCTAACATAACGTCCAGACACAAAAAGTGTTTTATTGATGATCCGTACAAAATCACGGACGAAAGGGCGCATCGTATGACCGCTATCGCGTATTCCGGGAAAAAATACGTACGTTCGTTCGAACGCACTTTTTCACGGACAACGTGAAAAATGCGTTCGTCTGACCCTAGCCTTATTCATGATTTAGGACTTTTTAAGCATTTTTTGGGATTTTTTTGGGTGAAATTTTATGTCAGTGAAATGTTCCAGATTTCAGTGGTCCAGTTCGCCAGGTTTAAACAGGAGACTCCCAAAGGTTTCAATGTAAAAAATATTCCCCTTTTTATCAAATATTTATTAAACCTTTTATTTTTTTTCACTTGCAGCAAAAAGCCATTTTGCTTATTTATTTTAAGGATTTTTTGGCATTTTTCAGGATTTTTTGGGTGAAATTTTAAGGTTTCAGAATTTATTTTAAATTAATAGCGAGGTGTTTTTTTTCTTTGCTGCATGCAGCTGTATTATTTTCTTACAGTCCATCTGCGTTCAGCAATGAATTGAATACATTGTTTCAGAACCGTGGAGAACTACGGGGGGGGGGGGCTTATGGAACTATCTATGATTCTGAACTGAAACATTGTTTTCAATGATACAATGATTCAGGACCAAAGGTAGCTCCGAGCCCTAGCCATGGTCCTGAAACATGGTATCAATGAAAACACACACTCCCATCACAATCACCATCACTATCAGCCAACCACAAACTCCCATCTCCTGCAGTCACGTGCTCCAATCCGACTCTACTAAACACACTCCCCACTCAGCCACAAACAGAATTCACAATCACTTTTATGTCACTCAGTCAAACTCAAACCAATCCCCTTATCCAATCAGACTGCCATATGCAAAATGCACAAATGTCTATAAAGCAGTTTAGGAAGGGAACAAAATGCATTTTCACCTGTGCTCTCCAAAATCCATGCACCAGTCCTATTCTATGACTCATTTTCTGAGCTAATAGTTGCGTTATTTATTTTGGATCAATATTAGATAAGGAGCAAAATAGCAAAGAAGAAATGTCTTTATGACAAAATTCACCACACCTACATACATTTATTGTTTTTCTTTCCATATATTTGAATACATTTGGAAATGATGTTGTAATTGCGTTTACATCACTTTTGTATTTCCTCTGATTATTGACAATGTACTTTGCCTGGAGACACAAATGACTCACCTGAAAGCTGCTGTGAACATTTACTCAGTTACATCATAGCGCCTTCCTTTTACAGGCGCTGCAGCAGCTAAACCGATTGCATGAGTGGAATAAACTGCTCCGACCTAGACTCTGTACTTGGATCTTCTTATTTTCTGCACTTAAAATACTATAATAACATGATTTTTATTAATATAATATCATACAGCGTCTTAAAACACACATTTTACTAATCTGCATCCAGGATTTATTTCCTATGACTTCTGTTGACATCTGTGGCAACGTAGGGGTCCTATCACAGTAGAAGCAGCTGTGAGTAGCAACCTGTAACCCCCTACTGCTATTTTATGCCAAGCTGTCCCAAGTGGTGACAATCAGCACTTACAGTATGTGCTCAGAAGTCCATAGAACTCCACTGAGTATTACCACAGGAGTTGCACAAGATCTGGCAAAACATGAAGTTCTGGCAGAAGGGCACGAAGAAACCGTTTGCCCTCTGTGGCCCTATCATTACATCATCTTCTGGTTACAAGGTGGATCAGCATAAGGATTTCAATGACGCCTGGTAGGTGGGGATGGATATGACAGTTCTATTTTTTTTAACCCATTGGAAACAGACTTTGCTCTTCAGAAATCACTTTATACCAGTATTATGGTGGAAGTATTTTTTGCAAACACTGAATCTACGCACAAAAAAAATAAATAAACAAAAGTGTTATGGTAGCAATTGCGTGACAACCCAGCTTCATACAACCATCAACATTTGATTTGGAATATGATCTGCCTCTACTTCTTGCCGGGAGCAGAGTGAGAATGGGAACAAATAGTTCCTACTTTCCATCCGCAATTCATCTGCAGTGCTGTGTGATTTCGGGAGAGCTTGCGCAAAGCTAGCAGTCTGGGACACACAAGGCTCTATGGATTCCATGAGCCAATACTCGCTGCGGCGGGCTGCACCGCTGCTGGTTTCAGGCAGCGCTAGCACAATGACATCTATTGCAGGCACCCCCCGTGCGCGAGTGCGGGGAAAGTGCCTGAAGGTTAGGGGAGACCTCTCTCCCTCCTCAACCGAGCGGGCTACCGGGAAAAGGCAGGTACTGCTTGGAAGGGCACAAGCGGCGGCTGTCTTTAACCCCTAGGGTGCTGGATCACGATTCGGCGCCAACAGGCGCCGTATCGCGGTCCCCTCCTGGAGCTGGCCGACATCTTGGATGTAGGCCAAGCTACTGGGATCTCCCCCTGATGACGTCAGTTCTGGAGATAACCCCTAGCTGCCACCTATGGTGGAGATAGGGGGTTACAATGAACCCCCTATCTCCTGATCCGTGGCAGCTAGGGGTTAATGTTTGATATTGTACCGGCTGGGTGGAGTAGAGGTAACATCACTGCTCTGCAATGCATGGAGAGAGCCTGTGGAGACATGAGGTCGATTCCAACAAGAGCACCTCTCCAGTAAGTGTCCTTGGGAAAGACACCTAACGGTACAGAATCGCCACCCAGGACATACTTGAAAACGAGAGAAATCTCAATGTATCCATCCTGGTAAAATAATCAAAAAAACAAAAAAAAATATCGTTGGAACTGCTAGAGCATGGCCTTTCCAATGACATGACCATGTTAAGTGTAATATAAAAAAATGAAAACATTTTAAAAAAAGTTTTTTTTTCGTTTTGTTAATGTAGCAATATGGTTCCCATTTCAATTATAATGTGAACAATGATGCCGCACTAAGGATTTTTTTCTAAGCGGGGCGTTTGCTAAAAAGCACGTAATTTCCCAAAAAAATGTAACGAGTCCCCAAAATTTAATGGCAAACACTCACATGATAAAAAGAGAAAAACAACACTTTACACGCTGTAAATTATTACAAAATTCGAATTTTATTGCATTTTAGTTAAAATATACAAGCAGGACATGACGTATACATATAATATTGATATATTATGAATCTGTTGAGTCTGCTGGAAAGAACGATATATAATTTGTCTGGGTGGTATAATAAAATGTGGCTTCAAAACGCGTTTAAACATGATGAGCAAAAACAGTAAAAATTAGCTCAGCACACAGGCGTGAAATGGCTCAGCAGCAAAAGGGTTAACTTGAAGAAAAAAAGAATTTAAAAAAAAAATTTGTTTGTTTTATTAATGCAGCAATATTGTTTCAATTTCAATTATAATGTGAACAATGATGCTACACTAACGATTTTTGGATTTTTTTCTATAGGGCATTTGCTAAAAAGCACGTAATTTCCCCCAAAAAAAATGTAACAAGTCCCCATTTCTAATTTTTTTAACAAGCGCACCCCATACAAAAACGTTTGCATGATAAAAAGAGAAAAAAAACACTTTGCACGCTGTAGATTATTGAAAATTCTAATTTTATAGCATTTTTTGTTATAATCTAAAGGCAGAACATGACGTATACATATAATAATGATATATTATGAATCTGCCGAGTCTGCCGGAAAGAACGATATATAATTTGTCTGGGTGGTATAATAAAACGTGGCTTCAAAACACGTTTAAACATGATGATCAAAAGCGGTAAAAATTAGCTCAGCGCAGAGTCATGAAATGGCTCAGCAGCGAAAGGCTTAAGGAGTAAAAACATGTCAATACATACAACCAGTTTTAAAGATATTTTCTTTCAGTTAAATGGAAACAGGAGATAAAAAAAAACTACATTTATTTTTCCATGCAATTACTTCAAATTAAAAAACTGCAGCATGTGTTTTATAAAGTGGTTTTGTTAGTAATGCGCAAGTAATGTAGTTTCCGCTTATGTAAGTGGCAGTGTCCCTTTAACTACCAAATTCTCAAGTATGTTTGGTTTATATGTTTATTTGTTCATTCACTGTTTGTTTGTGGTTAACTGTAGTGTGTGTGAGTACATTTATGACACATGCCTGTCATTTTCTAATAGACTGAACTGACAAAGTAAAAAGAAGCCAAACATATTTCTCTAAACTGTTTACTAGATCAAGAAAAACCAAGTCATTTTAAAATGGGTCTAAGTGGTGTAACAAAAATTATATTACTTTATTTGTTTAAAGATCTCTTTACTGCAAAAACGATCATCTTCCTAAAGAGGAAAATAATTACATCTGAAGTCATCGCCAGATAATGCACCATTTAACATTACATCATAGTTTGAGTCACAGTTTGAACTGTATCCTGGGAGCACAGATCACATTACATTGTGCAGTAAATGAAAACCCTCTTAATTCTCATTATGTAATGGTTAGTGTTAACCTTAGAAATAGATATTATTTCTGTGTCTGGGAAGGTTTGCTTTGCTATTGTTTCGCACCGTTACTGTTATTCATTATAGATAAGCTGTCTCTGCATAATGGACCTCTCCGAGTTACTATAACTAAACACCTGGCAGCCACTCAGATGTATGGGGACTGCTAAACCACTAAATAATTAAAGTGCACCTGTCAAGCCCACCTTAACCAGTGATTCCCTGTTAAATGAGTCCAAGTGATGTATGGGATAGCATTTCTTTACTAGCTCATATATATAGTAAAAATAAAAAAAAGAGTATTTTCCCATCAAACTTTCACTATCATTCATTTCTGGTGGCATTCTGCCAGTGTGATTGATAGCTTTGAAGGGAAGAGTCTTCCTACAGAACAACCCTCCGCTCACTATGTGCACCTAAATGCACAGTACTGTTGGATAGCCCTGTGGAAAGGGAAGATGGCGACACTTGGATTTGAAGTGGTATAAGTACTGGCTGTGATCTCATAGGAATATAATAATCGCCTTAGTATTAAAGATCATAAAGGTCTGTCAGAGTGCACACTTTATGCAAGTGAGCGGGCAATTCGAATGGACATTTCCCAGGACCCTATTCATTGGAATTCACTCATGTCTCATAAAGTTTAGCACATTTGTGGTTCTAGATGTTTACATCTAGTACATTTTAACCCAAGGTAATATTTTGTAACATGCAACAGTAGTTATTATATTGACCTTAACTAGAAGCTACAACAGGTACCTACCAAACCTGTCTGGACAGGCGTGCTCGGTAATAAATCAGGGAGAACAGGATGTACCTATGTTAACAAATGGAGACATATGCAAAATGAACACAGGAATGAGGAGCAGAAGATAAAAGACTTAGCTAACATTGAAATGTGAAATATGGGTGGAAACACGATGGTCACAAAAAAGAACATTGGAAGTGAATGTACTGTGTACCTTTTATTACATACTTGTCTGTACATGGTGAGCAAATCAGTCAGGAGCACGGCCGTAGGGAGGGCGAGACGAGTGAGGCACTCGCCACAGGTGTAGCTGCAAGGGGGCGCATCGAGGGCCGGTGGGGAAAAAGGTGAAAAAAATCCAAGTCCCTGGTCACTGGTTGGATTTTTAAAATCCTTTTCCTTTCATTAAGTTAGCTTTCTCTTCATGTTGCGCAGGATCCTTCTTCACGCTCTGTAGATGAGAATGTGCAGATGAAAACATAAAACCAACCACTAAGTGCATACGTCCCTATGCTAAGTTACATATTTGTATGTTTCCTATGTAACTGAAACAAACAGTTCTAATATTATTAATTTTCTATATATTTTTTTACCTACTTTCTTCAAAATAACCTGTAAAACAATGTGGGCTCTATTAACTGCTTTGCGCAAACGTTAACGCGTGCGCAAAAACTCATTAACGCGAGGGGAAAAACCCTTTGCGCAGAACGTCGTATTACAATGTCCGCGCAAAAAATGAGCGTTAACGTCTACCGCTGGTGAACCTGCGCAAACCCTTTGCAAGCGTAATGTACGTTGCGCGTCCTATGCTTGACATTGTGCGCTGGTACGCGGATGGTATAACAATCTATGCGCAAATTTTAACGGACAAAGTTTTTGCGCATAATTTTAACGTCTTTGAAAAGCTGGTGTTAATGGCAAATCTGAACGTCCTGGCCGAAACCAAATACACCAGCCCAAAAATAAAAATGCAGCAAAGTATAGTTACACATTCTACGCATACCCAAACAATAAAAATGGAGAGTTTGTGCATGTTTTTATTATTGCCGCAACATACAGTATATACTCAGATTGATTTTGACAGGTGCAAAAACTTAACGGGAGACAATTGTGTTTCTTAATTCTGATTGGCTGAATCGTGTGAAAAAACAGTCTGCCCACCGATTTCTGTGCGCAGCGTTAATGCGCGCGCGTTTTTGCACGTCTTTTTTACGCGTGTTATTTTTTGATGGATGGAAAAATGCGCTCGGATTTTAATACCAGCATTAATTTCCACGCGTTAATGTTTAACACTGCGTGCAAAAAAATAGCGCTGCGCGTGTGCTTTTGCGTGAAGCAGTTAATAGAGCCCTGTGTCAGGGGGGGGGGCACAATTTTCTGTTCTTGCCTCGAGTGCAAAAGGAGCTAGCTATGGCTCTGGGCAGGAGGAAAAATCTATTCAGCTTTCACTAGCTGGTAACCAAATGGTGTACAAAAAAAAAGAAATTTAAACTTACTTATTATTAGTAATGCAATAAAATCAAGTCCTTAAGAGGATATTGTACTGGATGAGCAGAGTTACTTCATAATAATAAACAATTGGGTTAGTACTGTGTATGCTTACAGTGATCCAAAGAACAACACAATGACACAGAAATCAAAATGGAGAAAAAACAGGGCTTTTTTTGAGGCGGTACGCGCCGGTACGCCGTACCGGCACCTCAACGCCAGCCGCCCTTTTCTTTTTCATTTTTGACAGCTCCGGTATTGGACTCTCGGAGTCCGAATCCGGAGCTGTCTGTTCAGCGCAGGGGCAGATCCAGCGGCCGCCACTTTCTTTTCTTCAACGAGCGGCCACCTGCATGGATATCTGACCCTCGCCTCGGATCCATCCACCAGCCAGTCGCGATCTCGCGAGATCACAGCTGCCTAGTGGATCGATCCCAGGCGAGCGGCAGATATCCATGCAGGCGGCCGCTCGTAGAAGGAAAGAACATGGCGGCTGGCTATGACTCGGAGGGGCCTGGCAGAGGTGAGCTGGAGGCAATATATCCATGTGAGCTGGCCTGGGGCAATATATCCATGTGAGCTGGGGCAATATATCCATGTGAGCTGGGGCAATATATCCATGTGAGCTGGGGCAATATATCCATGTGAGCTGGGACAATATATCCATGTGTGAGCTGGGGGCAATAGATCCATGTGAGCCTGGGGCAATATATCCAGTGTGAATAAAGGAGTATTTATTAGGACATGAAAAATCATCATAATAATCAGTTCTTCCCTGGGCGTGAGAGTACCCCCACCTATTTTTCCAGAAAAAAAGCACTGAGAAGAACCAGCACAAAAACAAAAAAATCTAAGAATGAATACAGTATATACGAAAGAGGACTACGAGCTGGGCTTTTGGTTGAGTCCCTATTCTGGCTATGGTAAGTCATTTGGCTGTTTATCTGAACATGATACTGCAGTATCTGCTATACTGTGACAGAAACCGTCCTGTGATGATCCAAGCTAGAAGACAGCAAAGCGTCCTACTGCTAGTATGTGAGGAGTATATAGCTTACAGGATCTCAAGATTACATAGCTATCGGGAGAAAGCAGGAACTAAACAAATAAGTGTGGGGAAGCTCTAAAATCCTCCTTAATCATGACTATTCATTAAGGGGTACATTTTTCAGGGGATCCTATGATCTATGGATTTTCAACATGTTTTGCTGTTACAAATTCACTTCCTCAGGAGCCGGCTCATATGGTGAAAATGAAAAAAAGAAAGAGCGAGTCAAAATATTTTAAAGTCATAAGGATAGCAGAGATCTGGGCAGGCAGCTAAGCTGCATGGTGGAGGTCACAAATCCAGGTAAGTACAAGAAGTGTCACAAACAGACAGGGAGAGCTCAGGTGTATCTTACATGGAAACTGTTTCGATACTGGAGCAGTGACGGAAGGACTTAACAGGCTTTATATAGGTAGGGGCTCTTGGGGTTCCTCCCCTCACCAAAAAGATTTAGATGACACCATTACTGTTCATTGACAGCCATATTGGGGGAGGCCATCCGCATGCATACAGCCATCTTGTGGCTTAGTGTGGGCCTGAAGCCACGTGCTTCTCCTAGCTCCCTTAGGGACCTGAGGTGTTACCAAGTGGGGTTACAAACTCATGGCACGTCAGGTATTGAGGTTGCACCACACAATGGAGGGGAGCATCATGGGGAGACAAGGAGGCCTCATGACGCAGGACCAGGACATCTGCAGGGTGGTGAGTAGGTCGGTTCAGACAGCAGCCAGTGAGCTGCCCTGACAAATACACAGTAGACATGCACGACAATATCACTCAGTGTCATTGATTCTGTATGTCTAACCTTCCACACAATGAAATTAAAGGAACACGCTACTGAAAAATAGAGCGTATTTTTTTGGCCCTTAAATGATTGTATCGGATATGCACGTGGAGTCTCTGCCCATCGGCTTTCTCCCTGACAACTACCAGCTTTGCGGGTGACAACTGGAAAGTTCAAACCTCCCAGCTACCTGGGCCTGCGAAGAGTAGGATAAATCTCAAACAGATTGTAGCGCTCACTCCCGGAAGAGCCGCTGAATTTAAACCTCGGGTCAGTCTCCCCGCACTAGGGAATAAATATACACCAGCACGGTTGTGGATTTTATAAGTTACATGGTTTACTGATCTCAAATAAACTGGCATAAATAAAGCAGCACGGTATACATATATATTTACAGAAGTTCGTAATGCGAGAAACGCGTAGCGGAAAAGAAAAATGAATATTAACCCCTTCGTTGTTGGAATGTGAGTCCCGTACAGGTTGTGTCCCAAAAAGGTGTACGTGTATGCGTGTGTTGGTACCCGGGTACAAGATTCAACTGGCCAGTGAACGATTTAAATGTGTCTTCGACTAGTCACGTTGGGGCCCTGTAGATTTAGACAAACTTGCAGCATGCTTTATTATTTTACTGTGGCCGGGAAGGCCTCTCACCCATCCGCCAGATACTCTGCGCTCTGCTCGACCCAGGACGTCTCTCCGCTCGACTTGACTGGGACTCTGTGCCACCGGATCCGCTTGTCTTGCTTGTCTGTTTCTGCCACAAGATGCTCAGCTCACCGCCTGCACTCCCATTAGGTCATCTGCGGTCTCCTAACTCGGGGTCCTTCAGCAACTCTGTATCTGTGTAAACTTATCAGCGGTGGATCGCTAGGTCTCTGGCAAGTAATGTGAACCGATCTCCAGCTCCGCAAGGCCACACCTGCGCTCCGGCCTGGTCACGATCGTTGTGTGTCTCACGTGCGTCCTGCTCTCTTCACTCCTCGGCACGCTCTGGGTTTCCTCTGCACGAGGCTGCGGATGTAAGTCTTTTTCTCCCCACCCACTTCCTGTTCCCGGCGCAAAGCATGCTGGAAAACGTAGTCCCATTGTCCAGTGTCTCTTACATTGCGCTTGTCTCCCTCTGGTGGCCAAAAATAACTACTACAGTGTGGCGGGATGGAAGTCCGCCTGCGGTCCTGCTCTGACCCCCCCAACCCTTTGGTGGCGTCCGGCCCGACTACCGAGTGGCACGGCACTCGGCGTCTCGAGCGGCCTGGAGGATGAAATGGCGTTGGTCCGGCGTCTGGAGAGATGGTGCGGTGTTGCCTTGGGGATCCCGTTCCTGGGTTGAGTGGTGATGCAGGAGACCGCTGAGTGTCTCCTGCAATAGTGATTGTAGCTCTGAAATGAAGACACCAGATGCGGCTGTATGCCTTAAAACAGTGAACTGCTTTTATGGGGTTTCAACAGGGTCATTTATACAACTTCACACACACACAGATTAAAAACTCCCCCACCCACACAACCAGCACTGATTGGCTCCTTGATGAGGTCTTGGAAAAGCCTCAAATCAGCTGGTTTGCTGTATCCTCCATCTTGGGGCCATGAGGTCCTTTGGACCCATGCTGGGCTGGGCAAAATCGAGACTGGAGCAAATCACATACAGTTTTCTACATCTGAATCTACACTCACACAATAGAGGATACATTTTAAATACACCACACTTCATAAAATCACATGAGTAATAACATACAGAGATTGTCCAGACAGTATTTAAACGCATAATCGAAAGAAAGGAAAAATGGTCTTTAAAATTGGAGCAGAGTCAGTTCCTTGTGGCTCTCTGAGGAGCGCCAGATGTCAGGTCCGTGACATACAGCAACAGTGTTTTAAACCAGCGCTACAAGATCTTTTGTGGTCCTACCAGTGTATGAAAGAATATTTGACTCTATGATGCCACTTAATTTTTTTTTTTTTTCAAAATTTTTTATTTTGGAAAAAAGTCAGCTTAACAACATACTATAAAGAAATGAAGGGCCACGCGGGCCAAAAATTGTCATCATAAAGAACACATCACTGTAGAGCAAATAAAGAAGTCTTCTAATGGCAGTAATATAACAGCAATAAACATCCCCAAATAGGGGGGTCCCCATCAATGCATAAGCAACAAATAACGAAAAAGTCTGCGAAAGACGTCTATGTAAACCGGGGGGGGTGAAAAAGGGGGAGGGGTAAGGGGTATTGGCATGGGCCATGGCTGTGCCACCCCTGGTATATTCCTGCAAGTCCTGGGGACCGCGGGAGGCCAGGAAGAGAAATTGGCACTTGGCCCGGGGACTCGGGGGGCCGAAACGGGCACCAGGCCACGTCGGCGTACCCCAGTGTACCCCATGAATCGCCAAAAAATAAAGAAATAAATTGGGGAGGGAGAAAAAAAAAATAGAAAAATGAAGTGGGGGGACAAAGTCAAATCGAAGGTAATCACAATCAGGGTAATGCAGCGAAGGAATGTGGAAATGGTCAGCAGAACAATAACAAAAATACATGAAAATAATTCTTATCTGGTATGGGAACATATATATATATATATATATATCCAGCATGAGAGGAGTCGCACACGTGTATTTAAAAACAAAATTTTTTTATTAAGTCATGTTAAAATAAACTGACGTTTCGGCTCACATCTGAGCCATTATCAAGGATACAACAATGAAACAAAGTGCACATAAATACATAAAACTGAATAACACTCACCAATCCCTCCCTTCAACGCCGATTGTTTCTGCACCTGAACTCAATTATCCAGCATGCAATGCAAATCAGCGTTCCTACGTGTGAGCTCACCCACGCAACGTGCTCCATCTCCATGGTGATGGTGCCTCACAACCAAAAAACGAAAAACAATCTCTAAAAAACAATCAAGAAGGACATTAAACCCTGTTGCTAAATTTGTGGATGTTCATTATAATGAATGGAAAAAAGCCATGTATGTATACTGTGAGCTGGGAAACAGGTAGCGGGTGCAATTGCTCTCTGGGGTGAGCACTCTTGAAAGGTTCAGAGACCAGACCAGTGACTTTTCTTCAAACGGGGGTACATTTATTGCAGCAACCCACAGGTTATACACCACACTGTATATTGCTCAAAATAAACAGGTCAAAAGCAAAGAAAATTCCTAGCCGTGTCCCGGCACTAACTAAACATACAATAGCCCTGACTAACAACCTGTACAAACCTAGTGTTTGTCAGGCTTCAGCAAACTAGCATGACCAACCTTGTGCTCCAGCAGATAGAGACCGTCTGCTCCCCAGGCTCCAGAGCGATGTCTGTTTGCCTCACCTGCACTAAATTGCCACTGAGGCAAAGTGCAAAACCAGGTGCTTAGAGGTTCCGGAAGGTGTAAGAGAGAAATCTGGGTGACACATAAACCCCGGACAGGACCTTTCCTTGCTCTCTACATGATGCCCTGTTACATACCCTCCCCCCTTGTTTCAACCCCCTGGGTGGAACACTGTCAGCTACACAAGCGTAGACTCTGGACAGAGCATCTACATTGGCCATTTTTTTACCCGGGCGATGCTTCACAGTGAAGCTGTAGTCCTGCAATGCCAGAAACCAACGGTTCACACGTCTATTGGTCTCCTTTTTTAGAGCCATCCATTTGAGGGGAGCATGGTCAGTCACCAGATCAAACTGGCGCCCTAATAAATAATATCTTAAGGCATCCAATGCCCATTTAATAGCCAAACCCTCCTTCTCAATCACTGCATATTTCTGTTCATGATCGTTTAGTTTTCTGCTTAAGTACACTACAGGGTGTTCCTCACCATTATGTACCTGTGACAAAACTGCCCCTAGACCAACATCAGATGCATCAGTTTGGACTACAAAGTCCTTGGAAAAATTAGGGGAGTAGAGGATTGGCTGTGCACAAAGAGCCCTCTTCAGGACCTGGAAAGATTCCTCAGCTTCTGGGGACCATTTGACCATTAAATTCTTCCCTTTGGTAAGGTCTGTCAACGGGGCTGCAAGAGTTGCAAAGTTTGGGATAAACCTCCTGTAGTATCCCGTTATCCCAAGGAAAGCTCTGACTTGTTTTTTACTGGTGGGACGTGGCCACTCCTGAATGGCTTCTACTTTGTTTAGCTGGGGTTTTATGACTCCACGCCCAATCGTGTAACCTAAATATTTGGCTTCCTCTAACCCCAGGGCACATTTTTTTGGATTAGCAGTGATACCTGCTCTATGGAGAGTTTCCAAGACAGCTTGGACTCGAGGCAAATGAGATTCCCAGTCAGTGCTATGTACTACGATGTCATCCAAGTATGCTGCAACATACTGTTGGTGGGGTCTCAAAAGTTTGTCCATAGCTCTCTGAAATGTAGCAGGTGCATTTTGTAATCCAAAAGGCATCTTTTTATATTGAAACGAACCCTCAGGGGTTACAAAGGCCGTCTTCTCCTTGGCACCTTCTGTCAGGGGAATATGCCAATATCCTTTGGTCAAGTCCAAAGTTGTCAAATAACGAGCTGTGCCCAGTCGGTCTATAAGTTCGTCTACCCGGGGCATAGGATAAGTGTCAAACTTGGTCACTGAATTGAGCTTCCTAAAATCATTGCAAAACCTCCAACTCCCATCTGGCTTTGGGACTAGGACAATGGGACTGGACCAGTCACTACTGGACTCTTCAATGATGTCTAGCTCAAACATTTTCTTCACCTCCCTACTGATGTCTTTCCTCCTTGCCTCAGGAATACGGTAAGGTTTAAGTTTAACCCATGCCCCTGGTTCAGTAACAATGTCATGTTGTGTTACCGACGTCTGACCAGGCAGCTCTGAAAATTTTTCTCGGTTTTTTTTTATTAAAAACTCTCTGACTGGAGGGCGGAGCTAGCTGTTGAACTGAGTGGCTGCATGCTTCAGAGCTCCTCTGAGAATCTGTTTTCTATTGCTGAAATTCCTCTGATTTATGGGCTAAAACCAGGTTTCCTGGTGAACTTGAGATCCACTGCTGCCCTTGGACTCCGGTACTGCGACTCGCCGGGTGATAGACGACGTGTTTCTGGGCGGACAGGATCTGGGCCTAGTGCGGCCTAGTCAGAGCAGTCTTCTTTCTGGAGCCGGGGAGTTTCCCAAAGGTCAGCACAGCCGTTTCTCCTGATTACTTCCCGATACACAGCGGATGGGTAAGAAATTGCAGCCCCGCCGGGACGTCTCGGAGGGCCCTCGTCAGAGGGATATCAGAGACTCCCTGTACAGCAGCAGACTCTCCTGTAGCACGGTCCCATCACCGATGCTCCCTGCAGGCTATGGCTCCTCGGATGAGGATGATGGTTCCTGGCCCACAGATACTGCAGCAGGAATAGACTGGCTGGCTCCGTTGTCACGGGGAGATAGTGCAGCGAAGGGAAAAGTGGCAAAAAAAAGAGCACAGAAACTGAGGAAAGCAGCGGCTGCGGCTTCATGTGGGGTCGTGGGACCTGCTGCAGGCCCTGTACAGGGTCCCTCTGATGGAGATAGAATACCCTCACCCAGTGGCGTGGAGGTATCGCAGAGGTGCGTACTTTTGCCACGGGAGAATGTGATCCGGGAAACGAATGCCTCTGTGGGGACAGAGGCCTCTTTGGAGGCCTGTCCACCTTCCTTGAAACCCTGCACTGTTGCTACCCCTACTACGGAGATAGATGACGCTTGTCCCACCACGATGGGAGACTACCGCCGGTTTATAGATGAAATAAAATCCCTGTGGACGGCGGAGGTGTCTGGACTGCGGTCCGAAGTTGCGTCGGTGCGCTCTCAAGTGGTGGCAATATAGGCTCAGACCTCGGAAGTGGCTGCGGAGCAGAATATACTTACTTCGCAAGTTGACACCTTACGATCCCAAGTTGACTTACTGACTCGCTCGGTGGAGGCCCTCGAATCTAGACACCGCAGACGCAACATACGAGTCCGAGGTGCCCCGGAGTCAGTGCCAACGACTGATTTGCTTTCCTATGTAAATCGCCTCGCTCATCATATAATAGGATCGCCCCCCAATGTTTCAGAACTGTTCGTCTCAGCCTCACGGATCCGTAAGCCCGCGACGGCCCCCAGAGATTCCACGAGAGATATTATTGCGATTGCCCGGGACGTAGCGACTAAGACTCGGATTATGTCAGCTCCTGGGGCCAGGATGGCGGTGAAATTTGAAGGGGCAACGATGTCACTATACCAAGACCTACCGTTTGTCACCCTGCTGGCGCGACATCGCTTTCGACTGGTGACAGTGTTTCTCCGTCTTAAAGAGGTTCCTTACCGTTGGGGGCTGGCTGGCACGCTCGTGGTGACCCACGGGAACATACCATGCATCATCTCTGACCCGGCCGAGGCTTGGCCGATGCTAGCCAGTATTGGCTTGTCTCAGGATCCGGCGACTACTTCACCAGGCTAATTTTCTTTTTGTCTAGGACATTACCTGTTGCTTTTTCTACTAGGACTTTTTGAGGCAATGTTACCCCGCATACGCTTGGTTTAGCCAGTTCTTTTCAAGTTCTTCGTTGCTCGAGAGATTGCTCCCCCCCTTCCCCCCCTCTTTTTTGCTATTTTGGCATCTTTGGGCTGTACAGAGGAGTATCCTCGGTCTCCCTTGCCTCGTGACTAATTCACTCCTTGGCCTTCCCCACTGTCCTTGGGCTATGAGGTTTGTGCCGGGAATGTCACTTTTTGGCCTTTGCCATATTATTAATTTTTTTTTTCTCTGTATTATATAAATTTTTTTTAAATTTTTATTTTTTTAAATTTTATTTTATTTTCTCCTTCTCCCTCCTCCTCCCTTTTAATACGATGCGTATTCTAGTTCTTTTGATGTCCTTCTCCTGCTCCCCCCCCTTATTATGAGACGTATTGGGCACTTTGAGTATGCTTTTATTTCTATGAGTCTGTCCTCTATCAAGGACAGGTTAGCCCTTCAGCGTGTTATTGCAGATGACTCATTATGACCATTGGTAGATGTTGTTTTATTTATACCGATGCCCTGTATTTACTTAGATGGCGTTATGCGGCCCTGCGTGGCCACTTTCTCAACGCTGGTTTTTTGTCTGACTATGCAAAACTTCTAAAATAAAGAATTTAAAAAAAAACACCTCTCTGACTTCCTGCTTTTGTGACTTAGACAGCGACTCAGCAATTTTTACTTCAGGGACCTGAGGGTGTTCAGTATCCAGCTGGTGGGTTATTGGGATGGACCCAGCAGCTAGCGATACTCTATCTTTCCAGGGCTTTAGCAAGTTCACATGGTATATTTGCTCTGGTTTTCTTTTCCCTGGTTGGTGAATTTTATAATTTACTTCCCCAACTCTTTCTATCACTTCAAAGGGACCCTGCCACTTAGCAATGAACTTGCTCTCAACTGTGGGAACTAATACCAGCACCTTGTCGCCAGGTGAGAAAATGCAGACTCGAGCATCCCTGTTATATATTCTCTGCTGAGCTGCCTGCGATTGAGCTAAATGCTCTTTTACAATTGGCATTACTACTGTAATTCTGTCCTGCATCTGCGAAATATGCTCAATAATGCTTTTGTGGGGTGTCTTCTCCCCCTCCCAGGTCTCTTTGGCTATGTCCAGAAGTCCCCGAGGGTGTCTCCCATAGAGTAATTCAAATGGAGAGTACCCTGTAGAGGACTGAGGAACTTCTCTGATGGCAAACATCAGATATGGAAGCAAATAGTCACAGTTTTTCCCATCCTTGTCAACAACCTTTTTCAGCATGCTTTTTAAGGTTTTATTAAATCGCTCTACTAGTCCATCGGTTTGAGGATGGTATACCGAGGTTCGCAAATGCGTCACCTTAAACAACTTGCACAATTCTTTTGTCACTCGTGACATAAATGGGGTACCTTGGTCCGTCAGAAGGTCCTTAGGGATCCCGACCCAGCTAAACACCTGTAATAACTCCTTAGCTATATTCTTGGCTGATGTCTGGCGTAGGGGGATTGCTTCAGGGTAACGGGTAGCGTAATCCATAATGACCAGGATATGCTGATGCCCTCGGGCAGACTTCGGAAGCGGGCCCACAAGGTCCATAGCAATTCTCTCAAATGGCACCTCGATTATTGGCAACGGTACTAAGGGACTCTGAAAATGAGGTAGGGGTGCAGACATTTGACAAACCAGACAAGATTTGCAATAGTTTTCAATATCTTTTTGTACCCCAGGCCAGTAAAACCTCTGTAAAACCCTTTCAGTGGTTTTCTCAGTACCTAAATGACCCCCCAATAAGTGTCCATGGGCAAGCTCCAATACCACCTTTTTGTACGGTTTGGGGACCACTAATTGCTCAATAATTTCATTGTTCTTTTTATACACACGATATAGCATGTCATCATTACTAATGAAGTAAGGAAAAAAGAGCCTATTCCCTGGGTCAACAGGTTCCCCATTGATCATCATAACATTTTCCCAGGCCCTCACAAGAGTAGGATCCTTCCTCTGCTCACTACCAAAGTTCTCTCTATGAGTGTTAAGATCTGCAAACTCTAGAGTAGCTTCAGTTTCAACAGAGGGCGGTCTATCCTCATTGGCTATAGGGCCTTCAGACTCTTCCAATTCTCCTGCCAAAACAGAGAAGGGAAAGTCTGGGGACCACCAAGAGGGATCCTCTGAATACAACTGCTCTGCAGCATCCATGTATTCAGATTCAGTCTCTGGTTTAGAAACTGTGGCACAATCTGGGTGTTCCCAGAGTTCCCAAAATTCAGGAAAGTCTCTCCCTATAATTACATCATGCACCAAATGAGGCACAACCCCAACCAAGTGCCTCAGATCACCCCGTGCGGTTCCAAACTTCACAGCTACTATAGGATACTCCCGAGTATCACCATGTACACACACTACAGCAACCTTTTTAGCCCGGAAGTTCACAGAGCCTATCAATTCAGCCTTAATAAGGGTTACTAAACTTCCAGAGTCCAGCAAAGCTGTAACATGCTGATCATTCACAGTTATTGCACACATGTGTTTTCCCTTTACTGGCACCGCGGTGCATGAAACTGTGGAAAACAAAGACTGCCGTCTTTCCTTGAAAGACAAGTCACACTGCATAGGCTCATCAGTTAATGGACAGTTCGCAGCTAAATGCCCAAGTTCCTGGCACCGAAATCATCTTACATTCCTCAGGTTAAGTCTGCTGACGGGCACTGGTGTTCCCGCTTTGGAATGCCAACCTCCCCGGTTTAAATCAGCAGTTTTTCCCTCTGCCTCCTTGCCACGCTCACCACCCACTTTCTCTGGAACAGTCTTACCGATTGCCGAGGGAGGCCTTGGTTTTGGGCGGAAAGTCCATGGGCTCACCGGGGAGGCGTTCAAATCCTCAGCTGCAAAGTACCTCTCAACAATCTCCACAAGCTGATCCACCAACTTGGGGTCCCCTTGGGTTACCCACTTTTGCAAGACGATCGGTAAGGATCTTAGGAAGCGATCCATGACTACCCGCTCAATGATCTGTGGCCCCGAGAGGGACTCCGGTTGCAGCCATTTTCGGACCAGGTGGATGAGGTCAAACATCTGTGACCGCGGTGACTTCCCAGCTTGGTAGGACCAGTTGTTAACACGCTGTGCTCACACTGCCAAAGTAACACCTCGCCGTGCTAGTATCTCCAGCTTGACCTTGTCATAATCCATGGCATCCACAGACTCCAAATCATAATATGCTTTCTGTGATTCACCGGTTAGCAAGGGCGCCACCAATCCTGCCCACCGTGTCTTAGGCCATGCTTCCCTCTCAGCGGTTCTTTCAAATGTTAACAGGAAGGCCTCTGGATCATCCTCTGCTGTCATCTTGGAAAGGAAGCGACTGACATGGATGGGTGAGGAGTTGTCAGAAGAATCTGCAGCTTGCAGGGGAGACCTCTGTGCCAGAGTCTGTACCACCTCCGCCAGAGTCTTGTGATCGCCTTCAGCAGCAACTGCAAGCTTTTCAAATAACATTTGTGTCTGTTCCTGTACAGCACTGATCTGCTGCTGCGTGTGCGTGTGCAGCACCTGAGTTTGCTTCTGCAGAGCATTTAACATGTCCCGCTGTGTAGCATTAGCCTGTTGCTGTGCTGCATTAGCCAACACCAACTGTTTTATAACATCCTCCATTTTTTTTTTTTTTTTTTACTTCAGTAACTGGCCTTTTAAATAGCAGGTTCTTGCTATCACTTGCCCAAAGTTCTCCACCATATGTGAGCTGGGAAACAGGTAGCGGGTGCAATTGCTCTCTGGGGTGAGCACTCTTGAAAGGTTCAGAGACCAGACCAGTGACTTTTCTTCAAACGGGGGTACATTTATTGCAGCAACCCACAGGTTATACACCACGCTGTATATTGCTCAAAATAAACAGTTCAAAAGCAAAGAAAATTCCTAGCCGTGTCCCGGCACTAACTAAACATACAATAGCCCTGACTAACAACCTTTGCAAACCTAGTGTTTGTCAGGCTTCAGCAAACCAGCATGACCAACCTTGTGCTCCAGCAGATAGAGACCGTCTGCTCCCCAGACTCCAGAGCGATGTCTGTTTGCCTCACCTGCACTAAATTGCCACTGAGGCAAAGTGCAAAACCAGGGGCTTAGAGGTTCCTTCCGGAAGGTGTAAGAGAGAAATCTGGGTGACACATAAACCCCGGACAGGACCTTTCCTTGCTCTCTACATGATGCCCTGTTACAATACATAATGAGACCTTCTTAAAATGAAAGACCCAATCCCTGATCTCATGCTTAACCGTTTCTGAACGATTATAAATGGTGTTAATTATTTATATATGACCAATTTTAGAACATCTATATGGTATTTACAGTCCGCTATACCCATCATTGTTTATCTATCTCTCGCTCAAAAAGCAGGTAAGCGAATTGTATTCATTTAATCCTCTGGGCACCAAAGTATCGAGCGTCTTAATCCAAAAGGATTCACGCTGTAAGAGTATCTGGGATCTATTGCCTCCCCTCCTCAACGGTGGAATGTGATCAATACCCATGAATCTTAGGGATGGTAAACGATGTTGGTGACTGAGAAAATGTTTAGCAACCGGTTTATCGGTCTGACCGTCACGATAAGCCGTATTAATGGCTGAGCGATGTCCCCGGATACGGTCACGAAGGGTTAAATCCGTTTTACCTACATAACTTAAGCCACAAGGGCAAGTAATTAAATAAATAACAAATTCCGTTTGGCATGTTATCTGATGTTTAATCGAGAACCTACGTCCTGTCCATGGTTGTACAAATGATGTTCCAGCATTCATGTGGCTGCACGTAACACAGCCTAAGCACCTAAAACAGCCCTTTTTGGTAATAGTTGAAATTGGCATGTATGAATTAACCGGATCTGTGTGCACCAACAAGTCCCGTAGACTTTTAGTTCGTTTAAAGCTAATAAGAGGTTGTTTAAATTGTTCTGGAAGAGAACTATCGAACTGGAATGTGTCCCAATGTTTTCTCCAATTATTATCAATTTTTTCTCCATATTTGCCATATGTAACAGGTAAGCATATACGGGTAAGGGGTGAATTCGTTTTTTCTTTGGGATGTTTAAAGCGATGACTTGCTTTTTGTAAAGCTGTATCTAATTGTTTTACAGAATATCCCCTATTCTCAAACCTCACATACATGCTCTGTAATTGTTGATCACGCCGATCCTGATCACTATTACATCGGAACACGAGCAAAAACTGCGATATGGGTAACGAATTTTTAAGATGGTGTGGGTGATGACTGTCAGCTTGCAGTAGCGAATTTCTGTCAGTGGTTTTACGGTACAGGGTCTAACCCAATTTATTACCCACACGAAATACCTCAACATCTAAAAATGCTATTGACTGTGTATTACAACATGCAGTTACTTTTACAGGAGTGTCAAGCTCATTGAGATTCTGCACCATGATCTTGAAAGACCTCTCATCTCCACCCCAAATTAAAAAAATATCGTCAACATACCTGCAAAAAAATAGGAGTTGATTATCGGGCAAAGTTGACAGATATTGCTTCTCGAAAATATACATGTATGCATTGGCATATGATGGTGCCATTGCAGCTCCCATCGTCATTCCCGACTTTTGAAAGTAAAAGTGTTTTTCAAACCTAAAGTAATTGTTTTCTAATGTGATAGCTAACAATTCAATTAAATATTCAATCGGAGGGCCTTGATAGTGTTGTGATTCTTCCAACACTCTTTTAAAACATGCTATCCCTTCACTATGCGGGATGATGGTGTATAAACTTTTAACATCCATGGTTGCCAATAACCATGGAGTTTCTGGGAATTCTAAACTTTGTAATCTGTGAAGAAAGTCTGTTGTGTCTTTAACCACTTGGCTGCTATGGACGCGCTCAGCGCGTCCAGCCAAGTGGTTCTCCTGTGCTATGGACGCGCTCAGCGCGTCCGAGCACCGGAGGCAGCAATCCGCCGAATTCTGGCGGATTGCTGCACCCCCCCGGTGCGGGCTGACATCTTGGATGTCAGCCCAGCACTCGGGAGTCCGGCGGGGACATTAGATGTCATCGCGGCGACGCGATGACATCTAATTCAGGCGCCCCCCCGCATGTGCGGAGGAGGCGCCTGAAAGGGAGGGGGGGAGGTCCTTCGGACCTCTCTCCCTCCCGATCGCCGGGGAGCAGGGGGTTAATACAGGCACCGCTTGGAAGGGCACAGCCTGCCCTTCCAAATGGTGGCTGTCATTAACCCCTGGGGAGCCGGATCACGAATCCGAAAAGCGCCGGTTCGTGATCCTTTCCCGGAGCTGGCCAACATCTTGGATGTCGGCCAAGCCTCCGGGAACTCCCCCTGAGGACTGGCGTCATCGTGCATAGCACGATGACGCCAGTCCTGGAGTTAACCCCTAGCTGCCACCAACAGTGGAGATAGGGGGTTCCAATGAACCCCTATCTCCCGATCCGTGGCAGCTAGGGGTTAAAGTTTGGTATTGTTGGATCAGCCAGAGCATGGCCGTTCCAACGATACCAAACACGACTGTGAAAAAAGTTTTAAAAAAAAATTAAAATTAAAAATAAAAATAACAAAATATTTAAAAACAAATTATAAAAAAAAATATTAAACAAGTGTTTTTTTTCTTTTTTGGTTTGTTAATGCAGCAATATTGTTCCCATTTCAATTATAATGTGAACAATGATGCTGCACTAACGATTTTTGTATGCGGTGCGTTTGTTAAAAATCGCGTAATTTTCCCCAAAAAAAAATGTAACGAGACCCCATCTCTAATTTTTTTAACAAGCGCACCCCATACAAAATATAACCGCAATTGCTCACATGTTAAAATGTGAAAAAAATACACTTTACACATTGTAAATTATTGAAAATTCATATTTTATTGCATTTTTTGTTATAATATACAGACAGGTCATGACGTATACATATAATAATGACATATTATGAATCTGCCGAGTCTGACGGAAAGAACGATATATAATATGTCTGGGTCATATACTAAAATAAGCCTTCAAAACACATTTAAACATGATGAGCAAAATCGGTAAAAATGAGCTCAGCACAGAGGCGTAAAACGCCTCAGCAGCGAAAGGGTTAATACATGTTGGAAGATTTTGAATAGTGACTTTGGATACTTTATCAATAAATTTGCCAAGTGGTTCAAGAAGTCCTCCTCTTGCCGAGACAATTGGTCTGCCTGGCGGATTTTGTAAATCTTTATGAATCTTCGGAATCGTGTACAAAACCGGTATTTTAGGGAATTGTACGCGCAGGAATTTTGCTGTGGTCTCTGTAATGAATTGAGCCTGTGTCCCTATCTCAATAATGGATGCTATTTTGGCGTCAATTTCTTTAGTTGGATCATGGGTGAATTTACTGTAGGTGTTCCCATCTGCTAGTTGTTGATAAATCTCTTTTCTGTAATGTTCATAGTCCATAATCACGATCCCTCCGCCTTTATCAGCAGCCCTGATAATAATGCTAGGATCAGAGGTCAAATCTTTAATTGCAACCCACTCTTCACGTGTAAGATTCGGTTTGGAGGATATGTTGGATTGTACGAGCCTTCTAGTTTCTTCCGATTGTATTCTACTGAAAGTATTAATGAATTGATTAGAGGTTTTGATATCCCTTGTGCTTTTTAATCTCAATTGAGCTTCTAATGGAGTGCTCTCCCGACCAAAGTTTTCATGTATGGCTAAGCTCCAGGTGATTTTATAATTCTGGACATCCATTTCCAATTCTGTTTCCTTGGAGGTGGGGACGAATGTTAACCCCTTACTTAATACTTGAAGATGACTATTGTCAAGCTTTTTCTTAGATAAATTGAAAATCGGGGCTATCTCTTGTGTAGCGGTGGTCTGCCTCTGGAGCCCTTTCCTCTTCGTCCCCCGTCTTATTCGCTTGCCTGTGCATATTCTTGGGGGTATATGGAACCCCTGGTTTGTATTCGTGATGTTGACGGTATCTCTGTGTCCTGTGTCTGGTTGTCCCCTAAAAAAGGCTTTCTGCTAGTATTGGGTGTATTGACTTGATTTCCCTCAACATCAGAGGCTGACTCGCCTGAAGTTACATCAATTGTGGATTGAGTTAGTTTAATGATTTTCTTCCTATAGCGATAGGTATTATTCCTCGGGCGATCTCCACTCAGCCATCTGTATACTGAATGTGAGGTATAATCAAAATTAACTTTGTCCACTTTTTGTTTCTTTTTTTTTTTTTTTATATTCAATTTTTTTATTTTGAAATATGTCATCATACAAATAAACGTAGAGTTAGGGCCTCGCAGGGCCGCACATAGTCATCTGCAATAACTCAGCATAAAGAAAATAAAGAAAAACACTATATGGACATCTATAAAGTCATCGAAGAGTAACAATAGGACAGCAAAAAACACCCCCAGATGGGGGGTCTCATCTATAGATAAGCAACAAAACTTCTGATAAGTCACACAGAGAAATATTAGAGTCAGGTAGCAAAAACTAAGCATCAGAAATTATTATTCAAAGAGTCCTCAACCAACAGCGCAAAGAGTGTGGGGGTAAAAGGGAAAAAATAAGGGGGGGAACCGGGGGAGGTGAGAAGATGGCGGAGGCCAGAACCGTGCCAGCCCTGGCAAGGTCCCGTGGGCCGAAAAGACCACGTGGATGCCATGGGGAGTAAGTGGCACCTGGCCCGGGTACTTGGGGACGACGCCGGACACTAGGCCACAGCTGTGCCCTCCAAGGGCTCCCTGATATGCCATCAGAAACAAAAAAAAGGATGTGAGGGTGACAATAAAGATATACTCATATAATTAGGAAAGTCTCAGCAAATGTCAGTTGTAACTCGGCGGAAAATTGCGTAAAGAAAGGGGGGGGGTCAAAAACGATCAAGCAAAGTCCCATCAGCCGGTATCACGGAAAGGAATTTCTCGAACTACAGGCAGAGCATCTTCAAACAGGCCTGGGTTCGCAGCATGCGTAGGCCCCACCGCAGGGGGCAAGACTCTCAGCTCCCGCATCAGCCAGGTCGCGTAATGGTCACCGTCGCCAGCATCCCTGTTGACGGTCTCGTGCAGCACCGGTATAAAGAATGGGGCGAGAGAACCAGATCGCGGCCGGTTCATGGCCAGCAAGCGGGGGTATCCCATCTCCTCCAGGCATCGATCGAGTGCCCC
Organism: Leptobrachium leishanense; assembly: GCA_009667805.1. Lineage (NCBI taxonomy): Eukaryota > Metazoa > Chordata > Amphibia > Anura > Megophryidae > Leptobrachium > Leptobrachium leishanense. The sequence continues at coordinate 398,192,408 of CM019063.1, forward strand.
AGACTCCAACAGCGCCTCGGCCGAGGTCACTCTGTCCCGCAATCTGCAGCTTCTTGGCACGCATTCAGGATGGCTCGGCAGCGGCGTCTCCGTGACCGACAAGGCCGCAGAAGACAGATGGAACTTCGGGGAGTCTCCACCACTCCGCGCGGCAGCAGAACCGTCCGAGGCCACCTCTCTGCACTCCCACTCAATGCGTCGCCCCGCAGCAGCGACATCAGGTGAGTAGGTCTCAGCAGGGCACATCACAGCGCTTTCCACCTCCCGGTTCATCCCCAGTACCTCCATCAATTGGCGCCATTCGCCACGTGTAAGCGGGCTCTCTGGATCCCCAGGCATCAACGCGAGGCATGCCTCAAGGCCCTCCAGCACGGCTCCCAGAGTCCTGTCAGGGGGGGCATGCCAGCCGCCGCCCGCCCGTTCCGCCCCTACCATCTCCACTGTGGATCCAGCAGCAGCAACCGGAGGATGGGGGCCCTCCATCCCCACGTCTCGCCGCCGCCTGCAACCCTGGCAAGAGGGCCGAAGGAGGGTCAGAACGTTCAGGCGCCGAAAACCAGGCCCTAAGATGGCCGCCGTCAGGTCGTGCTCTGCAGGCCCTGAAGGCCCGAAGCGGGGAGTCTCTGGTCCGGGGAGGGGGACAAAGCGGTCCCCGGACAGCACTGATCCGATGGCCAGCCACCCCTGAACCTTTGAAGAAAAAATGTCCTCGTTAAAAGTCAGCTGGAGGTTCTCTATGGCAGCAAACGCGCGGAGCTCCAACCGAGCACGTCTGCCTCCGTTGGTAGCCGGCCACGCCCCCTCCCACTTTTTGTTTCTTAAACCGAATTAGATCCGATCTGTACTGGTCGAGGTCTTCTTGTATCTTCACTAATTGCGGAACAAACGCTGCCGTCGTGATGGTAGATACATGGTCCATTTCATATTTATTGATGTTTTGTTGTGTAGATGTCATTTCTCTTCCCACTTCTTCAATTGTAATTACCATCCAATCTAGGGAACAACGATTGGCAATGGCCACCCATTTCTTACAAAAATCCGGGTTATGTCTACCAATAGTAGGTGCATTACGTATCCTGAATCCTCGAGGAATACGTTTGCTGCGGTAGTAATCCGACAGGAATATGCCATGTAAATTGTAATCCACTACTTTTCGTTTCAATTTGGTTAAATCAAAATATATATCTTTCAATGTAGGATGATGATTTAATTGTTCCAGGGTAATCGGCCATAAGGCTTTAAGGGCTTGTTCATCTGATGTGCAGAATTTCTGCATAATCCTTATATGCCCCTGCCTGTTGCAAGAAGTCCTCCATGAATAAATCGATAAAAATCGGTGAATGTCAAAGTTTGCAATGTATACATGATCGGCGTTGAAGGGAGGGATTGGTGAGTGTTATTCAGTTTTATGTATTTATGTGCACGTTTGTTTCATTGTTGTATCCTTGATAATGGCTCAGATGTGAGCCGAAATGTCGGTTTATTTTAACATGACTTAATAAAAATTTTTTGTTTTAAATACACGTGTGCGACTCCTCTCATGCTGGATATACACACGAATTTCGTGGAGTGTGCACCGTGGCGTCTATACTCTACCTGGATGGAGACATGAAAGGTCATTGCTGGGACACGGTTTGGTAAATATATATATATGAAGAAAAAAAAAAAGGGGGGCTGAAAACATAATTGTCCACAGCAGGGAACTCACAGGTGAAGGAGATCAGATCATCATGGGGGAATCCGAAAGGGCTTCAAAGGGCGAATGGAGGTAAACTCAGCAGGTCAGGGCACGGTCGGGCAAAAAACAGTGTGTTAGCGAGACAAACCTCTTCAGCCTGTGTCCCACGGTAACGCGGGGTGGAAATCCTCCATAAGCCTCTCCGTGCACCTTCCTGTACCCCACTCCCGCAGCATCCAGACTTCTCCCGTAGTCACACCAGCCACAAGTTGGGACCAAGGCCAGCACCGCCTCATCTCCGCGTGGAAACCCCCAGTCCCAGACAATGTCACCAGCGTACACTCCTTAAAGAGGGCAACGGTTTCCAGCTTGGTATTCACCATCTTGGCAGGAAAGGTTGCGCAGGGACCCCCATCACACCAAGGCTTCTCCCGGTCAGTGCAGCAGACAGGCAACCACCTGGGTAGCTCTGCTGCAGCCGGCACGCCGCAGGGCCCAAGTAGGTATCCGCTCCCATCCGCAGCCTGCTCTCTAGAGGCCCGCCGCGGTCCCATCTCAGTCGGCGCGGGGAGGGGGGTCACAGTAATCTGCGTAGGGTCTGCCGCTTCCAAACAGGTCTCCGCAAGCAGCAGCACAGCTCCCTCGATCTGCTCTGGATTCGGGGTCTCCCCCACAGGGACGGCTGCAACATGGGTGGCAGGGGATTCCTCTGATAGCGCAGCTCCACTCGAAGCCCCCAGCCATTCACCGATCTCCACCACTGTCAGTCGGCGCCATGTCCCCCGCGCGAGCGGGCTCCCATCATCTCTGGACATCTGCAATAGAAGTGCCTCAAGGTCCTCTAGAACAGCTCCCAGACTCCTAGGGGGGGGGCGGACAGGCCGGCCGCCGCCATTCCGCACCTTCCCCCACAATCTCTGCCTTGAGGACAGCTGCACCAACCAGACGATGGGGGCCCTCCATCCTCGCGGTTCACAGCAGCTGTACACCCGGGTAAGGGGGGCCGAAGGAGTACCAGGCCGGAGCTTAGGCCGCAAGATGGCCGACAACAGGTCCCGCTCGACAGGGAACGAAGGCCCAAATCTCTGCTATACTCCGGAGGGGGGCCAAGACGAGCTCCGAAGTATTCCACTCGATGGCCAGCCACGCAGGGTCACTCAAGAAAGGGTGATGTGCAGGGAAATTCAAGCAGAAATCCCGGGTATCAACGAAAATCAGCGGAGTTCTTCCAAAACGTGTCTGCTTCCACACGCGGCCGGCCACGCCCCCCACTTAATCTTTTTGATACATTATCCAGGTAATTCCCTGCGTACATTGTTATCGTTATTTCACTCTCTTATCTCACTATATAGATATTAACTATTGGAATACAAGAGAGACCAGGGTGCTTTAGAAGATGGTGACATTTATTCTGTCAGTGGCACAAAGATTATGCAAATTGGCACCTTTGTACAAGGAATCACTTATCTTTGTTTATAGGTTAATAGGTTGTAATTTTTAAAATGATGGGTTTCCTGTAAGATTTATTTAGATGTCCTGATGGCTGTGTGCATTCAGCCGAGTGTTTGAAATGCAGAGGGATTAAAACTATCTCTAACTAGAGTATATTGTACATGTAACTCTATATGCAGCAATCATGTTAGTGCAGGCAGTTCTTTGCCTTTGATCTGGCAACCACAAAACTATTTGTGTACTAGGAGAGCTGCAATAAACACCAGTGTACTACATATTATAAAGAATAATTGGGCTTCTAGTATAGAACAGGTTTATAGATGGAGAATTGCGACTTGTGCCAATATATCTGATTTTGAGAACTATTCCTTCTTTGGCATTACTATGTTGACCAAAAAGTTAAAATTGTGGTACAGTTCTCTAGAAATTCACCTCTTACAGAATATATCCTTATGTTACAGTACACAATTACAATGCAGCATTAAGCTGTTAATTGCATTGGATATACAGTGGCAAGAAAAAGTATGTGAACCCTTTGGGATTACGTGGAGTTTTGCATGAATTGGTCATAAAATGTGCTCTGATCTTCATCTAAGTCACAACAATTTGAAAAACACAGTCTGCTTAAAATAATAAAACAAGTGATCGTGGAGGGAGAGCAGTCTCACTCTGCTTTTGGCAGCCAGAAGCGGTGGATCAGGCAGCCGTTCCCGCCGTGGGATGAGACGTGATTATCAGATTTTTGGGGGGGTTCCAGCTGGTGCTGACTGAATTAATTCACAGGGCGCGCCACATGACATCTGCAGTGTTTATAAGGTTGTCGCAGAGCTCCACAGTAATGTGCAGTGTTTTTGAGGGTGTCAGAGATTCACAATGATTTATGTTGCTTTTTGAGGGTGTCCCAGAGCTCTACAGTAATGTGCAGTGTGTATGAGCGTATCACAGAGCTCCTCAGTAATGTGCAGTGTGTATGAGCATATCACAGAGCTCCACAGCAATGAAACTCACAGTAATGTGCACTGTGTAGAAAAAAAAGTGGGCTGCTCAGTCCAAAATGCCCAGGCCTATTTTTTTGTCCCAGTCCGGGCCTTTATAGATAGAGATTAGTATAGATTAAGTGTATTGATATTTTTAAAGATATTTTAGATTACTGTGACTTTTATATGATACAACTAAATGTTCCTAGTCCACCTGTAAGCACCATGACCCAACAATAACACAAAGAAAGATGACAGGAATACAGTCTGCCCTAACATATGTCTCAGAGGCTTCAGAGGTGCTTCCATTATGTTAAACCGCGATGAATAGACGTAGACCGATATGACGTTAAGGGCTTATTCTCTTACTGACGTATATTCCTTTCTTTTAATTTTCTTCCATACAATGAAAAGACCATTGAATTTACCAGGCCTGCCGTCTTTAGCATTAGGGATTGCCATATCACTCAGAATAGGATGACTTCAGTGTTTCATGATGTATATATTGATACAAAACTAAAGCACCGAGGCATTTGAATTGGGGGTGGGCTTGCACACTCATTAAATAGTCTTGTCTATAGCATCACTTTAAGTTGAAGTGTTACTGGACTTATCCACAGGTCAACTGGCTAGAAACGATGAAAATCAAACATTTGCAACACAGTTATGAATCTATGACCAATACACCCAAACATCATGAGCACACAGTGGCACTCTGCAGAATTTCATCTCTTTATACACAAGACAGTGTTCTAGTCCATACCTGTATTCAAATTCATAAAACACTCCAAATTTACCTCTGCATTCATGTACATCACAGCAACCCAGAGACGTATCTATGGGATCTTCCAAAAGCCATTGACAGGTGTACTGTGCTTGTGATGTCCTATCAGATGGATCCCTTCCCTTGACCACTTATGCAGTTCCATTGCTGAGGCACTGCCATATTTGACCCTCGTTTGAGGCACAGAGAGAGAGAGTCATCATCTAGCTCTGCATGATTGGCCCCCAGAGGTGATATCCAGGCAACTAATGAGTTTGCAAACAATACAGTATCTGGAATGAATACTGGTTTGTTCAGTAGGACAGTTTTTCCACTCACACCGGTGGCAGGCTACCGAAAATGTCAGCAATAAGAATTCAAATAGGGGATAACTCAATATGTTACAATATACATGTTCATGAAAAATTCTAACACATATATAAGAGTGATACACAGTCAGGGTTATTCAGGGAAAGGTGAAAACCAGGAGAATTGGCAGAAGAGAACAATCTAAACCAAATAGCCGATTTGGAAAGTGTGATAAATGGGAGTTTTTTTTTTGGTTTGACTATTTTGACCTAGAATTTTCACTTCTCCAGTCATTCTCCTGCGTTTCACTTTTCTTTAAATAGACCTGTATGAAATGAGCCCGCACAACAGATGCACTTTAAGAGTAAGACAAGAATCCAGATTTTACAGAGAAGACTGGGAACAGGGAATCCAAGTGTGGTTAAAATTATTCTTATTATTCTTTATTTATAGAGCGCCAGCATATTCCGCAGCGCTGAACATTTGGCACAATATATACAGGATTCCAATATTTTGAGACTGAACAACATTTATTTTTTGTAAATAAAATTTTATTGAAAAGCAGTATTCAACATAAACATTCAAATGGTAATACAAGCGCCATGAACTTTTCGGTTTTAAATGAGAGCAAATAGAAATAAAGAAAAGAGTGAATAACGGTCATTGAACCAAAGTACACAAAATAAAAACAAAGGGGGGGGCTGCCCAAGTCCCAAGAAGAAAGTCGGAAAAAAGAAAGATAGGAAGGGGAAGGGGGGGGGACACTCGTCTGAGAACATGAGGGACCTCACATAGGAATTATTAAGACAACGCCATATTCAACGTAAATCAGACACAAATTGTTAAAGGCCCGCCACTCCCGAGGATCCCATCTGCTCTAGCCATGGGGACCAGACTTTATAATAATTAGGCAATGAGTGGTTTGAAACTGCTCTGAGTTCGTCCATTAATTGAACATCTCGAAGCTTAGCATAGATGCGGTTAAATGCTGGGACTGTGGGACAATTCCATTTCTCGGCCAGGACCCTCCGGGCCGCTAGTGTTATCTTCGCTAATAATTTGTTCTCCTGTCTAGAGAGGTCAGGAAGAGGCCTTGACAATAAGAAGGTCCAGGGATCCTTGGAAATGTCTCTGTCGAGGACTGCCGAAATAAGAGAGACTGAACAACATTTTGACAAACCAGTACAGGAGGAAACGAGGGCCCTATTCCTCTGGGAACTCACAATCTAGAAGGGTTGGAGGTGGAAACAGGAGGAGAGGACTGAAAAGTGAGAGTGATGGATTGGCGAGAGTGGTTGTGCCAGTGGGGTGTATTAGTAATTCGGGTGGTAGGCCGAATTACTAATACAATTACTAATGCAATTAGGAATGTCTAATGCAATTAGGAATGTCTTAAGGGAGTGTTTGAAAGAAGGAAAACTAGGGGAAAGTCTGACGGTACGAGGGAGAGAGTTCTAGAGGGGAGGGCTGCGTGTGAGAAATCCTGCAGTCTATCATGGGAAGAGGTGATGCGAGGAGAAGTTAGGCGCAGGTCACTGTTTGATCTTAGGGAGCGGGCTGCAGTGTATTTGGTGATTATTGAGGACAGGTAGTGGGGAGCTGAGTGACAGCTTTGTAGGTCAGGGTAAGGATTTAGAATTAAATTCTGCAGTGGATGGGGAGCCAGTGAAGGGATATATTTTCTGTTGGATGAGTGGTACACCAACAAATATATTTTCAAGGACTCAGCGACGATTTACCACAATGCGGAGAGCCAAAAGTAAGCAACTTCTAAAAGCCGGTGGTAAATTTAAGTCTGCAGTGGATGGGGTGCCAGTGAAGGGACTCGCAGAGGGGAGCGGCAGAGACAGAGCGGCGGGTGAGGTGGATTAGCCTGGCAGAGTCATTTAGAATGGATTGTAGAGGGGAGAGGCAGGAGAGAGCGAGGCCAGCAAGAAGATTATTACAATAGTCAAATCGGGAATTTACAAGGGTGTGGTTGAGTTTTTTTTTGGAGAAAGGATTTTACCAGGAAGGATACATTAAGATTTCTCTTGTTTTCAAGTATGTCCTGGTTGACGAGTATGTACCGTTAGGCGTCTTGCCAAGGACACTTACTGGAGAGGTTGCTCGCTGGGATCGAACCCATGACTCCACAGGCTCTCTCCATGCAGAGCAGTGACATTACCTCTACTCCACCCACCCAGAGTTGCGGTGTCTGCAGTAAGAAATGGCCGAATTATGTAAATATTACGTAATTGGTAGTGGCAGGAGGAGGATAGAGACTGAATGTGGGAGATGAAAGAAAGGAGTCAAGTGTATCTCTAAGACAGCGATCCTGGCTTGATGGGGAGATAGTGATACCATCAACCATGATAGAGCAGTCAGGAGGTGTGGAAGCATTAGAGAGAGGAATTATTAGGAGCTCAGTTTTCAACATGTTAATCTTTAGGTAGTGAGAGGCCATCCAGGAGGAAATGCCAGATGACAGGAGGAGAGAGATCAGGGGTGGAGAGGTAGATCTGAGTATCATCAGCATAGAGGTGGTAATTAAAGCCAAAGCTGATAATGATTCTGCCCAGGGCAGAGGTGTAGCTAGAGAAGAGCAAATGACCTAGGACAGAGCCTTCAGTGATTAGATGGTTTAGATCAGTGGTTCCCATCTATATTAGTATATATGTAATATTTAACAACCATCTAAACCAGTGGTTCCCAACCGCAGTCCTCAAGTACCCCTAACAGGCCAGATTTTATGGATTCCCTTGGGGAAATGCAGACTGAATCCTGCAATCACTGAGCAGCAAATCATATCACCTGTGCTGTGGAAAACCTGGCCTGTTAGGGGTACTTGAGGACGGTGTTTGGGAACCACTGGTTTAGATGATTCTTAAATATTACATATATACTATATAGATTAAGGTCAAGATTAGACATGAATGAGATTTGAGTGACATGCCAACAGATGGTTTGCAGTGACTTCGCTCTATCTATGGACACTGAACTGACCAATATGGATTTCAATATCACAGCGCAGATCTGTTCTTGGATGCTCTGCCCAATGAGCAGCTGACTTGCCCTATTACGGTTTTCAGTAGAAAATAAAATAGCTGCATTTTCTACATACATAAACGCCTTCTTTCCCATCAGGAGACATACATTCACATATACACACTTTGCTCAGACACATTAACACAAATTGTCACACACACACACACAATATAGTCCACAGAGGTCGAGCTTGTCATGTCCATTTTTGCTGCATTTAAGATTTATTGTACCAACTGATCATCTGTCTGTACATCGCAAGAGGACAACTTGTACTTGTGAGGCTCAAAATAAACACCTTTTTACCTCTTCCTTAATTTCTAAGAATGGTATACACAAATCTAGTTTTAAATCTGTTCAACAGCATTTTTTTTGTCTGACATAGTATTTAGACAGTTTTGTACTTTCAGTTGATTAATGGATGTTTCCTTTCAGGTGACATGTTCCGTCATACTTTGATGTTGATGGGTGTATTTCATTAAAGTCGATTCTCCCATCTAAATACACAACACTGAGATTACCAGCTAGCAATGGAATGAACTTTGAAAGACTCAAATTCAGTCTCATTCATAAAAAAAGGTCTTTTCTTACAGGGCATTTTTTCTTGGGTGCTATAGTGATCGAAATCTGTGAACAGAGCAAAGACAAAGATTTGCTAGGTATACTTCGCTCCATGAAAGCATTGGATGAGAGAGGCTATTGCTGTTAGCCTTTAAAGAGGTTATGTTTTTAATTAATTCAGTCTCTGAGCTTCCGTTCTAAATTAGGTCTACAAGACCTGTTCGCTCCCTTCAATTTAGCAAACATGTTATTCTATCTCACAAATGTGGAAATTAGATATTTTTTTTTGGAGCATTAAATCATATCCATGGTTACAAGTTTCAATGGATTCTTAAATTGTTTGCTCTGTAACATTAAGTAAATTAGAATTATGTCATCGTCCACATTCTACCATAGAGTCCTTTTGCTTTGTAGGATCACTGTCTGCATGACCTGAGAGAAAATGTAGCATGTAAAAAAACATTGCAATTATTATTTTGTGACATTTTTCAAAACCGCTTGCCTCTTGTGAGAAAGGAAAACAACTTTTTTCATAAACAAAGCTACAGATGAGCATGCAAGGTCTTCAGTGTCCAGTGGGGATTTTTTTTTTAGAATTGGCGATCTCATTGATATTTTCCAGAGTTGATTATGAATATGTTATAAAGTATCAAGGCTCTCTGGCCTATCTTTTAGTTTGTGTATCTAAGATAGGGTGTCCCCGATGTCCAGGGGGACAGTCCCCGAATTGTGAAGTCCATCCCCGGACAAATTATTTCCCCAGAATTCTGGGCTTTTTCTGTCAGTACGTGCTGGTACTTCGTACCGGCACCTACCGGCAGGGTAGACGCTCCTCCGCTAGGATGCGGAGGACGTTTGCAGTCCATGGTGGAAGTTCGACTGATCTGCGCTAGCCTGGATGTCTTGGATGCAATCTCCATCTGTTGGACCTGATGCATGGGTGTGATGATGTCAGATGTGGGAGTACCCCTCCCGATGGGCAGCGAATGCCCTATTCCCTATAGAGGAGATACAGGTTTTCAAGGGACCACTGTAACTCTGGATGCATAGATGCTAGACGGTCATGCAAGGTGCCAGAGCATGGTCTTTCCATTGATACCAAACATGACCAGGTTTCAAGAATAAAATCAAAGTACCGGCTGGGTGGAGTAGAGGTAATGTCACCGCTCTGCATGGAGAGAGCCTGTGGAGTCATGGGTTCAATCCCAGCGAGCAACCTCTCCAGTAAGTGTCCTCGCCACCCAGGACATACTTGAAAATGAGAGAAATCTCAATGTATCCTTCCTGGTAAAAATCCTTTCACAAAAAAAATAATATATATATAATATCCCTTTTATTATCCCCTAATGCAGCACTATTGTTTACTTTTCAATTATAAAGTGAACAATGATGCTGCACTGTGGAGCTCTGTGTTACGCTCATACACCCCACACACTCCTGTGAGTTTTATTGCTGTGGAACTCTGTGATACCGGTGCTACAGGTGGGCAATTGCCCTCCCCAGGTCATTCCTTACCTCCTCATGTTGTAAAACTCCACCTATATTTTACTGTTTTGAATGGTTAATTTATATTTTGTTGTACCAGAATTCTTTGGTAAAAATAAAATACAAAATGTGCTTTGAAACATTTTTCCCTACCTATCTTCTCAACATTTGGTCATCATTAGTGATGAGCCGAACACCCCCGTGTTTGGTTCGCATTCGAACAATTCCAAAGTTCGAGTTCGAACGCGAACACGAACACGAACCGAACTCAATGCAAGTCAATGGGACTCAAAAGTTTGATTTTTAGAGTGCCCTCCAAGAGGGCATATATGCAAGATATTTGCCATAAAAGGTGTATGGGGGTCCGGGTAGTGCCCTGGGGGACAGGAAACAAGGACAAAATGTAAAAAAAAAAAAAAAGGTTTTTAAAGGAACAGTGAGTTTTCCATGAAATAAAGGTTAAGAATAAAAATGAAAAATTCCTTCAAATATCGTGCCTAGGAGGTCCCCATAACCTGCCCGTGAAGTGGCGGATTTGTAGGATGTATGGAAACATTTAAAAACAAAAAAATGACGTTTCAAATGACGGTAAATGGTTTTCCTTTAATCTATTCATAAACAACGGCTTGGGGCGGCAGCCTGTATGAAAAGAGACGTTTTAGGACACGCAGAACAAGTTTAGTGATTTTTTTGGCTAAATTATGGTGAAACTTATGCAGGCTTTGGATGAAAGTAACAATAGGTGCTTTAAAATTGGGCCTTTAGTGTCGGCAACAGTGCCGTCACAACGTAACCCCTCTGTGGTATTGTGGAAGAGTGCAGGGTTGGACCCTGTGGTCAAATATTAAAATGATATGAATCTGGAACAGGCGTCAGTACACCCAAATATTTTGCCTTTGGTGGCAGCAAGTGCCTTCACACCGTAACCCCTCTGAGGTATTGTGGAAGAGTGCAGTGGTGGAGGTTTTGGTAATGCAGAAGAGATCCCTGATCTATTCAGTTACATCAGCAGCTATAACAAAACCGGGTCAGCAATGTTTAGGCACTTGTACTGCGCTACTGTATATGGTGAGAATCGGCGCACACCAGTAGCAACAGGAAGCAAACAGAACAGGCAGGGAATACACAGAGAATAGTCAAATGGCAGGCAAAGTCGGCAACAGATCGGGTCCTCAGAACAAGCAGGGTCAGTAACAAGTATACAAACTGATTCGGTAAGCTAGCGGTGCGGGAATAAAGGCTGAGACACACTGAGCGTGTAGCGACGCACAACGTAGCGAAGTGAAGAGAAGCAAACATTTTTCAGGCTTGACTTCCCTCCGCCTCGCAGCGTGTCTACACTGCATTACGTTTGCTTCTCACCGCACTGGACAGGAATCCACTAACTAAATTAAAAAGTACACACAAAAACGTTTTATTTTCACAAAGCACATGTTATATTGGCAAAAAAAGTTTCTACTGAATTAAATACATCAAAAATTACTGTTAATTTAATAGGAATAGTATAAAAAAAAAGGTAACCCTTGATCATATATATTATAGGGACACGGCGCGCTGTGTATAGAGTATATCAAAACGCAGACCTATATATATGTATATATCAACACGCAGATATATATATATATACACCCACCCACAGACCTCAGACCATATATACACATACGCACATGGGGGGGTGGCATGTGGACAATCTCAACTAAATGCGCCCCCCCCATTTGGCTGATCCCTCCAGAAGAAATGTTGAACCCGACAGAGCAGAGAATATATATATTATTCTCTGCTCTATCGGGTTCAACATTTCTTCTGGAGGGATCAGCCAAATGGGGGGGGGGCAATTAGTTGCCAAAATGTGTGTGTAATACAAGTCTGGATATATATATTTATAAGAATATAGATATATATATATATATAGATAAGATATATATCATACCTGCCGTTACCTTGCCCTATAAATTTGCTAAAAATATACACACAAAAAAAACCACTGCCTGAGACCCTGCGCACCCACATACCACCCCCCTCTACCTGGCTGAATGTATCTAATATATATATATAATTAAATACATTCAGCCAGGTAGAGAAAGAAAAAAAAAGTTTTATTTTATGTTCCCGGGGACATATAAAAATGTCCTCGGATTTTTTTTTTTTTAGAAATGTGTCGCCTTACCTTAGCCTGGTGGTCAGTGGGGGCTCCCTGGATCCTGGTTGAGGGGGGTCTGCCGTGGCCGCAGTGGCTCCCTCCCTGCGCCGCCTGTCTCTGCCACATGCAACCGGGCGGCTAGTCCGCACAGTCGCAGCTCTGTCATCCGGCGGCCACATGCTCCTCAAGGGGATCCTTGGGAGGCCCCGGCAGGCTGCCCTCTACAGTGCCTGATGTTTTAGTAACAAGAATGTTTTATCCCATAGGCTTCAATGTTAAAAATATTCCCGTTTCAATTCAATATCTAATAAACCATTGCTTATAATATTCTGCAGTAAAGAGTCTCTTTATTTCTGGATTTTTTTTGTATTCCTTAAGCATTATTTATATTTTTTTAAAAAAAAATTTTTTTTTGAACTTTTGGTGAACGTCCCAAAAAGTTCAACGTTCGCTAACTTTCGAACCGCCTGTTCGGATCGAACTCCGAGCCGATCGAACCGAACAGCTCATCCCTAGTCATCATATTCCAAAAAAATTCGAAGTATATATTTTTATAATTTTATTTTTTTAGCTCATTAACGAGATGTGAAAAGTACCGTATATACCTATCCTACAGTCACTCCATATACCAAACATACCGAATACACTGCATAAAGAATGAGGAAAATATGCTAATAAAAAGGTTTTTTTACCGTTTACCAAAAAAAAAATGTCCCTGGATTTCATTTTAAAAATCTGGTCACCTTAATCTATGATAAAATATCCATATCCGGGGAGGACTGAATCTGAAAACGTGCACGAGAAGGGGGTATGTCTCCGACAATACCATTGCATATTATATGCATAGGGCCAGTCATGGGAGGGCATTTGATCAGCCTCGGCAGACCTAGGTTGGTTGGGATTGGATTTTTGAGCATTCTCTGCAGCACAATGGTTGTTATGGATTGATTATGCATATACTTCCTGTTTCCTGTTCTTACCTCTGACCGGGATGCAGTTCTATAATCCACAAGCAGCTTGCAGTGCCTTCATTTCTGCACATGAAACATGTGTCAGAAGTAACTAGAATCAGGACTGAGCTTCTTGTCTGGAGCACAGCAGCTTTGGGAATCAACACAGAGTTACGAACTGTGGCCTAAGACTGTTCCTTGTAAATGTTTTGCTATTTGAGATCTGAGAGTCTTCCTGACAGTATGGCTGCCCTGAATTGCATACCTCCTCTAGAGGGAATGAGAATGAATTGGGGATGGGGATTGGATCATCAATTGGGAATCTTTCGGAGCTGAATTTGAAGATTATTCCGTGGCTATAGGCTTGCATGGAAAATCTGCAGCAATGCAGGCAGCAACTCTGTGAAGAGAGATGGGCAGTGAATGGCAAGCATGTGTTTAAACACATTGTGAACCTCACAGCTGAGCAGCAAGAAAATATTACAGCCATTTTACATGTACTGGAATCTTTGTTCAAACCAGCTGAAAACATCATTTACGAAAGGTATCCGGGTGCTGCAAAGAGGGAGAATCTCTTGATAACTTTGTTACATACTTGAGAGAAAAGGCAACTTGTGAATATGGTGCGCTCAGAGATGAATTAATAAGAGACCCAATTTTCTTGGTGTAACTAGTGAGAGCACACGCAGGTGCCTCCTAAGAGAACATGAGTTAACTCTAAACACAGCCTTTGAAATGTGCCGTACAGCTGAGCTCATTGACAGACTTCTGAAAGGCATGAAACAAGACAGACAGCATAAACATTGCGATGCAGCGTCAGGACATAAGCAAACCGCAGCAACGCCGCCTGATTAGCGTAAATGCTGCCAACCATACCAGTATGCAAATTACCGTGAGCCTCTGCATCAAAGAATTCAAGAGCGGTGTCCAGTTTATGGGAAGTCTTGTAGATCTTGTGGAAGAACAAACCATTTCGCAAAAGTTTGTCTGTCGAGTAAATGACAGCCATCAATAGGAAAATTACACACCGTGGAGAACACATCTGCATATGAGGAAGAGACAGACAACTCTGGAGTTATATACAGTCGAGAATTGATCGGCGCTGTGCAATCCAGAGGAAAGAAATGGTTTGTCACTTTACATTTAAATAATAGGCCCCAATCCGGTCAGCTCGATTCCGGAGCTACGCGTGATTTCATGTGCTTAAGAGACAAAATGGTGTTAGCGCTGGAAGCACGTCTACTGCCAAGTGACACCAAAATAAAGTTAGACTCTGGTGAGCTTATGAAATCTCTAGGACTCTTCAGGACAGATTGCGTCTTATGTGGACAGACACACAAGCTAGAGCTAGAGTTATCCGGCTCAACCTGTGAGCGTCTAGGGCTGAAACATTTCTCCATCCCTGCAGAGCTCAACGTGAGGGACAATAAATCAAAAGAGCCCTTGACAAAACAACTGCTGTTACAGGAATTTAGTGCTGTGTTTACTGGGCCAGTAGAATCTGTACATGGGGAAGTTCATTTCAACTTCAACCTTTACTTGAGTGTCCCTCCAGTCCAATGTGCAATGTGCCAGTGGCGTTAAAATAGGCAGTTAAGGCACAGCTTGTCCACTATGCGGCTGATGGACACGTCGCACCAGTGACTGATCCGACTGACTAAGTAACATGGTGATTGTAAAGAAGCCTGATAAGCTAAGAATATGCATAGATCCCAAATTCTTGAATCTGGCACTGAGGCGATCTCACTACATCATGCCAACGCTCGAGGAGGTTTTATACAAGCTGCCTAAAGCACGTCTGTTCACGCTTGTTGATGCCCGGGATGCATTTTTACAATGTAAATTGTCATGTAACTACTTCTATTATCCAACCTTCTGGACTCCTTGGGGCAGGAAAAGATGTCTCAAATTGCTTTTTGGAGCATCAGTTGCATCAGCGGTGTATCCATGTGAACAACATGAACTATTGGCTGGACTCAGGGGTGTTGAACCAAAACCTGATGACATTCTTGTGGTTGGCTATAGGGATACAGATGAGAACGCAGAGCAAGATCATGATGGCAAACTGCTGGAACTGACGGATCGTTGTAGGCAGGTAAAATTAAGACTAGGCATAAAAAAAAGCTGCAATTCAAGGTCAAAGAGGTCCGCTTCCACGGACACATCCTATCCTGTGAGGGTTTGAAGGCTGTGACCAAGACAAAATCAAAGCCATACTGGATATGACACAGCCGGCAAATGTGAAATCCCTGTAGTGCTTCATTTGATTTGTTACCTACCTGGCAAAATTCCTAGCGCACCTCTCAGAGGTCTGCGAGCCGTTGAGAAGGCTTCTGGAGAAGGATGCTGTTTGGCACTGGCTTCCTAAGCATGATAATGCAGTGCAGGACATCAAACGTTTGGTCACAGCTACATTTGTCCTGAAGTACTATGACGTTACAAATCCTGTAACTATTCAAAGTGATGAAAGCAAAACTGGTCTTGGGTGTTGCCTATTGCAAGCTGACCAGCCTATTGCTTTTGCTTCACAGGCACTGACTCTTACTGAGAAAACTAGGCACAAATAGAAAAGAAATGTCTTGGTATTTGCCTGCCTGCCAGTGCTTTCACCACTACCTCTATGGTTGCGATGAGATCACGGCAGAAACTAACTATAAACCTCTGATTTCTATTTTCAAGAAACCTCTTTTGTGTGCGCCCAAACGCCTACAGAGCATGTTGCTCACACTACAAAAATATTGCCTAAATGTTGTCTATAAACCTGGCCCAGAAATGTTTATTAGTGACACGCTTAAGAAAAAAGGTCGTAATTTGCGCTTACCACTATAGCTCCATGCGAAACAAAACAGAGGTTTTGGTTTACTTGAATGGCCATTAAAGTGTAAGCCCACCCACCATGTCATGGCACCTCTGGGCGATGTTATGGACTGATTATGCATGTAACCAAAGCTCCCTCTACCTTTGCTCCCTCACCCTCCTTGCCCACACTATACATGCTCTCTGTGTGGAAAAGTGTGATGCTGGCCTCCTGCCAAGAGATTTCGGACCAATGTGGCAAAGTCAGTTCTCAAGGACAATGAGCATAAGTGAGCACCTATCTCGAAACTGTTTGCATTTTAGGAGTTAGTGTTAGAGATAAAATGGAGATGTATTGTTCCTGCTATCGGTTTGTTCTGATGTTGTTTACGAATCTCGTCTAGTGTGTACTAATTAGGTTTCTGCGTCTCCAGAAGGAATTCACCCCTACCTCATGTAGACAATGCATTCTGCTGAATGTCATGTTACCTCCCATTCTCTGTTTCTCATATAATGGACCCCATTCCCAATAAAGCATACTCATTTGCCTGCATTAAGCTGTGTCTGGTGTTTGGGGAGAGACACTTAGAAATATACAGCACTCCGTCCAATTTCGGCTGAGGGCTGTGGGAGAAGGAAACCTGCTGCAGATCAGCTTGGCTGGAGAGAAGGGACGGAAGCTGTAATAGGTTTGGGTCTGGTCCACAAGCTGCAGACCAGTAAACCACAGTTGCTGTTACAATGCATATACTTCCGGTTTCCTGTTTTTACATCTGACCTGGATGCAGTTCTATAATCCAACAGGATTTCTCACACAAGCAGCGTCTTCATTTCTGTTCACGAAACAATGGTCCCCTGCCATTGCCTGTTATTGTATGACTCACAGGTACACTCTCGCTCATCGGTTTGCACTTATAGGCACACACATTCAGGCACTCAGACACTGATTCCAACACCGTTACATTCACTCACAGGTACGCAGGCCTGGACCAGCCGCTGGCCTTCCGGGCCGGACGGCCGGTGGCCTTCCACTGTATGGTGCGAATTCGTGGCCGTTCAGCTATTCAGAGAGCTGTAAATTCTCCAAATACTGGCGAATTGACAGTGAACTACGGTGCAGTTCACCTCAGATTGCCATAATTCAGTGATCTTTGGCGACAGTGAAATTGGCCCTTAGAGAAGTAATGGTTGATCTATCCAGAGACGCTGAACTGCACCAAAAGGTTTGTGAAATTCCCATTTTCCCCCCCAATGATTTTACCGTGATTCAGTTCAACAGGTTTAAACAGGTGAATCCCATAGCAGTGGTCCCCAACCCAGGCCCTCAGGGCCCACTAACAGGCCAGGTTTGCCAGATATCTGAAGCACAGCACACGTGTTATGATTTGCTGCTCAGTGATTGCAGGATTCAGTCTGCATTTCCCCAAGGTGATCTGCAAAATCTGGCCTGTTAGTGGGCCCTGAGGGCCTGGGTTGGGGACCACTGTCCCATAGGACTCAATGTCAAAAAATTATATTATATCTATATATATCATTTAATCTTTTCAGTTCTAGCAAAAATACTTATTTTTTTGGTATTTTTCTGGATTTCTTTAGGCAAAATTTTTGATTCCTTTTATTTTTTATGGCCTTTTTTTTATTCTGTAACAGACCATTTTATATACGTTTTTTAATAGGACCTTTCACGATTTTCATGCATGTTTATTGTTTCAAACGCTTTTTAAAGAATAGCAGGTTTTATTTATTCATTTATTTTACCCCGTTCGGCGGCTGATTCGCTTTATTTGGTTTCGCTCATCGGCGATGGGCTGCTCAGTCCAAAATGCAAGGGCCTATTTTTTTGTCCCAGTCTGGGCCTGTAGGTACGCGTTAATACAAGAATACAAAGTACACACATACAGGCAGTGACACTTTCTCTGCTTCACAACAGTGTGTCAATATTCCTTCACTCGTCTAGATTTTCCAAACCACGACCAAGCCCTTTCCTACTCCTCCCAGACACCACATCAGTTCCATCAACCCCCAAATAACCCACAAGTCCTACCTCAATGCCCCAGACCATTTGCAGGATCCCCCACAATCTTTCATAAGACCCCCTCTGCCAGCCGCTTCGAATCTCATATTGCCATGCCAGCTTAGACATGTCATCGTCCAGCTGTGTAAAAAGCACTTTTAGTTGTATTTGCACGGAGATTCTGATTTAGATCTTTCTTAGCACACAATTTCAATATTACATTTGTGATTTTCAGACTGTCTCATCTAAAAGTCCTTTTCTTTTCTGCCTCAGCCGGTGTCCATCCACTTCTTTTAGTTCCTCTCATCTTATCTCAGTTTGTGTACTTTATGATGTAGAAGTTAGTCAGTTGCTTTCTATTCTCTTTCTTATCATTGTCCATATAGCTGGTGCCTGGGCTCTGTGTCCCCTGACCTCTGTCTGACTGCATTCACAAGACACCATAGAAACCGGGAGAGGAAAAATAGCTGGGCACATTACAATAGTATTTATTGTTAAACTCTCATAGGATATAGGAATATTCACTAAACCAGGAATTATCAATATTTGCCCAAGTAATGTGTTACTTGGAACACAAAACCTGAAGTTTTTTTTTTTTAATCTATATAATTACATCACTTGACCTAGAAATTTAAATTCCCTGATGGATTCCTAGAAATTCCTAATTATTGAATGATATTATTTTATTATCAGTTTGACAAAAAATACCCCATGCAGCTGAATGCAAAAACAAGCCATCAGTGTGGTCCAAATCAAAACTTTACCCCAAACTAGGTGCCCTGTACAGAAACAAATCCTGCCTTAACCCTGCGGTAAGAAAGCAGATTGTACAACAAATGCTTATGCCGGCTATTGATTACGGAGATGTAGTGTATGTAGCCGCCCCGCAAACACACCTTCAGAAACTTACTACATTGTATAACTCATTCTGTCGCTTTGTGCTACAATGTAACTACATGAGCTAAACTGGCCGTCGCTGGAATCTAGACGCAGCCTTCACCTTTCCAACCTGGTGTAACTGTTTAAGAGCTTTTCTGGGAAGCTGTCACCCTACCTGAATAGGCTGCTTCCCCCAGCAGTTCCCTCATCCTATAACCTGCGACCCAGGACCAGCACCTTACTTGCAATACCACAATACAAAAAGAAAGTGGCTCGATCCTCATTTTCCTACAGAGCACCACAGTTACAGAATAACCTCCCAGACGCCATCAAATCTTTCCCCAGTCTAAAGTCCCTTAAGAGCTCCCTATTAACATACCTCAATACAGAATGCATCTGTAAACATGTAACATAATCTGTATATTTATGTAGGAAATAAAGTCATTAACAGAAAAATAATTGTTTTTGTTAATATCTTACAGAAATACAAATTAGTAAAATGCAACAACTCAATGTTATTGAACCCAGGACATACTTGAAAACGAGAGAAATCTCAATGTATCCTTCATAAATAAATAATACAAAAATAAATCTCAGACTATGGCCCACCCACAGAAAGCATTGCTGGTATAGGTCACAGAGACTAACCCGACTCAAGGTCACAAGCAATCAGGGTTGGTCTTCGGACATCTGGCATCACGTGCAAAACGTAATGGTGAAATGTTGAATGCCCTTTCCGACATCTGGTCTCCAGCAGTAACAACAAAATGAATATTATGTTCAGCGATTGTTACTACCACTTCTTCCTATAACTGGCCGGCCTATGCCATACAGTCAGTAATAATAATGCTTCGTATTATCGCAGAGATTTGCATTGTGACATCAACACTTGAACCACAATGCTGACATATCAAATTTTAAAGAAACTGTAGAGCCGGTGGAGATATCAACAGACCCTGGCATTATAAAATTTCTTGCTTTTTAGGAGCAAGAACTAACAGTGCCAAAATTTCTCTTTTTATAAATAGGTGTGTAATTCGTTCAAGCACATCTTTTGCAAATAACTGTAATAATAAATGACCTTTTCTTTTTGTAATAGTAAGGTAAATGTTAATAATAAAACCCTGGAGTTGAGCTTAGAAAAAGATTTGGGATTAATCTTAGATTTATCACTTACAGGGTTATCCAAAGAGATCCGAATTGCTTGAGAAAGGTAACCGAACGCTGAAAATCAGTGTTCGGTTACCTTTCCTGACCATTCGGCTATCCAGAGAGCAGGCAATTCGCCAAATCCTGGCGAATTGCCTGAACATACGGTGCCTGTTCGGTCCCTGTTCGAGGGCAGTGAAATCCCCATAGAGAAGCACTGCTTCGGCTATTCAGAGAACACAAACCAGCAGTGAAAGGTTCCCCTAATGCCCTGCCATTCGGTGGTTTAATTCGGCAAATTTATTCAGGAGAATCCCATAGGCTTCAATGTTAAAAATATTCCCGTTTTAATTCAATATCTAATAAACCGTTCATTATAAAATTCTGCAGCAAAAAGTCTCTTTATTTATAGATTTTTTAGGATACTTTAAGCATTTTTCATTTTTTTTTTTTTTTTTAAAAGTTCGATTTTTTTTTGATTTTTTTTTTCAGTTTACTTATTTTTTTTGTAACAGCCCTCTTTATTATCATTCCCTGGACCTCCTGTGAAAATTTCAGACATTTTCGCTCAGTGGTTTCTTTGCAAACAGCGTTTCTTTTTCCCAGATTCATACAAATGGTTTTGCTAATTTATTCACTGCCTCCTCTACGTCACAGCTGCTTCGGCTCTGTGTGATTCGGTTCCTGTTCGGCTTTTTCGAAGGTTAATCCAGATGTTTTTGCTTGTTTTCAGCATGCATTCGGTTAGGTTTCGTCAGGTTTTCGGCAGCTTTTCCCTGCAATTCGGGGACCCTGTGGTGCTTGCTGAATATACCGCAGGGTCACCGAAATGCAATCGGCAAAAGGAACCGAATTGAAGAGAACGAAACGTCACCGAACGTGCGGTGACTTTTCGAATCTCTTTGGATAACCCTGTTAATTATAACACTAATCGTTCAACCATTCACTTTTCTGGAGATTTTATTCTCGGTTTATTTGTATATAAATATATGTGTATATGTTTATACATACTTCACATATCTACATGTAAACAAAGATCTAGGAATATATGTACACTCGTATACTTAACCCTCTAAGTACCACTGTGTATTCTTTTTTTATTCTGAAAACAGGCACTTTTTGAGCATTGTGCCATTAAATGAAGTAAATCTCCTGTAAACATATACCGCTAAATTAGAAAACAATATATATTTTGTTTAGGGTACAGCTCGGGCTTTCTGCTATACAAAGGTCTCTCAAAGCAGGCATATAAACGTGTTCAGATTTTGGGAATCTAACACATGTATGAATTCACAATGCTGACATTTTTCAGCGTTCGGAATTGTGAGTTTGATTGCGCAACTGACCTTAAAATGGACAAAGTATATATTTTTTTAAATGAACACATTCAAGGTACCTCAATAAATTAGGTGAGGCAAGGGGTTTGGTGGATGATGGGAGAACCCTACAAGAATGTATGGTATCCTGGGTAACATTTGGAGGAGGAGGGCTGTTTTTCATGGTTTGGCTTCAACCCCTTAGATCCAATAAAGGGGGATTGTAACAGAAGCTCCAGCA